>CM077665.1:7005000-7605000 GCA_039707655.1 Elymus sibiricus
CACCAGTAGTTTTAAATAGCCCGCTATAGCCCCGCTATAGCTTTGCTATAGCCTTTTCAGCAGGATGCCGCTAAATGGTCTCATGTACAAATAGCCCGCTATAGCCCGCTATAGCCTGCTATAGCTCCGCTATAGCTTATTTGGAGGTCCGCCGCTATTTGCCATAGCCCGCTATTTAAAACATTGAGCACCACAAAGACTGCAAGACTCAATATTTCGGGGAATCTTTTGCCAAAATTGAACTGAATTCCGAAAAGAACTCACAATTCTCAACTGGGGAAGCGCCAGCCTTCTGGCAATCTGCTGGTACAGCAGTGCTGCTGTTAGCGCTTGCTTGAGTCCTGCTTCCACCACCACCATCAACACGGTGTGTGGTGCTGCTGAGTGCAGTCCTCAGGAATAGGGCGGAGGGCAAGAGCCTAGCACACTATGATGATTGGATGGGAATGGAATTCATGAATGAAAATCTAATGAATCAATTCTGACATTCATCAATTTTGTCAAGATATGAATCATGAACCTATAGAGATACAACTAGAAATTTGTTCCATTAACCAAGAATATGGAGCATGAACCCCCAGAGATACAACTACAAATTTGTTCCATGAACCAAGAATTCTAAGCAAGAATGAACAAAATTAGAACCAACACATGTCATGCAATTTTGGAAGCAAAATTCAAGAAATAAGTCGAGCCGGCTGTTGTACCTAGATCTGGTGTGGTATGTTGTCTCTCAATCTGGTGGAGATGCGCTCAGTTAGGGTCTTGGCCAAACGGAGGTGGTGGTGAGGCCTCCCGGTGGCGGCGGAGGCGTGACTCGAGGAGGCCGTGCCCTGCCACAGTTAGGGCCCTCCTAGTAAGTCGTAATTATCTGAACAACAGTGGCTTGCTAGATTTGACACTGATATTTAGTTGAACTTTTTGGCATCCACATATGACAAACTAAAAGACAAAAAAATGAATATTTATAACATGTAATGACTGTTTAGTAAAACATGCGATGGCATGCCCTTGCCGCATCACCTTCCTGAATATGCAGAAAAAATCAGCTCCATATTGGCATGTGCGGGAATTTGCAATTTGTTTTCGAACTTCCATTCACCAAGAAATCGCAGGTCGATCTAACATGTGTACATTATAAACACATGCTTGGTGCTATGATGAGGCCGTAATTAACACATACATGCCGGCACTTACAAAGAAACGAAAGAATATTTGGCAGTAAATAGAAAATAAAAAGAACATATGTAACATAGCAAATTCAAAACTGAGGCAGCACAGCGTCCCTGTCGGTGTCATGCATGCGACCCAATATGTAGGTTCAGTCTAGCAAGCGAGCAGCACCGCCACGGCAGGCGGCGACCATGTGCTGGTGCACGCCAACCCGATTCGACCACACAGCTATCAAATTGAGCACCGGCGCCTCCTATATCACAACAAGCAATTGACACACAGAGATCGTATTACTACTCATAGGCATTTTGTCAAACATATGGCATGCACATGACAGAGTGAAAACAAACACATGAAAAGAGAAACAGTGATATATAGGTAAACATTAGTGGTGCCACTCACACGGGGATGGGATGGGAACGGAGAGGTGGAGGAACGAGGCGACCTGCACATCGAGAATTAATTAGATGAACGCCACGAAGCAAAAAAGCAAAGAGCAGTGATTAGAACCCGATTCGACCACACAGCTCTCATCAAATTGAGCACCGGCGCCTCCTAATAATAAGGGAATCCCAGATATGAGGGAGCTGCTGCTCTGGCAGATTAAGAAGCGGACGTGGATGTGATTTAGGAGGAACGGGAGGAACTTCCAATTAGGTCGAGAGCTTCTTGTGGCAGATGATGCCCGCGCGAGGAGAAACTTGGGCACCCAGCGGCGGCAGCGGATGCGGAGGCCGCGACACTCCGGCACCCAGCAGGCGGAAGAGGTCAGACGCTTAGGCGGCGAACGAAGAATTGTCCCTCCCTTCTCCCTCCGGCGGCGACAGATCAAGGCCGAGAAACAGTAGTTGCCAACGCTGCCCCCTCTTTATCTTTTAGTCACAAAGTTGGAACGATGGTCATGGCTTACTGTGAGCCTGTATGAGTGCCGGCCATGCGACAGTTTAATTAATTAATTTTGATCCTAATAATTAATTTTGCGATGGTCATGGTTTGTACTCTCATCAAATGTGGTATCATTTCTCTCATCGCCTGGGGTTGAGGGATCGGTCCTCTCATTAGTTGAAGGGGGAATTATGCTCACTACAGTCAAGGGAAGGGGATCTGCGTTCACATTTGCTGGGATTAGTGGACTGGCGGCTGGGATAGGATCAGGTTCGACACGAGGAGTGCCTGAACTACTTGCAAAAAAACTGTGTATGCTCATATTTTTCTCTTCATTTCCGCAAATCTGCAAATAATTGCCACAGGAGTAGGACACTAAATTAACTAACATAACATGAACTAGCAATTAGAAATGTACAAAAATTGCTGGTTAAAATTACCCAGCGACCCGGCAGCCAGTCACACCTCAAGGCTCAACTCCCTCTCCCTGGCTCAACGCCTCAACTCCCTGGATCAAAAGAAACTGAATTCAATCGCAAGTAGTTTGTCAATGGTTTGTCAAGTCCCTGCAGTTCCTCCAGTCCGCGTCGTACGCATCCGAGGCTTGGTACAGGCCGGCGGCAAACAGCCAGCCAGGGTTGGCCGTTGGCCGTTGGCGCCTCGGGCCCTCGGCTCGTCGGCGAAGCGCGCGCACCTAGCTGCTGGCGCGGTGCTCCGGCCAGTCCGCCGCTGGCCGCCCCCAACGCCGACCAACGCCAGGTCTGAGCCCTCGACCTGGAGCGTGAGCGGTGCGTGGAGCTGGTGCTCCGGCCAGTCCGCCGCCTCCCTCGCCCGCCGCCGGCCGCCCCCAGCGCCGACCAACGTTAGGTCTGGGCCCTCGACTTGTTGCGTGCGGCGTGCGTGGAGCCGTGGATGCGTGCGTGGCTTCGTTGCTTTGGTGTGGGCTGTTGGGCTTAGCTGAGACGAAGAGTAGTAGTAAAAAAATCAATTGTTTGGAGGATAGGCGGCTAGAGCCCTATGAAGCCCACCTACTGGACTCGCCGCTGCCCTCGACCTCCCGGGCGTCGACTAACTTAGCAATCACTCTAGGCAACTAAATTAGCAGCCGGTGTGCTTCTTCGGACCTCCGTGGTGAGACGAGGAAAGGGGATGGAGAGGAGGATAACGAAGGGATAGACCGGTGTGCTGGCTTTTTTTTAAAAGGGAGCGACTCATGTGCTGGCTTTTTCTTAGGGGAAGAGCGACTCGTGTGCTGGCTTTTTTTTAGGGGAAGAGCGACTCGTGCGCAAGTAACACGCGATCGATCCTCCTCAGGTGCACGCGATCGAGCTGCACACCGCTCTATGCATTGCATCCAACGCTCCTTGCCCTCTCATGCATCTTCTCTAGGTCCGTCTCACGCACACACAAACACTGAAATTGCATGGTCATGGCCTGCCGTTAGCATGTATGAGTGCCCACGCATATGCATGCTGTTTAATTCATTAGCCTTGACCCTAATAATAACAACACCAAAAGTTGGTGCGCCTCTTGCATGTAGCATCTTACTAGACAAAAACTGCTAAAGTGAGTGACAACTAATTTCTATCTCAACTAATTATGCAGACGATTGCCGCGGACACCGTCGACACAGCGGTGCGAAACATAATCCCTTATCTGGAGGACACGAGCAATGCTGCACACAAGGCCATCTATTTTGATGGAACGGGTGGGCTGGCTGCTTCGGCGGTGCTTAGAGCCATAGCCAAACACCCTCCGCCATCTCTGCTAGAGAAATTCGACAAGATCATCCACGTCGATTGCTCTAGGTGGAAAAGCCGAAGAGCGCTCCAAAGGACAATCGCACAAGAACTCAAGCTTCCTCGTATGGTAATGGATATTTTTGATAGGGAAGATGAGGAAGATGATTTCAGAGGGGTAGATGAAGCCTCAAGAGCTGAAATAGGATTCGTCGGGAGACAGATCCATCGGGCCTTACAAGAAAACAAATGTTTAGTGGTCTTTCATAATGGAAGTAATGACATGGTTAATTTAAGTGCTTCTGGCATTCCTCAAGCAGATCTTTTTGATACTAAGGTATTGTGGACATTTCGAGGAAGGCTTCGGCTCAACCCAGGAATTAGTGAGAAGGTGGATGATTCCCATCTTTTTCTTTATGATACGTACAGTGTTCACGGGTGGAATTTTTTGCTTAACGAAGAGGCTAGAGAAATTGTTGGGCACACAGATAAGCTTGGCGAAGCAATTGAAGAGTGTTGCTTGTATCTGCTGTCATTAAATTCTCAGGGAGGCAACATCATGGACTACGACTAGGCCACACATGCTTCGAGCTATTGGGTTTGTGATGGGATTATATCGGGAGGTCAGGGTGACGAAGCATGGACGGTTGCAGCTGCTCTGCATCAACAGATAAATATAGAGGATTATTCATCTAATACCTTGCCCTCTTTTGGTCATAAACTGGAGACTCCTCCGAAGCGGTGGAAATTGTCCAAGGATAGCTCTGTTGTGCATCCGGAGTCAACGTCCTTTTTCCTTGGAGCAGTCGCAAGCGAGTCCGATCCTCCATTAAGACCCTTACCTCATGGCATGTTTCATCAATCGGACAAGCTTCGTGTGCTCAAATTATGTTGCTGCACCTTTAGTTTTTCTTCACCTCCTTTCTGTTGTTGCCGCAACTTAAGGTTCCTCGGATTAGATGACTGCAAGGACCAGCGAGCAGAAGAAGATGAGAAGCAAGATAGGCCAACCATGGAATTATTTCAGAGCCTATGGGTACTAGACATATGCCACACTGATTGGGAGTTGTATTTATCAGCAGGCATAACAAATCAGATGGCTGCAAACATTAGGGAGGTACATATAAAGAAAGGAAGGATTTGGTGTCGCAGATTTTCATGGCGGCAACTGAAGAACCTTCACAAGCTCCGAGTGATTGAGCCTACATCCTCATGGCAGACAGGCGAAATGGATGAATTTACAAATATGGTGAAGATGGAGTTCCTCGACTTGTCTGGGGATAGTACAATTCAAGTTTTGCCAAGTATGACAGGGGCAACTAGCCTCAAGATTCTGGTTCTCGATGGTTGTGTTGGCTTGGAGCATGTTGAAGGACTCCCTCCATCACTTGAATCATTCAGCTTAGATGCAGGACCAAGAAAGGATGATTCCAACGAAGCCAAAATAAGCCGCATCTCCATGGCTGGCTGTGCAAAATTGTCTGACTTCACGCTGCGTGGATCACTTCCAAACCTTGAGAAGCTGGACCTCTCCGGAACAAGAGTCAAGACACTTGTCCTCACAACTCAGGTGGTGCAGGTCCCATGTCTCCAACAAATTATTCTTGTGGGATGTTCCCAGCTCCATGCCATGTTATGGCCAGCAAAGGGCCTGCGAACATTGAAAGTGCTGCATATTGATTCCTCGGTCTGTCATGTTGAAGCAAAACTACATGAAGCGTATGCTACTATAATGGACACAAGGTTTTTTCAGTCCTTGGTATTACAAAGCAATGCCCGATTCTGTTGGAAGAGCAATAGGTTCCATCTAAATCTTTGTGTCCCTTGTACCACCAATGTTAAGGGACAAAGCCATATGAAGAATAAAATGGGCCATGGTAATAGTGGGCAAATAATGGCTCTGCCTATACCAAAGTCATTAACCCCCAGTACTTGCAGCACCTACATCGACGTCTCTGTTGGCAACATAATTATTGATCACGGCTACAACAATGGAATGCAGTTTCAGCCGTCAAGCTGCCATACTGAGATTGGTATGGGAATTAGCAACATTAATGTGGAGGGCGTACAAGCAATCAAGGCTATCATCTTTGCAATGAACAAATCCGAGTCGTTGCATGTGCATGACAATTCTTCCATCACCACTGTCATCCGTGAACATATGATGTCCATAGGAAGTGAGGTACTTACATGGAAACATCTGAAATCTTGTCACGTGGTGAGATGCCCCAAGATGCATACAATCTTCAAGACTATCTATCGAGAAATCAACTTTGAAGAACTAGTAAACTTTTGGGCGGCTGATCTCCTGATGGCCCATTGTATTTGGAGCAAAGAAAGGGCATATGATATTGAAGCCGGTATTTCCTTTGCGAAATTGCAAAGCATACACCTGTTCACCTGCCCAAGGCTCACATTTGTCCTCGTGTTGTCGAAGTTATACACCTTGAGAAGCTTGGAGACCCTCCACATCGCCTTCTGTGGTGATCTAAGGCAGGTGTTCCCCGTGGAGCCAGAGATTCTGGCAAGAATAGCTACAAACCATAAAGGTGTACTGAAACTCCCAAACCTGAAGCATATCTACTTGCATCACCTCTTCAAGCTGCAACACATATGCGAGGCCAAGATTTTTGCTCCCAAGCTTGAGACCATCAGGGTCAGGGGATGCTGGGGTCTTAGGCGCCTCCCGGCTATCGGTCGAGACAACCGCCCCATCGTGGACTGCGAGAAGGATTGGTGGGAGAAGCTGGAGTGGGACGGACCGGAGGCCGGCCATGACCCTTCCCTTTTTGAGCCGCGCCACTCGGCGTACTACAAGAAGCCCCTGCCTAGAGTCTCGGTTCTCCGCTGAGCCGGTGAGACACTATTCAGGTACACACACTCATGCATTCTCTCTTGTTTTCAATCTTGTTTCATGTTTCTGCCATAGTATATGCATGGTACACACACAGCAGAGACCTTGGGTGATTAAATACTCTGTTACGTACTATATGAATAGTTGCAAATAAATTGCACACACATATATGTGGAGCAACAACTAAGTTAATCCCTCCCCTCCGCTGTGTACCAAATTGCATTATCTTGTTACTTCATCCATTCTGCTTCCATTAATCAGTTGTATCATCATTACCTGTGCTGTGTAGGTTTGGTTGTTGCAAGACGACGGCGGCATCTTGCTGTTGTCGACTACTGTCGTTGCCGCAACAAGTCCAGTTGTTTGCTTGCCAAGATTGCATTGGTGTGTTTTCCCAAGAATAAAGTGGTGCTGGTTTGATGCTGTGTGTGTGTGTGTGTGCACCTGCTTAATTGTTTTCTGGTGAGGTACGATACGTCGTATCATCTGTGTGTGGTTTGGTTTGATCTGCTACTATGAGTGTGCTTGTAATAAGGAGGGTTTGATGTGGCTGTGGGTGTGGTGTGACGAGAGTGCTGCTTGCCAAAGACAGTGAAACAGCAAACTTGATTTGTGTGCGATTGATTCAGCGGCATGCATTTCGCTTGATGTAATCCACCAAGAGTTTATTATTCAGCACCGTGTGCATTTGCATAGTCCTGGAGCGGAGGAGATCACTGAGTAGTATTTGATTTTAAAAGAGAGCCGGCCCCATTAATTCCCAGCCCCCCAAAGAAAACATTCATGTGATCCAGTGGATTATTTGTTTCTCCGGCCGTAGGTCCGTGTTGCTATTGTGGTTTCCTAGCTGCTACGTTATTGAAATCAGAGACGGATCTCTTTTGCGGAACAAAAAATGTCGTATCCCTTGTCACGACAAGGCTGCCGCAATCGCAACCCTCTTCCTCCATCGCTCGCAACTGCTGGGTGGTTAATTTCTCGTACGCATATGGGGGACACGCCCACCAGGTGCTCCGCTCGTGCAAAAGGCCTAGTAGAAGCAAACCAGCTCAGCCAAACCAAATTAAGCTGCTGCGAGAATACATACATACATTCAATCCGAATCCGATCAATCGAGGTACGTCCTCATGCAGAATCCATATTAGTTTTTCACGAATCTTCCATCGTCTGCTCACTCACACAGTCCGCACTGCGTCTCCGTGCATATATCATGAACCGCACACAGAGTAGTGCACGTTCTTAACGTTCTGAGTCCTCATGGTGTGAAGACGGATGTCCTGACCCTGCTCGGCTTCAACGTCGCCGCGCTGTTCTACCCCCAGGAGGCTGGTGGGTGGGGGTCGACTCCGGTGAAGTGGTGGCGAGGCTGTGGGAGGGGGAAATTCATGATCGAGTACATACTAGAGCAGGGATAAACCAAGTAAGTGCAATTTACTCTCTGAATATCTAGTTCATATCTTTTGTATGTAGAACGACGGTTCCGTATTAGTATGTTGCATTATATATGTTGGAGGCCTCTGAGTTTGAGGCAACCAGCTGCAACAGGGCTTGAAGTTCGGGTCGTGATGTTCAGAATCTATATATCTGGTTATGGTACTCTGCCCTGCTTTGCTCCAGAGTACGTGCGAGCTGCCAAAATAAGACGGGGACAGTTTGGATACTAATAGAGCAAACCACTGGTGCTCCACACTGGTTTGGTGATCAACCAAGGTACGTGCGTTCTCGTGCAGATATCCCACCATAGTATTTTAGAAATCTCCTATCGTCTGCTCACCCACTCACTGTGCCCAGGGAGCATGCGGCTGAGCCCAGGGATGCGATCGACCGCGACTCCTTTGCGAGGAGTGCAGATCAAGACTGCGGGCAGGCGGCCCGATCAACCAGTGGTGTTAGACAATGTATATACGGTACAACTATAAACCCTTGTAGATAACCGCGTGTGCGTACGTGAGAGTTGTAATCTGGTAGGTCTGTTAGGATGGTATCTCTAGCGATCGATCCAAACCTCCTAACCTCCTCGATGTATAACTGTACTCTGTACCCTATATAACACGAACGCATCCCTGCTACCGCTGCATATGCTTAATCTCTAGTTTCGACATGGTATACAGAGCCATCCCTTCCCATCACATCTAGCTATGTCAAGCTCCTCTGCCATGGCTGCGCCTGCCCTAGCTTCCCTCGGCCACACAATCGCTGAAAAGCTAACACGCGAGAACTTCCTCATCTGGAAGGCTCAAATCCTGCCGCACATCAAGGCGGCGGGGATGATGGGATACTTGGATGGTTCCATCCGAGAGCTTGCTGCCGTGATCCTCTCGGAGAAGGAGGTCTCCGGGAAGAAGGAGATCACAGAAACGCCGAACCCCAAGCACGCCGTATGGGCTACCCAAGACCAGCAAGTCCTCACTTTTTTGATCTCATCGCTTTCTCGCGAGATCCTACTGCAGGTCAGCTCGTACTCCACCGCCACGACGCTCTGGAAGGCCCTGCTGCAGAGCTTCGCCTCGCAGTCGAGGGCCAGGATCATCCAGTTCCGCACCGCCATCGAGCACACGCGCAAGGGAGATCTATCTGCGGCGGCCTACTACACCAAGATGGTGAGCATCGCCGATGAACTGGCAGCAGCCGGTAAGCCTCTCGATGAAGACGATGTGGTCTCCCACATCCTGCAAGGTCTTCTTCATGAACCCGACTACAATGGGTTCGTTTCGGCCATCTCCACCCGCACCGCCACCGATCAGCCGATCGGTCTGCGAGAGCTCTTCTCCTTGCTGCTGGCGGCAGAGTCCCGCATCACCACGCAGAACGCAGCCTTCCCCACCAACCACTCCGCCAACCACGCTGCTAGGGGAGGCGGTCGCGGCGGCCGCCCTGGTGGCAACCCTGGTCATGGTGCCCATGGCTACAACAACAATCACACGGGCGCTCGCTACTCCGACAACTCTGGTGGCGGACGCGGCGGCTCCTTTGGAGGGGCGCCACGGCAAGGTGGCGGTGACCGCGGTGATCGCGTTCAAGAAAAGTGTCAAATCTGCAAGGAGATGGGCCATGGTGCATCGCACTGCAAGATGCACTACGATCGCAGCTACAACAACCACGTTCGTCACCCGGCTGGTAGCGGAGGTGGCGGCGGCAACCGTGCTGCAAACGCCGTTCACTCCTATGGGGTGGACACCAACTGGTACCTCGACACCGGCACAACGGATCATGTGACAGGGGAGTTGGAGAAACTCGCTATTCGTGATCGCTACACTGGCACTGATCAAATCCACACGGCGAGTGGACTTTGTATGGACATCGCACATATTGGTCATACTACCCTTACCATCCCTACCGGATCCCTTGAACTCAATGATATTCTCCATGCTCCCCAATCCGATCAAAGTTTACTTTCTGGCTACAAACTTATCAAAGACAATCATGGTTTCCTTGAAATTTACCCTGAAGTTTTCTTTGTTAAGGATCGGGCCAGCCGGAGCACAATTCTTCAAGGCAAGAGTAGAGGTGGTTTGTTCCCTGTCTCCGGTCAGCAAGATGCTCCTTCGTGCCAAGTGCTAAGTGTGACCACACCATCCACATCACGATGGCATAGGCGTCTAGGACATCCGTCCTTTCTGGTGGTTCACAAAATTCTTCGCGATTTTAATCTTCCAGTGTCAAATAAAAAAGATCATCACTTAATTTGTGATGCTTGTCAAATGGCCAAAAGCCACCAGCTTCCGTACTTGCTACTTCTTGAGCATACGTTGGTTTTCCCTTGAAGACGAAAGGGTGATGCAGCAAAGTAGGTAAGTATTTCCCTCAGTTGTTGAGAACCAAGGTATCAATCCAGTAGGAGATACAAGCAAGTCCCCAATAGATGTACCTACACAAATAATCAAACACTTGCACCCAACGCTATAAAGGGGTTGTCAATCCCTTCACGGTTACTTGCAAGGATGAGATTTGATAGAGATAGATAGATAGGATTGCTAAAACAAAAAGTAAAACAAAAGTAAAAAAGATTGCAACAAAGTATTTTTTTGGTATTTTTGGTTTATAGATCTGAAAATATAATATGGAAAATAGACCCGGGAGCCATAGGTTTCACTAGAGGCTTCTCTCATGATGGCAAATAATACGGTGGGTGAACAAATTACTGTCCAGCAATTGATAGAAAAGCGAATAATTATGAAGATATCCAAGGCAATGATTATGCATATAGGCATCACGTCCATGTCAAGTAGACCGAAACGATTCTGCATCTACTACTATTACTCCACACATCGACCGACTCCTGCCTGCATCTAGAGTATTAAGTTCATGAAGAACAGAGTAACGCATTAGGTAAGATGACATGATGTAGAGGGATAAACTCAAGCAATATGATGAAAACCCCATCTTTTTATCCTCGATGGCAACAATACAAATACGTGCCTCGCTACCCCCTACTTTGTCACTGGGTGAGGACACCGCAAGATTGAACCCAAAACTAAGCACTTCTCCCATTGCAAGAATTACCAATCTAGTTGGCCAAACCAAACCAATAACTCGAAGAGACTTGCAAAGATATGAAATCATGCATATAAGAATTCAGAGAAGATTCAAATAATATTCATAGATAATCTAAACATAAACCCACAATTCATCGGATCTCGACAAACACACCGCAAAAGAGTATTACATCGGATAGATCTCCATGAAGATCATGAAGAACATGATATTGAAGAACAAAGAGAGAGAGAAGAAGCCATCTAGCTACTAGCTATGGACCCAAAGGTCCGTGGTAAGCTACTCACGCAACATCGGAGGGGCAATGGAGTTGATGTAGATGCCCTCCGTGATCGAATCCCTCTCCGGCAGATTACCGGAAAAGGCTCCAAGATTGGATCTCACGGGAACAGAGGCTTCCGGCGGCGGAAAAGTATATTCGTGGCTCTTTTTGGTATCCAGGGAATATTTGGGAATTTATAGGCCGAATAATAGGGTTAGGAGGGCTGTCGTGGGGCCACAAGCCAGGGGGGCACCCCCCCTAGGGCGCGCCCTGGTGGCTTGTGACGCCACGGCAGGTCTCCTGCCTTCATCTCCAAGTCTGCTGGGTTTCTTCTGGTCCAAGAAAAATCATTCCAAAGATTTTATTCCGTTTGGACTCCGTTTAATATTCCTTATCTGCAATACTCAAAAACAATTTAGTATATCTAATATGAATTGGCGATCAGAACACATATGGGTAGAACTTCTAAAAGGTTCTCGAAAAAGGAGTAATTTTTTCTGGGCCTGTATTCTTAAGGAAAAAACAGAAACTAGTACTAGGCTCTAGATTAATAGGTTAGTCCCAAAAATAATATAAAATAGCATATTAATGCATATAAAACATCCAAAACAGATAATATAATAGTATGGAACAATCAAAAATTATAGATACGTTGGAGACGTATCAGTACTCTAGATCCACTAGTGAATCAAAAGCTCCTTTAGAGCCCGTTTTTTCTGATGTGTGGGGTCCAGGCCCAATTTCTGTAGGCAGACAAAAATACTATGTGAGCTTCATTGATGATTTTAGAAAATTTACTTGGATTTATTTACTCAAGAATAAGTCTGATGTGTTTGAGAAATTTCATCTCTTTCAACAACATGGCGAACGTCTCTTTGATCGCAAAATCCTTGCTATGCAAACGGATTGGGGGGGTGAATATCAAAAACTTAATTCCTTTTTTGAGCGCATTGGTATCACTCATCATGTATCATGTCCCCACGCACACCAACAGAATGGATCCGCTGAACGGAAACATAGACATATTGTCGAAGTTGGCCTGTCACTTCTAGCACATGCTTTTATGCCACTTAAGTTTTGGGATGAGGCTTTTCTTACCGCTGTCTATCTTATCAATCGTGTCCCAAGTCGAGTCATTCACTGTAGCGTCCCGACTCAAAACGAGTCAAGCCTCTGTGTGTCAGTGCCATCCCTGGATCAGTATGCTGGCACACACAGTACATCAATGTATATATCAAACTGCAATCACATGTAAATAACGTAAAACTGATATATACCTCTTAAATCTCAGTGGAAACAGTCACGGGAGTGGAGTCCCAATAAACACCAACGGCAGGTTGAGTGTAGACCGTAACCCTGAATCATACTCTTACTCGTCGTAGAAAAAATATCTGCAACATAAGACGTTGCAGCCGTGTAGGTCAGTACATTGAATGTACCGGCAAGATCACCATAGGATAAAATGATAAGACTATTCTATATGCAAGAGGCTTTGTGACTCTGTGTCTGAGTTTTTGCAGAAAAGCTGGGTTTTTTTTCCCTACAACAAAGGAGTCAAATGGAATATCACTACAAAAGTTGGTTGTTAATGAGATGGTTCCACCAACCAATTCTCATATCCCAAAATTATTAATAGACCCACTCATCATAAAAATTTATTAATTGTGTTGAGACTGGCTGATAGTATCATCTCCGGTGCTCATGTTGTCCATAACCGGGGACACGGCTAATCGATTAGTTTGACACTCTGCAGAGGTTTGTACACTTTACCCGCAAGATTCGATCCGTCCCGTTGTGTCCTCGCACTGCCTGGTGTTTGAGAACGAGACGATCGAAACATGGTCTTCCAAAGTGATCCTCCGGTAGAAAGTCAGTGCCCATCCAATCCTACCGTTCTTCTACATCTCGTAGCAATCTGACCTACCAGAGTCACCACTAAGGTCAACCAAGCCAGAGCCCATAATGACTTGCGGTTGCACACGTAAGCTTTCTGGCCTTCAAGTATCCATCCATCTCTTTGGACCTGGGTGGCATTCCATTGGGATGATCACAGGTAGATACCAGGATTCCCGGCATAACCATGATAGATATTAGGCTGCCAAAATGCATGTCCAATCCACCCAGAGGTATATTGAGTCCTTGAAGTCTTGAAGTCTTGATCATCATGTAGGTCTTGAAATAATTAATTAACCTCACAACACTCCTAAATCTCACAACCAAACCCCGTCTACTGAAGCGTAGCAATTGTGAAGTAACGTCCCTTCCTGGGCAATGGTAACAGAGTGTTGGATTTTTCCTACCTCATGATACTACCACAAGTTCAAGCTCAATATCCTACTAAATGTATGATGGATAGATTTATTCTAATGCAAATAAAACATAGGTAATGTAAGATGATCAAAGTGAACTTGCCTGTACTGTTGATGAAGATAATATATCGCTCTCAGAAATAACTTGATAGAACTATTCGTCACTCTCCGATGAAAATCTATATAATCAAACATTGCACTCATATAAGAAATCATACTAGCAATCAATACTATAAATCAATAAGTAACACAAAACCAAACACAAAAGGGTTGTGATGAAGGAAATAGTTAAGACAAAAGTTAAAACAACAAAACTTCATCACAACAACCAAAGGTAGTTTTTCCTACAAATAATCCTATTTTCAATATCAACAAGACACAACAAGTAAAAAAAAATTTAGCACATATTTTACTAGCAAAAAGAATTACTTTTGAAGAACAACTAAGAACTATGAAAACAACACCCTAAACACCATAAGTTTTCTAGCTAATAAACTTAACAACAAGTAAAACAAATAAAATAATAAAATAATAAAATAAGAGAAAACAAAATATAAAACAACTGAGTTAACAAAAAGCAAAACTTATAAAACAATTTATAAAAATATTTTCAAATAGGAAATCAAACTAGCAATGAAACCAATTTGCAAGTTATTAGGAAACTAGAATTGATTTCATGCTATCAAAAATAATAAATAACATAAAAATAAACTTGGTTGGAATACTACTGCTAACTAACAAAAAACAAAGTAAAACTTGTCAACTAATATAAAAGAAAATAAATTAAAGCAATTTGAAACAAAAGAAATAGAAATAAACCTAAAAAGAACTAAAACAGATTCTGTTTTGCTTGAAACCCTAATTTAAATATTATAAAAAATTTCAAATTCTACCTACTATTAGATAAAACCACTAGTGACCAGCAGCAAAAAGAATCAACTCAAAACCTATTTTTAAACTCAAGTTATTCACAAAACGAGATTTGAATCAAATCTGTTTGAATTTAAATTAAAACTATTCAAATATGGTCAAACTTGATATCTATAGAAAGTTCATAAAATTTGTGACACAATGCAAAAAGAATCAATCAAAAATACTTAAAAACCTAGGAGATATTCAGTTAAGAAAAACAGAAAGTATTCTGTTAAATAAAACAAAAACAGAAAAAAAATCTATTCTAACGGACAGGGGCTACGTGGTGCTCTGTGATTGGCCCTAAGGTGGTGTGCGCTAGAGCTAAACAGGCGGACGGCCGCAAAGTAAAAGAAAACGATTCGGCTAAAATTAAAACAAATAAAACCGGCCGGTTCTTTTTAACTAAACCGAAACGGTACGGGGTTCTAATCTACACCGTAGGTGTTCGATCGGACGGGCGAGGGGCTTACCGAGGCTAGGTTGCCGGCGACGGGAATCCGGCGAGGCGGCGCTGGCGACAGGGAGCTCGGGGTCGTCGGGAAGGGAGCTCCGGTGGGTCTCCGGCAACGGCGATGCGTCCAGGAGATGCAGGCGAGCGCGGCGACGAGCTGGGTGGCGACTGCGAGGCGCGGGGTGTACTGGAGCGACGGCGGCGAGTGTGGCGGCGACGACGACATTCGGTGGACGACGGGGAGCTCGCTCCAGTTGGTCTGGAGCTCGGGCTAGTGGACGGGGATGTTCAGTGGGACGAGGCGGAGCGTCTGGTGGCTGTGGTCGGGCTCTTGGCGGTCGGAGGGGAGCGGCAGCACAGCAATGGCGTGGCGGCGGGGCTCTGCTCCGCCGAGGAATTGCGGGCGAGGAGAGGCGTCGGGCAGGGGGATTCGGGAGGGAATCGACCAAGGGGGGCGAGGGCTTTATAGTGCATGGAGTCTTGGGATAGGGGGTGATCGAAATCGGGAAGGAGAGCGGCGAGAGTCACCGGCGAGGAAAGGATAGGGGAGGCGCGGGGAGGAAGGTGACCGGCAGGGCGATCGGGCGGATGGGTGGGGCCAGGAAGTCAGTGGCGGAGAGGGGGTGGTGTGTCCGGTCGGTCGGCCGATCTTATGAAGATTCGGATCCGGCGAGTGGATCCTGGGCCTGATCTGCTACTAGGCCGCGCCAAACTTTCTTAATGAACGAAATTTTTTCTTTTATAAAACAGAACAAAAATGGAAATTCACATATAATACTTTTAAATAGACATATTATATATCAAAATGACTAGAAAAATAAACTCTAAAAGATGAACATATTTCCACTGTCAAACAAAATTCCCACAAAATCAGAAAATTCAAACAGTGCTACTGTTGCATATAAAATGCAAAGAAAACATTTTGAAAATACCAAAATGACTCCAAATTCATTTCCCTCCATTTTTATATTGAAGGGAATCATTTTACCCTATTTTCCATATATTTTATTTTTGGAGAAAAATAAATTTAGAAAATCACTTCAAGAATGACTTTGAATTTGAATATTCAAATATTTTCCAAATAGTTCTCTGAGTTTTATGAATTCAAATATAATTCCAATTGCCCCTGGTTTGGAGTGTCATATTGCTCCTCTCAAGATTTTGAATTTGGACAAATGGATTTGAATTCATTCAAACTTTGAAATAGAACCAAATATGAAATGGATTCCAATAGAATATTTCAGAGATTTTCAAATCCACTTTTCAAATCCTTTTATTTGAAGAAGTCATGTTATCTCCTCTCATTGATTTGAATTGGATGAATTTGAAATCAAAAGCAAAGGGGAAAGTCATGTTATTCCCTCTCATTCAAAATTTTCAAAAAGTTTCAAATTTCACACAATTTCAATCACTAAATCAATCAACCAATCATTCTATTGATTAATATAACATTCCAATTTTTGGGATGTTACATTCACAATCAAACTCCTCTTGAACGTCTCTTTGGCACCAAACCAAACTACACGTTTCTTTATACTTTTGGGTGTGCCGTATGGCCCAATTTACGCCCTTTCAACAAGCACAAGCTTGAATTCCGTTCAAAACAATGCGCTTTCTTAGGGTACAGCAGCCTCCACAAAGGATACAAGTGTTTAGACATTTCCTCTGGTCGTGTCTATGTCTCCTGCGACATGGTTTTTGATGAACATGTTTTTCCTTTTGCAACCCTCCACCCAAATGCCGGCGCACAACTCCGCAAAGAACTTGTTCTTCTTCCCTCGCACCTTCTTCCTTCATCTCTTCTTGTACCCGGGGGAGATGTAGATAATGATCATATGTCTGTGTCACATAACCCTGGTTCAAGTGTGCAGGAACAAAGCGAAGAAATTGGCGAAAGTGTTCATGATTTTATGCAGGAAACAGACCCTATAGCCACAAATTCCGCAGATGATCTGGGCGGCGATCTCGGTGCTGATTCCCGCGGAAGAATCCCCTCGGGATCTGCTCCTACTGCGGTGTCAGGCGGATCTACCGCGGGATCAGGGGCAGCGCCAGGCGGGTCGGCCAACCTGTCCCTCGGTCGCTCCTCGCACGGGCCCCCAACACGCGGGCCGCCCGCACGTGCCGCTGGTCGGCCTGCCTCCTCGAGTCAGGGCGCTCCATGCGGCTCTGGTGGGCCGACGCATCTGACCGAGGCGGCCTCCGACTCTCCCGACTTGCCAGATGGCGGTCTAGGAGAGGACTGCTCGTCGCTGGCTGCTGATTCGCTGCATGCGGATCACGGGCCGGGTGGATCTTCTGTGGCAGCTGGTGCAGCCGATGGATCTCCTGCGGCTGATGATGATGCTGCCATATCGCCTCCTCCCCCTCAGCGACTTCAACAGCACCTGACTCGGCCTCCACCGCCTCCTCCTGCACGCCTACATACCAAGTCACAAAGTGGTGCTGTTCAACCTAAAATTTATAAAGATGGATGTATTCGCTGGGGGTCATTTTGTGCAACAGGTGAACCGCAAAATTTGACAGAGGCACTTGGCGAATCCAAGTGGAAGGCTGCCATGGATGAAGAGTATGCTGCTCTCATGGACAATAAAACATGGCGCCTGGTCCCTCCTGTCAGGGGCAGAAATGTGATTGACTGTAAGTGGGTTTACAAGGTAAAAAGGAAGTCTGATGTCACTATTGACAGGTACAAGGCGCGTCTTGTTGCCAAAGGTTTTAAGAAGAGGTATGGGATTGACTACGAGGACACCTTTAGTCCTGTAGTAAAGGCTGCCACTATCAGATTAATTCTTTCTGTTGCAATCTCTAGAAATTGGTGTATGCGACAGCTAGATGTGAAGAACGCGTTTTTGCATGGTGTTCTGGAATAGGAAGTGTTCATGAAGCAACCTCCTGGGTATGAGCATCCAAGATTACCACAACATGTATACAAGCTTGATAAAGCACTATATGGGTTGACGCAAGCACCGAGAGCCTGGTACTCTCGTCTGTCCTCCAAACTGCAATCTCTTGGCTTTGTTCCCTCAAAGGGAGATACTTCTCTGTTCTTTTACCATCGACATGGAGTCACCATTTTTATGCTCATTTATGTTGATGATATAATTGTTACAAGCTCATCTTCTGAGGCAGTTGAAGCTCTTCTCAAGGATCTTCGCATGGATTTTGCTCTCAAGGATGTCTTCATAATTTCCTTGGGATTGAGGTGAAGAATGTAAAAGATGGAATTGTCCTTTCACAAGAAAAATATGTGCAGGACATACTTCAGCGAGCTAGTATGAAAGGATGTAAGCCATCTCCTACTCCTTTGTCTACCTCTGAGAAGTTGTCCCTTCATGATGGAGAGATACTTGAAACAGAAGACTCCACCAGGTACAGAAGCATTGTAGGCGCTTTGCAGTACTTAACGTTGACCAGACCAGATATTTCATACTCAGTTAACAAAGTCTGTCAGTTCTTGCATGCCCCCACTAGTGTACATTTTACAGCAGTAAAAAGAATACTCAGATATCTGCAAGCAACAAAAAGTCATGGACTTAGACTTGGTAAGTAAGACTCAATGTTAGTAAGTGCCTTCTCAGATGCAGACTGGGCAGGTTGTGTTGATGACAGGAGGTCAACAGGAGGGTTTGCAGTATTCTTGGGGAGTAATTTGGTTTCATGGACAGCTCGCAAACAGGCTACCATGTCTAGGTCAAGCACAAAAGCTGAATACAAGGCCTTAGCAAATGCCATTGCTGAAGTTATATGGGTGGAAAATATGTTGACAGAGTTGGGTGTTCAACATCCAAGAGCAGCATCTCTTTGGTGTGATAACCTTGGTGCTACGTACTTGTCTGCTAATCCTATTTTCCATGCCAGGACCAAGCATATTGAAATTGACTATTACTTTGTTCGTGAAAGGGTAGCCAATAAACAGCTGAACATCAGATTCATACCCACCGGTGATCAAGTTGCAGATGGGTTTACTAAACCATTGACGGTGCAGCAATTAGCATCCTTTAGACACAATCTCACCTTAGAGAGTTGTGGTTGACGGGAAGTGTTAGACAATGTATATACGGTACAACTATAAACCGTTGTAGATAACCGCGTGTGCGTACGTGAGAGTTGTAATCTGGTAGGTCTGTTAGGATCGTATCTCTAGCGATCGATCCAAACCTCCTAACCTCCTCGGTGTATATCTGTACTATGTACCCTATATAACACGAACGCATCCCTGCTACCGCTGCATATGCTTAATCTCTAGTTTCTACAAGTGGGACGTCTAGGATTACACCGGTATGCGCACATCCGGGTTTCCCATCATGCGATCGAGGAACTTCCTCACGTACGTACGCGGCTACGGCAGCAGGGCATCGGCGGCAGACCAAGGCTGCGTTCATAGCGGCCGGGCGAGGGAACGGTCCTCCGCCGTCGCCGCAGGCCCCGGTGCCTGCCGCGACGGCTGCGCGCCCGGATGCGAGGGAGCAATGCACCAACGCCCGGGCTGCCGGTGATGAGGCTAGCCGGCGAGGCGGCTACCGCGGACGGCGCGGGTATGGCGGGCGGCCGGCTGTGATTTGAAGGTGGCTATGGTGGACAGTGGGACTACGACGGCTATGGGGCTTATGGCAATGATCGGTACCGAGGTTCTTCGTCCTCGGGAGGCGGCTGAGTTTACGGAGGTGACCAGCGCTACTCCGGCGGCGGCCAGGGTTTCGAGGGACCGGCTGGAGGTTTTGTCGAAGGGGCCTTGGGGGCGGCGGCCGTGGTGGCATGTTAGCCCTCTTCGCCGGGAGATCCCACCGCGTCGTGACTCTCTGCCGGCAGCCGATGCGGTGACGACCGCTACGCCGCCGCCTACGGTCGCGGTACCTCCTCCAGCCACGGTAGCCGGGGCGCCTATTCCGGCCCTCCCCGGTGCTGCGATGGCGGCTGTGCGAGCTCTGGCTGCGGTGCCGATGGCTGAGGTGGTTGCGACTACAGCGACTACTCAAGATGCGGTAAGCGACAAGGCGATTGACAAATCGGACAATGATCCTGCTAGTAAGGGGCCGCGAAAGAGAGAGAAATTGTATTGCTACCGGTGCGGCAAACCGGATCACTTTGCGGTGGGATGCACTACGGAGTTATGTGACATTTGCTTGAAGCCGAAACATGCTTCGGGGGGCTGCCCGCTTCTCTTGGCACCCAAACCAGTGGTAACAGGTTATGGAGTCTGTAACAGTTAGCTGATGTTATTTGAGACTGCATGTATGAACTCCGGCAGACCCCGTCTTGAGAGCTCGAGGACCGGCCTGGTGCGAGTCACAGGTGGTTCCATGACGGAGGAGCAGATAGTGCAACAACTAAGGAGGTTGGTCTCTGCGAGTTTCCAATGGTCTCTAGTGCGGATTGATGAACAAGTGTACAAGGTGGATTTCCCGAGGAAAGAGGATCTGGTGCGCCTCTTGGCTTTTGGTATATGCAGAGTTCCAAACAGTACGTGCTATCTCGAGTTTGATGAGTGGAAGAAAAAGGAACCTGAGGGGATACCACTGCGTCAGATTTGGGCCCGGTTTCATGGGGCTCCGTCTAAGCCCCTTAACGATTTTTTGGAGACCTGGAGCATTGGGTCATTGATAGGTAAGGCTGGGAAGGTGGATATGCCTTTTACATGCAGCCGACGTTGCGAGGTTACTCGTCCGGGTGACCGAGATTGATTATGTGCCGGTGTACGTACCCTGGACTTATTGTGGCGTGACATATGATCTCAGGGTCGAGATTGAGGGGTATCCTTTTGGTGATGATGGCACTAAGGTCACTGATGATGATATGACTGGGGGAGGAGATGGGCAGCAGGACGACACCATGGACCACGACAAGCGTGGGGACATTCCTAAGTCCACTGGGCAGCCTAATCAGACCGCAGATGCCCCTGTTGACAAGGGGAGTACAACTGCTTCGACGCCCATGGTGGGGCTTCGGTTCGGTTCCTTTGGGGCGGCTTCGGCACCTAGCTACCTCTGGGGGGACCGGATCGAGATTGGGGATCCAGCGGAGCAGGAGCCGCCTCAACTATCCCTAGTGATGTCGCCAGTTCGTATGGCGAAGACCTTGGAGGTGATGGAGCCAGCTTCCCCCTCGACGCTAGTCCTGGGATGGAGCCCGAGGTAGGCGGCCTCATTTCCGTCCCCTGCTTCATCTCCCGTGGGGCAGATTGCCTCACTGGCGGCGGTCTTGGGAGGGCGCCCGATGCAGGTGGCCTCGGCTCTACCTCCTACTTCATCGCCGGCCTCGCGGTTCCCGGTGCGGACCATGGAGTACAGCCCAGCGAGGCCAGTCGGGAACATGGCAGGAGGCCGCTCCATGACTGGTCATGCTGTGGAGAACGTCATAGGTTTGGGAGGAATCCTGGATCCGATGTCCGGTGATAGGCGGGTGAGTCCGCGGATTCAGGCCCAACCATACGCGGATGACTTGCAGATGGGGCGTGCTATGCGGGCAGCCAAACTTCGAGATATCGAAGCCACTACATGTATGTCCGTGCACACCCGTTTTTCAGTATTACATTTTTCTAAGGACAAAATTGTTAATAATGCTGATAGGATAGGGGTCTCTCTCGAGGCGAATAGTAAGGAGGTTGCTAGGTCTGTTAATGATTTCCTTGATCTTGAGGCAGAGAGAAACATGGAAATGCTTAGAAATATTGCGGCTATTAAACCAATGAAAGAAACTGAAGTAACTGCGCTCGGTGTTCGGGCATTAGAATGTTTATGTGAGGATCTAGTGCCCTCTAGTGTTCTGGATGGGGAAGCTTTGGATGCAGAGGAGCATGCAGCACCTCTACAACCAAATGAGCTTAGGCAATGACCTCATTCATGCGGACTCAGAGGCGGTGCCAGATAAGCCCAAACGCATGTGGAAGAGGAAAATCTACCCACTCTTTGCGGTGCGTCGTAGTGCGAGAATAAAATTCAAACAAAAATTTCACGATGAAAAATGAAAGGCATTTTCTGGAATAGCAGAGATCTTGTGGAATTGGTTAAACGTAGGTTTCTAGTGGAAGGTTCTCTTGAACACAAACTATACTTTATTGCATTACTCGAGACGGGTAGAGATAATTTTACTTCGCAGTTTCTTGGAACGATTTCCGGTGGGTTAGAATTTGACTGGCATTTGCCTCCCACCGTAGGGAAGATCGGACGGGGTCTTACTTGGGGTTAATTGCAAAACCCTGGAAGTAGTCAATGTTATCCTGGGTGACTATGCTGTCAAATTTGATGTGCAATCAAAAGTTGATGGTTTAGATGGGCCCTGGTCGCTGTGTATGGCGCGGCACAGTCGGAGTTCAAGCCTGACTTCGTGGCAGACCTGGTGAGGATTTGAGGGGATGAGAGGTTGCCCATTTTGGTTGGTGGCGACTTTAACATGATTTGGGGAAGAGAGGAAAATAATAATGATAATTTCAACGGGAGGTGGTCGTTTTTGTTTAATGTTATCATTGAGAGTCTGAACCTGAGAGAGATTGATCTCACAGGCAAGCAATACACTTGGACGAACAACTTGGAGAATCCAACATATGAGAAATTGGATCGGGTTCTAACCAGTGTGGAATGGGAACAGAAGTTTCCTCTTATAATGGTGCGAGCGTTACAAAGGGGACTTTCCGATCACACTCCTCTCCTTGTTGACTCGGGGGATGCCACCCACGTAGGCAACAAAAACATCTTTTCTTTCGAATTGGCGTGGTTTGAAAGGGAGAGTTTCCTCGATTTGATAGCCAGGGAATGGGCTAAAGGGAATAGAGGTCAATCGAATATTGAGAGATGGCAATATAAGATTCGACACTTGCGACAGTTCTTGCGGGGCTGGGCAAAAAATGAAAGCGGCATTTACAAACTGGAAAAAAAAGGCTTCTTAATCTCATTAACGATCTAGATTTAAAAGCTGAGGTCAATATGCTAGACACGATTGATCGTATTACTAAGCGGGAGGCCAAAGAGAAGCTATGAAAGCTTCTTAGATAAGAAGAGATGAAATGGGCTCTCAGAGCTAAAGTTCGATAGGTGGTTCGGGGGGGTAATAATGCCCAGTTTTTCCATATGATTGCGAATGGAAAACACATGAAGGAAAATTATTCAGCTAGAACGGGATGAGGGTATAATTGTAGGACTCGATAACCTAAAATTGTATATCTCAAACTTCTACAAAAAGCTCTTTGGGCACCGGTGGAGAATTTTGTTTCGCTCCACGAGCATGTGGTTAGGGATTTACCTCAACTGGGGGCCGATGAGAATGAGATTATGTCGGCACCCTTCTCAGAGAAGGAGGTGTTCGAGGCGATATTACAAATGAAGAATAATAAGGCACCGAGCCCCGATGGATTTCCAGCAGAATTTTACAAGAGGTGTTGGGATGTCATTAAAGTAGACCTTATGCCCATGTTCCATGATTTGTTTAATGGCCAGTTACAATTATTCCAACTCAACTTTGGAACTATTACGTTGTTGCCAAAGAAGGAGGAGACGGTTCGCATTGAGCAGTTCATACCGATATGTCTGCTTAATGTGAGCTTTAAGATCTTTACAAAAGTTGGTACTAATCGCCTCACACAGATTGCGCATACTGTGGTGCAGCTGACTCGGACAGCTTTCATACCGGGATGACATATCCTGGAGGGTGTGGTCGTTCTACATGAAACCTTACATGAAATTCACGCGAAGAAACTAGATGTAGTTGTCTTCAAAGTGGACTTCGAGAAGGCTTACGATAAAGTTAAATGGCCATTTTTGCAACAGGCTTTGCGTATGAAGGGTTTTGATGCGGCCTGGAGGAAGCAGGTCGGATCCTTTATACAAAATGATAGCGTAGGGATCAAGGTAAATGATGACATAGGTCATTATTTTCAGATGTAAAAGGGACTGAGACAGGGGGATCCAATGTCGCCTATCATGTTTAATATCGTTGCTGATATGTTGGCGGTTCTCATTGGTCAGCCAAAGAGGACGGTAAGGTAGGTGGGCCGATCCCTCGTGTTGTAGATGGTGGGGTGTCCATACTACAATATGCAGATGATAAAATTATTTTCATGGAACATGATTCGGCAAAGGCTAGAAATATAAACTGGTTTTATGTCTTTTCAAACAACTGTTTAGTTTGAAAATCAATTTCAACAAGAGCGAACTGTTCTGTTTTGGGCGCCCCAAGGAAGAATAGGAAAATTATAGATAGTTGTTTGTGTGTGAGTTGGGGTCACTACAGCTTAGTTATCTGGAAATCTCAATTCATCACCGAAAATTAACCAACAAAGAATGAAAGTGCATAGAGGATCGATTTGAGAAGAAGCTAAGTTGCTGGAAGGGCAAGCTTATGTCTTATGGGGGTCGGCTAATTCTGATAAATTCCGTTCCACAAAACACATGGCTTACTCAAGCTTTTATCTGGGGAAATTGATTTTATACCCTTATTTGTGTCACACTCGGCAGGTTTGCCCCTACTTTCGGAAAACACTCGTTCTTGCCCAACTCACTTTGGTTTTCTTATGCTTTTGCCCTTTCGACACAGTTCCGTTCAGTCAGCGCCGTTTGACCGCTACCGCCTCTAGATTTTGGACAACGAGCTATGGCTCCGCCACCTCATCGGCCTCCTCTTCGAGCTCTTCTCCGCATCCGTCATCTTCTTCTGCTCCCTCAAGGGCAACCCCATGATCCCCGCCACCGTCCTCATGTTCGTCGTCGGCATCATCAAGTACGGTGAGCGCACCTACTCGCTCTACTGCGGCAGCGTCAACGGTTTCCGCGAGAAGATCCTCGACGCTCCTGACCCGGGCCCCAACAACGCAGTGGCGGAGCTACGGCAAGGCCGAATGGGCCGTGGCCCGCCCAGCCCTTACTATTTTTTGTACTGTATACTTTGTTTTGGGCCGTGAAAAATATTTCCTGCAGTTATTTTCTACAGTCGGCCCGCCCAGTTTTCTGGGCCAAGCTCCGCCACTGCAACTACGCCAAGCTCATGAACGAGTTCGATGCCAAGGAGCAGGCCGGACTGGTCGTCGAGATCGTTTTCGCCGGTGACAACGACGAGGCCAAGAAAGCCCTGGCCAGCCTTGAGGAAGGTGAGGCCGCGCGCGCAGAGAAGACGTAGGTCCGTGCGGTTTCAGGTCCGTACGGTTTCGGTGCTGGTCAGAGACGTTCGTCTTCCTCGAGAAGACGCGGTGGTTGGCGTGGCTCTCGCTCGCCGTCAGGTCCATGCGGCTTCGGCGCTGGTCAGAGAAGACCTCGCTGCTGAACCTCGTCAGCTACTGCCTGGGAAAGCCGGACACTTTCGGAGGCGGCCTCCGCCGCTGCTTGGGCGGCCCACGGACGGTCTGGTGGCTCGCCAGGGTTGCCGAGAAGATGTGCGTTCGGGAGATCTTCGACGATTTCATCTTCATCTGGCGCGAGCGCCTCCGCAGCACACAGGGCCAGGGGCAGGAGAAGAGCCTCGATCGTCCTCGATTTCCTGTTCCATGGGCTCAGAAAAAGGGCCATCGAAGCCAAGGACATGGACTACGAAGGCATGAAGGAGGCGTGCAGCTGCCGCGGAGTGGGAGTCCTCGAGGGCAAGGAGCTTCATGAGCGGATCATGAAGAAGCTGACGAAAGCAACACCAGAAGCCGCACCTGAGGAAAAGGAAGAGGCGGTCATAAAAAATAACGAGAATGAAAAGCTCGCCGTAATTACGGACAGCTTGAAGAGGAAGTTCGACGAGTCCTGCTGCTGTGGCACATCGCGACGGACCTGTGCCTGGCGGTTCTTCGAGTCGGCGGCGGCGTGGGACCCCAACCATGTCGACGTGCGGAGGATGCTGCTGAAAGTGAATACGACTGAGAAGCAATGTTTTAAATAGCCGGCTATAGCTCCGAGGCGCTATAGCCTCGCTATAGCCTTTGAGAGCTCTCCCGCTAAAGCTATGCACGTTTAGTGCTAAATTGAAAATGAGGCTAATAGCCCGCTATAGCGCTAAATTTGAAGTCATTTAGCCCGCTAAGCCGCTATACAAAACCATACTTCTACATTATCTTTTGTTCTTATTTATGATATATATGATGCATTGATGTGAAGCTTGGTTATTGAATTATGATGCCTCTTGGTACTCGCGTTTTGATGTGCGAACATGTGTATATGTAAAGTATATCCAATATATCATATATGATATCTGATTATATACTTATTGTTTCAAATTTTCATGATTTAAGAGAAACGCTAAATGAGACTTAGCTCTGCTATAGCTCCGCTATAGCCTTTCATAGCTTCCGGTCGAGCCGGTGCTAAATGGCATAGCCCGTTATTTAAAACATTGCTGAGAAGCCGTCGGCGGTGAAGGACGGCCGGTGCAAGTCCGTGCTGTTCTTTTTTTTTTTTGAAATTAAGTCCGTGCTGTTCTTTGCGTGATGTATCTTGTGTTGACGTCTTAATGGGCCAAGCTTGCTACTCCCCCCGTGTGAACAACGCACTAAGGGCCCAACACGTGGATTTTGTCCAAATCTTTGCTCTCGTTACTAGTTTGGGGTTCTTTGTGTCTGACTTTTGATTTGTCCTTTTTGAACGCAAGACTTTTGATTTGTCTATTAGACGTCTAGACGAAAATCATTTTTCATGAGTTCTTGTGTTTGTGTCTGGTTGTTCTCAATTAAAAAAATAGCGCGCTATAGCAAAATAGCGTTACCCTTAAAATATGCTATTAACTTGCTATTAACGAGACATTGTACACTGCTTTACTTAGCAAGACATTGCTCAGAACGCAATAGCGTCCTATTAGCGGTGTTATAGCGGGCTATTTTTTTCAATGGTTGTTCCAGCATTTTTTTTTATTTACAACAACTACTGTTCCAGTTTCTTAATTAATCTAGAAAAAAATCAGCGGTTTTTACTTACCATTTTTTACATGGAATATTGTTTTAAGCACACACAAACTAATTTTAGATATGGTTAGTTTGCACAAATCGAATTGTGTGCAATTTTAGTGTATCAAAAAAAGTGCAACAATAAATAAATAAAGAGGGGAAAAACCATGCACTATTGATTAGCAATATTTGAAATATATAAATATTAGATATGGCAAGTCATGCAAAAACAATTATATGGCTACGACCTACCAAAAAGTGCACCCGTGAAAAAATATTTAAAACGAGCAAAGAAAAACATGCATTATGGACCACTCGTATTTAAACTCTGAAAAATAATAAAAGAATCAACATCAACCATCGTGAGCCACAACAACGAAAAAAGTTCAGAAAAACAAGAAAAAAAACATTACAAAAAAAAAACCAAGCTGCACATTACTAACAGTAGACTTGCACACATATTATTTGTGCAACTAGATTATTTAAAATGTGCAACTGGTCCACTGAAACTTATGGACAAAAAATGGTATTCAAATGTGATAAAAACCCATGAAAAATACCCGCCGGTTTGCGCAGCAAGAAAGATGCTCCGGTTGCGTGCGAGCGGCGGGGGCTGCAACTGAGGTGATATTCAAAAACAAATGCTACTACCGCCCCCCATGACAAAAACCCGCCGGTTTTGCACATCGGAAATAAGGTCGTCCAGTTGCAAGCTAGGGGTCGGACGTGCAACTAATTAAGGTTGGGGTGACAAAAACCCACTGGTTTCCACGATTGAAAGGTGGTCCAGTTCCGCGCTAGCGGTCGGATGTGCAACTAAGGTGATATTAAAGAAGATATGAAACTACCCCCTCCCCCCCCCCCCCCCCCCCCCCCCCCCAACAAAAACCCACCGGTTTCCACGTTGAAAAGGTGGTCCAGTTGCGCGCTAGGGGTCGGAGAAGAAGCTGAACAGGGCCTCCTCTTTTCCAGCATGAGTGGAGGTGGGCACTCCATCGACCAGCAGCATGGGGATGTTGTTCTTGCACTCCATCGACCACGTCGCCTTCGCCCAGGACTTGCAGGCCGAGCGCACTGCTTTGAGCTTCGCCGCAATGGCTCCTACCGCACCACCGTCGCACTGCTTTGAGCTTCGCCGCAATGGCTCCAACCGTCGCGCGGGGACGTGCTGTTCCAAGCATGAGCGACCACATCCCGGAAGCCTTAGCCACCATGGCTCGAAGCGAAAACACCAGGCGGTAGGGACGCCGGTGGAGACCGTGACCACCAGCGGGACATGCCTTGCCTGGGAAGCGATGTGAGCGTTGACCAGGTTCCACTCGTGGTTGAAAAAGGCACGGCTGGACCAAGTGAACAATCGGTCCAGCAGGGGGAAATTCAAACAGCGGAAAAATGTTGAAGAGTTTGTTGTTTTCGTCCGACGACAGGCAGATTAATTTTATTTAAGCACAAGTAACCAACCACACCCCACAGTTATAAGGTGGGTTCCACTGTGAACTGAATTTCAATTAGTACTTGTTTTTTCTTCTTTTCTTAAAGAAAACTGGAAAGGTACTTGCTCCATTAATCACTTGTTTTTCCCGGTCTACGTTTTATCACAAGAAGAGAAAGTTGTGCGGGACGTCTCCAGCTTTACACACAGCTTAATTACACCGCTAGCTAGCCGCGCCGGTGATGACTCCAGCTTTACAGTACTAGTAAAACCACAAGGATCGACCGACAAACTTAAAACCGCTGGCATCACAAGGAAACTACCTCGATCGGGGAATTGTATCACTCTTGGTAATTCTTCACTGCTGGACGTACTCAGGCTCCTCAGCATCGGCAAGGTACAACGTGTGGGCAGCGCATGCCACCAGTTCACTACCAACTCATTTTGTTTCATAGTTGTATTTGGTCTGGGTACTCGTGCATGGTTCGCATGAGGAATCTGATCCAAGGTCTAGACCTGCGCTGTCCCTTTGCTTTATTCAAAGAAAAAGGAAAAGGAGCAACAAGCAAAGAAGCAGACAATTCCATCTTTGTTCTTTGCTTTGCTGCAGCCCAAAGCAAAGAAGTAACCACCAACTATGGATAGATGGATGGATGCTTTGGCAAAAGCAAAGCCAAACGTACACAAGCCCTCCAGTATCCACATTCATTCGTTCACTGCTCCTCCTTGCCTCGCCTCAGAGTCTCTCAGCTACTGGCCACTTGGTGGCCTTTTTTCTTCTTTATTTATTTGGGCATGTTTGTGCTGTTGCCCCAGCAGACATTTTTATTTACCTTGCTACACTTGGACTTGTTGGATGGACTTGGTGATTGCCTTATTTATAAAGCAGGGCGAAGGCGGAAGTGGCGATATGGCTCATACCTGCATATGATATTATTATCTGGACCGTTGGATGGACTGGATCGGTAGGTGGGAAGGGCATTTAATGAACCGCGGGTGAGCCATGAAAAATGGCGTATGTCAGGCAGAAAAGCATGGTGTGTAGAGTATGGCGTATGAATTTGTCTCTCTCCTAATTAATTAGCTGCCACAACATGTTTTTCGCTTAGGTGGCATCTATGTTACTACCTATGTTACCGTGGGTAGTCTTAGAACCTCGTACCTGGACTCGTCCAGATTTTTTTTCTTTTGCCACGTAGTCAGCGCCGCGCCCCCTCCCTACCCACTCCCCTGTGCGAGAGATTTGGCTGACGACTGAGAGGTTGGATTCGGCATCGGCGCCGGCGCCGGCGGGTGGAGACCTGCGGGATCGATGATTTCCCCGTGGATCCGGTTTGCAGGCTAGTTGCCCCCACCCCGCCACCGCATCTGTATTCCTGTAGGCCGTAGGGCATCACCCTGATCCTTACCCTCGGCGGTGCCCGTGTATTTTCTCCTTGTGTGCAGGTTGCCGATCTTCCAGGAGGCGCCGCGGCCAGCAGATCCATGTCGAGATGACGGGAGCGAGGTTAGGAGCAGGGGTGATGTGCTGCGGGATTCATCCGTCAAGCCAGATCTGCGGTCACCGGGCTGGATTAAGAGGTACAGGGGAGCAAGTTTCTCTGAAGTTTTTCCCTGCAGTGCGTTTGTTCTGTTCTGTATTATCCATGATGTGTACAGTAGATTATTAGACCCAACTTTGGGGGTCCTCTTTGTGTCTATTAGCAAAAGAGCAAGATTCATCCCATAAGTAGCAAGTTGGATTAACCAGCCCCTTGAATGGTGTGCCCATGGATTGCTTAACCAACCACAGAGACCACACAAACGCAGCAAACCCCTACTGTCTAATACAAAAGCAAGGCTAAAGAAAGTTTCGTCTTATAGATTTTTCATGGGCACACCACAGATGGACTGTATCCGTCTCGCACCGCAAAGCCACTTACACCACAGATGTACAGAGTAGATAAAAAGATTTGTGTTAGTGGTACTGTATCGTCACCCGGCTTGGAGGAGATAGTGTTTGTTCTTTGGATGCGCTTCTGCCATCTATGTTCGTCAGCGACGGGCAGTCCCACCGTTAATTTTTTTTTTTTTTTGGTTTCTGCATGTACTGGTTGATTCGGTCAATGCTTGTGTCTGATTTTATGGGTGTGTTGTTTTTCACGCAGAGTCCGTGTGGGCGCTAATCCTACGGAAAGAACGCCCTGCCCTGCTAGGATGGGGGGCCCTTGAAAAATCTATAAGGGGCTTTGCGGCGCGAGACGTGTACAGTCCATCTGTGGTGTAAGTGGCACGTCTTGAAGAAGGCTAAAGAAAGTTTGGGAGCTCTGTACGGGAAGAGAAATGAATTTAGGCACGAGTTTCATACAGTGATTAACCATATGCTCACAGTGGACGAGTTTGAGGAAGCGTGGTCTCACCTACTGGAGAAGTACAACCTGAAGACACACTCGTACATGACGCAGCTCTTCGAGATAAGGGAGAAGTGGGCAAAGCCATATTTCAAGGAAGGTTTATGTGCAAAGATGACCACCAGTACCCACAGGAGTGTGAGTACAAACCATATGCTGAAGAACTATGTGTCCCCCTGGTTCTCCGATGCATAAGTTTGTGAGGCAGTACATCCGGTTGTAGTTTGATCGCCAATCGGACGAGAGTTATGAGGAGAAGAGAACTAAAATCGTAAGTGCATTTTCATCGAGACAAAAGCATTACTGCCGTTTCTAAAAGCTAACATTTGCGATGTGCAGGCATGTGTGGTCCTGCGGACAAATTCATCAAATGAGATGCACGCCAGCAAGGTGTACACCCGTGCGATGTTCGAGCAGTTCGGGCAAATCCTATACGAGTCCCACTGGGATATCAGGTAGAGGAGCTGGAGAAGCATGCGCCGTCGAAGAAGAGAAGTGCAGGGAGGCCGACAAACGCTAGAGATCGGGAACCTTACGAAGGCATGAGTAAGAATAGTAGATTCTTTAGCATCTGCAAAATTCAAGGCCACAAACAAACAACCTGCCCGCAGAGAGGAGACGTTCCCAAAGTTCAGAGGAAAGAAGCAAAGTGCAGCAAGTGTGATGTCGCTGGGCATAGGAAGAACACCTTTGTCAGGCCAGCGGGAAATGTTGTGTAGGGTGTCGTGCTGTAGCAATTAGGGCCAAAGTGGTTGTATAATGCACTTGTCGTTGGTATGATGTGAGCACGTTAAGGAACTGCTCTCATGATGATAAGTATACTTTCCTGTGAGATAACTGAATCTGTTGGTGAATAAATGAAGTAGCATTCGTGCAGCTATTGTGGTAGATGCAGATTTTGAAATGTAGGCAGGTAGGAGGCGGCAGGCGGGTACGATGGTAGGCAGGTACGATGCAAGCAATTTCACTTCCATATATACATAAATCAATGGGAACAAAGAATCTGGTCCAAGGTCTAGAGTCTGGACCCTGCCCCGTCCCTTTGCTTTATTTTATTCAAACAGAAAGGAAAAGGAGGAAGAAGCAAAGAATTACTCCCTCTGTCCCATAATATAAGACGTTTTTGCAAGCTAAAATAGCTTGCAAAAACATCTTACATTGTGGGACGGAGGGAGTAGTAGACTAGGGGACAAATCCATCTTTAATTTGTTCTTTGCTTAGCTCAAACCGCAAGCTTACCCTCCTGCAGTAGTAGTAGGCTGCAGCTTTGGCAAAAGCAAAGCCCCCTGCACTGCATTACCATGCAGCAGAACTAGCCAGCCACAATTGCCCTCCAGTATCCCCATTCATTCGTTCGTTGCTCCTCCTTCAAATCACCTCACATCAACATCTTTAATTTCTTCTGGCCCAACGAAGCAGTGTCTGCAGCTGCAAATTTAGGTACTGTACTTCTTCTAATGCTACATATGCATGATTAATTCTTCTGCTATCTAGATATCTTTTGCTAATTGCTCGCTAGCAGTATATTATGCATCGACCAGCTATATAATGTTTGTTGATGCACAAACATAACTAATTCCTACGCTCTTCTGGTAACTACCTATGTACTAGGTGATAGCAGCTAGCAAAATAATTCATCTCTGGAGGTGAATTATGCTCTAGTTACAGTTTAGTTTGTTTCCAAAATTAAAGTGTATTAGTTATGCATTGACTGACAATGTGTGTTCATGCACAAACATAACTGACTCTAACGCTCTCCTGATATCCAGCAGGTGCTAGCAAAATAATCAGAGATCCATCTGGAGGTGCAGATAGATGGGTTAGATTAACACCTGCAGCTTCGTATCTTTACCGGGCCTTCATTGAAATATTAGTCATCATGCCGAAACTGGTATTTTTCTACATATACGTGCATGCAATTCTCACTATCTAGACTAGTACTAATGTTTCAATTCTTTTGGTTGTATAGATCTACACATGGCTCTCGTTCAAAATATAACAATTAAGCATGGCAGGGATTGTTTGTATTAATTTGTTCTTGAATAAAAGAAATGATACGTTCAAGATTTACATGTTCATTAGCTCGCATACACACACATACAATCAGTGGACACACACACACCCATGCACACACAGTTTTTTTATTTATATAATTACCATATCTGATTCATTAAGCAAGGATAACACAACGTACATACTGAAAGCAACCAGATATGGGACAGCTGTCCCAAATTGCAGAAACCACCTAAAAAATTACATTGAAGTCCGTTCCTCTCATCGCTGTCGCACCGCCGGAGCGAAGGAAGACAAAGAACTAGAGGGAAGCCGCTGAGAAACCTGGATAGGACCCACGCACACACACACTTGTTCCCGCGTCTCATTGCAGTGCGGCTGAACACCTACCTAGGCTGATCCACACACCTAGCTAATTAATTAACTCACGTGCGTGCTTAGCTAATGTGCATGGCGTACAGATGGAATGCGTACTTGTACTTGTAACACACTAGTACATAACAGGGCTTTCGTCACAGCTCAATCTGCATATTAGTCCCGGTTGCATTACGAACCGGGACTAATGTGAGCATTAGTCCCGGTTCGAGCTGCGCCGGCATCAGTCCCGGTTCGAACGGGACCTTTAGTCCCGGTTGGAGACACCAACCGGGACTAAAGGGTTTGTGACCGGCTTCGAATGGTGCCAGCCCCTTTAGTCCCGGTAGTCACCAACCGGGACTGAAAAAAACAAATTTAAAATTTTTTTTTCAAAATTTTTGAAAGGAATTTTTTTTTCAATTTTTTTCCTAGCCCTTTAGTCCCGGTTGGTGTCTCCAACCGGGACTAAAGGTCTATCTTTAGTCCCGGTTGGAGATACCAACCGGGACTAAAGGGGGGGCCCCTAAACCCTAAACCCCTTTACCACATTAATCTTAGAAAAATCATAACTAATCATTCTAATTGAGAAAAATACAAATAATATATCAAAATGTAGATAAAAAAAAGATTTCTCCAAAGAAACTTTCTGTTTTCTGTTTCGACAATAATATAGAGTTTCGGACGTTTTAAGTCCCGGGTTTAGGGTTTTTGGACGTTTTAAGTCCCGGGTTTAGTGCTTTTCAATTTCAGGCTAATTTAACTCAAAAAATCATTAAATATATGAAAAATAGCAAATGAAGTCAAAAAGGGTTGAAATTTAAGGATGTGGCTTTGAACGGTTCATATTGAACACACAAAAATTCTGGAGTGGAAATAAGATTAAAAAGATCAAATGTCTTTATAACAGCTGAGTTTTCGTCTGAAACCCTGTTACTTCGAAAGAGATGGTCCAGTTTGTACACAAAGTGCATCCAGTTTTTGCCATAACCCTCTCAACTTTTTAGCACAAGCTATTTGGGTGAAATGATGATACCATGCCAAGTTTCAACCTTTTCAGAGTTCATTTGTAGTGCTTTTCAATTTCGGGCTAATTTAGCTCAAAAAATCATTAAATGCATGAAAAAATGGCAAATGAAGTCAGAAATGGTTGAAATTTGAGGATGTTGCTTTGAATGGTTCATATTGAACACACAAAAATTCTTCAGTTAATATAAGTTTAAAAAAATGAAATGTGGTCAAACTCTGGTCAAACAGTGGTCAAACTACTAAATAATTATTGTTCTTCAGAATAATAGTTTCAAACTCAAACGGTGAAGCGTGTGACATCATGGTCACATTTTGCTGATAATAATGGATATATTATTTGTCGAATTTCGATTTACAGATTTAAAGATATTAATTATGCCATATTAAATGAATAAACGGCATAATAATAATAATAATAATAATATTACTTGTTTTATTTTCATTGAAATTCAATATCATTATTACTTATTTTATTTTGAACTTTTTGTATTATTTTGGATTTTTTTTGTTTTTTGAGAATTTTTTATTTTTTTGAATTTTTTTCCTTTTTTTGAAGTATTTTTTAGTTTTTTAATTAGTCATTGTTGTTTTTTAATCATTGTTGTTTATTTTAATAATTATTTGGAATTCAAAAAATTAAATCATGTGACATCAAGACCTAAGGGTTAACAGGATTGATTGCTTACTATTGTCAGGAAAACAACAAGTGCAGACTTGGAAACTAAGGGGAATAGAACCTGAAAGTTAAGCGTGTTGGGGCTGGAGTAGTCAGAGGATGGGTGATCGGCCGGGAAGTCATTTGGAATGACTGCTGATTAGAGATTAGAGATTAAATTCTGAAGCAATGAGGAGGGGTGATTAGAGATTAAATTGTCAAATAATTCAAAGATTTGAAAAAAATAAAAAAAATTTGAAAAAAAAATTTGAATTTTTTTTTTTGAATTTTTTTTTGATCCTTTAGTCCCGGTTGGGGTTACCAACCGGGACTAAAGGCCACCTTTAGTCCCGGTTGGTAACCCCAACCGGGACTAAAGGTTCTCCAGCCCACGCACAGAGAGCGGCCACGTGGAGCCCCTTCTGTCCCGGTTCGTGAGCGAACCGGGACTAAAGGGGGGGGGGGGCTTTAGTCCCGACCCTTTAGTCCCAGTTCCAGAACCGGGACTAAAGGCCCTCTGGAACCGGGACTAAAGGCCCGTTTTCTACTAGTGACAAGATTAAAAAACCCAACAAATACAGTACCTACACATATATCATCGAACGGACCCTCCCCCAGCCGCTAACAACCAAACAACAACACGTACGTAGGCGCTAAATATCTACTTCCTCCATCCCGTTGCAGGTGGCGTACAAATTGAATTAACTAGATTAGGGGTGCGGCTGCCCCGCGCCCCACCTGACTTTCGCATGTTTAATAATTGGGTAAACCATCCTATAGGTCCATGCACTAGTAGAAAAAGGCCCATTTGTCCCGGTTCCAGAGGCCCATTTGTCCCGGTTCTGGAACCGGGACTAAAGGGTCGGGACTAAAGCCCAAAACCTTTAGTCCCGGTTCGCTTACAAACCGGGACCAAAGGGGCTCCACGTCGCCGCTGCGGGAGCCCAGGAAGGAGGACCTTTAGTCCCGGTTGGTAACACCAACCGGGACCAAAAGGCGGCCACGCGTCAGCAGCTCGCAGGCGCTGGGATTTTTTTTTGGAAGGGGGGTTTTTGGGGTTTTGGAGGGTTAATTTAGGGGTTTCATATTGTGTTAGCGAGCTAATAGAGAGAAGTGACCTCTCTTTTTCCGTGCTTGGTCGACGCTAGCTACTACACATATAGAGAGAACTCGACGCTAGCTAGTAAGCAAATAAAAGAAACCATTAATTACACAAGATCGTCATGAACATATATAGAAAGAAGTGACATCTCTTTCTTCGTGCTTGGTCGAACAACAAGTTTTCATATATCTATCCGACGCTGCTACATATGTACAATATATAACATCCCTTACAACCATTTCAATTTCACATGGTATTCTCCGTGTTCAGGTATGACGTGGTCAAGAAAGAATCCCGCCAATTCCTCTTGAATTGCTCGTATGCGATCATGTGGTAGGAGTTCATCACGCATCTGCCATATCTAATTTAAAGAAGGGGGTCAATACATATATTTGAATGAAACTCAACACAATTGATGGTAATATATAAAAATAAATTGTGAATATTGTTTACGTACTTCAAATTGTTTTTCAGAGGAGGCCCGTTCAGAGGTATAGTAGCAAATGAACTCGCATACGTAGTATCCACATAAATGAGTGTTGGGTGCCTGCAACAAGCACTTTACGGGAATAGAGTTCAATCAAACTGATAAGCAAGCATGATAATGGTATTGATGAAACTAGAATCAATGAGAGATGCGCGGAACTAGCTAGTACTACTTACTTTGGGGTGTGTAAATCGCAGCTCCTTCTTCAGACCCGGAACCATAGCGGTGAACGTTTTCCAAACCCTGGCAGGCAAAGAAAATGATTACTTGATATCAGGAAATGAACGAAAGTTGCCGATATGGTCCCGGTATTGATTGAACTTACTTCTGGAGCATTGCAGTCATGTCCGCATAATACTTGGGATCTTTACGGAGCGAATCTAAGACAGTTACTAATGCCTCGTCAAGGTTAATGGATAGCAGAATATAGTGGAAGCTGCGCACGCATAACTCATCAATTACATTACTTAACCACGAGCAAGCGAAACCGAATATGCAGAAGACAGTAACACTCACTTGAAGTTGTAAGGAAAGAGTATTTCCCTTTTGTTTTGATGTCTAAGGAACGTTTCTAGCAAGTTGTTCTCGGTATCTTTGGCCTCTTTTCGTACCGACCATTCATTTACGGTATTTGGGCTAATGAACCCAACGTCGAAGATTCCTGTTTTTTTGCATTCGACCATCTTCAATCTGCATAATATAGTGAGGATAATTATATATACATACAATGAACGAGCTGAGCTAGAGACTTAATTATAGAAGTAATACTTACAGACAGTAGCAAGTCATGAGTTGTTTGTGGAGGGCCTTTTGATTGTATAATTGAAATAACTCCACAAATTCAACACGCAGCAGGTCGACTCCAGGGAAGTCATGCTCTTTTTTAATTCCGACAAACAAACTGTCTTTCCCAGACTTCCTACAGGCCTTCGTATTCTCACAGACAGTACATGGACAATGCATAAAACCATTCTGCTTGTTTGCCTCAGCCGCTTCGAGAAAATTATGCAGGCCCTTAATATACTCGGAGGTGCGTCGGTCACCGTACATCCATTGCCGGTTCATCTGCGTGCGTTATATAATAAAGTGTATTAAAAACCAAATTAATAGAAATTCATCATCACATTAAAGCCAAAGTACAGTAGTGACCAAAATAAATACATAATGTTCATACATAGTTCTCATTATTGAACAACATATAGCTCTCTAGAGCATGTAATTAAAACATACATTGAAACTATAAAATTTAAATGCAGCAACAAATGCGATCATAACCGCAACTAAGGTACCAATTGATCCAACGGCATAATGATACCAAGCCTCAGTATGAATGGCATATTTTCTAATCTTTCTAATCTTCAAGCGCATTGCATCCATCTTGATCTTGTGATCGTCGACGACATCGGCAACATGCAACTCCAACTTCATCTTCTCCTCTTCAACTCTTTGTAATTTTTCTTTCAAGTAATTGTTTTCTTTTTCAACCAAATTTAACTTCTTGACAAGAATTTCTATGTCGGTTGGAATTTCCGGTTCACATACCTCCTAGATTAAAAAATCTATGTCACGTTGGTCGGCATAATTGTCATAAACACTAAATAAAACAAATAGTTATAAAGATAATATATACCACATCCGAATCATAGACAGGACGAGGGCCGACGAAGGCGGATACCAAAACCATCGCACTATATAATAACAAACAATAATAAAAGTAAGAAAATTATACAAGTATCTATCTAAATCATACAAGTAAGAACTTTTTTCTTTTAGAAAGAAGATAAGAAGAAGAGGCTAACCACGGTGGTGCCGGCGGCGAGATGGGCGTGGGCAATCGAAGGCGGTGAGGACGGGGATGGGACAAGACGGACCGCCAAACCTAGACAAATCTTGAGGAAAATGGAGCTTGGACAAGGAGCTTCGAGAGGAGAAAGCTTAAGTGTGGCTCGGGCATTTCATCGAACACCTCATGTGCATAGGAGGTGAGCTAGAGCACCACAAAGCTCTCCAACGGCCGGCCAAAAAAACAGAGCAGTGCACTGCTCTCCTCGCGGGCAGGGGGGTATATATAGGCCAACCATTGGTCCCGGTTTGTGATTGGAACCGGGACTAAAGGACAACATTTGGTCCCGGTTCCAGACACGAACCGGGACCAATGGTTGCCCATTGGTCCCGGTTCGTGTCTGGAACCGGGACCAAAGGGGTCAGACGAACCGGGACCAATGGCCCACGAGGCCCGGCTGGCACCCTGGCCTCACGAACCGGGACCGATGCCCCCATGGGTCCCGGTTCGTGAGTGAACCGGGGTTAATGGGCTTTTCAGGGCTGGACCAAAGCCCTCTTTTCTACTAGTGATGGTTGTAAGACATGTTTTTGAACACAACTTAACTCAAAACCAAACTGAGAAAGAGATCAGGCCAAGATCAAAATTTTAGACAACTAACCAACAAAAAAGAAAATAGGCAGGGAATATGAAAATATATTGCACATAGGTACGTGCAAATTCATGAAGTTGTTATGGAAGGAGATAGACCTGGAGTGGCATCATTTGAAGGCAATTCTAAACATACATTACAGTACTAGATCATACACGTTTCAAATACCAACCACTGGTTACAACTCCTTTTTTGGATCATAAATATTACATTTATAGAATGTTACGTTTATGATGCAAAAACGATATGCATCAGTACATGCAATCATCTTAGATTGGACAGAAAAATGATGCATCAAACTAGTACCAATAATCTGTTGTCATAATAATAGATACACACACATCAGGTCCACATAAAAATGATATGTTTGCTTCTTACCAAGGGATGTTGTGGTTACAGAACTCCTCCACACCGCAAGCCGTCTGTCCAAACGTGTGCCCAAGTCACCAACCGCAAGCCGTCTGTCCAAATTAGCACATTTGTTAGTGATACAACAATAAGTCATGCACAACTAAGTATTAAAACTAGCAAATCTGAGATCTATACCTCTAAGGAATCACATTAAACTCATGAGGCAAATGTCCTTTTCGATCTCTCATTTTCTGGAATTGTATCATGATTTGATTATCATGAATGCTTCTAAATATCTCTTTCTCGTAGTAGCACACCATCAAATCATTTAGCTAATCATCTGATAGTTTGTTGCGCAAATCTGTCTTAATGATCTTCATTGCTGAAAATATCCGCTCAACTGATGAAGTAGCCACAGGAAGAATGAGTGTCAACTCAATAAGGCGATATACCAACTGAAAAGTTGTGTGTTTCGTTGTTTCAACCATCAACCGAGCAAGTGTGGACACATCCCGGCATCCATTAAATTCCTCACTTCTTCTAATGTTCATAAGGAATCTTGGAAGGTCTACTCTTAGCAACAACCGGTCGGTTTATGTAAAGTCCTCATCATAAATTTCAGCAAGCCGAATAAGTTTTTCAATGTTAAACTTTGAGAAGTTGTTTGCTGGATTAAGACAAGACATACAATCCAATAACTCGGTGCAAACTTCATTGAATCGGTGATTCATCTCAGTGATAGTTGCATCACTGGCAACGTTGAATATGCTAACCTTGTAGTAGTGAAGTCGAGTCACCTTATTCTTAGTGCGAACAGATTGACCCATAGTTCCAACAAGATCATCCATGTTTGGCACATCAATAGCATGTGTTTCACAAAAGTTCTTGGCTTGGAGAAGTAAAGCCTCCCACCCATTGTCCCTCATGTTCTGCAAGCTTTCTTTCACATCCAAGATCAAACGCATGGCTTCAACAATATTTTGATTCTTTCTTTGCAAAGCTTGGGTTAGATGATTTGTGTTGCTCAACAAGTTTATTAACAACAACATGATGAACACAAATTCAAAGCATTCCATGTTTTTAAGCAAACCTCAAGCTCCACCTTGACATTTGCTGGGATTAGTGGACTGGCTGGGATAGGATCAGGTTCGACACGAGGAGTGCTTGAACTACTTGCAAAAAAACGGTTTATGCTCATATTTTTTCTCTTCATTTCCGCAAATCTGCAAATAATTGCCACAGGAGTAGGACACTAAATTAACTAACATAACATGAACTAGCAATTAGAAATGTACAAAAATTGCTGGTTAAAATTACCCAGCGACCCGGCAGCCAGTCACACACACCTCAAGGCTCAACTCCCACTGCCTTGCTCAACGCCTCAACTCCCTGGATCAAAAGAAACTGAATTCAATCGCAAGTAGTTTGTCAATGGTTTGTCAAGTCCCTGCAGTTCCTCCAGTCCACGTCGTACGCATCCGAGGCTTGGTACAGGCCGGCGGCAAACAGCCAGCCAGGGTTGGCCGTTGGCCGTTGGTGCCACGGGCCCTCGGCTCGTCGGCGAAGCGCGTGCACCTAGCTGCTGGCGCGGTGCTCCGACCAGTCCGCCGCCTCCGCCGGTTCCCTCGTCCGCCGCCGGCCGCCCCCAACGCCGACCAATACCAGGTCTGAGCCCTCGACCTGGAGCGTGAGCGGTGCGTGGAGCTGGTGCTCCGGCCAGTCCGGCGGTTCCCTCGCCCACCGCCGGCCGCCCCCAGCGCCGATCAACGCTAGGTCTGGGCCCTCGACCTGGAGCGTGCGGCGTGCGTGGAGCCGTGGATGCGTGCGTGGCTTCGTTGCTTTGGTGTGGGCTGTTGGGCTTAGCTGAGACGAAGAGTAGTAGTAAAAAAATCAATTGTTTGGAGGATAGGCTAGAGCCCTATGAAGCCATATCGTGTGCTGGTTTGTCTGTTAGCACGTGCGCTAGTAAACACGCGATCGATCCTCCTCAGGTGCACGCGATCGAGCTGCGCACCGCTCTATGCATTGCCCTCTCATCTTCTCTAGGTCCGTCCCACGCACACACACACACTGAAATTGCATGGTCATGGCCTGCCGTTAGCATGTATGAGTGCCCACACATATGCATGCAGTTTAATTCATTAGCCTTGACCCTAATAATAACAACACCAAAAGTTGGTGCGCCTCTTGGATGTAGCATCTTACTAGACAAAAACTGCTAAAGCGAGTGACAACTAATTTATATCTCAACTAATTATGCAGAGGATGTATGCGGACACCGTCGAAACAGCGGTGCGAAGGATAATCCCTTATCTGGAGGACACGAGCAATACTGCACACAAGGCCATCTATTTTGATGGAACGGGTGGGCTTATTGCTTCGGCGGTGCTTAGAGCCATAGCCAAACACCCTCCGCCATCTCTGCTGAAGAAATTCGACAGGATCATCCATGTCGACTGCTCGAGGTGGAAAAGCCGAAGAGCGCTCCAGAGGACAATCGCACAAGAACTGAAGCTTCCTCAGCGGGTAATGGATGTTTTTGATAGGCAAGATGAAGAAGATGATTTCAGAGGGGTAGATGAAGGCTCCAGAGATGAGATACCGGACGTTGGGACAAAGATCCATTGGGTCTTAAAAGATCACAGATGTTTAGTGGTCTTCCATAATGGGAGCGACAATACAACTGACTTGGATGATTTTGGTGTTCCTTTATCGGTATTTGCAACACAAGTATTGTGGACATTTTGAGGAAGGCTTCGGCTCAACCCAGGAATTAGTGAGAAGGTGGATAATTCACATCTTTTTCTTTATGATACATCCAGTCTTCACGGGTGGAATTTTTTGCTTAAAGAAGAGGCTAGAGAAATTGCTGGGCACACAGATAAGCTTGGCAAAGCAGTTGAAGAGTGTTGCTTGTATCTGCTGTCATTAAATTCTCTGGGAGGCAATATCATGGACTACAACTGGGCCACCCATGCTTCTAGCTATTGGGTCTGTGATGGGATTATACAAGGAGGTCAGGGTGATGAAGCATGGGAGGTTGCAGCTGCTCTGCACGACAATATAAATATAGAGGATTATTCATCTAACGCACTGCCCTCTTTTGGTCATGAACTGGAGACTCCTCCGAAACGGTGGATATTGTCCAAGGACAGCTCTCTTGTGCATCCAGAGTCAACATCATTTTTCCTTGTTGCAGTCGCAAGCGGATCCGATCCTCCATTAAGACCCTTACCTCATGATATATTTCATCAGTCGAACAAGCTTCGTGTGCTCAAGTTATGCTGCTGCACCTTTAGTTTTTGTTCACCTCCTTTCTGTTGTTGCCATAGCTTAAGGTTCCTCGGATTAGATGACTGCAAGCATCAGCAACCAGAAGATGAGAAGCAAGATAGACCAGCAATGGAATTTTTTCAGAGCCTATGGGTGATAGACATATGCAATACAGATTGGGATCTGTCTTCATCACCAGAGATAATAGAGCAGATGGCTGCAAACATTAGGGAAGTTCATATAAAGAATGGAAGGATTTGGTGTCAAAACTTTTCATGGCGACAACTACAGAACCTTCACAAGCTTCGAGTGATTGATCCTACAAGCCCTTGGCAGACAGGCAAAATGGATGAATTTATGGATACAGTGAAGATGGATTTCCTCGACCTTACTGGGAATAGCACATTACAAGTTTTGCCAAGCCTGTCAAAAGCAACTAGCCTCAAGACCTTGTTTCTAGATGGTTGTGTTGGGTTGGAGCACCTTGGACCAGAAGCACTCCCTCCATTACTTGAATCATTCAGCTTGGATGTAGGAGTAGTAGAAGATCATTCCAAGGAAGCCAAAATAAGCCACATCTCCATGGCTAGCTGTGCAAGATTATCTGACTTCAAGCTGCGTGGATCACTTCCAAACCTTGAGGAGCTGGAGCTCTCAAGCACAAGACTCAAGACACTTAACCTCACAACTCAGGTGGTGCAGGTCCCATGTCTCAAACAAATTATTCTATTGGGGTGTATGCACCTCCATGCCATTCTATGGCCAGAAAAGGGTCTGCCAACCCTGACAATGCTGCACATTGATTCGTCGGTCTGTCCAGTTCAATCAAAATTACATGAAGTGTATGTTACTATAATGGACATGAGGTTTTTTCAGTCCTTGGTATTACAAATCAATGTTCGATTCTGTTGGAAGAGCAATACGTTCCATCTAAATCTTTGTGTCCCTTGTACCACCAATGTTAAGGGACAAAACTATATGAAGGAGAAGATGGGCCCTGGTAATAGTGGGAAAATAATGGGTCCTCCTCAACTAGAGTCATTAACCCCCAATACTTACAGCACCTACATGGATGTTTCTGTTGGCAACATAATTGTTGATCACGACTACAACAATGGAATGCAGTTTCAGCCGTCAGGCTGCCACGTTGAGATTGGCAAGGGAATTAGCAACACTAAAGTGGAGACTGAACAAGCAATCAAGGCTATCATCTTTGCAATGAACAAAGCCAAGTCGTTGCATGTGCACGACAATTCTTCCATCACCACTGTTATCCCTGAATATATGATGTCCATACATGGGAGGGATTTAGAATGGAAACATCTAAAACAGTGCCATGTGGTGAGATGCCCCAAGATGCATAGAGTCTTCACCCCTAACTATGATATCTATAACTACTTCTTTCAAGAAATAGAGACCTTTTGGGCTGCTGATCTCTTGAATGCTCACTGCATTTGGAGCAAAGGAAGAAGCTACATTTATACCGACAACACTTCATTTGGGAAACTGAAGGGCATACACCTGTACTCTTGCCCTAGGCTCACATTTGTGCTCCCATTGTTGATGGGTATTCAAGGATCATATTTACACAATTTAGAAAGTCTCCACATCGTCAACTGTGGTGAGCTAAAGACGGTGTTTCCTGTTCATCTCGACTTTCGAGTAGGTGTACTTGAGTTCCCAAGTCTAAAGCACATTCATCTGTATGAGCTCTATAAGTTGCAGCATATATGTGAGGTCAAGATGCTTGCTCCCAAGCTTGAGAGGGTATGGCTCAGGGGATGCTGGGGTCTTAGGCGCCTCCCAGCCGTCAACCGAAACAACCGTCCCATTGTGGACTGCGAGAAGGACTGGTGGGAGAATCTCGAGTGGGACGGGCTGGAGGCTGGCCACCATCCTTCCCTCTTCAAGCCGCGCCATTCGTCTTATTACAAGATGCCCCTGGAGAGAGTCTCGGTTCTCCGGTGAACCTATGCAGCCGTTCAGGTACACATGCTCATCACCTTCTCCCTTTGTTTCTTGTTTCATGCTTGCATGTACCGTAAAAAAACTAGCATTTACTCTATGATAATCTCAGTTGAAAAGAATTAATACTCTACATGTAGATCGGAGTGTACATGTACAGCAACGGTTAACTATTCATGCATGTCTTGCATTCTAATTAATTCCTATCGTCATTAATATCGGTTGCATGCTTGCATCATGCCTCTGTTGTGCTGTGTAGGCTTGGTGTGCTGCAAGATGACGGCATGCCCTTACTGCTGCCCGTGGCCACAACGGTTCAAGTTAGTGTTTGTTTCCCAAGATTGTGGTTGTGTTTTTTCTGAAGAATAAAAGGTGCTAGCTGTGTGTTGCGTGTGTGTGTGTGTGCGCACCAGATTGATTGTTTCCAGCACGATCGAGACGGCGTACCGTTTATGTGTGGCTTGGTTTGGTTTGGTTTGCGTTTGCATTTGTAATTGTAATAAGAAGGGATGTGCCTGTGGCTGTGGTGTGTGGCACAGCCGCACGGGCCTCATCGGTGTGACGAGTGTTGCTTGCGGAAGACTATCAAACGATGTTGTGGTGTGTGGTCTTGTTTGTTACAACTGGAAGCTAGCTGCTGGCATGCGTCTGCTTAGACCGGCTCTCCGAGCAGGAGTCATGATTTGTGTGCTACCTAGCTTTGAAATCTCCCACATAGTATAACCCTGCCCTGCTTTATGCAAAGAAAAAGAAAATACAATTTCATCTTTGTGCATGCAGTCATGGGATTGTTGTCTGTGGCGGGTCTATAGCTCCTTTGCGACACCTTTGAGGTGAATTGGAAAGAATGCGACGTAGTTGACGAAAATGGCTCTCGCGAGACGTTTTCAGAAGCCCAAATAGCCAAGGCCCACTCGGGCGATTGAAATGGTCGTCAACGGGAGTGAGGTTATGTTTAAGACATGCGGGCCCTACTTGGCAGTGCATCTAGTTACGGGCCCCACTTGTCAGTGCATCAGTTTCTCAAAAAAAAATTGTCAGTGCATCAGGTGAAACTTTTCCCCGTGCCTGTCCGAACGGGTACCCCTTTCTGAACCTGTGTTGCTCCCTCCTCTTCGTTCCCGGCGGTGAGCCGGCGGCGGCGGCGGAGCTTTTGTTCTGGGTGACAGCAGCGGCGGAGCTTTCATTCTCGACGACGGCGGCGGCTCTGGTGAGTGAATCCGGAACCCTGTCCTGTTCTCCTCGGGTGTGTCGAGTTAGATCTCACCGCATCGCCTCTGTTTCCCTCAGTTTTTTGTCGATTTGATCCAGATTTGGGTGGGGGGGGGGGAAGGGGGGATGACCGCGATGGAGCCGCCAGAGACTACAACATCCATTTCAACCTATGCGATTTGTGCCTCGTCTGCTTCCGCTAGCTCACCTCACACTGCCCCGCCATTGACAAACAGGGGTGGTGGTGCTCGGACGTTCGAATTCACTGTGGAATTTCTTCCTTCTAAGGCGAAGCTAGGTGATGGTAGCATGCGGGACATAGAGAGAGATACAATTGTGAAGTGGGAGATTGATTTTGCAGAGATTGATCCACAAGACCTACAGAGCATGGAAGAGAAGGCCGTGAAGAATGTGATGGAAAAAATTGGGGAGAGCATTTTTTGGGGTCCAGAGCAAGAGGTAGCATTGTTACGGTTTGATAATTGGAAAGGAGAGTATGTGAGAATTGAGGATGGTGAAGAGATGGTTGATGAAATCGATCAACAAGATGGTTGGACAACCAAACAGACAATGTTTCATGCAGAGCTTGTTGATCTGAAATCAGATTCTAAGGTTGGATATGTTCCCTCAAAGTTAGCTTCACAGATGGTAGATGATGATTGGGCTTCAGAGAGGCAGATAATGCCCATGTGTACATGTGAAGTGACAGTATTATCTGAGGGGGTTGATGCAGAAGAGGGCTCTGATGGTGTTGCAAGGGTTGATTCTGTTGATTGGAATTCAGTAGAATTAAATGACCCAACTGATTTAGTCATTGCACCAATGGATGACACTGAGATGGCCAAATTTTTTGGCATTCCAGTAGCTGATGAAGATAAGGAGGAGAAGGATGGTGAATCTAGTATGCCTAGTGATACTGATGCTACCAGAGATAGAACTGGAGATGTGGATGGACACCTGATGGAAGATGCTGCAGATGATGTAGATGATGCACATGATGATGAGTTGGTACATGTGTATGACAAGGAAAACCCTGTTATTGCAGTGGGAAAGTTGTTCCCAAACATGGATGAGTTTAGGATGTGTTTCAAGACTTATGCAGTCAAACATGAGTTTGATGCCAAGACTAAGTGGACTGATAGAAAGAAGTTTTATGCAAGATGTAGAGGTTTTGATGGAAGTGTCAAGCCTTGCAAGTGGTACATATCTGCTAGACGCCAACCTGATGGAAGTACCATTAGGGTGAATCAAATCCCACACGAACATACTTGTATTACAAGTTCACAGACATTATCAACCATGACATCACAGCTTTGGATTGCAGAAAAGATCACTCCTATTTTAGCCAAGAAACCAAACACTACTGCAAAGAAACTTAAAGTAGACTTGGAAAAGGGATACCCCATTAAGGTGAAGTATAACACGGTATGGAAGGCAAAACAAAGGGCAATGAAACAATTATATGGTGACTGGGCAAATACTTTTAGGATGCTATATAATTTCAAAGCAGAGGTGGAGAACAGGTCACCTGGCAGTGTTGTGGAGATAGATACCGAGGTAACAGAGGATGGAAGAGTCCTTTTCTCTAAGTTTTTTATGGCTTTAAAGCCTTGTATTGATGGATTCAAGGCAGGTTGTCGTCCATATTTGAGCATAGACTCGTCATTTTTGACTGGCAAGTGGAATGGTCAATTGGCAGCTTGCAATGCTTTGGATGGACACAACTGGATGTTCCCTGTTGCTATTGGCTTGTTTCAGTCAGAGACAGAGGTCTCGTGGACATGGTTCATGATGCAGTTGAAAAGATGCATAGGGCCAGTGTCACCTTTGGCAGTCCACACAGATGCATGCAAAGGGCTAGAAAACGCAGTGAAGAATGTTTTCCCCCATTGTGAGCAGAGGGAGTGCTTCGGCCATATGTGGATGAATTTGATCAAAAAATTCAGAGGTGAAGAATTTGGTCGCATGTGGCCAGCAGCAAGATCTTACACTAAACAGACACATTCATATCATCTTGGTAAGATAATGACAGCATGCCCTGAGTTTGGTCCATGGGTGAACACCTACCATTCTCTATTATGGTATAGGTCAGGATTTAACACTGCCATCAAGTGTGATCATATCAACAACAACTTGGCAGAAAGTTTTAACAACAAGGTGAAGCAGTTAAAAAATTTGCCTGTGCATGACATGGTTGACCAAATCAGGATCATGATCATGCGCTTGTGGGAATTGAGAAGAAGGATTGGGGATTGTCTACAAGGGGATAAACTTCCTGCGGTGGTACAACAGGTGGTCAACAGGAGCAGAAATCTTACGCATTTATCTGTTGAAAAATCTTTTGTTTGTGGTGCTGAAGTTAGAGATACCAAAACTGGTAGAAGGCATGTTGTTAACACTGAAATGCATGATTGCACTTGTTTGGAGTGGCAACACACTGGGAAACCATGTGATCATGCCATACTCTTCTTGGCCTCCCGACCGAAGATAAACATGCACCCATATTTGCACGAATATTACTCAGTAGCAAGATTCAAGGCTGCATATGCAACTCCAATTCCAGCACTTACAGATCAGTCTCAGTGGCCTGAAGTGGAAATTGAATTTTCCATGTGTCCTCCCCTAACAAAAAGAAAGGCCGGCAGGCCTAAAGAGAGTAGATTCAAGGCATGGTTTGAGAAAGGTGGGAGTAGTAAAAAGGGCAAGGGAAAGAAGGATGGAAAGCCAAAAAGGTCCCAAAAAGGTAACAAAAATAGATGCAAGCTGTGCCAGGAACTTGGGCACCGAAAAGGATCTCCAAAATGTTGTTACACTCCTGAAAGGCCAAAGTATGTGGGCAACTGTTTGCCATGTTTACTATTTTGTTGCATTTTTCAATTACTAACCAGTTGACATGATTTATCTTTTTAGGAGGAAACCTGCAGGTGAGCCTCTTGTTGTTGAAGAATGCTGGCCAAAGAAAAAGGCAAGAGGCAATGGCTGTAGAAAAAAGAGAAGTTCTGGTGAAACAATACACATTCAACCAGACTTGGATGGTGTGGTGCAAAATGAGCAAGATGAACAAGATTTTGATGTTCTGGTGCCAACTGAAGATATTCCAGCTGATGTTGTGCAAGCTGAGCCTATGTTGGAAGTTGAGTTGCCTTCTGAAGATATGGGTACCTCTGAAGATATTCCAGCTGATGTTGTGCAAGCTGAGCCTATGTTGGAAGTTGAGTTGCCTTCTGAAGATATGGGTACCTCTGAAGATATTCCAGCTAATGTTGTGCAAGCTGAGCCTATGTTGGAAGTTGAGTTGCCTTCTGAAGATATTCCATCTAATGTGGTGCCAGCTGAGCCTATATTGGAGGTTGTGTTGCCACCCCCTGTTGTGGTGCGAAATAAAGCTGCTGTTCCAGGCAGTCCAGTGAAGAAAATCAAGAGCTTGAGTGAACTGGGTGTTGTACAATCAAAAACAAGCATTGGTAAAAAGAACAAGAAATTGAGTGGTAGGAGGAAGCAGAAGTGAAAATTTGTTGAAACTTGTGTATTGCTACTATGCTGTTGAAATTTGTTGAAAACTTGTGTATTATTTTGAAGTTATTTGGTATGTGCTATTGGTGTTACAATGATTTCTGGACTATTATTCATGTTAGTTCATTAATCGGAGCAATTTTTATTATGTGAAACTCTGGACATGAAAAATGTGCTCCACATGAGCTCCAAACCCCTCCAAAGCTAGGGAAAACAGACCCATTTGTAAGCAAGTTTTTTTTCGACCTTTTCTAAATGAGCCAAAAAATGAAACTTGACATCTACTGTGTGTATATAAGAGTCCGTCCTGAGATTAGATCGTTTCGATAAATTATGACATGTTTAACACTTACCCTTTGCTCACTTGTCTTGAATACTCCACAACCTTGTTCTTGGTAGACATCTTTTGTGAGGGTACCCCTTTTGTGAAGGTTTTTTCATGAAAAAATCCGTAGTCCAAGTTTCTTATTTTTCCTAGATACTTAGTCACATAAAACGATGATCGGCACAAGTTTTATATTTTTTTGATTTTTTTGAATTAGTTATGCTCAACCCTAAACGTCGAAAACCTCTCAAAACCCCTCAAAGCGCCTCAAAACCCCATCAAAACCCCGCACCCCTCTGGGCCATTGGATCACTGTGAATGGACGCTCTGGATCAGGCACTAGGGCTACGTCAGCGATCCGCGGGCTGCACTCTGATTGGCTGATTCGAAGATGCTGGATATTATAACACGCAGCACCCTGGACCGTTGGATGGATGTGTACAGAAGCAACGGTCTGGATCGGGAGCCACGTCACAGATCCGCGGGCTGCGCTTTCATTGGCTGGTCATTTTAGCCCATTTTTTTTACGTTCGATGAGATTGAGTAGGCCTGCCATGTATTGTTGGGCTTAATTAAAGCGGCCCACCCGTTGGACCGATGGACACCACGCTGACCCGATCTGAGCAGGTCTGAAAAGCATGCACGCATGCGCGCGCAGCCCTGCGCCGCCCGCCTCACGTCGCTGCTTGGCTATTCTAGGTGCCCGACCATCGCTAGCCGCTGCATGCATGGCATCGAGCTCATCTCTCCACGCGTTTTTAATGGCTAGTGTGCTACGCGGGCTGTTGGCACTACTACCACGATGCGACACTTGCATGCGCGTGTACACACAGGCTAGCTCGATGCCACATTGCCCATTTCCCATGCCATTACAAGGGGAGAGGAAAACAAAACAGCCGTCGATGCATGCATGCACGGGCGGCACACGCACAGAACGAGCAGGAGTGAACCCCGACCGACGGCACAGAGCGTGCAGCGCTGAAACGTCGCAGCCTGGCTATTGATGCCGCTTTCGGATTCCCATGCGTGTACACACACCCCTCCCCTCCCCCGATGCCACCCAACACCGCCCTCTCATTACTTCCACCCGGTGTAAACGACGTCGCATTAGGGCTATTTAATCCACTTATCATCTTCCTCCTCCTCACCCATCCTCTCCCATCTGCATCCTCTTCTCACCACCACAAACAACCCCAAAACCAGGCCGCCGCAGCCATGAACTACACCGGGCCAACCTTCCGCTTTCCCCCCACCGTGCCGGAGACGCTCTACCCCGCCGACGTGTACGTCGAGAACACACTCCGTGTGTGGTCGATGTCAAGATGGAGGGGCGCAAGGGATTTCACCAACGCCTTCCTTGCGCTCTGGTTCGGCCACCTCCCCCGGGGATCTCCAAGGATGTACCGAGTCGAGGAGGTCATCCACAACGGGGTTGTGGTTGCTATCCTTGCCCACTTCACCAACTCCTTCTATGCGTTCTACCTCCTCGGCCGTGTGTTCTGGTGTGGCTGCGAGTTCATTGCTTTCACAACCCACAACATCTTCACGGACTACACCAATATCTTCCCCACCGCGGGGCGCATGCACACTCTGCCGTACCCCATCGACAACACCCCGGAGGAGTAGTGAACGGCGCCCGGAGGAGTTGGCCATGGAGGAGTTGGGCTTGGAGCAAGCAAGCAAGGCGGTGGTGTTTTATCTTATCTAGGGTGCCGTTTTATTATTGTCGTGTTGGGTTGAACTATCTATATAAGTTGTAATGGTACTATGTATGTCGTGCTTGAGTTTATCTATGTTAGTTGTAATGTGTTATTGATATATGTGCTTGATGTTCTATCTAATTGATCTATGTGTTACTAATACAACTATGACATGCAACCATGGACATGCAACTATGACATGTAACTAATTTAGTTAATGCAAATAATTATTGGATTAACTCAAATGCCCAAAATAAATATTTCTGTGCTCCTAAAAATATTGCTTTGAATTTTACCTCTGGCCAATATTTTCAGAGCAAAACAGGAACATTTTCTTTGACATATTTGAAGCGAATTTTAACTTGATCATTTCCAAAATTGATTTCTGAGGCTTTCATATATCCCCATTTCCAAAAACTTGAACATTTTCTGAAGCGAATTTTAATTATGATAAGTTCATGAAAACAATCACAAAACAATAGTGGACAAGCAACAAAAATGTAAAGCAAAACAAAATAAGTTACAATACATACGGCCCAACATTTATTCGACATAAAAATTTGGCCAAGGTAAAAACATGTAAAGAAGTATATGTTTGTTAGAGGTTTATTTGCTGAAGCAACAATTTATTTTAGTCGAAGCATTTTTTTCTAAACTTGGGTGCCTCAATGCTATAAAACAGGGATGGTGCCCCTACGCGGGTGGGCTGGTCTCTATTTGGGCCTGGTTATTTTCCCGGCCCAACATCTATTCGGCAAACAAAGATTTTTTTTTCTAGAAACTGAATTTGGGGGGTGTCCACTCTGTTAACTGAAGAACAAGAATAGAGCATGAACACTGAATATTTCTGCTTCGATTCAATTACACGAACTTGGCATGACGCACAGATCGCATCCTCTGCCCTGACAGACCTAAATGCCCCCTCTAAAGACGGATGAACAGCAAGTAAAACAAAAACAGAGCAATGATACAACAATAGAACCCCCCTGCCATGAAATTTGCTTGCTTCTGCAAATCGATCATCTCCATTAGATTTTTCTTGATCTTCTTCAGTTCCCCGGTCAGTTCAAACTCCAAGTGCAGTTCAGCATTGCGTGCATACCTCGCCATCGGCACGACTCTGCCCGCCCCTCTGTCCGAGGTCCCCAAATTCTCCATCTGCGGCACCCCGCCCAAATTGAGCTCCCAGGTTGCGGCCCCGCTTGAATCAATGTAGCCCTCGAACTGAATCCTCTCAACATATTCATCCATCCACTCGAAATGGGTGCATTTCTTCAGGATCTGAAAACAACAATATGAACCCTAAATTCCAAATTGGAGGGAAAAAACAAAATATGGAGAAATCAGAGCAAACGGCAGTGAAAGAACGGGCTACGAACTGAGATCTAACCTTGCCATCACTTCCGGCCATTGTTTTGCTCAAGCACTTCACAAATTCCCGCCCAAGATTTCCATTATCATCAGTCCTAGTGACCAACCGTTTCAGAGGCTCTGGGCGTGGGCAGTCAGGGCACCTTGTGAGCGGCACTGGACCATACCGACGCCATTTTGAGTGCATGGCGGACGAGGTGGACATCTGCACTAGGTCGCCGGAGGAGAGGAAGAATGGGGAAAGGGGAAGCTATGGGCGGCGGCGGGGGGCGGACGGGCACAGGCGGTCGTCTCTTTTTTTTTTTTGACGGGGGCGGTCGTCTCTTCTAGATGCGAAGAGATGGGTCCCGCGCTCAGTGGACAAGTGGTGGGTCCCGCGCTTACGTGGATAAGTTGTGGGTCCAGCCCCTAACAGCTAATGAGGGCATCAGTTCAGATTAAGGGCCATGTCGTGTCTGGGGTATTTCCTCGATAGAAAGTGTCGCACCAAGGCAATTCGGACAAAAGACGTCGCACTCCTTCCAATTCACCTCAAAGGTGTCGCACAGGAGCTATTGATCCGTCTGTGGCTACATGCATCCACTTTTTCTCTTTAAAAAAAAATGCAGGCATAAGATTTCACCGCCGTCTGCGCCGGCCTCTGGGCCGCAGCCACCGGATCCGACGTCCTCGTGGCGCCCGTCAAGCTGCTCTACACCAAGCACCTCGGCGCCCTCGACCACCGCAGGATTCAGAGGCTCCTGGAGGCGCAACCGCCGCCGTCCGAAGAGAAGAGGCAGGAGCTGCTCTCTGGTGCCAATGGAGTGGAGCCGTCCATGGACTGCAACGGGAAGGGGCAGCAGCATCAGCATCAGCAGGTGGTGCTCAAGAGGACATGGCCGGGATAATCACCAAAGGGAGTATTGCAGTAGACCAGCATTATCTACCTGACAATATTTTTCTCTGGTGATCAGATCACGGTTCGTCCCCAAATGTATGCTAACATGTGGATTTCAAATTATTAGCCACCTAAACCTTCAGCCAAATTGACTAAACGTATCCCTTTTCTTGTAAGGACTGAATGCATCCCTAAAAGCGCTGAGATACAGCACCAGACTGATGAAACAGCACTTGGGTTGCGAATATGCTGCTCTGTACTACTCCTCCTCCTACTACTATACAGCAGAGTCATCGACACTTGTCATTTTATCAACACAAACAGGATACAGGATTGGGTGAGGGGGCTCGCCCAGAGTGTATCGGAGGAGGGCTGCCGGATTGGCGGATGGGTACTTCTCGATGGCGCTGGTGGTGGCCCGGAAGAGGGCTCCGAGCGCAAGCATGACGAACGGCGCGCTATTGTCGAAAATGTTTGGTATCTTCATGTTGAATCATTGCATATGTAAACATACAACTGAATTGGGCATAATCTATAATTGGTAATGCTTGTTAAGCAGCATGGTACTTATATTCTTGTAGTAAGAACACTACACTTCTAATGTTTGTAGCCTATTCATTCATTCATGTCTCAAGTTACAAAATACATTCATGCTTCAGGGCTTGCCAGTCTTTCCAGTCATGCTCTGAGGCCTAAACACCCTTGCAAACTTATTTGTTTGGCCAGAAACCCTGCAAAGCGCCCACTGCCATTGCCTTTTCTTTCTAATTTCGATGCTGCTAGCAGAGTGAAAACTTCTGGAGCGCCTGAATCAGAGGGCAAAATCTGGTCTAACCCTCCTTACATATTACACTGTGGACAAGTGAAAACTACAGTGTAACGTTAGTTCATTCTTAGATCCCCACATCCTTAAAAATGGGTCATGTTCGCTCCCTGATGTTACCGAAAAAGGCTTTCGCCCCGCTTTATAAATAAAGCAAACCGCCAGAGCACAATATCCAACATAAGTTCAACCCCCACACACACAGAGGTAGCACGGGACAACAATAATGGGTTCTGCTGAGGGCACAGCTCAACAAGCCCTAAAAAACACACACGCCCAGACCCAGCACCGGGTGGGGCAACCACAGCAGGCTAATCAGGCTCAGGAGGAGGCGGCGGAAGCGGGGGTGCCATACGAAGCGCCATCGAGCGGAGGTCGGCGATGATGGTGTTGATGGCGTCTCGGTCGGAGGGGCGGCTAAGCGGCCGCCAGAGCTGCAGGAAACCACACATTTTAAAGACAACGTCAGTGGAACGTCGAAGGGGGACACGCTGAATCACAAGCTTATTGCGGACCATCCAGAGAGTCCACACTAGCGCCCCAATGGTCAGACACCTAATGTGGCGAGCCGACGGGGGAACGGACTGGATTTCCGGGAAGAGGTCGGGGACGTTGGTATGGCACCAATGACCGCCAACAGCTTCGCGGAAGCAACTCCAAAGGAATTGAGCCGTGGCACACGCAAAGAAGATGTGGTTCGAGTCCTCCACCGTGTCGCATAAGGGGCACATCCCATCCCCAGGACCATTCCGTTTGAGCACCTCCACCCCAGAAGGTACCCGTCCTCTAATCCACTGCCACAAGAAAATCCTGATCTTGAGTGGCAGTTTGATTGGCCAGACAGCCGTGAGAGCATCTGGGGCCGTCGTCGGGGCGATGGCCTGGTATAACGACATAGTGGAGAAGCGGCCCGAGGGCTCCAGGCGCCAAGATATGCGGTCCGAAGCACTGTCAACGTCGAGGGGGGGGGGGTGGAGGGCGATGCACTCGAGCATGTCCTCCCAGGCAGCAACATCTGGGGGACCGAAGGGGCGGCGGAACGCGAGGTGCCCTAGATCCGAAAGGGCGACCTCGACGGAAACTCTAGGCTCCACCACGATGGAGAAGAGGTCCGGGAAGCGGGCAGCAAAGGGTGCGTCACCCGCCCATCTATCGTACCAGAATAGCGTAGCGGACCCGGATCCAATCTAGATGGAAGAGCCAATGCGGAGGACCGGGAGCAACTGGATGACAGACTGCCAGAACTGGGATCCTCCGGAACGTTGGCAAAAGGCCAGCGGCTGTCCCCGAAGGTATTTGTTCCTAATGATGTCAAGCCACAGACCACCGTCGCCATTGGCGATCCTCCACAGCCATCTGGTCAGCAGCGCGATGTTCATGCGTTTGGACGACATGATCCCCAGACCCCCCTGGTCGCGAGGTTTGCATATATCGGGCCAGCTGACCATATGGTATTTCTGCTTATCACCCTCGCCAGCCCAGTAGAATCTACTGGTACTTGGCAATCTCGTGGTGCAGGGTCTCGTGGAGACTATAGAAGCTCATCAGAAACAGGAGGAGGCTGGACAGCGAGGAGTTGATGAGCACGGTCCTGGCTGCCTCGGACAGCCATCTGCCCTGCCAGGGCTCGATCCGGAGTTGAAGCTTAGTCACCGTGGGTCGCAACTCCGCGACGGAGAGGTGCGAATCACTAATGGGAACCCCCAGGTAAGAGATGGGGAAGGACCCAAGCTGGCAATTGAGGCGGTCAGCAATGAGCTGGGACTCCTCTGGAGAATATCCAAGGATCATAACTTCACTCTTGTCGAAGTTGATTTTCAGCCCAGACATCTGCTGGAAGCACAGGAGCAGGAACTTAAGGTTGGCTATGTCCTCGTGAGAGCCTTCCACCATAATGATGGTGTCATCAGCATATTGTAGGAGGGAGACCCCTCCCCCTCCCACTAAATGGGGGACCACCCCGCAAATATGGCCCGCCACCTTAGCCTTATCTAGGATGGTGACAAGGGCGTCGACCACCATGTTGAACAAGAATGGGGAGAAGGGGTCACCCTGCCTAACCCCACAGAGCGTGGGGAAGTAGGGGCCAGCCTCCCCATTGATGTTAACTACGGTCCGACCAGATGAGACCATCTGCATAACCCGGGTGACCCACCGGTCATCAAAGCCTTTGCGGAGAAGAACTTCCCGCAAGAAGGCCCAGGAGACGGTGTCGTAAGCCTTGTGGAAGTCGATCTTCAAGAAGACCGCACGCTGTCGCCTAGTGCGCACCTCGTGCAGGACCTCATGGAAGACCAGGACGCCATCCAAAATATATCGGCCGTGGATGAAGGCCGACTGATTAGGATGGGTTATACGGTCGGCGAGGAGGGTCACCCTATTGGCGTACCCCTTCGCTAGAATACGGAAGATCACGTTGATCACCGTGATGGGTCGGAACTGGCGAATGTCGGAGGCCCCCGCCACCTTGGGAATGAGGGTGATGAGCCCCTGATGTTTGTGCCATGAATCATCCGTTGACCTGGGCTTGTAGATTCCTTTCCACTCTCTTCTCTGTAAATATCGTCGGCAAAAAATGAGAATATAATGGAACAAAAAGCTCTTCTCTCTTTAGTGGTCAATCTCATCTAGATCCTTACCATTCCGCGTTGGGCATTTGTATTAAGTTTAAGTGGCCTGATCATGAGTATCTCAGTAGTCAAAGTCTCAGATAACTATGAAATGGGAACCGAGCACTTACTTCGTATTAAACAAATTTGATCATGTATATCGTCTATATAGGAGTTTAAGCCTAAACAACCTTGTAACGTCCCTGGGGATTGGAATGCAACGGTTGGAGACTGGGAGGCTTTGCACCCGGATATTGCCTGCTGTTGATGGTGGAAGGGGGCGGAATGGAGAGAGATGCTAGTCCTCTTTGAATATAGCTTTAAAATCTTTATCTTTCTAGCGAAACCAATCCAAAATTAGCTAATCCAACTGAGTAGGCATGCTTACTTCGACTATGACAAGCTTTGCTTTGTGATTGGTCAGGCATAACTTTACGAACAGAGCTTGATTTGACATATTTCTCACTCGTATGGCTGAACTAATGTTTTTTCTGCTGGCGCAGGGAGTGGGTTGCAAGTGCTGCAGGAGTACCACCAGTGCCAAAATTGATGTCCAATGCACTGAAAAGCTTCAACTTCTGGCTCAACATCCTGGTTCGGATACTAATAAGCTGACAACAATTGTTGAGAATATGAACGGATCCTCAATGGTCAAAGAGCAGGAGAGCAGTTTGAATGGACAATTGAAACATGAGTGCAAGAAGCAGCTAAACTCTTCTGATGGTTGGCATTCTACAAATCAGCAGAGGAACAGAGTACTAGTGAGCTCCAACTATCAAGCAGAGGTGCCACAATGGACCGGCGCTCTGCCTGAAAATTAGAGTATTTAACATAAAAAACTACCACTTTAGGGGTTGGCGTCCCACAGAACTACCATTTTCAAAACGTCAACAAAAAACTACAACTTTAGGGGTTTCTCGTTGCTAAAAACTAGCACTTTTAGTTGATGACCGTGTTAGACGATCTAAACGCGTTTATGAAAGGCGGGACCCACCCGTCAGGGCTGACTGTGGCAGGAAAGTCAACTCCGTTTATTTTGACTGTTAAGTTGACCGTTATGACCGGTGGGGCCCACACGTCATCATCAATCTTCTTCCTCCTCCTCCTCCTCTCTCTCTCTCTCTTTGGTATTTCATCAAACACCTTCTGTGAGCTCCGGCGACACGCCACGCCGGCTACTGGCTGGGCGTTGGACTTGGCAGCGGGCTGGGCGTTGGACTTGACGGCGGCGGGCTGGGTGGGGGCGGGACACCGATGACTCCGCCGGCATTGCACTGGGCGAGTACCCACCATAGTTTTAAATAGCCGGCTATAGCCCCGCTATAGCCTTGCTATAGCCTTTTCAGCAGGGTGCCGCTAAATGGTATCATGTACAAATACGCCGCTATAGCCTGCTATAGCCCGCTATAGCTCCGCTATAGCTGATTTGGAGGTCCGCCGCTATTTGCCATAGCCCGCTATTTAAAACATTGGTACCCACCGCACCATGTGGTCGGCCTCCTCCTCTCGGGCGTCGCGGAGGCGGTGCTCGGTGGCCGGGGAGAGGACCTCGGCGGTGAGGATGTGCCGCATCTTCCTCCACTGGTCGCCGTATGGGACCTCGGCGGTGAGGACCTCGGTAGCCCACGCTGAAGGACTCGGCCGCGAACGTGGACGGCCGGTCCGCGAACAAGGCGTCGTTCTTGTGCAGCACTTCGCAGGCCACCGAGGGGCACGCCATGACAGCGTCGCGCACGGGGCTGAGGCGCCCGCACACAATCTGCCCGCCGTAGTCCTCCAGCAAGCGGGATTCTAATGATACGTCCATTTTGCATCATTATTTTTTATTATAATTTATCCTATTTCAATGATATATTTCACATTATTGTGCAATTCTAATGTATTTTCTCTCTTAAAATGCAAGATATACAAAGAGAGGGGGATTACCGGCAGCTGGAATTCTGGACCTAAAATGGCAACAGAAGAGAAAGCAATTCTCCGGAACTCAAAATGAAGCGTGGATTTTTGGAGAATTAGTTTGGAATATAAAATAAATTATGGAGCAAAGAAATACGAGGGGGGACCCACCAGGACTCCACACGGCCAGGTGGTGCGACCACTCCCCCCGGGCGCGCCACCTGCCCATGTGGGGTCCTAGTGGCTCGTCTCCCGATGTCCTTTGGCTTTAAAATCCTATTTGCCCTATAAAAAATCATAGAAAATTCTCGGGACTTTTCGCCGCCGTCTACGAGGCAGAACTTGGGTGGAGCACTTTTGATCTCTGGTGGAGCGATTCTCCCAGGGAATCTTCATGAGGGAACTGGGTGGGTTGACTAACCTGTGTAGGTTTTTTCCTTCCGAAGAGCAGCTCCGATGTGATCTTCCATTCTTCAGGCAAGGCAATGCCGCCGCCGCCGCTCGTGATGTTGTCGCTGCCGCCGCCACCCGTGATGTTGTCGCCGCTACCGGAGGCGCGACGAGGATTGCTTGTTGCCCCCGTCAACCTTGCAACACGGCGACCCTCCTTCTTGCCTCCGTGCGTGGACATCTATTACCCCTTGACGGCTAGGGTTTTTCTTGGGGAAAATGGTGAACGGGGAAGATAAAGATTTTACAAGGTAGAATGCTTAGGTACCACTTTTGAAGGCCAACAGGTACATTAATTAACTTAGAGTACGATACCACAATTGTTCAGAACATTGGAATACACAACTTCAGCATAAAAGCGGCCAAGTTCAACATAATTTAAATTACATAAATCATAAAACTGATCTATCCAAAATATTTTCGATGCTGCACCTTCTCCAGTTTACGTTGTTTAATCTCTGTCATCTTGATGCTTGCATGAATGGCCTTCATCAGAGGCGGAGGACGAAAAAAAATTGAGGTGTGGCGAAGTCTTAAGCAAAGAATTTTTTTGATGCAAACCAAAAGAGTCAGTACACACTAACAATGCACACTACAAACAAATAACCAAATACAATGAAAATGTAGACATGTTTCAATAGAAAAACAACCTAAAACATACCGATAATGAAGCTTTCAATGGCGTCTAGAAGACCCAGGCAATGGCAGTGCCCTACCCTCCTTTTGAACATCTTCCTTAATTTTACCAAGATCAATACTTTTGAAGATCCCTCGCACAATGTAACACAGCATCAAGTCATTAAGCCATCAAATTTTGTTCTACTTGCACGGAATTCACTTGATCTTGATGAGTGGCATGTGCCGAAATGATTGACACTTTGGCGGGTGCTTGGATTCGAGTTGCTGTCACTACCAAGTACTTGAAAATATCTTGTCAAATTGCAATTCACAACATCAAATTGTCACTAAAATTGCATAATGCATATGACCAGTGTCTACATATGACAATTGCATAATACACTATGAGACGCTAACAGCTATGTGATCTGCTCCCACTGATGATTCCCAAATCCTAAAAATAGCAGTCCCCATGAACCAGCAAGTCAATCTAGCTATCACCTAAGATTCCAATATCTGGACTAGCAGCACAACCTGCAAGAGCCTATACATAATACTAGAATTAGAAATATACCTCTGCCCAGTGGCGGAGGCCTCCGGTGGGCAAGCCCCTTCCCTTTCCTCTCCATCTTCTGCCAATCTGCCTGGTGAGTTTGGTGACGAACGCGACGCTGCACCGGCCGTGAAGGACGCGAAGCTCGCTGCCCGGCTGCCCCTGCGCCGTCGCTTGCTGCCGCCGCCCGCTAGCCCCCACCCTCAGCCACCGCTCGCTGGGCAGTGCGCCCAGCCGCCCCGCTTGCTCGACGCCCCCAGCCGCCGTCGACCGTCCCGTCTGCGTCCTCCTGGCCAGCCGCCGCCGCCGCGCTAGGTTTGGGAGTAGCCGAGTGGGGCGTGTGCGTCCTGTGCGTGCGAGGTGCGATGCGTCGTTCGTTGTGTTGGGGGCCCAACTACCTCAATAGCCCTATTAACAACCAGTCCCGAACGGGCCTCTTTTCTCAGCGTCTTTAGCGATTTTCCTAGCGACTATAATTAGTGTACCAAGCGAATTAGCTCAGCCAGCCTCCAGCGAGACGAGATGCATACATATAAAAAAAGTTTTGCACCCAGCCATACCTTGCCCACCGGAGGCCTCCGCCTGAAGGCCCTTCATCACTCGCATCTCTTTTGTTTCTAGCCGACCCTGCTCGATGAGGTAGATCCGTTTCCATACGGCTAAGCATGCATACGCATCCATGCAAGCATACGCGATTCGCTCATCACACAGTTTCTCAGCCCAGCGTTGGTGATGATTCGTATTGAACAGCTTCTTCTCGAAGTAGAATTCATCAATGATTAATCCGGCCATGTCCCCGAGCGAATCTAAAGGCTTGTCTCCATCCAGATCAGCCCATTCGGCCTGGATGTCCTTATAATTTGTGACCAAAGGCCGCAGCATGTCTATGTCATGCCCGATGGAAAAACCTATGAATACGTACTGGTCCTTGAAAAGAGTGGCAAGGATAGACAGGACTGTGAGCTTTTTGAGCCATCCCAAAGAGAAACTAAACACTGCACCTACTGAGAATGCTGAATTTCATGTCATAGGATGGATGCGTGAAGAGATTTAGGAAAACTTATATTTTTATATGGATGGAAGTGAACCCACACATATGGAGTTAATGGAGAACTTGAGATACTGGTATATCAGTTACTTATTTGCTAATGTCAACCATCAAGATAATTCCTCAAGACAAATGAACCCCAAAAAATGTATCACGGCTAGCGGTAGATCATAGCAGCAGAAGAAGTAGCTTCATATCCTTTGTAAGAACCCTGAAGATGTTACCATGCAGTTGCCTTACATCCGCTTGCACTTGTTCTGGGCAGGGCAGACTGATACGATCAGAGACATGCATCTCATTCAATTTGCTGACCAGGGTTGCTTTTCGTGCTGCCTTCAGCAAGTACTTTGAGATCATTTTGTCCTTTAATGTGCGATAACATGTTTGAAATATAGGAGGTGTTTGGTTCGTGAGCAGTGGCGCAAACGTAAACGTGATGATACTACACCGTCACTGTAAACGATATGCATGAAAATTAAACCTTGTTTGGTTCGATGAACCGTAACGTTAACTGATTCCAGCGAATTTCCAGCGGTGGCCGACAGCAGCACTCCTCGTGACCTTGCCTGTGTCTGTGTCAGCAGGCTAGAATAGGTACATAGTGTCAAACTTTGTTGTCAGCAAACAACAAAGTATTACTAGTACTAGGAGAAAGAACTGAGACATAAATTCTTCTTCTTCTTCTTCTTCTAAGCCTTTTGTCCCAAACAAGTTGGGGTAGGCTAGGTATGAAACCCTTTCACGAGGACTTCCCAGGAGGTCACCCATCCTAGTACTACTCTCGTCCAAATGGGTTTCATACCCAAAGGACTGGCTAATTTTTACGTTGGCTCGCCAAGCCTATCACAACCCTTAGATATGAAACTCTTTCACGAGGACTTCCCAGGAGGTCACCCATCCTAGTACTACTCTCGCCCAAACGGGTTTCATACCCAAAGGACTGGCTAATTTTTACGTTGGCTCGCCAAGCCTATCACAACCCTTAGATATGAAACTCTTTCACGAGGACTTCCCAGGAGGTCACCCATCCTAGTACTACTCTCGCCCAAATGGGTTTCATACCCAAAGGACTGGCTAATTTTTACGTTGGCTCGCCAAGCCTATCACAACCCTTAGATATGAAACTCTTTCACGAGGACTTCCCAGGAGGTCACCCATCCTAGTACTACTCTCGGTCAAATGAGTTTCATACCCATGGGACTGGCTAGTTTTTACGTTGGCTCGCCAGGCCTATCACAACCCTCCTTAAATTATGCTTACAATTTTCTGAAGTGAATCCTCTAGAAGATCAACCTTTTGATGTACACCTACACTACCAACTGGGCATAACAAATAAATATGATTCACTTACATGATGCACAGGTTGTCAAAGAAGAAAAGAACCAGAGTAGTGCGAACATTTGTGAGCATGACAGAAGCTGCTGCAATTATATATTGAGTATTATTGAGCCTCGAGGGCAAGTATATATTGAGTACAAGACTTAGAGGGCAAGATGCCTCCTAGAGATAAAGATGGAAACAATACCGATCTAATCCCGGACAATCTCTAGCTACCAAATATATCTCTAACACCCCCCCGCAGTCGTACTGGTAGCGTTGCGAACAACATGAGCGTCGCAGACGGTCAGACTGAAGAGAATAGCAGCCGTCGGGTTGACATCCCCCCGCAGTCGTAGCGGGAGCGTCGTGGACGAAGTCGCGTTGCGGACGCGTTGACTGTAGAGGAAGCCGATGAGTTGCTCAAACGAGTTGATAGCCCTTTTTGTCGAAGTCGATGTAGCCGAGAGTATAGGGTGGTGTAGCCGTGGTCGATATTGAGTCGGAGGTGGCCGGTGTCGAGGTGGTCGCCGTGGAGCCGCGGGCGCAAGGACGCGTCGTGTTAGTCAGGGCCGCAGTGGTGTGCCGGGAAGAAGACGGTGTTGACGAGGCGTCACGCCGGGTTTGCCAAGCCTGGGAACACGTCGTGGATGAAGACGAAGAGGTGGATGGCGATGTAGTCGGTGGAACCAGAGGCAGCCCATGGGGGAGGGGGCACGTCGGTCGCCGGTAGGCGCCCAGTGGCGGTGGTCGAAGTAGGCGAAGAAGAACCCCACAGCGTGACGAAGACCGTGCTCGGACGGTGGCGTTCCTACGCCAAGGTAGGCGGTGTGGCGCATACCACATAGAAGTCGATGCGCGGGGACGGTGGAGTGGACCGCGTGCCGCGGCGCTGCAGCATGAAAGGGTCGGGGCCACGGCGGCGTGGACCGCGTGGCGCGGCTCTACGGCCCGAAGGGGCGACACAGCGGCATCGCGCGGGTTGGTGCAGCCGCAGGGACGGCCTCGGGGTGACGGCGTGGACCACGTGCCGCGGCGCTACGGCCCGACGGGGCGACGCAGCCAGTGGCGGAGCGTCTTTGGGACAATTAGGGGCCTTGGCCCCCCCTTTCTAAAAGAAATTCTGCCAAATAAGCCTATCCTTTAGCTAATCGCTCTACTAATCCTCCGGCCTCTCTGATCACCCTAGCCTTTTCTATGTCATATTCAGTCATTTGGCCCCTCCTAATATTTGGTTCACGCTCCGCCACTGGACGCAGCGGCATCGCTCGAGTCAGTGCAGCCGCGGGGACGGCCTCGGGGCGACACAACGGCAACGCATGGGTCGGTGCAGCCGCGGAGAGAACCACGGGACGACGGCGCTGCAGCCCGACGAAGCGATGCAGCGGTAACACGTTGCTTGATCGTTTAGTTGTACTCGGAGACGATCTTCACGGGACCTATGAATGCGCGTGACCGACTGATCAGGTCGGTCGCGCGGCGCCGATAAAGCTGATCGCGCAATCCGATCGGCTCGTGAGGTCGGATAACTGTTGGGTTGGCGATGCAGGTGTCCGCAGCGTGCGTCGCGCGGCCGGACGGGACAAGCGCTGTGCAGGAGGCCGACGGACACGTACGCGAGCAGCCACAGCCACAGCCACAGCCCACAGTTGGGCACACGTGCAGCCACACATGAGCAGCCAAGGCATGCATGATGCATCGCATGAGTGGCCCAAGCACGCGGTGTTGGTTTCTGGTCGGGCGGCTGGCGCTGGAGCGGTCAACCGCGTCCGCGCATGGCCGCGGGCCACACAGCGAGGACGCGAGTCCAGCGCAGACAGCCTAGCAGCGGCCGTACCAGCGCACTAGCCAGACATGCGTGAAGCTCGAGGCACTATCCAACCGAAGACGATGAAGATGTCAATGAAGCAGACACGTGTTTTGGATGAGAGACGGCGACGGACGACGCAAACCGATCTTAGATTGAAAAACTAAAAAAAAAAGACGATGATCAACTGAACGGCGAGAGAGAGAAAAATCTGGATCAACGGATCGAGAAAATGACTCTTTAGGGCAGCCGATCAACAAGATCGGCGGACGAACCCTGGGTACGGGTTGCGCGGCCCCTGGTGCAGATTATGGAGATCGACCTCCCTAGAGGCGGCGCAGTGCTAGGGTTTAGGATCGAGGTAAGGTTGATACCATGTAAGGGAAATAGAGAGGGATTTGTGGAATTGATTTGATTTATTGCTTGAGCCTCATGGTATCTATATATATAGGAGTACATGATCTTATTCGAGTACAAAACAAGTTAGAATAAATCCTACACTATCCTATATTTCACGATACTCAACATTTTTTTTCTCGAATACGCAAGGTTGCGTATCATTCCATTGATAGGTTAGAGTGAAAAGAGTTACAGGGGCAGCGTCTTTCGGTGTCGTACACACGAATGGCGACATCGAAAGCGCTAAAGTGAGCAGGGGGGAGAGGTTGCTCAGCCTCAGTTAGTTAAGGTTCAGGTTACAGGAATGGTTCTATCGAGCCCTTTGGCGCCAGCTCTGGCCCATAGTCTAGCATCCTGCTTGATGTCATCGAGTAGCTTGGTGGAGGATGGGGTTGCGGCGTCGAAGAGGGCAGCGTTCCGGTGCTTTCAAATGGCCTATGCCGTGAGGATGATCATGGTGTTAAGACCCTTGCGAAGGAATGACGGCACACTGGACGCAGCGGAGGTCCACCACGCAAAGAAGTCAAGGGCTCCGTCTTGGAGGTGGCACGGTCATGCGACACCAAACCATGGTATCGTGCCAGATATTGCGGGAGAAGACGCATCCCACGAGCAAGTGATGCAGGGTTTCGTCTTCCTGGTTGCACAACTTGCAAATGGGGTCGAGGGGGAGGTTATGTCTCGTTCGACGATCGGCAGTCCAGCAACGGTCGATGGAGGCCAACCATAGAAATATCTTCGCATTAGTGGGGGCTCAAGATTTCCAAATGAGTTGCCAGTAGGGTGCGGTTGTTGCGCCGATGAACAACGCTATGTAGGCAGAACTCGCCGTGTACGTGCCGTGGACGGTCCACTTCCAGGAAAGCATGTCCGGCTCACTAGATACTCAACATCCCCCGCAGTCACAACGGGAGCGACACAGACGCACTAGTACATAACAGGGCATTGGTCCAGGCCGGGCCAGCCCATTAGTCCCGGTTCACTCACGAACCGGGACCAATGGGGGCATTGGTCCCGGTTCGTGAGGCCAGGGGGCCGGCCGGGCCTCGTGGGGCATGGGTCCCGGTTCGTATGACCCCTTTGGTCCCGGTTCCAGACACGAACCGGGACCAATGGGCCTCGCTCCTGGCCCACAACCATTGGTCCCGGTTCGTGGCTGGAACCGGGACCAAAGGGGGTCCTTTAGTCCCGGTTCCAGCCACGAACCGGGACCAATGAGATGCCTATATATACCCCCTCGCCAGCGAGCAGAGCACTCCACACTGCTCTGTTTTTCTGGCCGGCGAGGGGGGAGCTTTGTGGTGCTGTAGCTCACCTCCTATGCACATGAGGTGTTCGATGAAATGCCCGAGCCACACTTAAGCTTTCTGCTCTCGAAGCTCCTTGTCCAAGCTCCATTTTTCTCAAGATTTGTTTAGGTTTGGCGGTCCGTCCTGTCCCGTCCCCGTCCTCACCGCCGTCGATCGCCCGCGTCCATCTCGGCGCCGGCACCACCGTGGTTAGCCTCTTCTTCTTATCTTCTTTCTAAAAGAAAAAAGTTCTTACTTGTATCATTTAGATAGATACTTGTGTAATTTTCTTACTTTTATTATTGTTTGTTCTTATATAGTGCCATGGTCATGGTATCCGCCCACGTCGGCCCTCGTCCGGTCTATGATTCGTATGTGGTATATATATTATCTTTTATAACTATTTGTTTTATTTAGTGTTTATGACAATTATGCCGACCAACGTGACATAGATGTGTTTATCTAGGAGGTATGTGAACCAGAAATTCCAACCGACCCTCTTGTCGAGAGGTTAAATTTAGTTGAAAAAGAAAACGAGGATTTGAAAGAAAAATTGAAAAGAATTGAGGAGGAGAAGATGAAATTGGAGTTGCATGTTGCCGATGTCGTCGATGACCACAAGATCAAGATGGATGCAATGCGCTTGAAGATTAGAAATATAAGAAAATATGCCATTGATAATGAGGCTTGGTATCATTATGCTGTTGGATCAATTGTTACCTTAGTTGCCATTATGATCGCATTTGTTGTTGCATTTAAATGTTTTACATAGTTGTATGTTAGTTTCAATTTATGTTTTAATTAGATGCTCTAGAGAGCTGTATGTTGTTCTATGAGAACTATGTGTGAACTTTATGTATTTATTTTTTCAATAATAACATTTGATCACTTCTCTATTCACTTCTCTATTCATTTGCCCTCGTCCGGTCTATGATTTGGATGTGGTATATATTATCTTTTATAACTATTTATTTTATTTAGTGTTTATGACAATTATGCCGACCAACGTGACATAGATTTTTTAATCTAGGAGGTATGTGAACCGGAAATTCCAACCGACATAGAAATTCTTGTCGAGAAGTTAAATTTGGTTGAAAAAGAAAACAATTACTTGAAAGAAAAATTACAAAGACTTGAAGAGGAGAAGATGAAGTTGGAGTTGCATGTTGCCGATGTCGTCGCCGATCACAAGATCAAGATGGATGCAATGCGCTTGAAGATTAGAAAGATTAGAAAATATGCTCTAGAGAGCTATATGTTGTTCAATAATGAGAACTATGTATGAACGTTATGTATTTATTTTGGTCACTACTGTACTTTGGCTTTAATGTGATGATGAATTTCTATTAATTTGGTCACTTCTCTATTCATGATATGCACGCAGATGAACCGGCAATGGATGTATGGTGACCGACGCACCTCCGAGTATATTGAGGGCCTGCATAATTTTCTCGAAGCGGCTGAGGCAAACAAGCAGAATGGTTTTATGCATTGTCCATGTACTGTCTGTGAGAATACGAAGGCTTTCTCCAATTATAAAACCCTTCACTTCCACCTGCTTCAGAAGGGTTTTATGCCACACTATAATGTTTGGACCAAGCACGGAGAAAGAGGGGTTATGATGGAAGACAACGAAGAAGAAGAGGATGACGACAACTACCCGCCCCCTGAATACGGTGATGCTGCAATGGGGGAAGCTGAAGATCAAGAGGAACCAGACGATGTGCCCGATGATGATCTTCGCCGGGTCATTGTTGATGCACAGAGAGAATGCGAAAGTGAAAGGGAGAAGTTGAAGTTCGATCGCATGTTAGAGGATCACAAAAAAGGGTTGTACCCAAATTGCGAAGATGACAACAGAAAGCTTGGTACCACACTGGAATTGCTGCAATGGAAGGCAGACAATGGTGTATCTGACAAGGGATTTAGTTCGCTTCTGAAAATAATGAAGAATAAGCTTCCAAAGGATAACGAATTGCCCGGCAGTACGTACGAAGCAAAGAAGGTTCTATGCCCTCTAGGATTGGAGGTGCAGAAGATACATGCATGCCCTAATGACTGCATCCTCTACCGCGGTGCGTACGAGGATTTGAACGCATGCTCGGTATGCGGTGCCTTGCGGTATAAGATCAGAAGAGATGACCCTGGTGATGTTGAGGGCCAGCGCACCGGGAAAAGGGTTCCTGCCAAGGTGATGTGGTATGCTCCTATAATACCACGGTTGAAACGTCTGTTCAGAAACAAAAAGCATGCCGAGTTGATGCAATGGCACAAAAAAGACCGTAAGAAAGACGGGAAGTTGAGAGCACCCGCTGACGGGTCGCAGTGGAGAAAGATCGAGAGAAAGTGGAGTGACTTTACAGGTGACCCGAGGAACGTATGGTTTGGTTTAAGTGCAGATGGCGTTAATCCTTTTGGGGAGCAGAGCAGCAAGCATAGCACATGGCCTGTGACTCTATGTATGTATAACCTTCCTCCTTGGTTGTGCATGAAGCGTAAGTTTATTATGATGCCAGTGCTCATCCAAGGCCCTAAGCAACCCGGCAATGACATTGATGTGTACCTAAGGCCATTAGTTGATGAACTTTTACAGCTATGGCATGGAAGAGGTGTGCGTGTGTGGGATGAGCATGCACAAGAGGAATTTGACCTACGAGCGTTGCTGTTTGTAACCATCAACGATTGGCCTGCTCTCAGTAACCTTTCAGGACAGACAAACAAGGGATACCACGCATGCACACACTGTTTAGATGACACCGACAGTATATATTTGGACAAATGCAGGAAGAATGTGTACCTGGGGCATCGTCGATTTCTTCCGACCAACCATCAATGTCGAAAGAAAGGAAAGCATTTCAAAGGTGAGGCAGATCACCGGAAGAAGCCCGCCCTCCGTACTGGTGATCACATACTTGATATGGTCAATGATTTACAAGTAATATTTGGAAAGGGTCCTGGCGGACTATCTGTTCCGACTGACGATGCGGGACGCGCACCCATGTGGAAGAAGAAATCTATATTTTGGGACCTACCCTATTGGAAAGACCTAGAGGTCCGCTCTGCAATCGACGTGATGCACGTGACGAAGAATCTTTGCGTGAACCTGCTAGGCTTCTTGGGAGTGTATGGGAAGACAAAAGATACACCGGAGGCACGGGAGGAACAGCAACGTGTGCATGAAAAAGACGGCATGCATCCAAATCAGTATGAAGGTCCTGCCAGCTACGCTCTTATCAAAGAAGAGAAGGAAATCTTCTTTGAATGCCTGCTCAGTATGAAGGTCCCGTCTGGCTTCTCGTCGAATATAAAGGGAATAATAAATATGGCAGAGAAAAAGTTCCAGAACCTAAAGTCTCATGACTGCCACGTGATTATGACGCAACTGCTTCCGGTTGCATTGAGGGGGCTTCTACCTGAAAACGTTCGATTAGCCATTGTAAAGCTATGCGCATTCCTCAATGCAATCTCTCAGAAGGTGATCGATCCAGAAATCCTGCCAAGGTTAAGGAGTGATTTGGTGCAATGTCTTGTTAGTTTCGAGTTGGTGTTCCCACCGTCCTTCTTCAATATCATGACGCACGTCCTAGTTCATCTAGTCGACGAGATTGTCGTTCTGGGCCCTGTATTTCTACACAATATGTTCCCCTTTGAGAGGTTCATGGGAGTCTTAAAGAAATATGTTCGTAACCGCGCTAGGCCAGAAGCAAGCATCTCCATGGGCCATCAAACAGAGGATGTCATTGGGTTTTGTGTTGACTTCATTCCTGACATTAAGAAGATTGGTCTCCCTCAATCACGGTATGAGGGGAGACTGACTGGAAAAGGCACGCTAGGTGCGGACTCAATAATATGTAGGGACGGGCATTCTTGGTCTCAAGCACACTACACAGTTCTACAGAATTCTACCTTGGTGACCCCGTATGTCGATGAACACAAGAATATTCTGCGCTCCAAACACCCGGAGCAGTGTGACGACTGGATTACATATGAACACATCAGGACTTTTGGCAGTTGGTTGCAAACACGTCTCATGGGTGACAACACTGTTTCTGATGAGTTGTACTCGTTGGCCAGGGGACCATCTTCGACTGTATTGACTTACAAAGGGTACGAGATAAATGGTAATACATTTTACACGATCGCCCAAGATCAAAAGAGCACCAACCAAAACAGCGGTGTCCGCTTTGATGCAGCAACCAATAGGGGAAAGGACACATATTATGGTTACATAGTGGACATATGGGAACTTGACTATGGACATGATTTCAAGGTCCCTTTGTTTCAGTGCAAATGGGTCAATCTGTCAGGAGGCGGGGTACAGGAAGACCCATAGTACGGAATGACAACAGTGGATCTGAACAATCTTGGGTACACAGACGAACCATTCGCCCTAGCCAATGATGTGGCGCAGGTTTTCTATGTGAAGAACATGTCTACCAAACCGAGAAAAAGAAAAGATAAGGAAGCGAATACATCATACGATGAGCCAAAGCGCCACATAGTTCTTTCAGGAAAAAGAGACATCGTGGGATTGGAGGGCAAGACAGACATGTCTGAAGATTATGAAAAGTTTCATGAAATTCCTCCCTTCAAAGTCAAGGCTGACCCAAGCACCCTCTTAAACGATGAAGATTATCCATGGTTACGGCGCAATAAGCAAAGGACACAAGCGAAGAAAAAGTGAAGACTTTCTCTCCACAACTATATCATTGCAGTTACATGTGAAGAAATGAAGGTCGTACCAATTCAGGGATGTGGGTGGGTGAAATTATGTGAAATTATGATGTCATGCCAAATTATGATGTCCGGAGTTAAAATAAGTTATTAAAAATGGAGAGGCGCAATGCTCACCTACACGTTGCTTAGCTTCAGGCCTTGAGAAACTGCACATATATAGCTCCGTGCAGTTTACACCATTTCCTCAAGGCCTGAAGCTAACGTGCAGGTGAGCATTGCGCCTCTCGCTTCATCGTCTCTGCACTCAGGGCTTATAAACCGCTGCAAGTCCCTCTCGCTTGGCGAGGTGGGACTAAATTTTAGCCACTCCCAGGACAAAGGTCGTACCAATCAGAAAGAAGCACAGGGATCGTGTGTTTCTTTGAAGCGCTTGTGAGCTGTTGGATCAGCACTATAACTAGTCCCGGTTCGTGCTAGCAACAGGGACTAAAGAGGCACACGACCCTATATATAACCCACCTCTCGGACATGTTCGACACTTAGTATGCACGGGAAACCGTGTGTTTTGTTGATCTATCTAGAAATCCTTTAGTTCATCGACCGAATACAAATCATTCGGATTCCCTGCATACGGTCCGACGGTGCATTTCATATGCGGGCACTCACGAGCCACCGTCGGGCTGTATGCAGGGGAAACCGTGTGTTTTGTTGATCTATCTAGAAATCCTTTAGTTCATCGACCGAATACAAATCATTCGGATTCCCTGCATACGGTCCGACGGTGCATTTCATGCGGGCACTCACGAGCCACCGTCGGGCTGTATGCAGGGGAAACCGTATGTTTTGTTGATCTATCTAGAAGTCCTTTAGTTCATCGACCGAATACAAATCATTCGGATTCCCTGCATACGGTCCGACGGTGCATTTCATATGCGGGCACTCACGAGCCACCGTCGGGCTGTAACACATGAGTTTTCGTCCGAAACCCTGATACTTCGAAAGAGATTGTCCGTTTTGTACACGAAGTGCATCCAGTTTTTGCCGTAACCCTCTCAACTTTTTAGCACATGCTATGTGGGTGAAATGATGATACCATGCCAACTTTCAACCTTTTCAGAGTTCATTTGAAGTGCTTTTCAATTTCAAGGTTATTTAGCTCAAAAAAATCAGTAAGTGCATGAAAAATACCAAATGAAGTCAGAAAGGGTTGAAAATTGATAATGTGGCTTTGAATGGTGAATTTTGAACACACAAAAAGTATGGAGTTCAAATAAGTTCAAAAAAATGAAATCCCTTTGTAAGAGATGAGTTTTCGTCCGAAACCCTGATACTTCGGATGAGATTGTCCGTTTTGTACACGAAGTGCATCCAGTTTTTGCCGTAACCCACTCAACTTTTTAGCACAAGCTATGTGGGTGAAATGATGATACCATGCCAACTTTCAACCTTTTCAGAGTTCATTTGAAGTGCTTTTTAATTTCTTTCAAAACATCGTGGGAGTGGAGTTCAAAAAATAATCAACTAAAAAGCTTTTATAAACCTCTAGTATTTTTGAAACTATAATTATATAAAAATTATGCAACTAAAATTATCAAAGTATTTTTTGTTCAAAACATTAATAGCAAAAAGAATTTTCATAAAGAAATTTTTTGCTCAGCTAGCGAGGTGGGACCATTGGTCCCGGTTGGTTCCACCAACCGGGACCAATGCCTACCTTTGGTCCCGGTTGGTGCCCCCAACCGGGACCAATGCCTACCTTTGGTCCCGGTTGGTGCCACCAACCGGGACCAAAGGTCCCTGTTTCCCGCCCTTTGGGCTGACGAAAAGAGACCTTTGGTCCCGGTTGGTGGCACCAACCGGGAGCAAAGGTGGGCATTGGTCCCGGTTGGTGGCACCAACCGGGACTAAAGGCTTTGCTATATAAACCAACGCTTAGGAATTTTCCCCCAAATTCTCACATCTCCCCCGACGCCGCCCGGCTGCTCCTCGTCGATGTCGCCGTCGCCGCCCGCTCCTCGTCGCCGTCGCCCTCTCCCATCGTCGCTGTCGCCGTCGCCCTCTCCCATCGTCGCTGTCGCCGTCGCCCTCTCCCATAGTCGCTGTCGCCGTCGCCCTCTCCCATCGTCGCTGTCGCCGTCGCCGCCCAGCCCCGTCACCGCCCGCTCCTCGTCGCCGCGCCTCCTCGTCGCCGTCGCCCTCTCCCATCGCCGCCCCCAGTGAGCACCCCGCCTTCCCCCGAGCCCTCGCCATCGCGCCCTCCTCGCCGTCTCCGCGCGCGTGCCCCCCCGAGCCCGCCGTCCTCGTCGCCGGCCTCAAGCCATCGCCGCGCCCCCCCAGTGAGCCCCCTTTCCTATGGTCCCCTGCTCCCCGTCGCCGCGTGCCCCCGAGCACACCTCGTCGCCGGCCTCAAGCCATCTGCCACTGCTCCATGGTCGCCGGCAGCCCCCGTTGCTATGTTTTTTATGAGATGTATATTTTCATGTGGAGATAGATGATGATGTTGATAGATAGATAAATGATTTTGTTGATATATATATAGTTCATTATGTTAGATAATTTGATGAAATGATGATATATATAGATAATATGATGATATATATATGATGCTCTGTTGGAAACAATTAATTTTTCTGTTGTTTATATGATGATATATATATATGATATGATGATATATATATATATATAAATGAGATGTATGTTCATGTGGAGATGAGATAGATAGATAAATGGTCATGTGGAGATGAGATGTATGTTCATGTAGAGATGAGATAGATGTATGTCCTCGTCGCCGACCTCGTCGGACATGACATGAGGGGGAGCGTCGTTGTTGTCTACCCCCTCCCCGATAACTTCGACATGAGGGGGGACGTCAGACATGACATGAGGGGTGAGCGTCGTTGTCGTCTACCCCCTCACCGATAACTTCGACATGAGGGGGGACGTCGGACATGACATGAGGGGTGAGCGTCGTTGTTGTCTACCCCCTCCCTGATAACTTCGACATGAGGGGGGACGTCGGACATGACATGAGGGGTGAGCGTCGTTGTCGTCTACCCCCTCCCCGATAACTTCGACATGAGGGGGGACGTCGGACACGACATGCGGGGTGAGCGTCGTTGCCTTGGTTTTCTTGAATCCTTTGACACTAGACAACGTGACATATAGAAGGGTAGATGAGATCAGGAAAAATATGGACCATTTTCTGCACATTCAGAATCGCGCCATTTTGTTAAATCCCTTAAAGGTTAAGAGAATCCCTTGTTTGACATTCATGAGAGAGGCGGTCCGGATGTCGGACATTCATGAGAGAGGCGATCCGGACGTCGGACGACATTCATGTTTGTATATTAATTGCCATGTTGTAATATTTGCAGAAACTATGGATCAAAGAGACTTGGAACAAGAACAGTTGTTGGGGGACATAATCCACGACGGACGTGATGTCTTGTCGTTTCTCAACGACACCGATGGTCTGGAAGGAGAGGATGACGGTTCCGGTGATCGAACAATGGAGGAGGAAGGACATGATCGTGATGGCTCCGGTGACCGAATGCCGGAGGAAGAAGGAGACCATGATGACGGCTCCGGTGACCGAACGGAGGAGGGAGTTGTTGCAAAGTCGGGCGAGGTATATATATTAATTAAGCTGGCTCGTGCTCTGAGGAGTACATGTCTATGGCAGAAGGAGTACATCAAGCTTCCAAACTGGACGCCTCCGCCTCCTCCGCCTCCTCCGCCTCCTCCTCCTCCTCAGGCGAATCAGGGCTCTCCGCCTCCTCCTCCTCCTCCTCCTCCGGCGAGTGATCAGGGCACACCGCCTCCTTCTCCGGCTCCTCCGACGCGTGAGGGCACTCCGCCTCCTCCTTCGCCTACTCCGGCACGTCGGAGCAGTACGCCTCCTCCTCAGCCTCGTCGGCAACGGCAGAAGACAGACGCCGCCGCTCCGGCTCCTCCGGCGCGTCGGAGCACTCCGCCTCCTGCTCCGCCTCGTAAGCAACGACGGAAGAGAGACGCCGCCGCTCCGGCGGCTAGCAGTACAAGAAGAGGCGGAAGGGAATACAGATACGGTCCATCTCTTAAGCCTCTGGAAAAGTTACCATATGAGAGGACCGAGTCTGAAAACGAGGAGATATGTCAGGCCGAATTGAGGGCCCATTTTGCAAAGAAAACTCCACCTCCGAAGGAGAAGCTAGATCCGGTGAAAGTGATGCGCACTATCGATGCCCTGAAGCGACCACCACCGCCGCCGCCGGATTCCAACTATGACCGCTGTGTTAAAAAGACATATCAAGACGCGCGGCGGTCGGGAAGTACTTCCAGTGATGCAAGGTTAGCAAAACGAAGAAGTGGGAAAAAAATTCCCCAGCTCGGCGAACAGGCAAACCAATCGTGCCCCCCGCTCAAGGTGTCTAGCGATATCGTCGCTAATCATCCGGGGATGCTGCCCGGTACCAATCCTGGTGATTACCTGAGCGATGATGTACAGTTTGAGCCATTGGAGGTGGACGAATTCAGTTACCGGTACGGGCGGCCTCTCGTCAAACCTGATCATCCTCCTCTAACAACGATGATGCGAACATTGCATGAATGGTACATGAAAACCTGCCGCGAGTCAGGGAGGGATTCTTTGACGCTGAAGATTAAAGAGGAGCACGACCTTGTTGGAATGGATCAGTTCAATGTTGAATTTGAGGAGATATTCCAGTTATACAATCAAAAGGCCATCGACAAAACAATCGTGACTTGCTACTGTCTGTAGGTACTACTTCTGTAATTAAGTCTCTCTCTATATATAGCTCAGCTCTTTCATTGCATGTATATATAATTATCCTCACTATATTATGCAGATTGAAGATCGTCGAATGCAGAAAAGCACAAATGTATGACATTGGGTTCATTAACCCAAATATCATACATGAGTATACGGTTAAAAACAATGTCACAGAAACCGAGGACAACTTGCTACAATCGTTGCTTAAAAATCAAAACAAAGGGACAATACTCTTTCCTTATAACTGCAAGTGAGTGTTACTGTCTTGTGCATATTCGGTTTCCCTTATTACTCGAGGTTATAGTAATGTAATTGATGAGTTATGCATGCGTGCGCAGGTACCACTTTATTCTGCTAGAGATTAAGCTTGAGCGGGGAGTAGTAATCGTCTTAGACTCGAAACGAAAAGATCCCCAGGAATATGCGGGCATAACTGAAATGCTCCAGAAGTAAGTTCAATCGATCATTATCGCGTCATATCGGCAACTTTGTTCAATTCCTGGTATAAAGTAATTATTTTGTTTGTCTGGCAGGGTTTGGAAAGAGTTCACCGCAATTGTTCCGGCACTGCCGAGGGAGCTGCGATTTACACACCCGAAAGTAAGTACTACTAGCTAGTTCCGCGCATCTCCCATTGATTCTAGTTCCATCAATACCATTTATCATGGTTGATTATCAGTTTGATTGAACTCTATTTCTCGTAAAGTGCTTGTGGCAGGAAAAAGGGAATGATTTTTGTGGATACTACGTTTGCGAGTTCATCTACAACGCGACGACCCCTAAGCGGGGCTACTCTGAAAAACAATTTCAAGTGCGTAAGCAATAATATTCACAACTTTATTTTATTACCATGATTTGTGTTGAGTTTCATTCATATATATGTATTGACCCCCTTCTTCAAATTAGACGTGGCAGATGTGGGATGAACTCCTACCACATGATCGCATACGAGCAATTCAAGAGGAATTGGCGGGATTCTTTCTTGACCACGTCATAAATAAAGCCGGAGAATACCATTTGGAATTTGAAATTAAATGTTAGGGATTGTAAGAGATCTTATATTGTATATATGTAGCTAGTAGCGTCGGATAGATATACGAAAACTTGTTGTTCGACCAATCTCTCGGAGAAAGAGAGGTCGATCACTTCTCTGTGTATATGTTCATGACGATCTTGTGTACTTAATGGTTCCTTCATTTGCTTACTAGCTAGTGTGTCGAGTTCTCTCTATAGTAGCTAGCATCGACCAAGCACGGAGAAAGAGAGGACACTTCTCTCTATTAGCTAGCTAATAACATAATATGAAACACCTCAATTAACCCTCCAACCCCCCCCCCCCCCCCCTAAACCCCCCTTTCAAAAAAAAAATCCCAGTGCCTTTTGGTCCCGGTTGGTGTTGCCAACCGGGACTAAAGGTCCTGCCTTTTGGTCCCGGTTGGTGTTACAAACCGGGACTAAAGGTCCTCCTGCCCGGGCTTCCCGCGGCGGCCACGTGGACGGCCTTTGGTCCCGGTTCGTAAGCGAACCGGGACTAAAGGTTTTGGGCTTTAGTCCCGACCCTTTAGTCCCGGTTCCAGAACCGGGACAAAAGGCCCTTACGAACCGGGACAAATGGGGGTTTTCCTACTAGTGACGGTGAGACTAGAGAAGAATCCGAAAGTTGTAAGACGATGAACATCCCCCACAATCGTAACGATCGATGCATCACAGATGTTGTGACCGGAATGAAAACACATCGATTGCAGTACCCACCCCTTGCACCGCCATCCCTTGGCCCACTGTGGTCACGACCACGACCACTATGGTCGTGGCTTGCCGTGAGAGAGTATGAGTGTCGGCCATGCATGGAGGTTAATTCATTATTTTTTATCCTAACACTAGTAGGAAAGGGCCCATTTGTCCCGGTTCGTAAGGGCCTTTAGTCCCGGTTCTAAAGGAATTTTTTTTTGAATTTTTTTTTGATTTTTTTTTTAAGTTTTATTCCGATTTTCAAATCTTTGGATTATTTAACAATTTAATCTCTAATCATCCGTCATTTGACAATTTAATCTCTAATCACCCGTCCTCACTACTCCAGCGTGGAACACTCATTCCAAATCGTCTAACTTCCCGGCCGGTCACCCATCCTCTCACTGCTCCAGCTCCAGCACGCTTAACTTCCTGGTTCTATCGACCCTAGTTTCCAAGTCTGCACTTGTTGTTTTCCTGACAATAGTAAGCTATCAATCATATTAACCCTTAGGTCTTGATGTCACATGATTTAATTTTTTGAATTATAAATAATTATTAAAATAAACAAAATAAGTACTAATAATATTGATTTTCAATGAAAATAAAATAAGTAATAATATTATTTTATTCATTTTTTTTGCCATTTATTCATTTAATATGGCATAATTAATATCTTTAAATCTGTAAATCAAAATTCGACAAATAATATATCCATTATTATCAGAAAAATGTGAGGAATCCAAATATGACACACACACAAACACCCCCCCGTGGATCGCCTTTTCAGTTTAAAAATAAATAAAAGAAAATGATAAAAAATTCAAATTTAAAAATCCTTCGAGATGCCCATGTGTTATGTGTTCTAGTTGTTAGGAAAATTAACAAACATGAATTTTGAATTTTTTTGCAAAAGGCCGCCGTGTTTCGGTAAAATGGCCGTAACTTTTGCATACGACCTCCGATGAAAAAGTTTTTTATATGAAAAAGCATCTACTCGAAAAATGGGTTCTTACCGTATCGTGGAGGGGGGTTGTCGGGGGCTCACCGTATTCCTGGCTTAATGGGACCGACGAGATCGCTTCTAGCTGCGGTGGTCACATCACTTACCCTTTCCGCCGTCGTTCATATGGCCCCAAGAAACTGTCGCCGACCGTCACCTAGCAGCCTCCGCCCAGAAGTATTCGACAGGGAAAAGGGAAAAAGGAGCGGGAATGGAAATGATCACATCGGTTGGGTCTTTTTCGCAAAAAGTCACGTGATTTGCTCGACGTGGAGGTGGTCAACGTGCTACGGGTGCTTGTCAGAGGGGCGCGGGCGAGTTTAGGACCAACAATGACACAACCTGCTTTCTTTTAGTACCAGATACTCATTTTGAAAGATTTAGGACTAACTTGACAAGAATAAAAAGAATTAGGACCTCCAATGTATTTTACTCTTTTTATATTGGCATAAACGATGTGAAATGTTTTCTATCATGCATGTTATAAATACAGTGCATGGATCCACTGTTCGACGTGTTGGAGATTCGTGCACGCGGGCCTCGCTGCAGAATGACGAAATACTAGGATACACTCTTAAAGAAGGACGAAGCTAGATAAAAGTTTAGCGATACATTCTCCTTTAACACCGTAAATTAATTTGCATCACGAAGAAAACCCGTCGAAACGCTATGTAATACTCATAAACAAGAAAAATTTAGACAAAAAAAATACATATGGAACGAATCTCCAAGTGGCTACAGACGATGGATCCATGGATGTTGGCATGGTAAAAAAATACTCTCCGTAGATTATGAGCTCTCGCAGGAGATCTCTAGAAGCGAGGCGATTTCTTCTGATATTTTTTGCTTTCTTTCCTTTACCCTCTTCATTGTGGATGCCTGCTTCTCTCTTTTGGTTGCTCATGATTGAAACAACAGCTTGGTTGCGGCTCGTCATCGAGCCACATCTGGTACTGGATCGGGAGCACGCCAGACTTCTCGACCGAGGAAGGAGAATGGAAGTGGGGTTAGCTAGGTGGGGGGTTAGCAGAGGAAGGTGGGCGCCATGTGGATGAAGCACGATTAGGGGCATTGCGTTTTTTTTTCACTTACCGACGGGGATGTTAGGGATTCACGACGCCTCATAATACGTAGGGGGTAGCCATGGTGCTCCAGGGTGTGGTGGCGTCGTCCTCGTCGTGCATGTTGGTGGCTCCACGCAATGAAGGGAGGCGGTGCTAGAGGGAAGCGTCAGGCAGTGCTATTTAGGCTAACGCGTTCGCGCGGGTGGTGGCGGGCCGTCGAGCGGCGTCGAAGCGAGGTGATCCCACTGGGTGAGGTGAGGCGTTGGTTGAACCATCATGACTCGTACAAACTCTTGCTTAATAGTAAGGATAACCCGCTTACATCACCTTGTTATACTTGCTCTTACTCTTCATAGACCACCAAGGTTCTCATCGGAGATCTCTAGAAGCGAGGAGAATCCTTCCGAAATCTGTTCGGCTTATTAGGACTATACTATAAATTATCCCAACCACCAAGGGAGATAGCTATTTGATCTCACAACTACCCAAATTTGCCTAAAGTAATTGCTCCAAATATTTGCCAAATTTTGAAAAATATTTAAACACACACACACACTCACTCAACTTTCTTTCCCCATCCACCCAACCCTAGAGAGAAAAAAAGGAAGGAAAAAATCAGCAAAAAAAGAGAGAGAGAAAATGCGCCGCCGTTGCTCGCCGTCGTGACCCCGCCGCCGGCGAGGCCTCCCCCGCGTCCATGGATCTTTCCGCCGCAAGCACCCTCGCCGTCCTCAGCAAGCTCCAGTTACTCGGCTTCTGCGCCGGCCTCCAGATCCCCGACGACGCCGCCGACCCCTCCGAGGTGTTCGACACCATCCTCGCCGCCTTCCTGCGTGAGGTCTACCCCGGCGAGCGCGACGCGCGCCCGCTCCCGGCGGCCCTCGGCGACGGGCGCCGCGTGGACCTCCTCCGCCTCTTCACCGCTGTCCGCGCTGCCGGCGGCTACGCCGCGGCCTCGTCGCCCTTCGCCAGCGCCGGCGTATGGGCCGCAGCGGCCGGATCCGCCGCCCTCGCCGCGCCAGTCAAGCGGCTCTACGCCAAGTACTTGGGCGCCCTCGAGCGCTGGATCCAGCGGCTCCCGGAGGCGCAACCACCGCCGTCGGAGGAGATGCAGGAGAAGCCGCAGGAGCTGCTCTGCGGTGTCAATGGAGTTGAGATGGAGGAGCCGTCCATGGACTGCAATGGGAGGGGGCTGAAGAGGAAGAGGGAGGACATGGCTGGGATGCTTGATTGGGTGAGGGGGCTCGCCGAGAGTGTCTCGGAGGAGGGCGCCATCGCTGCCGGGCTGGCAGATGGATACTTCCCGGTGGCATTGGCGGCGCGGGAGGCAGTGGCCAGAAAGAGGGCTCGCCGCGCAAGCGTGACCAACGGCGCGCTCTTGCAGGTGATTCCGACACTTTTGATAAACTTGTTGCTGAAGATAATGTTTGACATATTGGTATTGCATCATTGCACATAATTGGCATTAGATTACTTCACTAATACATACAGAGATGTTAGCTGGCAATATCTGTATCCCTTTGATCTTCTACGTTTAGGCCCTGTTTCGATTGTCGTTTCCCTTTTAAATACCCCTGTAAAAAATACACGTCTCTACCGAAAGATAAGATTGTCGTTTTGTTTCCAGCTGAAAATTGCTCGTGATCGGCCAAGTGCGGCCTTAGTGCCACTGGACTGTAATAGTAGAGATCCATACATTAGATAATTTGTTCTATTTCCCCTAAACATAAGTAAACAAATAAAATTCATGCTTCAGGTCCTACCAGTCTTTTCATTAGTGCTTTAAGGCCTAAAAACCCTTGTAAATTTATTATTTGACTAGCTACCCTACAAATGGAGCATTGCCGTTCCTTTTCTTTCTAATTTCGATTGTGCAGATTGGATGCTGGTAAAGGAGCATTTAGTATTTTCTTTTTTATGAAATTAACTACTTCAATCTTCATTTCGGTGACGTGGTATATGGATCGGGCAAAATGTGTGAACTTCGCATTTGCCGTCTCTATGTGTTAGAACTTCTGGAGGGATATGCGGGTGCTACCAGAGGGCAAAATCTGGCCTAGCCCTGCTTAAGCATTAGTCTGTGTACAAGCGAAGCTACAGTATGTTTGCTCCCTGATGTTCGGGGCATGTATCATTGGGATGACGAATAGTATAAATAGAGCTATGAAATCTCCCTGATGCTTTGGCCCCGGATATTACCTGTCGGGTACTGTGGGTGGTGGAAGGGGTCAGAAGGGAGATATATAGAATGGAGGGGTTGGAAATATTTTGTTTGCTTCATTGCCTTAAAGATGATAGTCACTGAACGTTTTTTCTTTTCTGATGGCGCAGGAAATTGGTTGCAGGTGCTGCAGGAGTACCACCTGTGCCAGAATTGGTGTTCAATGCAGGAAAAAGCTTCAACCTCTTGTTCAACAACCTGGTTCTGATACTAATAAGCTAACAGCAGTTGTTGAAAGTATGAATGGATCCTCAATGGTCATAGAAAGTGAGAGCAATTTGAATGGACAATTGAAGCATTCTACAAGTCATCGGAGGAACAAACTACTAGTGGGCTCCAATTATCAAGCAGTGGTGCCACAGTGGACCGGCGTTCTGCCTGAAAATTACGGCGATCCGGAGACCCTCAAATGGCTGGGCACAAAAATCTGGCCTCCGGAAAACCAGCACAAAATAGCACCAGTTTACCATGACCCGATTGGCAAAGGTAGAGAAGATGTTTGCAGCTGCAACATCCCACGATCTGTCGAATGTGTTAGGTTTCATATTGCAGAAAGGCGACTCCAGCTGAGACGTGAACTCGGTTCTGCTTTCTATGGGTGGGGATTTGATCGCATGGGCGAGGATGTTGCGCTTTCTTGGACAGATGAAGAGGAGGCAAATTTCAAGGCTGTAATGCAAATAAACGCACCATCTTCGGGAAGGAATTTATTGAACCATCTCCACTCATCCTTGCGCTGGAAGCCAAGGAAAGAACTCGTGAGCTATTATTTTAATTGTTTTCTGCTTAGGCGGAGGTGTTACCAGAATAGGATCACACCAAAGAAGATAGATAGTGATGATGAGGAAGAGACGGAGTTTAGATTTTTGGGAAACCGTATGGGACAAAGTGCAACCAAGTATGACAGCACCAAGCGCACCGTGTGCATTCAAAGTACTCACTGCATGGATCTTGATCAGTAGTTGCCGATCAACATTCTAGCCAGGAGGCTGGTTGAAGCCTGTTAATTCCAGTTTTGTGCCTCCCTGTTATACCCATTCATTGATTTGGTTATGCCCATGAGTTGCTGTGAGCAAAGAGCTAGACCATTTTGCTTACTATTTTCAGAGCCTTGCCAGCAATCCAAGTTTTGACATGGACTTGTATCCCAGAAGTAAAAGAATGCACTGGTATTTATTTTTGAAACAGACAAGTGCAGGGGAGGCCCCAACAGTAAACTTGATTTGTACAAGTGAGAGATGAGGAGGATATATAGAGCCAGTTGCAATGGTCTGAGAGGATTAACATGTATACATTGTGGAATACATACATATATCATCAGAGGGAACCTGTTTTCGTCCCCTCACTTACTTTTTATCCTCTGTGGATTGACATGTACATTAACCAGTAGGTAAAAGTATAACTGACAGTAGCCTGTTCCTGTTGTATTTCTCTCTCTAGAAATAGTAGTATGTTGAGGTCAGTCTTCTGAAACTAATGTTGCAGTTGTTCTTTGTTGTAGACTCAGCATGTATTTATTTCGTTTCTTTGGGAATTTTGTCATTTCGACATCTCAATGAGAACTTGTCTGTTTTAGTCTATGAGTTTTCTCATGCGTGCAATGTTTTTCGTTTCTTGTGAGCTATAAATAAATGTCAAGCACTTATTCACTCCTCTGTCTGTCACATTCACATATTAACCGACAGATAAATGGGAACCCAGGAATCGGCATTACCATAGTCTAATCTGATGTACTAGTACAATTTAGTTCCAAATACTTTGAATTTTGGCCATTATATTTGGTGGTGCGACCGTGCAATATGGCGGTGTCGTCAAGCCGCTTTCGACTGCTGCCATTGTTGCAACGGTTCAAGTCCCAATATTGTTCTTGTGTGTTTTGATCTGAAGAATAAACACACAAATACTTTTCATTTTCTTTTGTGGACCGGACTTGTAAGCCTTTCCTTGTCGCAAATGAAATGATCGCTGGTTTGTGCATCCGGTGGTTTAATTTTGTCACTGCTTTGTAGTATGATGTTGTGACTTCGTTAATGAAATTGCTGATGGCTCCTTTTTTGTTGTCCAAAGGAAAAAAAAAACAGGGAAATATATGCTGCCTTTTACCCCTTTCATTCAATTATGCGAGTGCACGGAAACGGACCAGGGACTCAGCTCTGAACCCAGCTAGCCTTAGAATTTATGCACATACTGCTTGAAATTATTTATAGAGATGGAGTTGATGAAACACATTAAATGTAAAAAGGTTTATGTATTTGGTCCTAAACTAAGCACTTGGTCCTCAGAGTTCATATTCTTTTGTGGACCGGACTTGTAAGCTTTTCAAATTAAAGAATGTTCGTTGATTTAAAAAGAGTAAACAAAACTGAGAAACGTTAAAACAAAAGTTCAAATTTCAAAAAACGGAGAAAATATTTACACATTTAAAAGAAATCACGAAATCAAAAATAGTTCCGGGATTTTTGAAATCTCATGAACTTAAAAAAGGTCTCAAATGTTTAAGAAGTTTGTGAATTTGAGTAAACGTTATGAACTTGAAGAAATATTGCGATTTTTAAAATGTTCCTGATGAAAATAAATGTAAACAAAAAAGAGAATGACCAAAAGGAAAACAAAAATTGAATAAAAAATAGAAAAAGAAGAGAATGACAAAAGGAAAAAAATTAATAACAAATATGAAAAACGAAAACAAAAAAGAAACATAAAAAATAAATCAAAAAGTGCTTAGAAAGGGCGCAAAAATATAAGTGAAAACAAAAAAAAGAAAAAAAACAGGACAAAAAAGCGACCAAAAAACCATGGCTGAAAAATAAAGAAAGACCAGGGAAACCCTGCGAAAGAACATTCTAGAATGCTCCCAAAACCGGAAACAAACCATACTGTCACATGGGCCGGGCCGTTAGAAGTACCAGCCCATCATACCTGAGCGCTCGCTACGAATAGAGCTATGGATACATAGATATGGCTCCTACGGAAATTGCTTTTGGAGGCCGAGCTCCACAGACGCCTTCTTTTCTGAAATTAGAAATTCGTCAAAATTCATATTTTTACAATTCAAAAAAAATCTAAAACAAATTACAGATATACATGGAGGTATAATGTACATGTGTGTAAATTTTCAGGACAAAATACCTTGAAATGAGGGTTGTGCAAAGAAAAACAAATCTGAGGCTTTTTAACACATGATACTATTCATCCTCAAAGTCCAAAAAATTGTCTTTTTTATACAGATCGCATTTCAAGGTATTTCATCCTGAATTTTTACACACATATATATTTCATCCTTGTATAGTTGCATAATTGTTTTTGGAATTTTTTGAAATTAAAAAGTTTGAATTTTTAATTTTAAAAAATAAAGGGCTCCATGGAGCTCGGTCACCAGGCTCCTATCCATTTTGATATTTTCCGGCAACTGATGTGTTACTATCCTAGTATAGGCATGGATGGGAAAAAAATAAAAGATAGTAGATCCAATCGTTGGCCTCAAGGTCAATTCGTCCATGCATATACATGGGAATCTTCTTTTCCCTGGCAGTAATGTCCCTAACTAATATTTTGTCAAACCAGAATCAAGTTTTTAGTTATTATCAAATTACAACGAACTTAATAACAAATAGCCAATTTTCTCAAATCCATGTGATTTCCCTCAAGCTCCGTTTGAACATTGCAAAAGGGAGGCAAATATTGTTGCGCATGAATGAGATAAAATAGCCCTTGTAATAGTGAGATCATCCTTGTACGTATCTTCTTTTCATCCTTATACTTTTGCGAATTTGGGTAAGTGTTATGAACTTGAAAAAATAGTGTGGATTTTGGAAATGGTCATAATGAAAAAATAAACAAAAAAGATAGTTACAAAAAGAAAACAAAAAAATAAAATGAAAACAGAAAGTAACAGAAAAATTAATCAAAAAAGTATTTAAAAATAGGAGGCAAAAATATAAGTGAAAACAACAAAGGAAAAAACCGAATAGAAAGCCGACCAAAAAACCATGGCTGGAAAATAAAGAAAGACTGCCCAAAGACCAGAGAAACCCTGCGAAAGAACATTCTAGAATGTTCCCAAAACCGGAAATAAACCACACTGTTAGATGGGCCGGGCCGTTAGAAGTACCTGAGCTATCGCCAGATAGATATGGCTCCTATCCTTTTTGATATTTTTTGGCAACTGATATGTTATCATCCCAGTAGTATAGACATGAGCTAATCTAAAAAATAAGTCATTTTAGAGATTTTAACACGAAGTACATACAAATAGTCAATTTCCTCAAATCCATGTTTTTTTTCCCTCAAGCCCTGTTTGAACATTGCAAAAGGGAAGCAAATGTTGTTGCGCATGAATGAGATAAAATAGCACGATCGATCCTTGTAATAGTGAGATCATCCTTCTACTAATACATACCCCCTTTGTAAGAAAATATAAGACGCTTTTTTCTTAGACGAAAATTCAATGTGGGTCATACATCTATATGCTCCCATTATCTCGAGCGTTGACATGTTTTGGGATCAGGGTGCTGCAGTGTATTGTGGTCCGTATTTTTGCTTTCTCATCATATTGCAACAGTTCATTGGCCCACCTCTGCAATACATTGATTTCATATGCTGCTGTAGATAACCGGTGGTACAGATGGATGTATTTTCTAGTAGTACCGTCTATACCATCTTGGTGTTGTGCAACGCACGACATGTGTACTGTTCCAACTGCCGCTGGATTACCACTGCATGCATGTAGTCATATCCCTTTGCTGCACAGGATTACATGTTGCGACAGCTGTTCAAGACCGGGAACTGTGCTTGACTTCCTAGCTCTATGGAGCCTGGTTTTGAAAAAAAAAAAACTGATGATCTTGGAAAATTCTAGAAAAATTAAACACAAACCTATCACTACAGAAAAAACACATTTTGACTTGTGTTTCTCTATATGCAAATTGTCTATTATCGGCCGCTCGGCTTATAATCATGTACGCCGTGTACCGATGCCACGACACACGGCAAAGACCTGTGCCTTGGCATACTATCATGTACGCCATGACACGTAAAAAAAAAAACGCTTGGCATATAGAAAACTAGGCAAAAAAAAAAACCCTGGTATTTGGCATTTTAGTTTATCTATGTGAGTCAAATTCAAATTAAAAATACACATGAAGCAGAAAAAAAAGAGAAATCTAGGATGAAGTGTCAAAAAGATAAAAACATGCAGGGTAAAAAAGAACTATATATTCACATCTGGATTAGTCATTTATTTTTTCTATGTGTGTTTCAAATTTGAATTTACTTTTTTAAGGCTTGTAGACACCTATCCTATGAACCTTCACATTTTTTAAAAATGTTTTGAAGCATTTTGAATATTTTTTAATCATATAGGCGCATTCAAGCATGTGAAGGATAATACCACCTGATACTATATATCCTAAAACGAAGGACAGAAAGGAGATTTCAACACCTCCTTAATCTATCCTGATAATTTTAAAACATGAATTATATTGCATTGTATGGAGTACTCGGAAACTGGTTCGGCTCAGTACGTACAAGTTACTACTACTACTACAAGGCGCGCAGGAGTGTTCAACAAAAATAATAACAATAATGTTGGCCACCGTTGCTTGTGATTCTACTCCATAACAGCATCGAAAGGCACGCACAGGGCACAGTGCTTTCCCAGTTGAGAAAAGTCCACATTTCAACTCTGAACTAACCAGTCGGTTTGATTTACAACCCTCAACTTCGAAACCGGTCGAAATACACCCCCAACTAACCACTAGGTGCAAAACTCAACCCTGGTCTCGGTTTTGAGTGGGTCAAGTGGTTTTGACCACAGTCAACGCTGACTGAGCAGGCCAACTCAGCAGGCATTCTCTCCCTTTATCCCAAACCTCCAGCCACTCTCTCCCTTCTCCCGTTCTCAGCCGCCGCACCAGAGAGAAAGAGAAAGAGAGCGCGAGCACCGCCCCGCACCACTCCGCCCGGCTCCCTCCTCCCCTTCGTCTCTCCCTTCCTCTTCCTCCATCCCCGATGCGCCACCACAATCTGCCTTGTGCGCGCGCGCCACCCCACGTCCCCACCACCGCTCCTCGGCGAGCGCAGCCTCCGGCGAGGGCCAGCATGGCCGCAGCGCCTCACCTCGTCCCCTCCACCTCCACCTTCTCTCCTGACGCCCGGGCGCCTCCTCTCTCCCGATCCAGGTGCGCCCGTGAGCCACTGCCACCGCTGACGGGCCACACTGTTGTGACCCTGCCTCGCCGGCGCCTCCATCCAGACGCCTCCCAGTGACCATGGGACGCCTCCAATCGCCGGCGGCGGACCTTCGCGTCACAGGCGACCCAGGCGGCGGCGGTGGGATTGGATGGGGGCTCGGGCCGGAATGAACAGAGAGAGATGGAGAGAGGGGTCTAGATGTGTGCCTGCGTGGGCTGCTGAGTTGGCCTGCCCAGTCAGCGTTGACTGTGGTCAAAACCACTTGACCCACTCAAAACCGAGACCAGGGTTGAGTTTTGCACCTAGTGGTTAGTTGGGGATGTATTTCGACTGGTTTTGAAGTTGAGGGTTGTAAATCAAACCGACTGGTTAGTTCAGGGTTGAAATGTGGACTTTTTTCTTCCCAGTTCATCAATCAATCAAAAAAAAAAGAATGAAAATAAGTAAGCTTAGGTCCGGTCAAATTCTGGACCAAGGTACGTTTACGATGCAACGACTGTTCCACCGGTACAGACGCAAACTGTCCTCCGGACGTCACACCCTGCGCCACGTGGGTTAGAGGTACATACGTATTACCCCAGTATTCCGCTGATACACCAATTTCCTCAGCTCGCAGCTTTTCAGCATTAACTACCTGCGGCACAGATCTCATACTGCTACTGCGGTCCAGATAATATGAGCAAATGCCGGTACATGCCATATTGCTGCTTTCACGCTTTAGATCACTACTTTAGTTAGTGATCTAAAACGTCTTATATTTCCTTACAGAGGGACTGAGGGAGTACAATATTAGTACAAGCTAATAAAGAGGGATGATGTTTTTGTTTGAAGGAAGTCCCATAAAACGATCCTGCGCAAAGCTTACTTGCAACTCGACCGATAAAACCAAGAACTGATATTATTTTATTTATTTCAAAAAAAAGTACGTCTTCCAGATGGAACATTATTTCTAGGAGCAAAGGTTAAATTTGATGGCCACTATGATCCGCAATATTGCTTGCATAAACCGACTGTGAGGTAGCACAGATCCGTCAGGGGGCAACAGTAGCACTTGTTTTGAAGATGGCAGGGCACAGCGTTTGTCTGGTAGACGCACAGCCCGTTTGGTAAATCGATCTTGATCTTACCACCATTATCCATGCCGCCCATGTTTTGACCTATGTAAAATAGACAAACAATTGACATTATTTAGTATGATTTCGGACTGATTAGCAAAGAAGCAACATACGCGTACGTTGTGCAATAGTAGTAGTAGTAGTTGCAAGGCATAGGAGAAGAAGGAGAGTCAGCAGGATTGGGGCACGCATACAACTCGTGTACTTGTCCATCGATCTAGATACAACGATGCAACAATTGCGCTTGTTTAGATGCATGCCAAACATTTTTGATATATGCCATCAAGATTCATACAAAATACATGTTGACAATTGGTAAAATGCACACTGGACATATTTTGAATAAATAGCAACCATTTCAAACACTTGCATACATTTTTCAGAAAATGCCATCAACATTTTCAGGAAGAGATCTATAGAACCAACTCCACTCATCATTCTGCTGGAAGCCAAGGAAAGAAGTCATGAGCAGTCCCTTCCTGTTGTATTTCTCGAGTGATGTACATGAAGGTAATGTTGCAGTTGTTCTTTGTAGACTCAGCATATCTTATTTCTCTGGGAATTCTTTTTCTTCTTCTTCTTTGGCATCTCAATAAGAACATCTCTGTTTTAGTCCATGAGTTCTTTCACGCGCAACTTCTTTTTGTGAGCTATAAATGCCAAATATTATCAACCTAAGGAACTTATTTACTCCACGGTCGCGAATTAACTGACAGACAAATGGGAACCATACTGTACAGTTTTCACTTTTGACCTATTGGTGTGATTATATATTGGCCTAAGTAACTTCGTTCTGTTTCGTCAGTCAATCGACTGAGAAGGGAGAACTATTACCATGACCAGTATTCATAGTAACATTTTTATCCTGGTTTTTTGTGGCAATTGAGTAACGTAGTCTGCTGTGCAGTTTTGCTGTTTCCAACCAATTGATGGTATTTCAAGTGCATTCCAGTTACACCTTTTTATATTGTACTCTTTCCGTCCCATAATGTAAGACGTTTTTTGACACTAGGGAGTATATACTAACAACGGTGCTTGCATAATTCGAATCTCTGCACCCGATCAGTCTAGAATTGGGATTATGTATATATACTACCTCTACGGCTGTTTGCGGCAGTGTTATTTTTATGTTTTTCATGAAAAAGAGAAAAAGAAAATCTATGAGGCCCTCCTGCACACCTTTCGATGCTGCTTGGAATCCAGTCCAAGGCCTAGGCCCCTGCTTTCTTTATTCAAAGAAAAAGAAAAAGAAAAAGGAAAGGTGGAAGAAGCAGACAGGACAGCTAGCTCAATCTTTCTTCTTTTAATTGGTTCAAGCCTCAAGCAAAGAACCATCTTCAGATATATGCTTTGGCCAACACTAAAGCCAAAGACCAAACACAACCAACCCCTGCACTGCATACCTCCTTAATCTCTTCTTTCTGCAGCCTCAAGCAAGTCTCCATTCATTCATTCATTTGGTCTTGACAGGTACTGTCAAGACTATTAACTAATACGGTTCTTGTGCTACATATAATTTCACTTCTTAATTGCTTGCGGTTTCTTTTATTTCCAAAACCTCATCATGCTCATATTTTAATTATGCATCGACTAACAATTTCTCTCTTGTGGTAACTAGCAGGTGCGAGCTGCAATTGATTCATCTGGAGGTGCAGATTGATCGATGGGTTAGATTTGTGGATCTTCTTGTCTCTGCAAGCTAGGCTTTCATTCAAACATTAGTCATCATGCCTCGAGAGGTATTAATTTGTCTGCATACAGCAATTCTCACAGTGTACACTAGCTAGCATTATTACTTTCTTCTATGTCAGAGATGGTTGCTTAATTAGTTGGTTCACGAATAGAATTGTCATACATTCAAGATTCTCACAGTGTTCTCCAAGGATCTAGCACACACACAAATAGAGGATGCAATTCTTGATGAAATTAATTTATCGTGTAATTCTTCAGGCTTACAATAGTAATAATAATAATAATAATAATAATAATAATAAGAGTGAATTCCGGTTTTTACCCCCTATTCTGACATTTTTGACACTAATTACTCAATTTAGTGAGATTTCATCCGTTTAACTCTATTTAGCAAAAGTTCTGCCACGATTTACCCTGTTTAAAATTTTGCGAGCGTTCTAACCAACAGGTCCCAATTGTTAGATCTAGCTCGCATGCCACATCGACTTTTTTTCATGCCTATATTTTTCTCTCCTCGGAGTTTCTCCCGATCAGTCCTGGCCTGAGGGAGATCGCTTGCGTTGCGTCAAACACACAATGCCTGAGTCCGTTGCGCGCCACACTCGCCCCCAATCGATCACATCGCCCGTCCAAGCTTCTGACCACAAACACCCGTGAGGCTTGCTCGAACCTAGGGTTAGGGATTATCAGGCAGCGACCGTGACAACGGCGGCAACGGTGATTTCATACCTCCTCGAGTAGTGTTGTATGGCCGCGACATCAATGCAGAAATGACCCCAATCCGACGGCTCCGTCAAGCTCGCCAACGTCAGCGCACACTCATGTACGTGACCCCATCAGGCTATGCTCAATTGTTTTTCATACTTTGACGACACATCATGGACCCCATCAGGCTATGCTCAGTTGATGGCGGGTCTATGACGACTGCGGGTCTAACAAATCAGTGAGGTTTGTGAATAAACAAGCCCTCTAAGTCGTACCCCGCTCCACATGATTTGGACCATCTCTATCATAGCAATTTGTATATTCTGAAAATTTTCTAACTCATGCATTGGCCCGTGAGGCATTTTATTCGGATAGAAATAATATGCTTATTAGAAGAGCATGTGTATACATGTCATCCTTTTGCATCTGACTCATGCATTGGCCGGTGACGCGAAGGACATGCTCTAGTACGATCATATGGGACCGGCCTAGTCTGGAGAAGCCGCGAGGACCGGTTTAGCATGGAAAAAATAGGCAGGAAAAATCATCAATGTTGCATGCCAGCTGGACCTGCCCGTCAGAACGCTCTTCTATGTCAGAGATGGTTGTCTTAATTAGTTGGTTCTTGAATAGAATTGTCATACATTCAAGATTCTCACAGTGTTCTTCAAGGATCAAGCACACACACAAATAGAGGATGCAATTCTTGCTGAAATTAATTAATCGTGTAATTCTTCAGGCTTACAATAATAAATAATATTAAAAGAGCTGCTATCTGCTATGAGCCTAGCTATTAGAAGGGGATGGACCCTCCTCCATCCGCCATCAGCTTAATTAATTAATTAATTTCTCTGCTTGCAATACCCCTAACCATAGCAACACATGCGTACCTTGTCTATCTCTAGGTTCCTCTGAGAAACAGAAACAAAAACCTACACAAGTCTCTGCCGGGCCGATTGACAAACAGTTTGACCCCAAATTAACCAAAACACACCATAACACACTGGTGATGACCTGCCGCCTGCAGTGGCCGACGTACGGTACCATTGGTGCTCCATCCCCTTCTAATAAACACACAGACACTGAAACTATGGTCTGCTTACTATGAGCCTACATGAGTGCCGATGCATACACTTCATATAAATTAGTGTTGGTCCTATAATGACAATAATAAAATAAAAATTAGGTGCACCTTATGTATATATGTTGCTAGATGAAAACTGCTAATGTCAGCGACCTCAACGAATTGCCATCTCAACTAATGCAGTATATTTATCCATCCACCGTCGAAGAAGCGGCTCAAACAATCATCCCTTATCTAGAGGATACAAGCAGTACTGCACACAAGGCCATCTATTTTGATGGATGGCAAGGGCTGGGTGCTTCGACGGTGCTTAGAGACATAGCCAAAGATCCTCCGCCGTCTCTGCTGAAGAAATTCAACAAGATAATCCATGTTGATTGCTCGAGGTGGAAAAGCCGACGAGCGCTCCAGAGGACAATCGCACAAGAACTGAAGCTTCCTCAAAGGGTAATGGATATGTTTTATAGCCAAGATGAAGAAGATGATTTCAACGGGGTAGATGAAAGCTCCAGAGTTGAGATACAAGATGTTGGGGCTGAGATCCATCAAGCCATAGGACAACACTTCTGTTTATTGGTATTCCATAATGGGAGTGACAACACAATTGACTTCAGTGATTTTGGCATTCCCCAACCTATCATGAGTCGGTCGTATGTGTTTGGTACTAAACTACTGTGGACATTTCGAGGAAGGCTTCGGCTCAACCAAGGAATTAGTGAGAAGGTGGGTAATTCACATCATTTTCTTTCTTGTGGCGAAGGTTTTCGACGAATGAACTATGCGCTGCAAAAAGAGGCCACAGAAATTGTTGGGTACACGGGTAAGACTGGTGAAGCAGTTGAAGAGTGTTGCTTGTATCTGCTGTCATTAAATTCTCAAGGAGGCAACATCATGGACTACAACTGGGCCACCCATGCTTCTAGCTATTGGGTCTGCGATGGAATTATACACGGAGGTCAGGGTGATGATGCATGGGAGGTTGCAGCTGCTTTGCATCAACAAATAAATATAGAGGATTATTCATCTAATGTTGTGCCCTCTTTTGGTGATGAACTGAAGACTCCTCCGAAACGATGGATATTGTCCAAGGACAGCTCTGTTGTGCATCCAGAGTCAACATCATTTTTCCTTGTTGCAGTTGCAAGCGAGTCTGATCCTCCATTAAGACCCTTACCTAATGACATGTTTCATCAATCGAACAAGCTTCGTGTGCTCAAGTTATGCCGCCGCACTTTCAGTTTCTCTTCACCTCCTTTCAGCTGTTGCCGTAGCTTAAGGTTCCTTGGATTAGATCACTGCAATGATCAACATGAAGAAGATGAGAAGCAAGGTAGACCAGCAATGGAATTTTTTCATAGCCTATGGGTACTAGACATATGCCACACTGATTGGGAGTTGGATTTAAACTTAACAAATCAGATGTCTGCAAACATTAGGGAGGTACATATAAAGAAAGGAAGGATTTGGTGCTGCAATTTTTCATGGCGACAACTGAAGAACCTTCACAAGCTCCAAGTGATTGAGCCTACATCCTCATGGCAGACAGGCGAAAGGGATGAATTTTCAGATATGGTGAAGATGGAGTTCCTCGACTTGTCTGGGGATAGTACAATTCAAGTTTTGCCAAGTATGTCAGGGGCAACTAGCCTCAAGATTCTGGTTCTCGATGGTTGTGTTGGATTAGAACATGTTGGCCCAAAAGGCCTGCCGCCCTCACTTGAATCCTTCAGCTTGGATGCACGTGCAAGAGGGGATCAAAATAAGGAACCTAAAATCTGTAATATCTCTTTGGCCGGATGTGCAAGATTGGTGAAGTTCAGATTGTGTGGATCATTTCCAAATCTTGAGGAGCTGGATCTATCAGGCACATTGGTCAAAACACTTGACCTCAAAGAGGTACAAGCCCCAAGTCTCCAACAAATTATTCTATTGGGATGTATGCAGCTTCATGCCATTTTATGGCCAGAAGAGGGTCTGCCAACACTGATAGTGTTGCACATTGATTCCTTGGTCTATCATGTTCAAACAAAACTACATGAAGTATATGTTACTATAATGGACCTAAGGTTTTTTCAGTCCTTGGTATTACAAAGCAATGTTCAATTCTGTTGGAAGAGCAATAGGTTCCATCTAAATCTTTGTGTTCCTTGTACCACCAATGTTAAGGGACAAAGGTATATGAAGGAGAAGATGGGCCCTGGTAATAGTGGGAAAATAATGGGCCCTCCTCAACCAAAGTCATTAAACCCCAATACTTACAACACCTACATGGATGTTTCTGTTGGTAACATAATTGTTGATCACGACTACAACAATGGAATGCAGTTTCAGCCGTCAGGCTGCCATGTTGAGATTGGTAAGGGAATCAGCAACGCTAAAGTGGAGAGTGAACAAGCAATCAAGGCAATCATCTTTGTGATGGACAAGGCTGAGTCGCTGCATGTGCATGACAATTCTTCCATCACCACTGTTATCCCTGAATATATGATGTCCATACATGGGAAGGAACTTGGTTGGCGACATCTAAAACAGTGCCATGTGGTGAGATGCCCCAAGCTGCACACAGTCTTCACCCCTAACTACGATAGAATCTGTCCCTTCAAAGAAATAGAGACCTTTTGGGCGGCCGATCTCTTGAATGCTCACTGCATTTGGAGCAAAGGAAGGACCTGGAGTGGCACCGACAACACTTCATTTGTTAAACTACGGAGCGTACACTTGTACTCTTGCCCGAGGCTCACATTTGTGCTCCCATTGTTGATGGCTATTCAAGGATCATATTTGCACAACTTAGGAAGTCTTCACATTGTCAACTGTGGTGATTTAAAGATGGTATTCCCTGTTCATACTGGCCTCCGATTAGGTGTACTTGAGTTCCCAAGCCTGAAGCATATCCACTTGTATGAGCTCTATAAGTTGCAGCATATATGTGAGGTCAAGATGCTTGCTCCCAAGCTTGAGAGGGTATGGCTTAGGGGTTGTTGGGGTCTCAGGCGTCTCCCAGCCGTTGGCCGAGATAGCCGCCGTCCCGTCGTGGACTGCGAGAAGGACTGGTGGGATAAGCTAGAGTGGGACGGGTTGGAGACCGGCCACCATCCTTCCCTCTTTGAGCCGCGCCACTCGTCTTATTACAAGATGCCCCTGGAGAGAGTCTCAGTTCTCCGATGAACCTATGCAACCCTTCAGGTACACATGCACATCACCTTCTCCCTTTGTTTCTTGTTTCATGCTTGCATGTACCGTAAAGAAACTAGCATTTACTCTATGATACTCTGCAGTTCAAAAGAATTAATACTCTACATGTACGTCCGAGTGTAGATGCATAACAATAAGTTAATTAACCATGCATGCATTGCATTATTCTAATTACTCCTAATTATTATCGTCCGCTTGCTTATGCATTCTGCTCTCATTAATATCGGTTGCATGCTTGCATCATGCCTCTGCAGTTCTGTGTAGGCTTGGTGGTGCAAGATGACGACGTGGCCTTACTGCTTCCGACTGCTGCCCGTGGCCGCAACAGTTCAAGTCAGTGTTTGTTTCCCAAGATTGTGGTTGTGTTTTTTCTGAAGAATAAAAGGTGCTAGCTGTGTGTTGCATGCGTGTGTGTGGTGTGCACCTGATTGATTGTTTCCAGTACTACGATCGAGGCGGCATACGGTCTATGTGTGGCTTGATTTGGTTCGGTTTGTGTTTGCATTTGTGATTGTAATAAGAAGGGATGTGCTGCTTGTGGCTGCCTGTGGAAGACTATCAAACAATGTTGTTCATTTGTGTCCACTCTCTCCACTGTGGTGTCTTATTACAATTGGAAGCTAGCTGCTGGCATGCGTCTGCTTAGACCAGCTCTCCGAGCAGGAGTCATGATTTGTGTGCTAGCTAGCTTTCTTTGAAATCTCCTCACAGTATAGTCCTCTTCTCAGAGTCATGATCCAACTTTTCACTTTTTTGTTTTCGTGGATGCATTAACTTGTAAGATTTTTCTGCAGCAAATACCGGGCTCAGTCCTAGTGTACTAGATGATCATCAAGTGTACTATGACGACATTACCTTTGGCCTCTAGTTAATGGAGAAAAATACACATCTTGAAACAAGAATATTTCCTTTTGCAGAGAAAATGAGCAAATGTATCTCTTGTTAGGAGAAGACGTGAGTCCAGTAGGATTGTGACGAATCTGATCCAAGGTGGAGGACCCTGCCCTGCCCCTTTGCTTTATTCGCAGAAAAAAAAAGGAAAAGTTAGGAGGAAGAAGCAAAGAATTTCCATCTTTCTTCTTTACTTTGCTGCAGCCCCAAGCAAAGTATATATTAACCAGCAGCTATGGGTGCTTTCCGAAAATCAAATTAAGCCAAACATACGTACACAAGCCCTGCACTGCATACCACAACTGCCCTCCAGTATCCCCATTCATTTTCGCTCATTGCTCCTCCTACAGATCACCTGACATCAACATCTTTCATTTCTTGTGGCCCGACGAAGCAGTACGTGTCTCCCTGCAAATTTAGGTAACTACCAAAAGCTATCTACGTATCTTATGTTAACTAGTTGATAGCAGTATATATCATGCATCGGCTGACAACGTTTGTTCTTGCACAAACATAACTAATTCCTACTCTCTTCTGGTACCTATGTAGGTGACAGCAGCTAGCAAAATAATTCATCCAGAGGCGCAGATCGATGGGTTAGATTGATATCTCGAGCTTCTCTAGTAAGTCACACCTGCTCTCCAATTAATATCACCCTTTACATTCCTTCATACCACCGCACATAAACATATTTGTTCTTGTGACGCAACTACCTCTTTTGCAGTTAACTCTTATCGACAGATATATGCGATCGAGTAATACTTCTGCTATTCATCATCAGCACACAAGATCAGTGTGTCGGCCTGTCGAATAAGATACGTACTACTGCTACTAGTACTATATGGTTTTCCTTCTTATGCTCTAGTTACTCGCACTTCAGTTTGTTTCCAAAATGAAAGTGTATTAATTATGCATTGTCTGACAATGTTTGTTCATGCACAAACATAATTAACCCCTACGCTCATCTGGTAACTGCTAGGTGCAAGTAAAATAATTAGGCGATCCATCTGGAGGTGCAGATCAATGGGTTAGATAACTTCTGGAGCTTTGCATCTTTACCGGTCGAGCCTTCACTGAAATCTTAGTCATCATGCCGCGAGAGGTATTTTTCTGCCTATACATGCATGCAATTCTCACGGTCTAGCTAGTCTAGCACTAGTATCAGAATTTAGTGCACCACATGTCAGCCGATCAGAGGCGTTTTTCTAAAACATGTATATTGATTCTTCTGCAATCTTGTCATAATAGATCAGCACATAGGATGTGTTTGCTTGCCGATTAAGGCACTGCTGCTGCTGCTGCTGCTGCTGCTGCTGCTAATATGATCTTATAGTTCTGCTTTACACATATGCCTTTGTTTGAATAAGGGGGAAAAACCGATTATACACATATGCCTGATGTTAATTGCTCGCACTTTCCTTATTTAATCTAGTTTCAACAATAACGTGCTAGCATATATAGGGCCTAATACGTTTTCTGAGGTTACCTTTGACCACGGGTCAGCACAATAATATATGACATGCATGTTACACAAAGCATACCATCGAATTGTTATGTGAAAGGAGTTTCTATGTAATTTTTATATCATACATCTTACAGATTGGGATCTGTCTTCATCACCAGAGATAATAGAGCAGATGGCTGCAAACATTAGGGAAGTTCATATAAAGAATGGAAGGTTTTGGCACATCAATGTTGCATGGAGACAACTGCAGAACCTTCGAATAATTGACCCGGATGAATTCACAGTTTTTCCTAGCTTGTCAAGATCAACTAGCCTCAAGACTCTGGTTCTAGATGGTTGTGTTGGTTTGGAGCATATTGAAGGACTACCTCCATCACTTGAATCATTCAGATTAGATGTAGGACCAAGAAAGGATGATTACAAGGAAGCCAAAATAGGCCGCATCTCCATGGCTGGATGTGCAAGATTGTTTGACTTCACACTACGTGGGTCACTTCCAAACCTTGAGGAGCTGGACCTCTCAGGCACAAGAGTCAAGACACTTAACCTCACAACTCAGGTGGTGCAGGTCCCATGTCTCAAACAAATTATTCTATTGGGATGTATGCACCTCCATGCCATTCTATGCCCAGAAAAGGGTCTGCCAACCCTGACAGTCCTGCACATTAATTCCTCGGTCTGTCCAGTTCAATCAAAACTACATGAAGTGTATGTTACTATAATGGACATGATGTTTTTTCAGTCCTTGGTATTACAAATCAATGTTCGATTCTGTTGGAAGAGCAATAGGTTCCATCTAAATCTTTGTGTCCCTTGTACCACCAATGTTAAGGGACAAAGCTATATGAAGGAGAAGATGGGCCCTGGTAATAGTGGGAAAATAATGGGTCCTCCTGAACCAAAGTCATTAACCCCCAATACTTACAGCACCTGCAAGTATGTTTCTGTTGGCAACATAATTGTTGATCACGACTACAACAATGGAATGCAGTTTCAGCCATGAGGCTGCCATGTTGAGATTGGCAAGGGAATTAGCAACGCTAAAGTGGAGACTGAACAAGCAATCAAGGCTATCATCTTTGCAATGAACGAAGCCAAGTCGTTGCATGTGCATGACAATTCTTCCATCACCATTGTCATCCCAGAACACATGGCGTTCATTGATGGGAGGGAACTTGGTTGGCTACAACTAAAACAGTGCCATGTGGTGAGATGCCCCAAGCTGCACACAGTCTTCATCCCTAACTACGATAGAATCTATCCCTTCAAAGAAATAGAGACCTTTTGGGCTGCTGATCTCTTGAATGCTCACTGCATTTGGAGCAAAGGTAGGAGCTACGGTAGCACCGACAACACTTCATTTGTGAAACTGAAGAGCATACACTTGTACTCTTGCCCGAGGCTCACATTTGTGCTCCCATTGTTGATGGCTATTCAAGGATCATATTTGCACATCATTGTTGACCCGGACGCTTCACGCCAGGGAGAGAGCTAGGTACCTAAGCTCCACGACGACGCCCCCAAGAGGGTAACGACACAACGCGCGGCCGCCGCCGAGCCCGAAAATCAGACTAGGGTTTATACCCGGAGCCATGACACTGAGACGGGACCTGCAACGACGCCCCCAAGAGGGAAGCGACACTCGTGGGTGACGCCGGAGCGTGGAGCCTCTGCCTGAAGCCTCAACTGCGTCACGCGAGATACCAAGGACACGAATCCACCCTGAAGGGAGGACTGTCACCGCCAGCTCGAGGCCTCCAGGACACGACCAGGGAGCCACCATCGCCGAAGCACCGACGACACCAGGGCCCCACGACGTCCACATAGCCACGGGGAGGAACCACAACCGCCGCAGCGTTGCTCGCCGTAGAGCCAATCGTGCAGCCTCACCTTCCGGGGACGTCGCCCCAGCATCTAGGAACTCGCCTCCCTGCACCACCACCGTCAAGGAGACCGACTACCGGAAGGGGGATGGAAAGGTGCCTCCTTTCACATCCACCCGACCACGCTGGAGCTGGGCAAAGAAACCCCACCGGCGAAGGAGCTCTGCCCCCAAGCGGGCACGAGGCGGCTGAAGCCCGCCTGGACGCCGCCACCTCCACCTCCACCCAGGCCCATAATCTCAGCCCTGCCCCAGATCTGGACGAGGACCGGCTCGAGGAGCTGCTCCGGGCCATGCCTCGGGCGAGACAGCCACTGGCCCTGCAGGCCACAGCCATCCCACCACCTGACGGCGGCCGGCTCCAATAGCGGCGGCATGGCGGGCCAGATCCTCCAAGAGAGCGAGAGGGGAGATGGGAGGAAGAGAAGGGAGGGAGAGGGGAGAAGGGGAGCCCCGCCGCTGCCCACCACCGCCCGGGGCTTTGCCTCGCGCGAGGCTGACCGGCGGCGGAGAGAGTCGCCTCCCGTGTCACCCGAGGTGGCACTAAGTGTGGAAGGTATCTGATCTCTGTTGTTTATGGATGTTCCACTTGAACGTATTCTACTAGTGATCCCATCAGGACAATCTGCTTTGTCTGGAATTCCAGGACCCTTAACTGTTAATAAACCTCAAGGCTTACTATTTATTTATTATTCGCAAGAATATATATACACCCAAAATTAGCATGTACTTCCTCCGTTCCTAAATATAAGTCTTTTTAGACAATTCAATAGGGGACTACATACGGAGCAAAATGAGTGAATTTACACTCTAAAATATGTCTATATACATACGTATGTAGTTCAATAGTGGAATCTCTAAAATGACTTATATTTAGGAAACGGAGGGAGTAAAATGAAATAAGAAACTCACCAGCCTGTTTATTGTCCGTCAGTATATTTATGAAGGAAAGAAGAACTCCGCCTCTGTTTTCACTGTGAATAGGTGATTAACATGCGGGATTCGTACACGGGCAACAAGTCCCAACAGCTCCTTCTTAATCACTATTTACAGGATACTTGTACTTGTAACAAGATTTGAAAACCCAACATATACAGTACCTATATACATAACATTGAAAGGACCCTAGCCAACTAGTTTCTACCCCAGCAGCTAACAACCAAACAGCAACACATAGGCGCTAGCTATCTATCTCGTCCAAGCTCCCTCGTCTCCACCATCACCTTCCCAGTGACGATCTTACAGAGGTCATGGCGTATGCATCAGTTTTCTTGGATTAACACGTACGCCTTCATCTTCGTGGCCGGCCCTGAATACACAGGAGCTACTGCATTAGTAGTTAGCCTAAAGGAGGAAGAAACATGGTCAAAACATGCCATGCTTGCAGCCTTATCAGCTAATTCAAGACCTTAAATATGATGTGACGGTTAGTGTCGGTCCCTCAAATGGTTTGTGTCCTTGGTACACATATAAGCATTACCCCCAGTACCGATTTACGGGTACATTCGTCGTATGACAGAAACCAGCAGTTCTGGTTGGTTTGCACTTAATTTGCAGGCTGTCCACCTAAATATTTTTTCCCTGAAAAGCACATCTATAAGTACACATCAAATGTTACAGAAATCATGTAAGAAAAAGCAAATACCAGGTCCACATGAGTACTCATAGTGGACAGTTCTGCCACGGTGGTCATTTCGATTTGGTTGGATTCAAATTGGCAGCCTTTCTTGCTGATCAGCTCAATAGGATGCAGAGTAGCGTGGAACCTGCCCATCACCTCGCCGGTCAGGTCACAGCATAGATGTTAGGCAAACAGACTCAAAGTTATACGGAAGTCTATCTGTTGCGCAGATCAAGCAACAACATCTGCATTACCTATGTTGAGCATGAACCATAGCTAGAGGACAGACTTAGTAACGTCGTAATAAAAGCACAAAAAAGAGTTAGCATGGAGTTACTATCACTAAGGGCAAAAACACTGGTAAAAAGTAACAGCAGAGAATACATCATCGTACATTCTGGTTTTCTGAATGTGCAACCCATAACCAGAGCAACCACCCTTTCTTTGACACTATTTTTATCAGTTTGTTGGCATTAAGATCTTCCGCATGTGCAGCATTCTCATTCCAAAGAGACACCATAGCTACGCCCCTAGACAGCATAGCAGCATGGTTTAATCAGCAACAATCAACATTGCAGGATTAAAGAAAAAACCCGCCCACAACACATATGGAAGCCGTAATGAACTAGTAATAGAATGGGAAAACAATCCGGACCATCTATCTGTGAGATGCAAGGTCCTTTTAGGAGTCAGTCGGGCTTTAACATCAACTGCCACAACGGGGGATTTATCCGTTACTATCCCAATGACATATGCATAATTCTAAAATAATTAGCAAAGAAACAAAAGTAGTCATTGAAAATCGTACAAGCCACCTAAAAAGCACTGTCCAGATGAACTACGAAATAGCATAATCTTTTTAATATATACCATTAAACTATAGCAAGAGCCATGGAACTGTCTGTTGCTCAACATAATTATCACTGCTGGTGTTGCATATAAAGAGCTTTTGAAGACACTGCACAGCTAAGTTTCACAAAACTATCTTGAAATCGACATCAAAGAGACCACCTAAAGGGAATTCAGTAGCTACAAATCATCAACACTAACACAAAGACACTACTTTCATGGTCATAACACAACCCGAACAACAATGTTGGAATTAACATTGCAAAATTGAATCCCCATATAATGTATGGCGTATCTATCCACATCAACAGCAAAATCCACTATTGCTTTGATTAGATGTATGTAAAATACGTATGACACTTCTAAATCTAAAGTCAAGTGTTGGGTCATAAAGCACACATAATCTCCTGCTAGTTTTCTCAAAAAAATAAAGCACATGTAAATCATTAGAGAAAACTCGTCCATACATCAAGCCAACACTACAACAGAAAAAATGCCCAGGACAATACACTCAACTGCAAGTCCTAACAATGCCTATCTCAAGAACAGATCAAGGATTGTATCTCAACTAAATACAGTGAATCCATATTCAACTGATAACTGCACAAAAAAGTTGATAATGCACCAACAAATGAAGTGTTATCAAGGATTGTATCTCAACTGAAGACAGTGAATCCATATTCAACTGATAACTGCACAAAAATGTTGATAATGCACCAACAGATGAAGTGTTACACCACTCCACTTACTGGTTTCTTGCCATTGTTTTTAAAGCGGTAAAGCGAAGCGAGGCGCTGGGGGGCGCCTCACTGCTTAAGCGCTAAAGCGTAAAGCGAGGCGACGCTTTAGACTGATCTGGAGCTAATGGGCAGTAGGATAGATAACCATTTAGACTGATCTAAAGCTAATTGACTACTAGTAGAATAGCATAAAAACGTTGACATAACAGCATCATAGCAAAAGGCTTCAGGCTGGCCAACTTAAACAACCATTACTAACAGTACTAAGTAGAAAGATGAACCTATACAACCCTTAAACAATCTAGTAGTAGTACTCATGCATTATTATTATAATCAACTAGTGAGGCAGTGAGCACATCATTAGTCCTTAAACTAATCAGCATGCATGGCAAATCAGCAGCCATACCTTGTGGTGTGCCAGAGGAGGAGGGGAGGAGCTGCAGCCGGAGAGGAGAGGGAGGAGCTGTGGACAGAGAGGGAGGAAGCTGGTCCAGATCTGGAGAGGGAGCTGCTGCTAGAGGAGAGGGAAGAGAGCCAGAGGAGGGGTGGGGAAGGAGCTGCACGTTCTGGTCAATGGTCTCTCGTTTCCCTCCTGTCACCGTTCACATGTGAGCCCAGTTTCCCGCCCTTTTCTTCCTATCCAGCCCAGTTTTCCCGCCAAAAAACTGTGTCCCCTGCCTGGCAAGTCTGAAGCGTCCTGTGTGTACTAAAGCGGCCATCAGGACGCTAAAGCGGACGTTTCAGACGCTTTACAGTCTAAAGCGGACGCCTTAGACACACACCTAAAGCGATCTGGACGCCTTGCCCCTCGAGGGCGCTCTGACGCTAAAGCATCGCTTAAGCGACGCTTTAGGGACGCTTTACAAACTATGTTTCTTGCACAAATCTCCAAATCGACTTGCAAATTCCTGCTCCACTTTCGGAGTGGTAACTATCAGGAGCTCATCAGCGCAGCAAAGGATATGAAAGCTACATAGTTGTAAACTGAATTTGCTAATCATGAGAAGTATTACCTAGCTCATTCTTTACTTGAGCTAGCAATCTACAATGCCCTTTTGTGATTGCTGCAACTAAAATGCATCATGACCAAAAAAAAATGTTGGCAAACATTTCAGAAAAAATCAACAGAGAGGACTTGCAGATAAGGTGAACAAACATTACCTTGTGAATGATTGTAACTATGACAGCTCCTTATCACAAGGAATAAAAAAACCCTCCTCATGTGTCATCCGAAGATCCAAGCATTAGATTTATTCACCAGAGCAAGTTGCCATATCCAATATTCATCGGCTATACCCTATTATTGTCATCATTGCCGCCAATCAAGAGCATAGCATATATTTCTTAAGCAGGAGAGAAACAACTTCCCTTATTTATTTCTGTAATAAAGAAGGAAAATTTCTTTATGCCCAATTCTCAGAAAACAGTAATAATCTGCTTTAATGAGAAAACATGTACTCTTACAATAGAAAACAATAAATAGCGAAGCATGTTTATACGTTTTTATTCCATCTCTTGTGTAGTATGGAGCAGATTATAAGACGGCAATAACCATATTTCCACAAATCAATCATTCCCTCTATTCTTGAACGGACAAAAACCAAAATTGAAAGACATATACAGCAAGGGTGGCATTCCTTTCACCCTAACTTATCTAGATGCTAATCTAGCTGTAACTAATGCACTCCCAATTGGGACTGCATGCATGGATTGACATCTCCCCTTCTTTATCTTGCACCATTTTTTTGTTGGTAAACATGTCTACAGTCAGCAATAATAAATCATAATAATTGGCCAAAAGGTGTTTCTAAGTTGTACTGATTTGTTGAGACATAGTATTACTTACTCAAATAACATGGCACCTGTTGTATAGTGAAAATGATGGAATAATATGTGGGCGGTCATTAAGCATGGAATCAAAGGGGAAGTATTGAGAAGAACACTAGCTAATAAATAGTACTCCCTCCATCCCAAAATAAGTGTCTTTGATTTAGTATAAATCAAAGATACTTATTTTGGGACGGAGGGAGTATTATATACTTGCAAAGGGATAGCCATGGTACCAAGAAACTATATTCCCATCTACCAAAGATTAATAATAGGTCGACATACCACCCCTATTCTTCTATTATTTCTTCCACTTATTTGCTCTTCTCAACCTTTAATTCTGCACTTATATCAAATCTGGCTATGAAGTTCAGACCTGAGCACTACAAAGGAACAAAATAGAAGTACCGGTATGAGTAGACTCGGGCACTGATATGGTGATATTAGGGGTATCATGGACAAAACTGAAGCAGAAAACATTCCCTTGTCATCAAAAAATTGTCAGAGCATTACAACAACGAAGAGCCAACAATACTCTAAAGTTACTCTACTGAATGTTCATCAATGTTGAATTCTTGCTTTTCATGAGCAAAAAGCCAAATATACTCTACTGAATATTACTTGCAGTGACACAATTAATACATAAGTTACTTGGAAGTTAAGTCATACATGTTTGGTATAGCTAAATGCACGCACAATTAAGCAGAACACACTGCAGTTCTTTACTAAACAATAACTCATGTATGATTGTTATAACAGAAAATGCTTAGCTAATGCACAGATGAAGAAAAGCATCAGATTAAAATGAAGGCATTGAGAGGGAGGTGGGATGGGAGAAAAGGATAAGGAGGGAGAGAGATTGGAGATTGGACCAAGGACGGCGACGGCGATGTCCATGCAGTACGGTGCTGGGGCGGCGACGAATTGGCCGGGTACGCAACGGGCGGGGCGGTCAACCAGCCGTCGTCGACCCGGGCGACCTCAGGGTGGAGGTGCGGTGCTGACCTGGGAGCGAAGCAGGTCGACCATGGGGGGAGGTGTTCCGGTCGACGGCTGCCTGGCCATCTCGCTCGCCCCATCCAGCGTTGGGATTTAGCAGCCGGCACAGCGACGCAGAGGAGGCACGGGGGGCAGAGGAAGAGAAGCCTTGGGGGAGGGGAGCAGGGGCAGCGGCCCCTGTGCAAAGGGGAACCCAATCCACTGCTAACTGGTAGGGCCTACATGCCAGTGACTCACTCGTAGGACCAAATCCTTTTAACATTTGGAGAGCTGCTAGGGGACGAACGGGATTCAAATAATCCTTTTAACATTTGTTTTCGAACTTCCATTCACCAAGAAATCGCAGCTCGATCTAACATGTGTACATTATAAACACATGTCTGGTGCTATGATGAGGCCGTAATTAACACATACATGCCGGCACTTATGAAGAAACGAAAGAAAATTTGGTAGTAAGTAGAAAATAAAAAGAACATATGTAACATAGCAAATTCAAAACTGAGGCAGCACAGCGTCCCTGTCAGTGTCATTCATGCGACACATGCAATATGTAGGTTCAGTCAAGCAAGCGAGCGCCACCGCCACGGCAGGCGGCGACCAAGTGCTGGTGCACGGCAGCCGTGGCTACGGCCAGCTGAGTTGACAGAGAGATGCGGGAAGGTGATATAAGCTAAATAAACAAAATCACAACAAGCAATTGACACACAGCGATCGTATTACTACTCATAGGCATTTTGTCAAACATATGGCATGCGCATGACAGAGTGAAAACAAACACATGAAAAGAGAAACAATGAGATTAGTGGTGCCACTCACACGGGGATGGGAGGGGAGAGGTCGGCCAGCCTTCCGCTCTTGGAGCTCGCGGGGAAAGGCGGCCCGTAACTTGGTGTTGGGAACGGCCTCCGCAGGGTGTGCACCCAGCAGGCGGAAGAGGTGAGACGCTTAGGCGGCGAACGAAGAATTGTCCCTCCCTCCGGCGGCGACAGATCAAGGCCGAGAAACAGGGAGAGTGAGAACTCTGGTTGCCAACGCTGCCCCCTCTTATCTTTTAGTCACAAAGTTGGAACGATGGTCATGGCTTACTGTGAGCCTGTATGAGTGCCGGCCATGCGACAGTTTAATTTATTAATTTTGATCCTAATAATAATAAACAAAACAAAAAAAGTAGGTGCACCTCTTGCATATATGTTACTAGCCGAAAACTACTAAAGTGTGTGACCTCAACTAATTTTTATATCAACTAATTATGCAGAGGATTTCTGTGAGCACCGTCGAACAAGCGGTGCGAGCGGTAATCCCTTATCTGGAGGATACGAGCAGTACTGCACACAAGGCCATCTATTTTGATGGATGGCAAGGGTTGGCTGCTTCGACGGTGCTTAGAGCCATAGCCGAAGACCCTCCCCCGTCTCTGTTGAAGAAATTCGACAAGATCATCCACATCGATTGCTCGAGGTGGAAAAGCCGAAGAGCGCTCCAGAGGACAATCGCACATGAATTGAAGCTTCCTCAGCGGGTAATGGATATTTTTGATAGGCAAGATGAAGAAGATGATTATAGAGGGGTAGATGAAGGCTCGAGAGCTGAAATAGGATCCGGCGAGAGATCCTTCAAGTCCTGATGGTGCACAAATTTTTAGTGGTCTTTCATAATGGAAGCAATGATATGGTCAATTTAAGTGCTTCTGGCATTTTTCATGGAGATATTTTTGATACTAAGGTATTGTGGACATTTCAAGGAAGGCTTCGTTTGAAGCCAAGAATTAGTGAAAAGGTGGATAATTCACACCTTTGTCTTTATGATTATGTAAGATATTCCAACGGGAATCTTTTGTTGGAAGAAGAGACAAGAGAAATTGCTGAGTACACAGATAAGCTTGGTGAAGCAGCTACCGAGTGTTGCTTGTATCTGCTATCATTAAATTCTCAGGGAGGTAACATCATGGACTACTACTGGGCCCAGGGGCGGAGCCAGGATGAAAAATGAGAGGGGGCAAAGATGCATATGATTTTTCTTCTTCCAGGAACATGGATACGAACTAATTGCTAGATCATTTGAAAATCCAACCACGCAAGCATACATATAGCGTGTAAGAAGCAAAATCATATATTTCCTTATAAGATAATATCATCACACACGTAATTATAACAAGTTCATTGTCAAAATAAGAATAAACGGTTTTGCTAAAACACATCTAGATATGAGATAAATATTGCACATCTAAGCCCTATATCATTGATCTTACGTGGAGATCCGTGGGTATTTTCTTTTCCTTTTTTCTTTTTCTTTTTAAACTTGATTTAGTCATTTAGATGTGTAATAACTATGTCACATCTAGATGTGTCCTAGACACACCCAAGAATAAACTACCCACTTGAGGCACAATAAATTGAGAAATATGAATATGAATAAATTGAAATATTACTCCAATGTGTTCAAACTTATTCATACCAAACTAGGACCTGAAGGCAGATTCAATCAATCTAATTACAAATTTAAAAGTGGAATTTATACGCATGGATATGTGATGCAATTTGATACCCTTTTAACACGGAAATCATAGCAGAATAATAATGTGGAAATTAGAAAGAAAAAAGTGAACTAAACGTCAAGAACTAGGGCTTACCTTGATTGAATGATTGATCAGTACAGTTTCTTCCATGGGATGGCGAGCCGGTCGGCCGGCCGGCCGAGCTGATCGCTGGAGGGGCGTCGTGTATGTGCAGCGTAGAGCAGCAGGCGGCGACGTGGCGGCTTACGCTCGTCAAGGCGGTCATACGAGCAGCAGATCAGGCGGCGAACGCATCTCAAACTCGACCTAAACTCAGTATGGTTCTAGCGAGAAGCACCTGATAGTATGCATGGGCTGCTCTCGCTGCTGGGCTAATAACCCATCTACTTCTCAAACACGGGCTTTAATCATACAACAGAAAAAATAAAGGGAACTAGTGGGGGCAAATGCCTTGGGCTGAGTGAGGGCAATGTTGTATATCTCGGACCTAGTATAGGTGGGCTGGAAAAATGAGTGGGGGCATTCGCCCCCACAGCCTTGCATGTAGATTCGCCCCTGACTGGGCCATCCATGCTTCGAGCTATTGGGTTTGTGATGGGATTATACAAGGAGATCAGGTTGCAGCTGCTCTGCTTCAACCCATAAATATAGAGGATTATTCATCTAATACCTTGCCCTCTTTTGGTCATAGACAGAAGACTCCTCCGAAGCGGTGGATATTGTCCAAGGATAGCTCTATTGTGCATCCAAAGTCAACATCATTTTTCCTTGGTGCAGTTGCAAGCAAGTTTGATCCTCCATTAAGACCTTTACCTATTGACATGTTTCGTCAATCGGACAAACTTCGTGTGCTCAACTTATGCCGATGCACCTTCAATTTTTCTTCACCTCCTTTATATTGTCGCCACAGCTTAAGGTTCCTTGGATTAGATGGCTGCAAGGATCAGCGGGTAGACCAAGATGATAAGCAAGATAGACTAGCAATGGAAGTTTTCCAGACCCTATGGGTACTAGACATATGCCACACTGATTGGGAGTTGCATTTTTCAGCAGACATAACAAATCAGATGGCTGCAAACATTAAGGAGGTACATATAAAGAAATGAAGGATTTGGTGCCGCAGTTTTGCATGGCGATAATTACAGAACCTTCACAAGCTTCGAGTGATTGAGCCAACATCGCCTTGGCAGACAGGCGAAATTGATGAATTCACAAACATGATGAAGTTGGAGTTCCTCTACTTGTCTGGGGATAGTACAATACAAGTTTTGCCTAGCTTGTCAAGATCAACTAGCCTGAAGACTTTGGTTCTAGATGGTTGTGTTGGTTGGAGCATGTTGAAGGACTCCCTCCATCACTTGAATCATTCAGCTTAGATGCAGGACCAAGAAAAGATGATTACAAGGAAGCCAAAATAAGCCGCATCTCCATGGCTGGCTGTGCAAGATTGTCTGATTTCACCCTGCATGGATCACTTCCAAACCTTGAGGAGCTGGACCTCTCAGGCACAAGAGTCAAGACACTTGACCTCACAACTCAGATGGTGCAGGTTCCATGTCTCCATCAAATTATTCTATTGGGATGTATGCAACTCCATGCCATTTTATGTCCAACAGAGGGTCTGCCGACATTGACAGTGCTGCACATTCACTCCTCGGTCTGTCCTGTTCAAACAAAACTACATGAGGCATATGTTACTATAATGGACATAAGGTTTTTTTAGTCCTTGGTGTTACAAAGCAATGCTCGATTCTGTTGAAAGAGCAGTAGGTTCCATCTAAATCTTTGTGTCCCTTGTACCACCAATGTTAAGGGACAAAGCTATATGAAGGAGAAGACGGGCCCTGGTAATAGTGGTGAAATAATGGGTGGTCCTCAACCAAAGACATTAACACCCAATACGTACAACACCTACATTGACATCTCTGTTGGCAGTATAATTATTGATCATGACTATGAAAATAGAATGCAGTTTCAACCGTCAGGCTGCCATGTCGAGATTGGTAAGGGGATTAGCAACGCTAGCGTGGAGAGTGTACAAGCAATCAAGGCTATCATCTTTGCAATGAACAAATCCGAGTCGTTGCATGCACACGACAATTCTACCATCACCACAGTCATCCCTGAACATATGATGTCCATAGAAGGGGACACACTTACATGGCAACATCTGAAATCTTGTCACATGGTGAGATGCCCCAAGATGCATACAGTCTTGTTTCACGCATTTGTCATAGTATATACATGGTACACACACAGTAGAGACCTTGGGTGATTAAATACTCCCTTACGTAGTATATGAATAACTGCAAATAAATTACATACACATATATGTAGAGCAACCACTAAGTTAATCTGTACCCCTCTGGGTACCAAATTGCTTGACCTTTGTGCTTCATCCATTCTGCTCCCATTAATCAATTGTATCATCATTACATGTACGTGCTGTGTAGGCTTGGTTGTTGCAAGAGAACGGTGACGTCTTGCTGATGTCGACTGCTGCCATTGCCGCATCAGCAGATGGTTGTGAGTTTTGCCAAGAATAGATTGGTGCTTGTTTGATGATGTTATGTTTTCCTGCTAGACTAGTTTCCGGCGAGGAACGATACGCTCATATCATCTTTGTGTGGTTTGGTTTGTGATTATGTTTGTGCTTGTAATAATAAGAAGGGTTTGATGTGCCCGTGGATGTGGTGTGTCTACCACATACGGCCACACAACCCCGGTCATTTGGTGTGAGTGTGACGAGAGTGTTGCTTGCTTGCGAAAGACAGTGAAACAAAGTTGTTAATTTGTGTGTGATTGATTGAGATTCAGCAGCATGCAGCGTGCGTTTTGCTTGATGTAACCAATCAAGAATTTTATTTATCTGGCCGGTTTCATCATTCAGCACCATGCTTGCATGCGCTTAATTTGCTGGTGTTCCCAGTACGTGTAGTATCGTCTCAAAGGAAACATACATGCATGTGAGGTGTACAGTGGTAAAGTGGTGGCGATGCCATGGGAGGGCAATTTAGTTTCCGAATAACTCGTTCATAATTAATTGTGTACAAGTACGTACGACAGTTCTAAGTGGCATAACTGGGAACTGAATTTCGAGAATATAAGACGAAAATATATGGTTCAAATTAGCGACCAGGCACAGCACTGATTAAACTGGAAGGGCACTTGTTTTTCTCTAGACCACAGCTAGCCCGCCCTAGCTTTATTACAAGGAAAAATTCCGAATAACAAAACACACAAGTTAATTACTCTGCTATAGCTGAGGACTCCAGCTTTGCAGTAGTAGTACAAGAAAGAAGCAATCACACATCAAGAAGGATCGACCGAAAAACGTAAACTGCTGGCCATCAAGAAGGCCGCAATAACTTGACCAACAATACTTGCTTCAACAGTTAACTGTAGTGAAAAACAGATGATGTGGAAACCCAGTTAACTAAACGAATTTGCAGCAGGCAGTGTCTCCATTCAATCGTATCTCACGGTGGTTTCGAACTGCTGGAACATACATGGGGCGCGTCCCATTCTCCACCTTGAGCTGCTCCAGCGCACGACGATACATTGCCACGTCGCCTTTCTTAATTACCAGTGAGCTGTTGGCGTTGTAGTACTCGTGATTTGCTTTAGTAATCTGGTCCAAGGTCCCCTTGCTTTATATTCAATTCAAAGAGAAAGGAAAAGGAGGAAAGAAGCAAAGAATTAGCAGACAAGGGGACAAGTCCATCTTTTTTTTTTTTGCTTTGCTCAAACAGCAAGCAAAGAACCTGCAGCTTTGGGAAAAGCAAATTAAGCCAAACGTACACAAGCACTGCACTGCATACCTGCAGAACCAGTGAGCCGCAATTGCTCTCCAGTATCCCCATTCATTCCTTCATTGCTCCTCCTTCGTATTACCTGACATCAGCATCTTCAATTTCTTCTGGCCCGACGAAGCACTGTCTGCAGCTGCTAATTTAGGTACTATAACACTAATGCTATATAGTATATGGGTGATTCTTTTGCTATCTATATATCTTGTGTTGATTGCTTGCTAGCAGCATATTATGCATCAACTGGCAATGTTTGTTCATGCATGCACAAACATAACTAATCCCCGCGCTCTTCTGGTGACAACGTATGTAGGAGATGGCAACTAGGAAAATAAAATAATTCATCTGGAGGTGCACATCGATGGGGTAGATTGGCATCTGGAGCTTCCCTAGTCAGGCACAGTTGCTCTCCAATATCCCCCCATTCATTCCTTCATTGCTTTTCCTTCATATCACCTCACATAAACACATCTTTCTTCTTGGACCACTACCTCTTATGCAGTTAACTGGTATCGATAGATATATACTAATTCTTTTGTTATTCATCGATCATCACCACACAAGATCTGTGTGTCTGCGTGACCAATAAGGTACGTACTACTGCTACTACTATATGGTTTTAAATATTCTTCTCTAATAGCTAGAAGTTTAGTTTGCTTCCAAAATAAAACTGTATTAATTATGCATCCACTGAAAATGTTCGTTTAGTTCATGGACAACATAACCAACTCCTACCCTCACTCTTCTGATAACTACCAGGTGCTAGCAAAATAATCAGAGATCCTTCTGGAGGTGTAGATGGATGGGTTAGATTAACATCTGGAGCTTCGTATCTTTACCGGGCCTTCATTGAAATATTAGTCATCATGCCGCGAAAGGTATTTTTCTACATATACGTGCATGCAATTCTCACAATCTAGACTAGCACTAGTATTTCAATTCTTTTGGTAGTATAGATCTACACATGGCTCTTGTTCAAAATATAATAATTAAGGATGTCAAGGATTGTTTGTATTAATTTGTTCTTGAATAAAAAATTATACATTCAAGATTTACATGTTCATTAGCTCGCATACACACATACAATCAGTGCACACATATTTTTTTTTACCATACCTGATTCATAGTTTTTTATTATTACCATATCTGATTCATTAAGCAAGGAACGTACATACTGGAAGCAACCAGATATGGGACAGCTGTCCCAAATTGAAGAAACCACCCTAGAGAAATCAAAAATTACATTGAAATACCTAGGATATTTCCAACTGCAACAGATCTGCTGCCGTCCCTCCCATCGCCATCGCACCGCCAGAGCGAAGGACGACGAAGAACCAGAGGGAAGCCGCTGAGAAGCCTGGACAGGACCCACGCGCAAACACTTGTTCCCGCGTCTCATTGCAATGCGGCTGAACGCCTACCTAGGCTGATCCACACACCTAGCCAATTAATTAACTCACGTGTGTGCTTAGCTAATGTGCGTGGCGTACAGATGGAGTGCGTGCTTGTACTTGTAACAAGATTAAAAAAACCAACAAATACAGTACCTATACATATATCATTGAACGGACCCTCCCCCAGCCGCTAACAACCAAACAGCAACACGTACGTAGGCGCTAGCTATCTACTCCCTCCGTCCCGTTGTAGGTGGCGTACAAATTGAATTCACTAGATTAGGGATGCGGCTGCCCCGCGCCCCACCCGACTTTCGCATGTTTAATAATTGGGCAACCCATCCTATAGGTCCATGGTTGTAAGACATGTTTTGGAATACAACCAAACTGAGAAAGAGATCAGGCCAAAATCAAAATTGTAGACAACTAACCACCAGAAAATAAAATAGGCAGGGAATAGGAAAATATATTGCACATAGGTACGTGCAAATGCATGAAGTTGTTATGGAAGGAGATAGACCTGGAGTGGCATCATTTGAAGGCAATTCTAAACATACATTACAGTACTGGATCATAAATGTTTCAAATATCAACCACTGGTTACAACTCCTTTTTTGGATCATAAATATTACATTTATAGAATGTTACGTTTATGATGCAAAAACGATCTGCATCAGTACATGCAATCATCTTAGATTGGACAGAAAAATGATACACCAAAATAGTACCAATAATCTACTGTCGTAAGAATAGATACACACACATCAGGTCCACATCATATTCACAGCTACAGATTACAAAGTAACATAGGAACCTAGCCCTTCTGGAACAACAATACATAAGCGCACAGATCCATCTCAGAAATCTGCTACTGATCAGTTTGTGAAAAGCTGCTACACGAATTATCTGTAGAAACTGAATGCGTAAACAATTGGGTTCTCGTAGTGTGGAATCCATACTATGTTAGTATTAGTTAGAGAAACCATGATCATGAAATCGAGTAAAGAAATAATCTGAAAACAAATCCAGATCAAAAATATGAATAAGAAACTATATGTGCTAGCAAGTGCTTCCTATTATGTGCAGTATAGTTCTAGTGACACAACCCATAGAATTGGAGTTACTATAGTAAAGCAGCTACAAACAACATACATGAAAGTAGTAATTTAGCACTGGATCAATTACATACAGGCTAAAAGTTTCAGCTGGGAGGCTTGTTAGTGTAATTTAAATGAATTTGGTCTACAGAATTTAAAGAAACTGATCACAGTATAGGAGAAAGCATTTCAGGGAATGGCATTCTCTACTGGTGAACCAAGCTGTGAGGTACATGCAGATATAACAATGTAGCATTTAGTATCAATTTTTGGGGGCTGTCGACCACCTCAAAATTAACTCTCCATTCCTATTGGAATGACCTACCTAGAGAACAAAGATTACATCTTCTATATAACATATGAGAATCTAGCAAAGTCGTTGCTGGTCTGTAAATGTTCGTACATGCTAAGGCTTCTAATGTTTTATGTCAAAGAGGAAAAACATCAAGCACATAGCATAAACAGAGGAAATTTAAGTCAAACGGTATGGAAGTTTCTAATTAAATACAAACGTCAAGCATCTGGCACGATGGCCACTATAACTTCACTTTTTAGGACTGCTGGACTATGGCAACAAAATGCGCACATTTGTATAGTGGTTAATGAGTATTATGACGATGAGAATACAGGATGTTCTTCGCCTATAGCACATAAAATATATATGAGCAACGTTGTCCAATTTATTTGGAGACAATCAATCATAATATAATATGATTTTTTGCATAAAACAAAGCCCAGCATGAAGAACCAATAGATGGGTACATAAGATGTAATTCATGGGACACGGCATTATTTTCATATAGAAGTAATGAAAGAAAGGTATTTGTAACTACAGACGGGGAACAACCTTATCCTAACACTGATAAGCAACATCTAAAATGAGGTAGAGATGAAGTGCAAAGACTAACAGAGAGGCATCAATAGTTTACCGAATTCCATGTACTGCCAAATATAATCAATAATATTGGTGATAACCTAAAAACATGAATTAGGCTATATAGTTCTGAACCGGAACGCCAAAGTAGCAGTAGTTGATAGCATGCATACATGTGTAGGCAGGTACCATAGGTTACCAAAAGGAAACCAGATCATCGAAAATAATTTTTTTTATATATCCTTCAACATACATAGCCATGAGATTAAGATGCTTGTTGATTAACCAAAGAAACAAACAATTAAGCAGGCACTTGGATAAAGATCTGATATACATGCATGTGTTAGAAGGCGAGACCATTGATTCATCTTTAGAATAGATTTTGAGTTCCACAGATCTGTAGAGATGACGCTAGTGGTATTCCAAAACTAGCTATTCTGAATTCTCCCTTTGTCCTAGCTACATGTATGGGAAATTCAAAGTGAAGCTTAGACCGCCTTTTTATCCTCACAAATATTTTATTTTTGAGCCAATGATAAAGTCAGATTGCTGATGTAAAAACTCTAGTACTTATATTAGAACATTATCTCGATCAATCAGACCTGACTATCACTATTTATTAGGAAACATTATGCAATATGCTATGTCCAATTTTACCTTTCCTTCCAGATCAAGATCATCAGCTGCCAATATGCCAATTTCCTTAGCTTAAGATTCCATCACTATAGCTGATATCCAAAAATGCAACTATTTGTAAACTAACATGAGAACAAAACCATGGGATGTATATAGCTACAAAAACTCATTAACTCTGCTTGATATGATATAGCAAGAAACGTATGACGATTTTTCTTACCGCGACGTGGATCAAGTATTGACCATCTAAAATTGTAGCTCAAGCAAATAAATAAATCAACAATATATAAACTATAGCTTGAGATTCCATCACTATAGTTGACATCGAAAAATCCAACTATTTGTAAACTAACATGAGAACAAAACCATGGGATATATGATCTAGTACCATATAAACTAACATGAGGAATGAAGGAAGAAACCTTTTGTATTTTCACCCAAACAAATACTGTCAGTAAAAATTATATAGCATGCACCTAACCTCAGCTTAAGTATAGATGTATCTTGATACAAGAAGCATGTACCCCATCGTCTTGCAGTTCCTTGAGAATGTTTCTACCTAGTGCATCATTAGATACCTACTACAGTAACAAGCACAACACCAAGGAGTGAATGGCATACATCTATAGCAGCAAGTGTAGGTGGTGGTGTTGAAGTGACGCGCTGGTGACTGACCGACTCGGCTTCAGGGGGAGGGGAGAGGAGGTCTAATTGCCGGCGTGAGGAAACCAGGGAGGCGGCCCCAAACACAGGGGTGGAAAGATTAGTTCTATAGGAAGCAATTTACTGTTAGGTTGTCCTATCACGACTTCTTACCGGCACAACGCTCCCCTAATTTGGCTACCATGACTACCAAGTTGCCTAGAGTCACCTCTAAGTTGCCTACCATGACTAGCGAGTATCCTAACATTATCCTATGTTGTCGACAACACTTTCTCGACAACTTGGCCTCCAGGGTAGGCAACTTTAGAAACAATGATGAGCAACTTTTAACAGTATAGTATGCAACTTTATTAGCGACGATATGCAACCGAGCAACACATGTATGCAACTAATTAGCAATGTCGAACAACTTAGCAATCACGGTTGGCGACTAAATTAGCGATGTTAGTCAACTAAACATCAACAATAGGCAACTTACAAACAAATGAGTAGGCAACTAAGCATCAGCGGTAGACAACATGGAAGCCACAGTGGGCTAAGTTAGGAGAATATTAGACAAATTTACTAGTACACACAGTGCAAAATAAAATTGCTTTGTCTGTACCACGTAAGTTGCCTCCCAAAGCTGGAAAGTTTCTTGTGAAAGTGTTGTCAAGTTGTCAACCCCAGGCAACTTCGCCTCTTTCCTTGAGCAAGTCGCCTGTTGTTTTGGGCAACTAGATGTTCTTGTTTATGTCGCTTTGCCCCCTATACCCCTAGACAATAAAAATGGTATGAAGTTTATCACCCCAACCAACTTGCCTCTTGGTGCGCCTACCTCCATGTTGCTCCCTTGGCAACACAGGGGGCAATACCTAGCCCCACTGCAAAACCAGGCCCTGCCGGCATCCTCGCTGCCGGTGTCAGCCTCGACGATGAAGGGACCCTACTGCCTATTGTGGCGGGGGGTGGTCGTCTAAGCGACACGTCGGTGGCTGGCCGATTCGGCTTCCGGGGGGGGGGGGTGGTGGAGGTCTAGTCACCGGCGAGCGGAAGTCGAGGCGGCGACCCTAGACACGAGGATGGCAACTTCAGTGCTACATGAAGCAATTTCCTGTTAGGTTGTCTATCATGACTGCTTACCAGCGCAACGTTGTCCTAAATTGGCTACTATGACTACCGAGTTACCTAGCATCACCTCTATGTTGTTTACCATGACTAGCGAGTATCCTAACGTTATCCTATGTTTCCTACAACACATTCTCAACAACCCGTCTTCGGGGATAGGCAACTTTAGAAACAACGATGTGGAACTTTTAACAATATAGTATGCAACTTTATTAGCGATGACATGCAACCAACCAACACCTGTATGCAACTAATTAGCAATGTCGAACAACTTAGCAATCACTCTGGGCAACTAAATTAGCAATGCCAGTCAACAAAGCATCAATAGTAGGCAACTTACAAACAAGCGAGTAGTCATAAGCATCAGCGATAGACAACATAGCAGCCACGGTGGGCAAGTTGGGGAGAATGTTTGACAAATTCACTACTAGACAAAGTGCAAAATAAAATTGCTTTGTGTGTACCACTTAAGTGGCCTCCAAGAGCAGAAAAGTTGCTGCCGGAAGTGTTGTGAAGTTGCCAGCCTCAGGCAACTTTGCCTCTTCCCTCGAGCAACTCGCCTGCGACAGCTGGCAACTACTAGTTTTGTTGTTTAGGTCACTTTGGCTCTATGCCCCTAGTAAACAAAATTGGGATGAAGTTTTTCACCCCAAACAACTTGCCTCTTCCTGCTCCTACACTTGTGTCGCTCCCTAGGCAACACCGGGGCTGATACCTAGCCCCACCGCAAAACCAGGACCTGCTAGCCTCCTCGCCGCCAACTTCGGTGGTGACGGACCCCTGCTGCCTAAGGTGGCAGGGGGTGGTCATCCAAGCAACACGCTGGTGGCTGACCGACTCGGTTGGGAGGGGGAGAGGAGGACTAGTAGCCAGCGTGCGGAAGCCGGGGCGACGGCCCCAAATATGGTGGTGGAGGCTTCTTTGGTCACCACTAAGTTGGCTACCATGACTACCAAGTTGCCTAGTGTCACCTCTAAGTTGCCTACCATGACTAGCGAGTATCCCAACATTATCCTATGTTGCCTACAACACTTTCTAGGCAACTTAGCTTCATACGTAGGCAATTTTAGAAACAACAATGAGCAACTTTGCACAGCATAGTAGGCAACTTTATTAGCATTGACGTGCAATCGAGCAACACTTGTGGGCAACTAATTGGTAATGCCGAACAACTTAGCAATCATGGTAGGAGACTAAATTAGCAATGGCAGTCAACTAACCAATATTATGTTATTGTAAAAATATAAAGGGCATTAGCAGAACAAAGTGCACATGTTTCCATGCATGTGGACCAAATAGTAATGTATGCATGTGCAACATAATGCTTGCTTCCTTCCCGACATCCATCACTAATTTCAACGGTTTAAAAGACAAATGAGTGGAGTACTAATTCAGAGACATTTAAAGGTCGAGAAAATTACCAGCAGTTGCAAGTCATGAAATCTTCTCGCCGCGCAGCTCCATCTCAAAGCCGGTAGTATCTCGTCACAGCGAAAACCTCACCAACTCGTTTCTTATTACGGAATATGCATCTGAAGGTCTTGGGAGACGGAAGCATGCCATTGGGTATGTTGGGATGGCTTGAGCAACTAATTTAATAAGGATCTCCTTATCGCCTGATGATAATGTCTGCTATATAGAATCTGCTTCCCGCCTTGATACCATGTCCTACAGATATTTAAAAACACTGTTTTGAGATCTTCTGACATCATCAGAAGGCATCCCAAAGTACTTCTAGAAATAGCTTGATATCCCCTCTTACAGTTACAGGGCCTCAACCTGTCTGCTGCACAAAATTGAGGATTTGAATAAATCATAAAACAGATGATAGAGACATAATAATACCACTAATTAAAATGGGTTTGAAGCCCACTGAGAAAAACACCGGAGTAGCGGACCCATCAAATAAATTTGGTTGTCACGCGCGTCGGTGGCAGGCCCAAATAACTGGGTGTCAGCATAGATGTCAAATAGACACTGACTGCATGCCCTTACGATTAGGCCAATCGATGGCGCTGTCGAGATATACCTTTATCAGGAGGTCGGCCTTTATTATGCCAGCCTGCACACGAGCGAAATCCGAGGCTACGTAGCAGTGCGTATATACAGCGATCCAATCACCGCAACAAGCTGCAGCCAAGCTGACAAGTTCCGGCTGTTCTGAAACTATCCAGGCACAAGTCGCCTGAAGAGCAAATAAGAAAAAGGAGTAAACCTACCGTAGGCAACCCATAGGCAACCCATTAGTATATCACCGTACCGTATCACACCTTCCATAGGCCGTCGGAGACCCACGCAAACCTAGTCTTAAAAAGGCACTAATGGGCACCAAAATTTTAGCCCCAAATATAGAGTGGCATTCCCCATCCGTCGTTGCAGCAACTCAGGAGCATCACGCCAGTTGTTAACAAGCCTTTTTTTACAGCAGCAGCATCAGCAATATGGCTGCCAGCAACCAAATAAACCAACATGCATGATACTAATCCCCAAACCCAGACAAAAAATCCGTGCACGCATGAACCATACATCTACCCAACAGGTAAATCATTGCTGGAGTTGGAGGTACTGCCGCGCCATCACCTCTAACCGACAGATCGACGTCTCCATTGCTCTCCCCCTCCGTCTCTGGTGTCCCCTACCCCTCCCTATGGAGACCCCGCCCAAAGCGCCCTGGAGGCAAGGCCAAAACCAGCGTGGATGAGAAGGAAAATCGCGGCGCGCAAGAGGAGCAGAGCAGGTACCTTGACGACGCCGCCGCCGACGGCATCGCTCCAGCTCTGAGAAATGGGGGAGGAAGAGGCGGCGGCGCTGCTGCTCCGGTTCCCCGGCCAACCTTCTCGCTGGGCTCCTCCGGTCCGCCGCCTCCCCCTCGACCTCCCGGGCATCGATCCCGGTGTGCTAGCTTTTTTTAGAAGGATAACGAATGTATAGACCAGTGTGCTGGCTTTTTTTTAAAAGGGAGCGACTCATGTGCTTTTTTTTAGGGGAAGAGCGACTCGTGTGCGCTAGTAACACGCGATCCTCCAGTGCACCGCTTGTCCTCCCCGCTCTATGCATTGCATCCAACGCTCCTTGCCCTCTCATCTTCTCTAGGTCCGTCCCATGCACACACAAACACTGAAATTGCATGGTCATGGCCTGCCGTTAGCATGTATGAGTGCCCACGCATATGCATGCAGTTTAATTCATTAGCCTTGGCCCTAATAATAACAACACCAAAAGTTGGTGCGCCTCTTGCATGTAGCATCTTACTAGACAAAAACTGCTAAAGTGAGTGACAACTAATTTCTATATCAACTAATTATGCAGATGATTGCTGCGGACACCGTCGGAGGTGCGGTGCGAAACATAATCCCTTATCTGGAGGATACGAGCAGTACTGCACACAAGGCCATCTATTTTGATGGAAAGGGTGGGCTTATTGCTTCGGCGGTGCTTAGAGCCATAGCCGAAGACCCTCCGTCATCTCTGCTGAAGAAATTCGACAAGATCATCCACGTCGATTGCTCGAGGTGGAAAAGCCGAAGAGCACTCCAGAGGACAATCGCACAAGAACTCGAGCTTCCTCAGCGGGTAATGGATATTTTTGATAGGCAAGATGAAGAAGATGATTTCAAAGGGGTAGATGAAGGCTCCAGAGATGAGATACAAGACGTTGTGCCAAAGATCCATCAAGCCTTAATACAACACATAAGTTTACTGGTCTTCCATAATGGGAGCGACAACACAATTGACTTGAATGATTTTGTCATTCCTCAGCAGGAACGATGGTTTCCGTTTGTTGGTAAGGTATTGTGGACATTTCGAGGAAGGCTTCGGCTCAACCCAGGAATTAGTGAGAAGGTGGATACTTCACATCTTTTTCTTTATGATACATACAGTCTTCGCGGGTGGAATCTTTTGCTTAAAGAAGAGGCTAGAAAAATTGCTGGGTACACGAATAATCATGGTGAAGCAGTTGAAGAGTGTTGCTTGTATCTGCTGTCATTAAATTCTCAAGGAGGCAACATCATGGACTACAACTGGGCCACACATGCTTCGAGCTATTGGGTTTGTGATGGGATTATACCGGGAGGTCAGGGTGACAAAGTTATGTTGCTGCACCTTCAGTTTTTCTTCACCTCCTTTCTGTTGTTGCCGCAACTTAAGGTTCCTCGGATTAGATGGCTGCAAGGACCAGCGAGCAGAAGAAGATGAGATGCAAGATAGGCCAACCATGGAATTTTTTCAGAGCCTATGGGTACTAGACATATGCAATACAGATTGGGATATGTCTTAATCACCAGAGATAATAGAGCAGATGGCTGCAAACATTAGGGTAGTTCATATAAAGAATGGAAGGTTTTGGCACATCAATGTTGCATGGAGACACCTGCAGAACCTTCGAGTAATTGACCCGGATGAATTCATAGTTTTGCCTAGCTTGTCAAGATCAACCACCCTCAAGACTCTGGTTCTAGATGGTTGTGTTGGTTTGGAGCATGTTGAAGGACTACCTCCATCACTTGAATCATTCAGATTAGATGCAGGACCAAGAAAGGATGATTACAAGGAAGCCAAAATAGGCCGCATCTCCATGGCTGGATGTGCAGACCTCTCAGGCACAAGAGTCAAGACACTTAACCTCACAACTCCGGTGGTGCAGGTCCCATGTCTCAAACAAATTATTCTATTGGGATGTATGCACCTCCAGGCCATTCTATGGCCAGAAGAGGGTCTGCCAACCCTGACAATGCTGCACATTGATTCCTCGGTCTGTCCAGTTCAATCAAAACTACATGAAGTGTATGTTACGATAATGGACATGAGATTTTTTCAGTCCTTGGTATTACAAATCAATGATCGATTCTGTTGGAAGAGCAATAGGTTCCATCTAAATCTTTGTGTCCCTTGTACCACCAATGTTAAGGGACAAAGCTATATGAAGGAGAAGATGAGCCCTGGTAATATTAGGCAAATAATGGGTCCGCCTCAACCAAAGTCATTAACCCCCAATACTTGCAGCACCTACATTTATGTCTCTGTTGGCAACATAATTATTGATCACGACTACAACAATGGAATGCAGTTTCAGCCGTCAAGCTGCCATGTTGAGATTGGTAAGGGAATTAGCCACGCTAGTGTTGAGAGTGTACATGCAAGCATGGCTATCATCTTTGCGATGAACAAGGCTCAGTCGTTGCATGTGCATGACAGTTCTTCTATCACCACTGTTATTCCTGAGCACATGATGTCCATAAAAAATAAGGGACTTGTATGGCGACATCCGGAATGTTGTCACGTGGTGAGATGCCCCAAGATGCATACAGTCTTCAATACTATCTATCAAGAAGTCAACTTTGAAGAACTAGTAAACTTTTGGGCAGCTGATCTCCTGATGGCCCATTGTATTTGGAGCAAAGAAAGGGTGTGGGATAATAAAGCCCATGTTTCCTTTGCAAAATTGCAGAGCATACACCTGTTCTCCTGCCCGAGGCTCACATTTGTCCTCGTGTTGTCGAGGTTATACACCTTGAGAAGCTTGGAGACCCTCCACATCGCCTTCTGAACCCCGTGGAGCCAGAGATTCTGACAAGAATAGCTACAAAACATAAAGGTGTACTGGAACTCCCAACCTGAAGCATATCTACTTGCATCAGCTCTTCAAGCTGCAACACATATGCGAGGCCAAGATTTTTGCTCCCAAGCTTGAGACCATCAGGATCAGGGGATGCTGGGGTCTTAGGCGCCTCCCGGCTATCGGTCGAGACAGCCACCCCATCGTGGACTGCGAGAAGGATTGGTGGGAGAAGCTGGAGTGGGACGGGCCGGAGGCTGGCCACGACCCTTCCCTCTTTGAGCCGCGCCACTCGGCGTACTACAAGAAACCCCTGCCTAGAGTCTCGGTTCTCCGGTGAGCCGATGAGACACTATTCGGGTACACACACTCATGCGTTCTCTCTTGTTTTCAATCTTGTTTCATGTTTCTGTCATAGTATATGCATGGTACACACACAGAGACCTTGCGTGATTAAATACTCTGTTACGTACTTTCTGAATAATTGCATATAAATTGCAGACACATATATGTAGAGCAGCAACTAAGTTAATCCCTCCCTCCGCTGTGTACCAAATTGCATTATCTTGTTACTTGATCCATTCTGCTTCCATTTAATCAGTTGTATCATCATTACCTGTGATGTGTAGGTTTGGTTGTTGCAAGATGACGGCCGGCGACGTCTTGCTGCTGTCGTTGCCGCAACGGTTCAGGTGTTTGCTTGCCAGATTGTGGTTGTGTGTTTTCCCAAGAATAAACTGGTGCTAGTTTGATGCTGTGTGTGTGCGCGCGCACGCGCACCTGCTTAATTGTTTTCTGGTGAGGTGTGCGTGGTTTGGTTTGGTCTGCTATTATGGGTGTGGTGCGTTTACCACGTACGGCCACACAACCCTAATGGTGTGACGGGAGTGCTGCTTGATAAAAACAGTGAAACAACAAACTGGATTTGTGTTCGATTGATTCAGCGGCATGCATTTCGCTTGATGTAATCCACCAAGAGTTTATTATTCAGCACCGTGTGCATTTGCATGGTCCTGGAGCGGAGCAGATCACTGGAGCCCCATTAATTCCCAGTCCCCACAAAGAAAACATGCATGTATGTGAGGTATATATATATCCAGTGGATTATTTATTTGTTTCTCCGGCTGTAGGTCCGTGTTACAAAGAAAACATGCATGTATGTGAGGTATATATATAGCCGGAGAGCACTCAGAATATTGTAAGTCATGAGCTGGTCGCCTATGGCCGTAGTACTCGGCGCACAGCAGTATGGCTAGCTGTCGGAATGGACTTTGATATAAATCTGGTTGCGGCTGAGAAGCCCCCATGAGTTAATGGAGAATTTCCTTTCCCCCACAAAAAAAAAAAAAGACGGATGTCCTGACCCTGCTCGGCTTCAACGTCGCCATGCTGTTCTACCCCCAGGAGGCCGGGGGGTGGGGGTCGACTCCGGTGAAGTGGTGGCGAGGCTGTGGGAGGGGGAAATTCATCAGTGCATTAATTCTAGAGCAGGGCTAACCTACTTTCTTTCTGAATCACTCGTTCATAATACCTTATCTTTTGTACGTACAAAGGTTCTGCATTAGTATGTGACACGATGCATGCAATTTCACTTTCAGCATATATGAATCAAAGCGAACCGGCCCCAATGTGTCTGTCCCCTAAGACGTCGACTCAGCACCCATTTCCACATGGGTTACACATCTCAACAGACCTCCTATGCAGATTTTAACCACAAGTAACTGAATTTCGACTGCCAACAGGATTTCGAGAATATATACGTTGAGAAGGGAAAGAAACGGCCCATAATAAGACAAAAAAAAAGAGTTCAAATTAGCAAGCTGGTACGTACATTGATTACTTGTTCTTTTCTGTCTGAAAGAAAACTGGAAGGGTACTTTACTTACTTGTTTTTCCCTTGACCACAGCTAAGCCCGGTCTAGTTTTATTATTACAAGTGGAAATCCTGAATAACAAAACACACACTGATTAATTACATCGTTATAGCTGGTGATGTACGCCAGCTTTACAGTACTAGTACACGAAAGAAGTAATCACACACATCACAAGGATCGACCGGCAAACGTAAACTTGTGGCATCAGTTGTTGCGCACCAACAACTTGACGAACAATACTTTGAAGATGAAAACCAGCGTCAACAACCATAGTGAAAACAGATATATAAAAGAAACCTATGAACCACCGATACGACGATACGAGTACGGTGATACGGGATACGGCAATTTCTAGAAACAGCAATACGACAATACGGCGAGTATAAATAAATAATTAGTAAAATGACAATAAAGACAAAACATAAAAGAATGAGTGAGATGAGATCAAAATACCGCCCCATTGGTAATTGGTTGCCTCCATGCCACTTTCAAGTCCTGAATGATCATCAATGTCCTCATGGTGTATGCAAAATAGAAAATACATCATACGATAGTATCAGACTTTGTCAATTTGAGATACAGAAGCATGAAAAGTTGAAAACAGTAAACAAGTTGGCTTGTAGCTTACCAAATGATATATACTTCCTTGTTCCAAACTTCCAAGTTCCAACAGCAACAAGTCTCAAATCTGAATTGTGAATTCTCAATGGCCATAGACAAACAATGCAAAAGTCAACTAAGATAACATGATAAATAGGAAGATGCCATGTCGTATTTCCTTCCATAGCAATAGGCAGTAGCAGCAAAGCAACAACATCAGCAAGTAATTTTATCACACCAGCATCAACAAGCAGCAACATCAGCAAGCAATTTTATCCAACCAACATCAACAAGCAGCAATAGATCGAAGTGATATCCTCCTTTGTGCAGCTATTTCTCTCAGTGATTGCCCCAAAACAGTATAGTAGTACTACTACGGAAGCCAGCAAGCAGCCAAGCAATAATCCAGCAAGCAGGCAAGCATACATCAAGCACACATCAGTCGGGGCTCGGGGGAATCGTTTACCTTGCGACGGCGGTGGAGAAAAGTGGCGTGTCAGTCGGGGCGGCGGCGTGGCGTGTCGACAAGGCAGAGAGGCGATTCCAGGCGGGGGAGGCAGTGGCGGCGAGCCACTCCGGGCGGCGGAGGCGGCGGTTCTGATCCCCAATGGCCTGGTGCGGCCGAACAGAGTGTGAGAGAGGAAGGCTAGGGTTAGTCGTCGTCGTGGGCTAGTGGACTCGCGTGAGGCGCTCTCTCGCTCGCCGAGTCCCGCCGTGTCCCTCTATCTTCACAGTGCGTAACGGTTTTTTTTCTTCTTTTAAAAAAAAATCAAAATTCGTGATACGCCTGGGATACCCGTATCCCGGCTGTATCGTGCGTATCGCCGTATCGGCGCCGTGCGGTACGCGGACACGGCACCTCCAGCCGTATCGATGCTTCAGAGAAAGAAACCCAACGGCTAATTTGCAGCAGGCTTCATTCAATAGTAATTTTGAACTGCTGGAACATCACCAAGTGCTCCAACGATGCCAACAATGCTCTTGTCCTTGTTACCAAACTCTACAGAAAGCGTATCACTCTGGGTAATTAGCAGACAAGGGGATAGTTCCATCTTTTGTTCTTTGCTTAGCTCAAACCGCAAGCAAAGAACCTGCAGCTAGCTTTGACAAAAGCAAATTAAGCCAAACGTACGCAAGCCCTGCACTGCATACCGACAGCCCTCCAGTATCCCCATTCATTCCCTCATTGCTCCTTCATATCGCCTGATATCCACCAGGTGCTAGCAAAATAAAATAATCAGAGATCCATCTGGAGGTGATCCATGGATTAGATTAACATCTGGAGCTTCGTACCTTTACCGGGCCATCATTGAAATATTAGTCATCATGCCGCGATAGGTATTTTTCTATGTATACATGCATGCAATTCTTCTTCTTCTTTTTCTTCTTCTTCTTCTTCTTCTTCTTCTTCTTCTTCGAAATACAAGCATTCAATTCTCCTAATCTAGACTAGTAGTAGTATTTCAATTCTTGTGGTAGTATAGATCTACACATGGCTCTTGTTATTTTTTTTTAACACAGTACAATCATAGAAGCTCACATACACGCACATACACTCACCACATGGCTCTTGTTCGAAATATAGCAATTACGCATGCTAGAGATATTTTAACACAGGAAAAAAAAAATGCTAGAGATGGTTGTATTAATTATACGTTCAAGATTTACATGTTCGTTAGCTCGGTCCAAGGATAAAGAAATGGTGGCCAATCTATGTTCATTAACCCCCCCCCCCCACTCCTAGGAAAAGGCTTATTAGTGGCGCACCTGTTTTGGCCATTAATGGCGCACTACAGGTGCGCCACTATCATCACGCCACTAGTAACATATACTAATGGCGCACCCCTGGTGCGCCATTAGTATACCAGACTATAGTGGCGCACCAGGCAGTGCGCCATTAGTAAGTCACACGGTGCGCCATTAGTATGCCTCCCAGGGGGCCATATTTACCTTGTGCTCTGGGTTACTAATGGCGCACTAACAGATAATGCGCCACTAGTATTTTTTATAGCAGTGCGCCACTAATGTGCTGTATGGTGCGCCACTAGTATGAATATTAGGAATTTTTTTTTCTTTTCTGATATTTGCGCAGGTTACAAAATATATTACTGCACAGAATATAGACAGCACAACATATAAACAGCAGATTCATCGAATACAATAGAAGATTAGTCTCCGAATACAATTCATCATATTAGCTAGTCTCCGAATTCAAAAGACCGAACAAAGTTAGAACATTTACAAGTCTCGAGACCGCGAGTAGCGAGTTTGTCTTCACATTACAAGTCGATATCGATCATCTAAACTACCATCACATAGAAGAGAGCTGCGGTCATCACGATGAGCATCATCGCGATGAAACTGGTCTTCATCCGGTTCCTCCTCCGCTCCCTCCTCTCTCCCGCTAGATAGCGCGCGTATCTAGCTTCCGCCTCCGCCCTAGTGGTGTACCTTTGTAACTGTTACCGCTGAAACGGTAAACCTGTTTCCGACACTCCTCCCAATCGTCGTAGACTCCGGGAACCTTACCCTTGTACACGACATACGACGGCATCTCTATGCACTAGACAAACAAAACGTTAGTAGCAATTCACAGACAATACATAAGCAATATATAAGTATGCAACAAAAGGATCGGAAGAGAAAAGCAACACATTAATAGCACGATTCGTGGTCCTACTAATAAATAGCATCGATTACATATAAGTTGAACGACTGTCCAAACTAAAGAGCTAATCGATATTTCAGAACTACATACCATCACTACTTTCGACTCGACTCAGGGACCGGAGCGTGGATGAAGCCGCCGTCTATCGTGATGGTCATGAAATCGCGGTCGTTGTCAGCCTGCATTTGTAGCGTTGTTTCTATCTCACTGTTGGACGGTTGATATCTAAGGTAGAACTGCCCCGAGGTACGAAGGACATCTTGATGGATGATTTCCGCAAACTCCGACTGGATGCGAAAGAATTCTTGTCTGATGTCCGTGTCCTGGATTGCCGACAAGCTTGCGGCCCAATCTTTGAGATTATTAGGTAGCAGAAGGTGATTATGGTCCCGCACGATCGCCCGCATGTGATGGAGGGCGTAGTAGGCATCCTTCTGACCGCCAGGCGGCTGCTTGACGCAGGGGAACATCGTATTGTGGGCGAACACGTGCTTGCCGTACTTACAAATTGGCCTCTTGAAGGTGCCTCCAGATCTGGCGTAGCCGGGGAGAGCTTCATCAAGAACTTTCTTGATATTTGTGTAGTCTTTCTTCGACTGACGGTCCGAGTCGAAATACGTGGCCATGGAATATTTCGGGCTTAAGAGGATGAGTGTGCAATGTGTGTCACTGCACAAAACACGGAATGTTAGAAAAAAAAGAACGATCGAAATCTAAGAAATCATATGTTATGGGGCGGTGAGGGGATGACTTACTCGGGAAAGTAAGTCACGAGGAAGTTATCCTTATCTGGGTTCCCCAGAATGACGCCTTCGAGGTATGAACTCGCGACTTGCCGGTCCCCAGCGCTGCCCAAGATCTTGGCACGCATGTAGAAGGGGTCGACTATCACGATGTCCGGGGTCTTGTCTCTAATGATCCGCATCTCCATACAAAGCGAAAATAGCCGAATGAAGGTGTAGTGCAGCGGATGAAGGTTAAACATAGCGAAGATGTCATCAAACCGCAGGACGATCATACCCCCGATTTTGCTATCGACAAAGCCCTTGCCCTCTGGCACCTTGGCCACGAAAACCGGGTATGCCACATCATTCTCGGAGAGACGCCGCTTCTCCAAAGAAAGAACACTGTCATGCAGACTCCGCATAGCACCGGTTGCAGCATTGAGCATATTAGTCGGTAGCATCGGCCTACCCGCCACATGCACCCTCCTCGAGATATCCTTAGGTGAAGGTGGCCCGTCCTGAGCACGGATCGTACTCGGTGCCGGCTGGCTCGCACCCTTAATCTTTCTTTTCCGTCCCTTCTTCTTCTGCTGTAATGGGATCGAGTTCTGCTGAGAGACCGCCTTCTTGAGTGTGTTGGGGCTGATAATATTTCGCACCTCGGCTATCTGAGGCTCGGTGAAGGCGGCAGCTGGAGGCGTCTCCTGAGAACTGAACGCCAGACGACGCCTGTTGCAATTGGGTTTCTCCGCGGTACCAGGTAGATCGCGATCGTCTTTTGCAGGGTTGGGTTCTTGAGAAGGAGGCCCAAAGAATTCGTCATCGCACCCATGTTCGTTGAAGTACTTATCGACTTTGGTAAATGTACCGTCGTCGTCGTCGTCGTCGTCGTCCGGATCCTGTGCCATATGCATGCCTGGATCCTGTGCCATATGCATGTCCGGCATGTCCGGTAGCGTTGCGGCGGTCTTGCCATGGCTTGGCGCCGGCACGACTGGCGGTGTTGTCTGTGGGGTGGTGTCCCCCGCCCCCAAACGAATCTGGCTCTTCGGCCAAAGCAGGGGCCAGCTTAAGCAGGCGCTGAGGGTCATCACATCGTCTTCGTCGGCCCCAGCGGGTCGAAACGGAGGTAACAAGTCGTCGCAGCCCCGCAGCACCCGAACCAGTTGAACCCTATACACGGTGGGTGGCATCGGATTACCGTGGAACACGCGGCTGCCCGGTTGAACGATTCTGGCCTTGGCGACATCGATCAACTCGCCGCCCACGAAGTGCAGGAGAGTGCATGGAACATCGGCGGCGCCCTGCGAAAACATGTAGGGCGTCAGGGATGCCCAGTCAAAGGCAAGGAGATGAAGTCATCGGCCGAGAGGCTTAATTAGTTACTGTGATGGCGTCGAGCTCGGCTAATGTCGAGGCACCGCCAACGGCGGGCGTGCAATTGACGGAGGGGCCGCTTGCTGCCGAGGTGCCGGCCGGCGTATTCTTCCCACACCCGGGTGCATTAAGCTGCAATGCCGGCGCCGCCGCGGGAGACACCAATGCCGCCTCCGCCGGAGACACCAATGGCGCCTCCACGGGAGACACCAATGCCGCCTCCGCTTGAGACACCAATGGCGCCGCCGGCGCGTTGCGCGAGTTGCTGCCCGTGAAGCTGGGAATCGGGGGCGGCCCCTGTTGGCCGCCCGCCACCCACGCCTGCAGCCCAGAAACCAAGGTAGGTATAATGGCGGTGATCGTCGCTCCCAGTTGGTCTCGCACTTGCTCTTCGACCATCTCCGGAATCCGCGCCACTTGTGCCTTGAGTTGTTGAACCTCGCGCTGCTGGCTTTCCGAGCTGGTCTTTCTCTCCTTTCGCCCAGCGGTATAGTATTCCGACCATTTCGTGGACAAGCCTTTGCCGGCCACACGACCAGCTGACGACGGCTTACTGAGCTTATCCTTGTTTTTCATTACGTTCAACGCCCTATTTAAAGGGGTGTCGAAAGGGGAGCTCTGAGACGACCCTGCGCTACTGCTTTCAGTGTCCTGCGGAAGGAACGTGAACCATTTAGAAATTTGGCTTCATTAATTAGAATGCAACCATATGGAGCTAATTACGCGGGGGTGTATTCCTTACCAGAACACGCTCAAGCGCCTTGGTCTTCGGATCCGTGGTAAGCTCCTTGGTTACCGGGTCAATCTTGTACCGGGCCCTGACATAGTTCCTGGTCTGCTTGTCACGGTATTTCTCGAAGCGGGGCGGTAGGACTTGCTCGGCACGCTCCGCGTCCTCCTTGTCCCATATAGGTTCCGCCACTCTGTAACCGCCGGGACCGAGTTTGTGGACCCCTAAGTTCAAGTCTCGCATATCTTTCCCCCACTGACTTGATTCCCCGGATGCGTTGCTCTCGCACTTGATCTTGAACTCCCGGTAGTCATCTTCGCTGATCGAAGGATTTTTCTCCTTGATCTTCTCATAACTATCACCTTTTTCAATCATGCTCTTCACCGCGTCTCTCCAAGTAGCCAGGGCCTTGCTCATCTTCGTGAGGGCGGCACTGTTCACTTTATTCCCTGAGAGGCGTGTGTTTGCGAAGTCACCGGGGAACTTGTATCGTTCGTGCAACTTCGTGAAGAGGAGGTTGCGCAAATTCCCTCGGTCACGATGCCTTAGGTTCTCGGTGTTGATCGAGACGGTGCTCCGGAGAATGCACCCGAGCTGTCCCGCGTACCCCTTGACTATTTCTTTGGGCGCCGTTGGATGCCCCTCGGAGGACACTTCAGTAAATTCCTCCTTGACGGTGCCGAGCACGTTCGGGCGCCGGTCCTTCCGTTGTCTCTTCGGTTGGCTGCCATCTGTGCGTGCGCCGCCATCATCAGTGGTGGCATCCTCGGCGGCACCATCAGTGGTGTCATCCCCGACGCCACTAGGGGTTGTGTAGTCGGGATCGGTGACTTCCGCGGCGTCCTCATAGCGGTGAGGGTCTCCCTCCATCTCCTGGGACAGTTCCCAGAATTGCTTGCCCGAACCGCCGGCATCGTTGTGGGCCATGTTCGCTCTAAATAGGAAAAAAGTTTGGACCTGTTAGTGTGTTGTTGCTAAGGTCCAAGTCCCTTCCTAACCCCCTTCTTCTTGTCTCCTCTCATTATCTCTCTCACACACATGTAGTTTATCGAGTGATGGACAAAAAAACAGTTGATCCTACTTAATTAAGTACTAAGATACCCCGGCCCATGCATTAGTCGCAAGTACCCCATATGTCCTATTTTTAGCAAAGTCATGCTAAAATTCACGGAAAATTTCAGCATGACCTTTGCTGAAAATAGGACATATGGAGTACCCGAATTTGCCGGAACGGAAGTTAATCGACATTCCGGCAAACTCAAGGGCCTCTCGGGGTACCTGCAAAATCATTATCCAGTTTGGACTAACTGCTCACATATTAGTCCTTTGATATGGACTAACTGCCTTTATTGCTGTCTATTAGTCCAGTTTGGAACTGCCTTTATTGCTGCCTTTACTAATGAAATGACCAATAACACGACAACAGGCATGCTACAACTTAATATTTCAAAAAAAAATTGTACTTTGCATCTCTTTTAATCATACATTTCAACAGCATGGCTTGGGCCACCTTTTATGCTTCAGACTTAGTGTACAGACGTTTAATAAAAAATAACTAGTTGCATATAAGTTTACTCCTAGTAGCATGACAGAAGTTGTTCCCATATGGAGATACACCAACCCACACTATCACAAGTCGATAATATGCCATTGCTTCATCGAATATAGTATACTTCCCGTAGTTTGTGGTTTCCCAATAATGATTATACATAGACTTCACGACTTGCCTAGTTTGCATAAGGCACCGCCCAGTTTCCCTAATATAGTAAAATTTTCAACAATTACAACAGGAAGCAGTGAGCATTGAAGAGAACACGGCAAACGTTTGTTATGTGTTACACATTCTTCAACCACAATTACAATCTGAATCCATTCTACTTAATTCTACAACTACACATCCCCACTTCTGTCCATGGTTGCAAGTTGCAACATTTATATTAAGCTGAATGCTACAATTGCTCATCCCAACTGAATTTTTGACCAACTAGTGAAAGATTGAGAGACATTACAACATTTGGGCTAATGTCTGCATCAATTCTTCAGAGATGTCAACCCTGACTTGCAATTTGGCAACCACAAAATCAGAAGTTTATAAACCTACTGGTGCCCAAGTCCAATTTCTGGATCAACTACGAACCGGATTCTAACTGAAATAATCACGGGAACATCCCCATTGTTTGGCCTCCGTTGGATTCTGCTTATATAAGAGTAACAGAGAGAGGACAGGAGATCATACCTGTTGGTCGCCGGCGTCGGATGGAGACGAAGCGCCTCCGTTGGATGGGGATGGGGATGGAGCACCGGCGCCGATGCGTGGCCCTGGAGGAGGCTGCAGCCGGTGGGTATGGAGAGCCGTCACCGGATGGGGATGGCCTGGGGTCGCCGCCGTCGCTCGTCAGATCGAGGGGGCAAACGAGCGTCGGGGCCGGGAGCTGCGTCGTCGCCGCCGCCGGGGACAGGGGAGGGTTTCGGGAGGGAGGCGGGGTGTACTGTGTGGGGAGGCGGGGAGGGGAGGGGAGGATACCCTAATTTAGGGTAGAATGATAGCAATGGCGCACCTCTTAGGGGTGCGCCATAAAAACAGGTATATCAATGGCGCACCTCTTAGGGGTGCGCCATAAACATCGTGATAGCAATGGCGCACCTCTTAGGGGTGCGCCATAAACATCGTGATAGCAATGGCGCACCTTCTCCTGGTGCGCCATTACTAACATTTTTTTATTTTTTTTGAATTTTTACTTGCATGTAATAATTTAAGATTTGAGATAAAGAGGAGAGGAGAAGAGAGGCAGAGGGAGGAGAGGAGGAAGAGAGGAAGAGGGCATGGCCGGGAGGGAGGAGAGGAGGAAGAGGGCATGGCCGTGCCCATGAAATTTAAAAATATTCATGAGTTCAAAAAATATCATCAAATAAAAATTGGTATACCAGAATAAACATAAATACCAGAATAAACATAAATAAATATTCATGAGGACTAGAACAGAAGAAATATCATTTCCATATATATGTCGAAATACAATCGAGAAATGAAGACTACAATTTAAATACAATCGATCTTAGCTAGCTATCTTTTCACAATCTTCTTGCCCTTCTTTTTCGCAAATGGAGTTCTTCTCTTGAACGGACGTCCTTTAGGTAGGGTGGTCCTGCTTCTTCTTGTGGTGTATGGCACTTCATCGTCGTCGTCATGTTCCATCTTCGGGTCGCCGTACTTGTCGAAGTCTTGCTCATTGGCGACTCCATCCATTCCGATGATCTTCCTTTTGCCGCTCCTCACGACAACACGACTGGGCTTTGACGGGTCGGTAATGAAGAAGCATTGGTCCACTTGGGAAGCCAGTACCCATGGCTCATTTTTCGCGGTGACGTTTGCGCCCGCGGTCTTGGATTTGGCTTCGGGTATAACCATGGTGGTGAAATACCGGTCTTCTTTTAGGACGCTCTTAGCCCATCTGACACGGAACATCGGGACCTTCTCTCCAGCGTAGCTCAGCTCCCAGATCTCCTCGATCCTTCCGTAGTATCTGTCCTTGTCGTTACCGGTGTAAGATTCCATCGTTACCCCGGAGTTCTGATAACCATCGCTCTTCATGTCCTTTCCCTCGGTGTAGAATGTGTAGCCGTTGATATCGTACGCCTCATACGTCATCAGGTTGTGCTCGGCGCCCTGTGACAAGGCGAATATGAGTTGTTCTTCCGCGGAAGAATCCTCATGTAAAGGGTACGACAGAAGCTTCTCCTTGAACCAACGCGTGAAACATGAGTTGTGCTCTTTGATTATATCTCCGTCCGTCCTCTGTTGGCCTCGGTCATTGTACGTCTTCTCAATAAAGGTTTTGTGCTCTACCACTCAAGGATCGACCACGTCTATGTGTTGTAGCGCGACTAGGTTTGCTCTTTCAAAGTCGACGAGTCGACCCTCGAAGTCGACATGCATTTCGCGGCGACCCTCGCGGTGACCCTATCCAGCGAGCCTGCCGAGGTGCCTGTTGACAGGCAGACCAACGGGGTTCTCGATGCCTAGATAATTCGTGCAGTAGGAGATGCACTCTTCGGTCAGAAAGCCCCTGGCTATGCTTCCCTCTGGACGTGACATGTTGCGAACGTATCCTTTGATGACACCATTCATCCTTTCGAACGGCATCATGCTGTGCAGGAACGTCGGCCCGAGTTGGATGATATCCTCCACGATATGGACCAGCAGATGCACCATAACATCGAAGAATGCGGGCGGGAAGTACATCTCAAGCTCGCATAGTATCACCACGATCTCTTCCTGTAGCCTTCTGAGTTGCCTCACGCCAACCGACTTTCGAGAGATGACGTCGAAAAAGTTGCATAGGCCAAATAGCGTTTCACGGACGTGCGCATCCATGATCCCACGGATTGCAACTGGAAGTATCTGCGTCATCAGCACGTGACAGTCGTGAGACTTCATCCCGCTGAACTTCTGCTTCGCTGAGTCTAGGTATCTGCTTATCTTCCCCGCGTAACCGTAAGGAAGTTTTACTCCTACGAGGCAGGTGAAAAACTGCTCGATCTCCTCCTGACTTAGAGTGAAGCACGCGGGAGGGAAGTCATTTCCGATCTTCTTGGCCTTTTTGCCTTTGCGACGACTTTCCGTGTCCATCGCCTCATCATCATCATCATCATCATCATCATTAGCGTGAAGCTCCTCCCTGATGCCCATTGATTTCAAGTCTGCCCTTGCTTTCGGCCCATCTTTGGTCCTCTCTGGCATGTTGAGCAGGGTACCAAGCAGACTCTCGCACACGTTCTTCGTGATATGCATGACATCAAGGCTGTGAGGCACACGGAGGATCTTCCAGTACGGCAAGTCCCAGAAAACAGACCTCGTTTTCCGTACCTTCAGCAGCGGCTCTGGCGCCTTTCGCTTCTTTCCCGACGGTGGCGCCTTTCCCGGCTCTGGCGCCTTTCCCGGCGGTGGGCACTCTTTCCAATTTTTCAACAGCTCGTCTATTTCCTCGCCGCTACTCGTATGCGGGCGTCTTCGGGGTTCGGTTTCACCATCGAACAGATCCTTGCGTTTTCTCCATGAGTCATCGTCGCGAAGCCACCTTCGATGTCCCATGAACACGGTTTTCGAAGACCCGGGATCTCTATCTAGCTGGCGATACGTTGTGTCATCCATGCACCTGACGCATCCAGAAAATCCGTGGACCACCTGCCCCGCGACATATCCGTAACCGAGATAGTCGTGCACCGTCGTGAGCAGTGCGGCTCTCATAGGGAAATATTCTTTCTCTGCGGCGTCCCACGTATTGGCTGGCGTTTTCCACAGCGTGTCTAGCTCCTCTTTCAGCAGCCCCAGATACAGATTGATGGCGTTCCCTGGTTGTTTCGGCCCTTCAATTAGCATACTCATGTGAATGTACTTCCTCTTCATGCACAACCAGGGGGGAAGGTTGTACATCCACACAAACACAGGCCAGGTGCTATGTGTGCTTCTCTGGCTGCCAAATGGATTGACTCCATCGGTGCTCGCGCCCAGCACGATGTTCCTTGGATCGTCCCCAAATTCTGGGTGTTCGAAGTTCAACGCTTGCCACTGGCTCGCATCCTTAGGGTGACTCAGCATCTTGTCTTTTTTATTTATCTCCGGATCATTTCCGTCATCTTCTCGCTTCTTCTCCTCCCTATCCGCGTGCCAACGCAGGAGCTTTGCTGCCTTAGGGTCCGCGAAATACCGCTGCAGACGAGGAGTGATCGGAAAGTACCACACCACTTTTCGAGGAGCTTTCTTCCTCTTCTTGTATCGAGTGACGCCGCACACCGGACATATGGTAGACTCCGCGTGCTCGTCCCGATAAATGATGCAATTGTTCATGCACACATGGTATTTCACGTGCGGTAAATCCAGAGGACACACGATTTTCTTCTCCTCCTCGAAACTGGTTGGGCACTTGTTCCCCTTGGGAAGACGTTCGTGCCAGAATGACATGTTCTCGTCGAAGCATGCGTCGGTCATTTTGTGTTTTACCTTCATCTCCAGAGCCATGAGCGTTACTTTCAGGCGGGTATCCTCGGGCCTGCATCCTTCATACAATGGAGTAACCGCGTCTATCTCCAATTGATCCAGCTTGGCTTTCTCTCGGGCGGCAGCTCTTGCGTTATCCGTCTGCTTGAGAAGCAGCTCTTGAATATGAGGGTCCTGCACCCAGCCCATCGATGGTCCATCGTCGTCTGCTCCGGCATCTTCATCTTCATGATCATGCCCTTCGTCTTGATCTTCCTCATCATCATGTCCGGCATCTTCTACATGATGACTGTGTACTACATCACCGTCGTGATCATGTCCTGGAGATTCTTCGTCTTCTCGCCCGCCCTCGCCGCGGTGGTTGTCTTGCTGCCCTTCCTCATTTCTTGCCCGGCCCCCATGGACGACTTCATAGTCATCTTCATCACCTTGCCACCGATAGCCATCCATGAAACCACGCAAGAGCAGGTGGTCCCGCACCTACCCGGAATCCGGGTCCGCAATAAGGCTCTTCAGCTTGCATCTTCGACACGGACATCTTATCTCCGTCTCGTTCTTTTGAAGCATTTCGGCCTTCGCGGAGCTCAAAAACCTATTCACGATGCCTTCGGTCATCGTGCGGACCATGGTCGCCTGCGGGGTAGAGCAAAACGATATTTTAGAACCAAGAAAAAATTTGGCATGACTTTGCCTAAAAATAGGACCAAAAAGAATGCATAGTGCCAAATTCTCGCCGAAACGGAAATGAATCAACATTCCGGCAAAATATTAGCAACTATCGCATTTCAAATACCGGTACCTGCAAACACAAACATATATGCAACACCACAAACATGTGCAACACCACAAACATACGTAGATGTAGCTAGGCCATAAAAAGTGCATGTGCACATTGTTGGAGGGAGAAAAAAGTAGATCTACAACATAAAGAAAGCTTTCCCCTTACTTACCTATCAAAAAAAGGTAATTTAACCACTTAATTTGGGTGAATCTATGGTGCAAATGAGGTGAGGAGGAGGAGGCAGCCGAGACAAGCTTGGAGGAGGAGGTGGAGAGAATGAAGTGGGGAAAGTGAGTGTGGTAGGTGGCTGTCCAAAATATCTAGCTGGTCTCAGGTTACTAATGGTGCACCACCTAAAAATGCGCCATTAGTAACCCTGGTCTTTCTCTCCTTTCGCCCAGCGGTATAGTATTCCGACCATTTCGTGGACAAGCCTTTGCCGGCCACACGACCAGCTGACGACGGCTTACTGAGCTTATCCTTGTTTTTCATTACGTTCAACGCCCTATTTAAAGGGGTGTCGAAAGGGGAGCTCTGAGACGACCCCGCGCTACTGCTTTCAGTGTCCTGCGGAAGGAACGTGAACCATTTAGAAATTTGGCTTCATTAATTAGAATGCAACCATATGGGGCTAATTACGCGGGGGTGTATTCCTTACCAGAACACGCTCAAGCGCCTTGGTCTTCGGATCCGTGGTAAGCTCCTTGGTTACCGGGTCAATCTTGTACCGGGCCCTGACATAGTTCCTGGTCTGCTTGTTACGGTATTTCTCGAAGCGGGGCGGTAGGACTTGCTCGGCACGCTCCGCGTCCTCCTTGTCCCATATAGGTTCCGCCACTCTGTAACCGCCGGGACCGAGTTTGTGGACCCCTAAGTTCAAGTCCCGCATATCTTTCCCCCACTGACTTGATTCCCCGGATGTGTTGCTCTCGCACTTGATCTTGAACTCCCGGTAGTCATCTTCGCTGATCGAAGGATTTTTCTCCTTGATCTTCTCATAACTATCACCTTTTTCAATCATGCTCTTCACCGCGCCTCTCCAAGTAGCCAGGGCCTTGCTCATCTTCGTGAGGGCGGCACTGTTCACTTTATTCCCTGAGAGGCGTGTGTTTGCGAAGTCACCGGGGAACTTGTATCGTTCGTGCAGCTTCGTGAAGAGGAGGTTGCGCAAATTCCCTCGGTCACGATGCCTTAGGTTCTCGGTGTTGATCGAGACGGTGCTCCGGAGAATGCACCCGAGCTGTCCCGCATACCCCTTGACTATTTCTTTGGGCGCCGTTGGATGCCCCTCGGAGGACACTTCAGTAAATTCCTCCTTGACGGTGCCGAGCACGTTCGGGCGCCGGTCCTTCCGTTGCCTCTTCGGTTGGCTGCCATCTGTGCGTGCGCCGCCATCATCAGTGGTGGCATCCTCGGCGGCACCATCAGTGGTGTCATCCCCGACGCCACTAGGGGTTGTGTAGTCGGGATCGGTGACTTCCGCGGCGTCCTCATAGCAGTGAGGGTCTCCCTCCATCTCCTGGGACAGCTCCCAGAATTGCTTGCCCGAACCGCCGGCATCGTTGTGGGCCATGTTTGCTCTAAATAGGAAAAAAGTTTGGACCTGTTAGTGTGTTGTTGCTAAGGTCCAAGTCCCTTCCTAACCCCCTTCTTCTTGTCTCCTTTCACTATCTCTCTCACACACATGTAGTTTATCGAGTGATGGACAAAAAAACAGTTGATCCCACTTAATTAAGCACTAAGATACCCCGGCCCATGCATTAGTCGCAAGTACCCCATATGTCCTATTTTTAGCAAAGTCATGCTAAAATTCACGGAAAATTTCAGCATGACCTTTGCTGAAAATAGGACATATGGAGTACCCGAATTTGCCGGAACGGAAGTTAATCGACATTCCGGCAAACTCAAGGGCCTCTCGGGGTACCTGCAAAATCATTATCCAGTTTGGACTAACTGCTCACATATTAGTCCTTTGATATGGACTAACTGCCTTTATTGCTGTCTATTAGTCCAGTTTGGAACTGCCTTTATTGCTGCCTTTACTAATGAAATGACCAATAACACGACAACAGGCATGCTACAACTTAATATTTCAAAAAAAAATTGTACTTTGCATCTCTTTTAATCATACATTTCAACAGCATGGCTTGGGCCACCTTTTATGCTTCAGACTTAGTGTACAGACGTTTAATAAAAAATAACTAGTTGCATATAAGTTTACTCCTAGTAGCATGACAGAAGTTGTTCCCATATGGAGATACACCAACCCACACTATCACAAGTCGATAATATGCCATTGCTTCATCGAATATAGTATACTTCCCGTAGTTTGTGGTTTCCCAATAATGATTATACATAGACTTCACGACTTGCCTAGTTTGCATAAGGCACCGCCCAGTTTCCCTAATATAGTAAAATTTTCAACAATTACAACATGAAGCAGTGAGCATTGAAGAGAACACGGCAAACGTTTGTTATGTGTTACACATTCTTCAACCACAATTACAATCTGAATCCATTCTACTTAATTCTACAACTACACATCCCCACTTCTGTCCATGGTCGCAAGTTGCAACATTTATATTAAGCTGAATGCTACAATTGCTCATCCCAACTGAATTTTTGACCAACTAGTGAAAGATTGAGAGACATTACAACATTTGGGCTAATGTCTGCATCAATTCTTCAGAGATGTCAACCCTGACTTGCAATTTGGCAACCACAAAATCAGAAGTTTATAAACCTACTGGTGCCCAAGTCCAATTTCTGGATCAACTACGAACCGGATTCTAACTGAAATAATCACGGGAACATCCCCATTGTTTGGCCTCCGTTGGATTCTGCTTATATAAGAGTAACAGAGAGAGGACAGGAGATCATACCTGTTGGTCGCCGGCGTCGGATGGAGAGGAAGCGCCTCCGTTGGATGGGGATGGGGATGGAGCACCGGCGCCGATGCGTGGCCCTGGAGGAGGCTGCAGCCGGTGGGTATGGAGAGCCGTCACCGGATGGGGATGGCCTGGGGTCGCCGCCGTCGCTCGTCAGATCGAGGGGGCAAACGAGCGTCGGGGCCGGGAGCTGCGTCGTCGCCGCCGCCGGGGACAGGGGAGGGTTTCGGGAGGGAGGCGGGGTGTACTGTGTGGGGAGGCGGGGAGGGGAGGGGAGGATACCCTAATTTAGGGTAGAATGATAGCAATGGCGCACCTCTTAGGGGTGCGCCATAAAAACAGGTATATCAATGGCGCACCTCTTAGGGGTGCGCCATAAACATCGTGATAGCAATGGCGCACCTCTTAGGGGTGCGCCATAAACATCGTGATAGCAATGGCGCACCTTCTCCTGGTGCGCCATTACTAACATTTTTTTATTTTTTTGAATTTTTACTTGCATGTAATAATTTAAGATTTGAGATAAAGAGGAGAGGAGAAGAGAGGCAGAGGGAGGAGAGGAGGAAGAGAGGAAGAGGGCATGGCCGGGAGGGAGGAGAGGAGGAAGAGGGCATGGCCGTGCCCATGAAATTTAAAAATATTCATGAGTTCAAAAAATATCATCAAATAAAAATTGGTATACCAGAATAAACATAAATACCAGAATAAACATAAATAAATATTCATGAGGACTAGAACAGAAGAAATATCATTTCCATATATATGTCGAAATACAATCGAGAAATGAAGACTACAATTTAAATACAATCGATCTTAGCTAGCTATCTTTTCACAATCTTCTTGCCCTTCTTTTTCGCAAATGGAGTTCTTCTCTTGAACGGACGTCCTTTAGGTAGGGTGGTCCTGCTTCTTCTTGTGGTGTATGGCACTTCATCGTCGTCGTCATGTTCCATCTTCGGGTCGCCGTACTTGTCGAAGTCTTGCTCATTGGCGACTCCATCCATTCCGATGATCTTCCTTTTATCGCTCCTCACGACAACACGACTGGGCTTTGACGGGTCGGTAATGAAGAAGCATTGGTCCACTTGGGAAGCCAGTACCCATGGCTCATTTTTCGCGGTGACGTTTGCGCCCGCGGTCTTGGATTTGGCTTCGGGTATAACCATGGTGGTGAAATACCGGTCTTCTTTTAGGACGCTCTTAGCCCATCTGACACGGAACATCGGGACCTTCTCTCCAGCGTAGCTCAGTTCCCAGATCTCCTCGATCCTTCCGTAGTATCTGTCCTTGTCGTTACCGGTGTAGGATTCCATCGTTACCCCGGAGTTCTGATAACCATCGCTCTTCATGTCCTTTCCCTCGGTGTAGAATGTGTAGCCGTTGATATCGTACGCCTCATACGTCATCAGGTTGTGCTCGGCGCCCTGTGACAAGGCGAATATGAGTTGTTCTTCCGCGGAAGAATCCTCATGTAAAGGGTACGACAGAAGCTTCTCCTTGAACCAACGCGTGAAACATGAGTTGTGCTCTTTGATTATATCTCCGTCCGTCCTCTGTTGGCCTCGGTCATTGTACGTCTTCTCAATAAAGGTTTTGTGCTCTACCACCCAAGGATCGACCACGTCTATGTGTTGTAGCGCGACTAGGTTTGCTCTTTCAAAGTCGGCGAGTCGACCCTCGAAGTCGACATGCATTTCGCGGCGACCCTCGCGGTGACCCTATCCAGCGAGCCTGCCGAGGTGCCTGTTGACGGGCAGACCAACCGGGTTCTCGATGCCTAGATAATTCGTGCAGTAGGAGATGCACTCTTCGGTCAGAAAGCCCCTGGCTATGCTTCCCTCTGGACATGACATGGTGCGAACGTATCCTTTGATGACACCATTCATCCTTTCGAACGGCATCATGCTGTGCAGGAACGTCGGCCTGAGTTGGATGATATCCTCCACGATATGGACCAGCAGATGCACCATAACATCGAAGAATGCGGGCGGGAAGTACATCTCAAGCTCGCATAGTATCACCACGATCTCTTCCTGTAGCCTTCTGAGTTGCCTCACGCCAACCGACTTTCGAGAGATGACGTCGAAAAAGTTGCATAGGCCAAATAGCGTTTCACGGACGTGCGCGTCCATGATCCCACGGATTGCAACTGGAAGTATCTGCGTCATCAGCACGTGACAGTCGTGAAACTTCATCCCGCTGAACTTCTGCTTCGCTGAGTCTAGGTATCTGCTTATCTTCCCCGCGTAACCGTAAGGAAGTTTTACTCCTACGAGGCAGGTGAAAAACTGCTCGATCTCCTGCTGACTTAGAGTGAAGCACGCGGGAGGGAAGTCATTTCCGATCTTCTTGGCCTTTTTGCCTTTGCGACGACTTTCCGTGTCCATCGCCTCATCATCATCATCATCATCATCATCATCATTAGCGTGAAGCTCCTCCCTGATGCCCATTGATTTCAAGTCTGCCCTTGCTTTCGGCCCATCTTTGGTCCTCTCTGGCATGTTGAGCAGGGTACCAAGCAGACTCTCGCACACGTTCTTCGTGATATGCATGACATCAAGGCTGTGAGGCACACGGAGGATCTTCCAGTACGGCAAGTCCCAGAAAACAGACCTCGTTTTCCATACCTTCAGCAGCGGCTCTGGCGCCTTTCGCTTCTTTCCCGACGGTGGCGCCTTTCCCGGCTCTGGCGCCTTTCCCGGCGGTGGGCACTCTTTCCAATTTTTCAACAGCTCGTCTATTTCCTCGCCGCTCCTCGTACGCGGGCGTCTTCGGGGTTCGGTTTCACCATCGAACAGATCCTTGCGTTTTCTCCATGAGTCATCGTCGCGAAGCCACCTTCGATGTCCCATGAACACGGTTTTCGAAGACCCGGGATCTCTATCTAGCTGGCGATACGTTGTGTCATCCATGCACCTGACGCATCCAGAAAATCCGTGGACCACCTGCCCCGCGACATATCCGTAACCGAGATAGTCGTGCACCGTCGTGAGCAGTGCGGCTCTCATAGGGAAATATTCTTTCTCTGCGGCGTCCCACGTATTGGCTGGCGTTTTCCACAGCGTGTCTAGCTCCTCTTTCAGCAGCCCCAGATACAGATTGATGTCGTTCCCTGGTTGTTTCGGCCCTTCAATTAGCATACTCATGTGAATGTACTTCCTCTTCATGCACAACCAGGGGGGAAGGTTGTACATCCACACAAACACAGGCCAGGTGCTATGTGTGCTTCTCTGGCTGCCAAACGGATTGACTCCATCGGTGCTCGCGCCCAGCACGATGTTCCTTGGATCGTCCCCAAATTCTGGGTGTTCGAAGTTCAACGCTTGCCACTGGCTCGCATCCTTAGGGTGACTCAGCATCTTGTCTTTTTTATTTATCTCCGGATCATTTCCGTCATCTTCTCGCTTCTTCTCCTCCCTATCCGCGTGCCAACGCAGGAGCTTTGCTGCCTTAGGGTCCGCGAAATACCGCTGCAGACGAGGAGTGATCGGAAAGTACCACACCACTTTTCGAGGAGCTTTCTTCCTCTTCTTGTATCGAGTGACGCCGCACACCGGACGTATGGTAGACTTTGCGTGCTCGTCCCGATAAATGATGCAATTGTTCATGCACACATGGTATTTCACGTGTGGTAAATCCAGAGGACACACGATTTTCTTCGCCTCCTCGAAACTGGTCGGGCACTTGTTCCCCTTGGGAAGACGTTCGTGCCAGAATGACATGTTCTCGTCGAAGCATGCGTCGGTCATTTTGTGTTTTACCTTCATCTCCAGAGCCATGAGCGTTACTTTCAGGCGGGTATCCTCGGGCCTGCATCATTCATACAATGGAGTAACCGCGTCTATCTCCAGTTGATCCAGCTTGGCTTTCTCTCGGGCGGCAGCTCTTGCGTTATCCGTCTGCTTGAGAAGCAGCTCTTGAATATGAGGGTCCTGCACCCAGCCCATCGATGGTCCATCGTCGTCTGCTCCGGCATCTTCATCTTCATGATCATGCCCTTCGTCTTGATCTTCCTCATCATCATGTCCGGCATCTTCTACATGATGACTGTGTACTGCATCACCGTCGTGATCATGTCCTGGAGATTCTTCGTCTTCTCGCCCGCCCTCGCCGCGGTGGTTGTCTTGCTGCCCTTCCTCATTTCTTGCCCGGCCCCCATGGACGACTTCATAGTCATCTTCATCACCTTGCCACCGATAGCCATCCATGAAACCACGCAAGAGCAGGTGGTCCCGCACCTGCCCGGAATCCGGGTCCGCAATAAGGCTCTTCAGCTTGCATCTTCGACACGGACATCTTATCTCCGTCTCGTTCTTTTGAAGCATCTCGGCCTTCGCGGAGCTCAAAAACCTATTCACGATGCCTTCGGTCATCGTGCGGACCATGGTCGCCTGCGGGGTAGAGCAAAACGATATTTTAGAACCAAGAAAAAATTTGGCATGACTTTGCCTAAAAATAGGACCAAAAAGAATGCATAGTGCCAAATTCTCGCCGAAACGGAAATGAATCAACATTCCGGCAAAATATTAGCAACTATCGCATTTCAAATACCGGTACCTGCAAACACAAACATATATGCAACACCACAAACATATGCAACACCACAAACATACGTAGATGTAGCTAGGCCATAAAAAGTGCATGTGCACGTTGTTGGAGGGAGAAAAAAGTAGATCTACAACATAAAGAAAGCTTTCCCCTTACTTACCTATCAAAAAAAGGTAATTTAACCACTTAATTTGGGTGAATCTATGGTGCAAATGAGGTGAGGAGGAGGAGGCAGCCGAGACAAGCTTGGAGGAGGAGGTGGAGAGAATGAAGTGGGGAAAGTGAGTGTGGTAGGTGGCTGTCCAAAATATCTAGCTGGTCTCAGGTTACTAATGGTGCACCACCTAAAAATGCGCCATTAGTAACCCTGGTCTTTCTCTCCTTTCGCCCAGCGGTATAGTATTCCGACCATTTCGTGGACAAGCCTTTGCCGGCCACACGACCAGCTGACGACGGCTTACTGAGCTTATCCTTGTTTTTCATTACGTTCAACGCCCTATTTAAAGGGGTGTCGAAAGGGGAGCTCTGAGACAACCCCGCGCTACTGCTTTCAGTGTCCTGCGGAAGGAACGTGAACCATTTAGAAATTTGGCTTCATTAATTAGAATGCAACCATATGGGGCTAATTACGCGGGGGTGTATTCCTTACCAGAACACGCTCAAGCGCCTTGGTCTTCGGATCCGTGGTAAGCTCCTTGGTTACCGGGTCAATCTTGTACCGGGCCCTGACATAGTTCCTGGTCTGCTTGTTACGGTATTTCTCGAAGCGGGGCGGTAGGACTTGCTCGGCACGCTCCGCGTCCTCCTTGTCCCATATAGGTTCCGCCACTCTGTAACCGCCGGGACCGAGTTTGTGGACCCCTAAGTTCAAGTCCCGCATATCTTTCCCCCACTGACATGATTCCCCGGATGCGTTGCTCTCGCACTTGATCTTGAACTCCCGGTAGTCATCTTCGCTGATCGAAGGATTTTTCTCCTTGATCTTCTCATAACTATCACCTTTTTCAATCATGCTCTTCACCGCGCCTCTCCAAGTAGCCAGGGCCTTGCTCATCTTCGTGAGGGCGGCACTGTTCACTTTATTCCCTGAGAGGCGTGTGTTTGCGAAGTCACCGGGGAACTTGTATCGTTCGTGCAGCTTCGTGAAGAGGAGGTTGCGCAAATTCCCTCGGTCACGATGCCTTAGGTTCTCGGTGTTGATCGAGACGGTGCTCCGGAGAATGCACCCGAGCTGTCCCGCGTACCCCTTGACTATTTCTTTGGGCGCCGTTGGATGCCCCTCGGAGGACACTTCAGTAAATTCCTCCTTGACGGTGCCGAGCACGTTCGGGCGCCGGTCCTTCCGTTGCCTCTTCGGTTGGCTGCCATCTGTGCGTGCGCCGCCATCATCAGTGGTGGCATCCTCGGCGGCACCATCAGTGGTGTCATCCCCGACGCCACTAGGGGTTGTGTAGTCGGGATCGGTGACTTCCGCGGCGTCCTCATAGCAGTGAGGGTCTCCCTCCATCTCCTGGGACAGCTCCCAGAATTGCTTGCCCGAACCGCCGGCATCGTTGTGGGCCATGTTTGCTCTAAATAGGAAAAAAGTTTGGACCTGTTAGTGTGTTGTTGCTAAGGTCCAAGTCCCTTCCTAACCCCCTTCTTCTTGTCTCCTCTCACTATCTCTCTCACACACATGTAGTTTATCGAGTGATGGACAAAAAAACAGTTGATCCCACTTAATTAAGCACTAAGATACCCCGGCCCATGCATTAGTCGCAAGTACCCCATATGTCCTATTTTTAGCAAAGTCATGCTAAAATTCACGGAAAATTTCAGCATGACCTTTGCTGAAAATAGGACATATGGAGTACCCGAATTTGCCGGAACGGAAGTTAATCGACATTCCGGCAAACTCAAGGGCCTCTCGGGGTACCTGCAAAATCATTATCCAGTTTGGACTAACTGCTCACATATTAGTCCTTTGATATGGACTAACTGCCTTTATTGCTGTCTATTAGTCCAGTTTGGAACTGCCTTTATTGCTGCCTTTACTAATGAAATGACCAATAACACGACAACAGGCATGCTACAACTTAATATTTCAAAAAAAAATTGTACTTTGCATCTCTTTTAATCATACATTTCAACAGCATGGCTTGGGCCACCTTTTATGCTTCAGACTTAGTGTACAGACGTTTAATAAAAAATAACTAGTTGCATATAAGTTTACTCCTAGTAGCATGACAGAAGTTGTTCCCATATGGAGATACACCAACCCACACTATCACAAGTCGATAATATGCCATTGCTTCATCGAATATAGTATACTTCCCGTAGTTTGTGGTTTCCCAATAATGATTATACATAGACTTCACGACTTGCCTAGTTAGCATAAGGCACCGCCCAGTTTCCCTAATATAGTAAAATTTTCAACAATTACAACAGGAAGCAGTGAGCATTGAAGAGAACACGGCAAACGTTTGTTATGTGTTACACATTCTTCAACCACAATTACAATCTGAATCCATTCTACTTAATTCTACAACTACACATCCCCACTTCTGTCCATGGTCGCAAGTTGCAACATTTATATTAAGCTGAATGCTACAATTGCTCATCCCAACTGAATTTTTGACCAACTAGTGAAAGATTGAGAGACATTACAACATTTGGGCTAATGTCTGCATCAATTCTTCAGAGATGTCAACCCTGACTTGCAATTTGGCAACCACAAAATCAGAAGTTTATAAACCTACTGGTGCCCAAGTCCAATTTCTGGATCAACTACGAACCGGATTCTAACTGAAATAATCACGGGAACATCCCCATTGTTTGGCCTCCGTTGGATTCTGCTTATATAAGAGTAACAGAGAGAGGACAGGAGATCATACCTGTTGGTCGCCGGCGTCGGATGGAGAGGAAGCGCCTCCGTTGGATGGGGATGGGGATGGAGCACCGGCGCCGATGCGTGGCCCTGGAGGAGGCTGCAGCCGGTGGGTATGGAGAGCCGTCACCGGATGGGGATGGCCTGGGGTCGCCGCCGTCGCTCGTCAGATCGAGGGGGCAAACGAGCGTCGGGGCCGGGAGCTGCGTCGTCGCCGCCGCCGGGGACAGGGGAGGGTTTCGGGAGGGAGGCGGGGTGTACTGTGTGGGGAGGCGGGGAGGGGAGGGGAGGATACCCTAATTTAGGGTAGAATGATAGCAATGGCGCACCTCTTAGGGGTGCGCCATAAAAACAGGTATATCAATGGCGCACCTCTTAGGGGTGCGCCATAAACATCGTGATAGCAATGGCGCACCTCTTAGGGGTGCGCCATAAACATCGTGATAGCAATGGCGCACCTTCTCCTGGTGCGCCATTACTAACATTTTTTTATTTTTTTGAATTTTTACTTGCATGTAATAATTTAAGATTTGAGATAAAGAGGAGAGGAGAAGAGAGGCAGAGGGAGGAGAGGAGGAAGAGAGGAAGAGGGCATGGCCGGGAGGGAGGAGAGGAGGAAGAGGGCATGGCCGTGCCCATGAAATTTAAAAATATTCATGAGTTCAAAAAATATCATCAAATAAAAATTGGTATACCAGAATAAACATAAATACCAGAATAAACATAAATAAATATTCATGAGGACTAGAACAGAAGAAATATCATTTCCATATATATGTCGAAATACAATCGAGAAATGAAGACTACAATTTAAATACAATCGATCTTAGCTAGCTATCTTTTCACAATCTTCTTGCCCTTCTTTTTCGCAAATGGAGTTCTTCTCTTGAACGGACGTCCTTTAGGTAGGGTGGTCCTGCTTCTTCTTGTGGTGTATGGCACTTCATCGTCGTCGTCATGTTCCATCTTCGGGTCGCCGTACTTGTCGAAGTCTTGCTCATTGGCGACTCCATCCATTCCGATGATCTTCCTTTTATCGCTCCTCACGACAACACGACTGGGCTTTGACGGGTCGGTAATGAAGAAGCATTGGTCCACTTGGGAAGCCAGTACCCATGGCTCATTTTTCGCGGTGACGTTTGCGCCCGCGGTCTTGGATTTGGCTTCGGGTATAACCATGGTGGTGAAATACCGGTCTTCTTTTAGGACGCTCTTAGCCCATCTGACACGGAACATCGGGACCTTCTCTCCAGCGTAGCTCAGTTCCCAGATCTCCTCGATCCTTCCGTAGTATCTGTCCTTGTCGTTACCGGTGTAGGATTCCATCGTTACCCCGGAGTTCTGATAACCATCGCTCTTCATGTCCTTTCCCTCGGTGTAGAATGTGTAGCCGTTGATATCGTACGCCTCATACGTCATCAGGTTGTGCTCGGCGCCCTGTGACAAGGCGAATATGAGTTGTTCTTCCGCGGAAGAATCCTCATGTAAAGGGTACGACAGAAGCTTCTCCTTGAACCAACGCGTGAAACATGAGTTCTGCTCTTTCATTATATCTCCGTCCGTCCTCTGTTGGCCTCGGTCATTGTACGTCTTCTCAATAAAGGTTTTGTGCTCTACCACCCAAGGATCGACCACGTCTATGTGTTGTAGCGCGACTAGGTTTGCTCTTTCAAAGTCGGCGAGTCGACCCTCGAAGTCGACATGCATTTCGCGGCGACCCTCGCGGTGACCCTATCCAGCGAGCCTGCCGAGGTGCCTGTTGACGGGCAGACCAACCGGGTTCTCGATGCCTAGATAATTCGTGCAGTAGGAGATGCACTCTTCGGTCAGAAAGCCCCTGGCTATGCTTCCCTCTGGACATGACATGGTGCGAACGTATCCTTTGATGACACCATTCATCCTTTCGAACGGCATCATGCTGTGTAGGAACGTCGGCCCGAGTTGGATGATATCCTCCACGATATGGACCAGCAGATGCACCATAACATCGAAGAATGCGGGCGGGAAGTACATCTCAAGCTCGCATAGTATCACCACGATCTCTTCCTGTAGCCTTCTGAGTTGCCTCACGCCAACCGACTTTCGAGAGATGACGTCGAAAAAGTTGCATAGGCCAAATAGCGTTTCACGGACGTGCGCGTCCATGATCCCACGGATTGCAACTGGAAGTATCTGCATCATCAGCACGTGACAGTCGTGAAACTTCATCCCGCTGAACTTCTGCTTCGCTGAGTCTAGGTATCTGCTTATCTTCCCCGCGTAACCGTAAGGAAGTTTTACTCCTACGAGGCAGGTGAAAAACTGCTCGATCTCCTCCTGACTTAGAGTGAAGCACGCGGGAGGGAAGTCATTTCCGATCTTCTTGGCCTTTTTGCCTTTGCGACGACTTTCCGTGTCCATCGCCTCATCATCATCATCATCATCATCATCATCATTAGCGTGAAGCTCCTCCCTGATGCCCATTGATTTCAAGTCTGCCCTTGCTTTCGGCCCATCTTTGGTCCTCTCTGGCATGTTGAGCAGGGTACCAAGCAGACTCTCGCACACGTTCTTCGTGATATGCATGACATCAAGGCTGTGAGGCACACGGAGGATCTTCCAGTACGGCAAGTCCCAGAAAACAGACCTCGTTTTCTATACCTTCAGCAGCGGCTCTGGCGCCTTTCGCTTCTTTCCCGACGGTGGCGCCTTTCCCGGCTCTGGCGCCTTTCCCGGCGGTGGGCACTCTTTCCAATTTTTCAACAGCTCGTCTATTTCCTCGCCGCTCCTCGTACGCGGGCGTCTTCGGGGTTCGGTTTCACCATCGAACAGATCCTTGCGTTTTCTCCATGAGTCATCGTCGCGAAGCCACCTTCGATGTCCCATGAACACGGTTTTCGAAGACCCGGGATCTCTATCTAGCTGGCGATACGTTGTGTCATCCATGCACCTGACGCATCCAGAAAATCCGTGGACCACCTGCCCCGCGACATATCCGTAACCGAGATAGTCGTGCACCGTCGTGAGCAGTGCGGCTCTCATAGGGAAATATTCTTTCTCTGCGGCGTCCCACGTATTGGCTGGCGTTTTCCACAGCGTGTCTAGCTCCTCTTTCAGCAGCCCCAGATACAGATTGATGTCGTTCCCTGGTTGTTTCGGCCCTTCAATTAGCATACTCATGTGAATGTACTTCCTCTTCATGCACAACCAGGGGGGAAGGTTGTACATCCACACAAACACAGGCCAGGTGCTATGTGTGCTTCTCTGGCTGCCAAACGGATTGACTCCATCGGTGCTCGCGCCCAACACGATGTTCCTTGGATCGTCCCCAAATTCTGGGTGTTCGAAGTTCAACGCTTGCCACTGGCTCGCATCCTTAGGGTGACTCAGCATCTTGTCTTTTTTATTTATCTCCGGATCATTTCCGTCATCTTCTCGCTTCTTCTCCTCCCTATCCGCGTGCCAACGCAGGAGCTTTGCTGCCTTAGGGTCCGCGAAATACCGCTGCAGACGAGGAGTGATCGGAAAGTACCACACCACTTTTCGAGGAGCTTTCTTCCTCTTCTTGTATCGAGTGACGCCGCACACCGGACATATGGTAGACTCCGCGTGCTCGTCCCGATAAATGATGCAATTGTTCATGCACACATGGTATTTCACGTGCGGTAAATCCAGAGGACACACGATTTTCTTCGCCTCCTCGAAACTGGTCGGGCACTTGTTCCCCTTGGAAAGACGTTCGTGCCAGAATGACATGTTCTCGTCGAAGCATGCGTCGGTCATTTTGTGTTTTACCTTCATCTCCAGAGCCATGAGCGTTACTTTCAGGCGGGTATCCTCGGGCCTGCATCCTTCATACAATGGAGTAACCGCGTCTATCTCCAGTTGATCCAGCTTGGCTTTCTCTCGGGCGGCAGCTCTTGCGTTATCCGTCTGCTTGAGAAGCAGCTCTTGAATATGAGGGTCCTGCACCCAGCCCATCGATGGTCCATCGTCGTCTGCTCCGGCATCTTCATCTTCATGATCATGCCCTTCGTCTTGATCTTCCTCATCATCATGTCCGGCATCTTCTACATGATGACTGTGTACTGCATCACCGTCGTGATCATGTCCTGGAGATTCTTCGTCTTCTCGCCCGCCCTCGCCGCGGTGGTTGTCTTGCTGCCCTTCCTCATTTCTTGCCCGGCCCCCATGGACGACTTCATAGTCATCTTCATCACCTTGCCACCGATAGCCATCTATGAAACCACGCAAGAGCAGGTGGTCCCGCACCTGCCCGGAATCCGGGTCCGCAATAAGGCTCTTCAGCTTGCATCTTCGACACGGACATCTTATCTCCGTCTCGTTCTTTTGAAGCATCTCGGCCTTCGCGGAGCTCAAAAACCTATTCACGATGCCTTCGGTCATCGTGCGGACCATGGTCGCCTGCGGGGTAGAGCAAAACGATATTTTAGAACCAAGAAAAAATTTGGCATGACTTTGCCTAAAAATAGGACCAAAAAGAATGCATAGTGCCAAATTCTCGCCGAAACGGAAATGAATCAACATTCCGGCAAAATATTGGCAACTATCGCATTTCAAATACCGGTACCTGCAAACACAAACATATATGCAATACCACAAACATATGCAACACCACAAACATACGTAGATCTAGCTAGGCCATAAAAAGTGCATGTGCACGTTGTTGGAGGGAGAAAAAAGTAGATCTACAACATAAAGAAAGCTTTCCCCTTACTTACCTATCAAAAAAAGGTAATTTAACCACTTAATTTGGGTGAATCTATGGTGCAAATGAGGTGAGGAGGAGGAGGCAGCCGAGACAAGCTTGGAGGAGGAGGTGGAGAGAATGAAGTGGGGAAAGTGAGTGTGGTAGGTGGCTGTCCAAAATATCTAGCTGGTCTCAGGTTACTAATGGCGCACCAACTAAAAATGCGCCATTAGTAACCCTGGTTACTAATGGCGCACCAGTTAGGGATGCGCCATTACAGGTTTTAAAAAAAAAAGTAAAAAAAAAATTGTTAGTAGTGGCGCACGGAGCGTGTGGTGCGCCATTACTAGTTAAAACTAGTAATGACGCACTGTGCCCTGGTGCGCCATTAATAGTTTTGGAAAAAAAAATTTGCTAGTAATGGCGCACCGTGTGTCTGGTGCGCCATTAGTAATGAGGACACTAATGACGCACCACATACATGATGCGCCATTAATGTCCATATCAGCTATAACCCTTTTCCTAGTAGTGCCCGCGCCACCACATATGCACATGCACGAACAGTTGTTCCCTCATCTCAATGCAGTGCGGCTGAACGCCTACTTATGTACACATATAAGCATTACCCCCCAGTACCGATTTACGGGTACATTCATGACTCATCGTATGATAGAAACCACCAGTTCTGGTTGGTTTTAGTAGCAAACTGAATTTGTTAATCATGAAAAGCATTACCTCAGTCTAAACATGGCTCATTCTCTACTTGACCTAGCAATCTACAATGCACTTTTGTAATTGCTGCAACTAAAATGCATCACGACCAAAAATTTGTTGGCAAACATGGGCACCGATAGATTTAGTCCAAACCTCTGTATATCTGCTAGTGGACAGTGGTTCAACAAGGATAAGATGGGCTCTGGTAGAAGTTGGAAAATATGCAGGCCACACCTACCGAAGTTATTTATCTCCAAGCATTCTTACAACACCTACACTGGTGTCGTTATTGACAACATAACTATTGATCATGATAAGAACATGGCTAGAGATATTGGGAGGAAAACATGGCGGGAGATATGGTGCGGGAAAAACCGGGAAGAAAACATGGTGAGAGAAAATGAGCTGGAAAAAAAGGGACGGGAAAGCATAGCGGGATATATTGGCAGGTGACTTCGTCCGCTTCCACACCGTCTGCATGAAGTGGCGTGACTCGCTGCCCCCGTTCCGCCATGCCTTCTTCCCCTGGCTCGTCGCCCCGCCATCCGGCCGCAGCAGTTCCGTCGTCAAGCTCCGCTACGTCTTCTCCAAGACGAGCTGCCGCGTGGCGGCGCCCGCGAGGTTCTCGAAGTGCAGGTGGGTGTCACGACTCGCAAGCCGATGGCATGGCTACATGGTTCTTCGTCGCTCGATCTGGGCCTATGCTCGTCGACCATATCACAGGAGACACCACCCCCTTGCCGCCCTTCCCGGATGATGACAAGCGGAAGATGGAGAACTCCCGTGCCATCGTCTACGGTGAGGGCACGATCTTCCTCTACAACTCTAAATCATACGATGACTTCCACGTCGACGACCACGACCCTATGTTGACGACCACGACGCCTACATGGACCTTGAGATGGTGATGATGTCCACGTCCCCTATGTTGAACTATAATGTTTTGAGACTTCATTAAACTATTCGCATTGTATTTTTTTTGGCTAATTCCGTATGAGACATACGATATTGCAAATATTTATAAAGTATGGACAAACATTTGAAAAAAAAAATCCTCCACGGGTATATGTAGTCAACAGAAACGAGTCCTACAATATATATACTCTTCCTAGGCCGGCCTTGGAATTCGGACATGTTAAATATATCATCAGCACATATATTTTACAAATGGAAACCTTTTTGTTCTGCTCCAGCCAGGCACATGCATGCACGGCCTCGTTTGATTAGAAACCCTAGCCATTGCGCGTGGCCAGATTTTGCCCACGAAGCAGCAGATCGAACGAGTTACACTACTCTGAGACTTTTGAATCGATCGATATCCAAAGTCCAAACATGTCCCCACCGCGACGGTGATCTGACCTCCAGTCGGAGCTGCTCACCGTCGTCTCCGGCCGACTACACGACAACGCCGACTTCGTCTGCTTCCATGCCGTCCACACACTATGGCGGGACTCGCTGCCGGCACTCCGCCATTTCTTCTTCCCTTGGCTCGTCGCCCCACCGTTCGGCCACGGCTCCTCCGTCGCCAGTCTCTCCGCCGCGTCTTCTCCAAGACGAGCTACCTCGCAGCGGTACCTGCAAGGTTCTTGAACCACAGGTGGGTGGCGTGAGCCGACGACACGACTGCCTGGTTCTTCGCCGCTCAGTCTAGGCCTACGCTCGTCGACCCTCTCACCAGGCACCATCCTCCTGCTGTCCTTCCCGGACGATGACAAGGGGAAGATGGAGAACTCCTGTGGCATCTTCTACGGTGACGGCACCATCTTCCTCTACAACTTCTTCAAATCTGACGACTAATTCTACGTTGACGACCACGATCTCTACGTTGACGACGACGAAGACCTTGAGCCGGTGTTGGTGTCCACATCCATCCAAGCTGCCATCCTTAGTCCCGACGATACCACGTGGACATTCGTCGAGAGAGGGTTCAAGATGGGGAGGAAGGGAGAAGAGTTCGAAAACAATCATTGCTTCCCTGAGTACCGCGTCGACAACGGCAAAATTGTGGTGTGCGTGGACGGGACCATAGCAATGCCAACTGGCACATCCTGGCGCCCTCCCCAAGCTGTGTCCATGCTAGTGTTGTTGAGAACGATGACATGTGCACCACGACCTGGCGAGAGCCAGAAGGCGAGTGGCGCCTCGATTCTATCCACATTTTGAGTCCCATGACGAGTTATCGTGGGGGTCCGTACTGGTCCGGTGGCACGAGTACTGCAGCTCGATATGCCAGGGTGCTGGTGGCGTGGCGCGTGCTCTGGCTGTTTTGGCGCACGTGCTAGTGAAAGAGGCAGGCACAGACTCCAGCCGGACGGTGCGGTGGGCGAGAAGGAATGGCCGGAGCTTCGTCGACTGGGTCATGTTTCTAGGGTTCTCAAATAGCTTCGCAGTGGACGCATCTTGGTTCCATGGCAGGGAAGACGACACCGGCGGCGGGTGCATTTACTTCCTCCAGGGGAGGTCGGAGGCGTATTTTCGATCACCGCACAACATGTTCAAGTACAACCTCATCGACGACAAGGCCTAGTTCAGGGAGCGCCCGCCTCGAGAATGGAGTCGCAGCCTGCCAATGCTCCAATATAGGTAAGCCTCCACATTTTTTTTTGCGAATCAGCCTCCACAATTAATTTGGCACGAACTATTGTGACTCAAAAAAAAAAACCGGCATGCATTACGGTACGTGGCAGTTCAGCGAAAAAAAAGGAGAAACGCAGTACACAACTGTTTACAATCTGCCCATTCTGTACAGTGACCATGCTCCGATTCTGTCAATTACTCATCCTGTCGCTGTTAAATCAAAAAAGCCTTTTAAATTTGAAAATTGGTGGCTTTTTGAAAGTGATTTTCAGGAAACAGCTCAGGATTCTTGGTCTCGTTCTTGCAGCAAACCATTCCATTCCAGAACTTCTACACTTGCAGGTTCCCTCAAAAAATGGAGCAGAGCTAAGAGGACCATACAGCAGCAACTTGATTCTACCCATACTGAGTTGGAGGCAGTTCAATCTGTTCCTTTTCATTTGCAGGATCATACTAAGGAAGCTAATCTAATAGATCAATATGATAAAATCATGACAAAGCTCAGTGAATATTACAGGCGAAGGGCTAAGAGACATTCGGCGGTTCATGGTGACAAAAAGACTACTTATTTTCATAACTCTATACTCAAAAGACGTAGGAAAAATAGGATCACTGCCATTGTAGACTCCAGCAATAATATGCTACATAATCCTGAAGACATTGCTTCCTGTTTTATCAATTACTTCTCAGATCTTTTCACAACAAGCCATCCTAATATTGATGCCCTTCCTAATATAGATAATCATAATCAGAATGCTCCCTCCTTTCCTTCCATTCCAGACAAAGAAGAGATTTTACAGGTTCTTAAAAGTATGAGGAAGAACGCCTCCCCTGGACCTGATGGATTTAATGTGGCGTTTTATCTTTCAGCTTGGAATTGGATTGGAGATGATGTCACTCAACTGGTTCAAAACTTTTATCACCAAGGTAAGCTTCATCCTAATCTCAATAAAACTTACATTGCTCTTGTTCCAAAGAAAGGTAATGCTAAATCCCCTCAAGATTTTAGACCCATAAGCCTTTGCAATGTAGTTTATAAAATTATTACTAAAACCTTTGCTAATAGACTAAAAGATCTCCTTCCTGATTATGTTCATGAAACTCAACAAGCTTTTGTTCAGGGCAGAAGAATATCCAACAATGTTATAATATCACAAGAAATAACTCACTCTTTTCAACTTTCTTCCTGGAAACATAAAGCATTTATGTTGAAAATTGACTTAAAAAAGGCCTTTGATAGAATTGAATGGGACTTTATCCGTAGAGCTTTGCTACGTTTAGGGCTGCACGATCACTTCATTAAATTAATTCATGAATGCATATCTTCTGCCTCTTTTGCTGTTAACATTAATGGCCAGCCTTTTGGCAGCTTCAAGGGAACTCGAGGCATTCGACAAGGTTGTCCCTTATCACCGTATCTTTTTATTCTAGCAGTTAATTAATTGTTGCTTTCTCTGCAAGAAGCTTTGAATGCTAATCATTTAGAAGGCATAAAACTGGGCCCCTCTTGTCCCCCAATCCATTCTCTAATGTTTGCAGATGACCTTATTGTATGTGGCAAAGCTGACAATAATGATGCTTCAGTTATTGCTCAAATAATTAACCAGTTTTGTAGCATTTCTGGACAAACTCCAAATTGGAGCAAATCTGCAATCTTGTTTAGTAAAAACACTGATGATCACTCTAAGAACTTGATTAAGAATATTTTTCCTGCTCCTTCCATGAATAATGACACACTTCATTTAGGCCATCCTCCTATTCTCCCTGGAAAAAACAGATCTGCTGCCTATGACTTTCTCATTCATAAGTTTAAAGCTAAGTTAACCAGTTATAAGGCTAACAGACTTTCTCATGCTGGCAGGTTAACTTTAATCAAATCTGTTTTTGCTTCTATCCCTGTCTACTACATGTCCTCTATACTTCTGAGCAAAAAAATCATAGCTAAACTTACTTCTATTCTTCGCAAATTTTGGTGGAAAGGGATTCAAAATGATAACTCTTCTAAACCTCTCTATCTTAGGGCCTGGGATGAAATCTGTAAACCTATGCATGAAGGCGGTTTAGGGATTAGGTATCTTAACTTAATGAACAAATCTTTAGTTGCTATGGCTGCTTGGCGTATAATTAAGGAACCCTCTTCTTTTGTTGCTATGGTTTTAAAATCTAAATATTTTCACAACAAAACTATTTGGAGAACTACTCACACCATCCTTAAATCTGCCTTTTGGGCTTCTGTTCTTAAAACTTTACCTCATATGTTTAATTCCTGTCACCTCCAAATTGCCAAAGGGAACTCGAGCATCTGGTCAAGTCCTTGGTGTCCGGATTGGAATAATATTCATGACCACTTAAATACCGATTCGGGTATGCCTTGCCCAAAAATTGTTAGTGACCTTTGGCAATCCAATTCTATGCAATGGGATGCAGCCATGCAGGGAAAATTTCTACTCACTTTGATGATGCTCTTAAAGAACAAATTATGCAAATTCCCATTATCAAAGCTGATTTCAATGATGAAGTTTGTTGGATTCATACTCCAAATGCTTCTTGCACTACGAAAAGTGAATACAAAACTTTTCTGCAGGCTGCTTCTATGTCATCTTCGAATCCAGGAAGAACTATCACTTCTCAATCAGGTTTGAAAAAATAAATCTATTGTTCCTAGAGTAAAAATTTTTGCTTGGCGTCTTATTCGCAGGGCCCTCGCTTCTGGTTTAACAGCCTCTAAATTTTCTGATCATATCCAGAAGGAGTGTTGCAGATGTGGGATTCCGGAGTCAGACTCTCACCTCTTCTTTCATTGTGACTTCGCCAGGATTGTTTGGCTCAAGTTGGGTTTCAGAACTGATATGTTTGATCCTAACCTTTATCCTTCTTCAATCATTCAATCCATTTTGGCCTCAGCTCATCCTGATTTAAATCTAGCGAAACTCTTTACCTTGCTTTGGAATATATGGAAGGCTAGAAATGATCTTCTTTTTAATAAAAAACAGTGGTCTCCCTTGCAAGTCCACTATGCTACCAAATCTCTACTTTCTGCAGGTCCTATGGAATATGTGGATGCATCTCTTAATCCTTCCCAGGTTCGGAATGTTTTCTACACTTGGAGTGCAACCCTCAGCAACCTGGACTCCTTCTGGTCCTTTGATTTCTTCTCTCCCTGTAGGTCCCAAAATCTTTGTTGATGCAGCTTTCAATCCTTCTCAGGCGGGGAATATGGCTGCTCTTGGTCTTTTCTTGCAAAATCCTAATGACAATGCTTCTATCTACATACAAGCTGTCTCTTTGTCTGCTGTTTCTGCATTGTAGGCTGAAACTCAAGCATTAGCTCTTGCTGCTCTGGTGGCCCGGGCTCTTTCATGGCGTGGCATTTCTTTCATCATAGATTGCAAAACTCTGGCAGAAGTTGTCAAAACGAACAACATTCTCTCCAACCTGGGACACTGGAACATCAGACCCTTCCTTGCAGAATTCTTTAATGCAACGAGCGATGGTGCAGACAGAGTGTTCTTTTTCCCAAGAAACTCCAACAGAGTAGCCCATGCTCTTGCTAGAAGAGTTTTAGAGATAGATCTGATCATTCCTGCTCTTACCTCTGCAAAAAGAACCTTGTCTTTTCTGTTTGCCGTTCCAGGTGTGTGCTGGAATCTCTTGATCTTCCTTTTGGAAGATTGCGGGCTGTACTTTGTGATGGATGTTATGTATAATAATATGCCCTCCTTAGGAGAGGGCACAAGTTTGCCAAAAAAATAAAAAACATTCCCCATCCAACACAAGAGGAGGAGGCGGAGGGCGGCCAACGTGATCGGCGGTGCCGGCCTCTAGATCCGTCCGCCGTGAGGCTTACCCAGCCGGCCCTCGTAACGGGCGCCGCGTGGACATCCTCCGTCTCTTCGCCGCTGTCCACGCCACCGGCGGCTACACGGCGTCGTCCCCCACCGGCGCCGGCGTCTGGGCCGCAGCTGCCGGGTCCGCTGCCCTCACCGCGCCCGTCAAGCTTCTCTACGCCAAGCACCTCGGATCCAGAGGCTCCCGGAAGAGCAACCACCGCCGTCCGAGGAGGAGGAAAGAGCTGCTCTCCTGTGATGCCAATGGAGGGGAGAAGGAGGAGCCGTCCGACCATGGACTGCAACGGAAGGGGCCAGCAGCATCACTAGGTGGTGCTCAAGAGGAAGAGGGAGGACGTGGCAAGGATGCTGGACTGGGTGAGGGGGCTCACCGAGAGTGTCTCCGAGGAGGGCACCGCCGCCGCCGGATTGGCGGATGGATACTTCTCGGTGGCGTTGGCGGTGCGAGAGGCGGTGGCCAGGAAGAGGGCTCGCCGCGCAAGCGTGACGAACGGCGCGCTCTTGCAGGTGATTCCGATACTTTTGTCGAAAATGTTTGGCATCTTCATATTCAGTCATTGCATATATGGACATAAGAACTGGATCGGGCATTGGATTACTTACCCTGAATTACTGAAAGTATTCAAATGTTTACTCCTATGTATGTATTTAGTAGATGTTAATGCTTGTTAAATAGTCTGGCAAATGGTAATGCTTCTTTGCGAACGGTGAGTCGTTTTAGGCTTGTAATCAGAATAGTATACGAAACATATGCCCGTGTGAGAAAGGGACTAGGCGAGTGAGGGATGGGCGACCGCGGCGACGGTGGCCGTGGCGACGGTGATCGCGGCGGCCGATCCGTGACTGCTGCGGCTCGAGCGGATCCACTTCATCGCGGCAGCCGATTCTGGGCACTTGCCGGGGAGGACACGGATGAATCCGACGACGACGATGACCGGCGGCTCGTCGGCGGAGAACTTTCGCCAACGCCATCTGATATCGTCTATGAGTATCTACGCGAGGGCCTAAGGATGTTCAGATCGCACAGAATATAAAGGAGATCTTGCCGGTGACGGACGCTGCGTGGATGGGGCTCGACGGTGCGTCCAAGGTGGAGGTCGTCCGGCGGGTAGTTCACCGGAGAACGGCACCGAATGCAGTGAATCCATGTAGAGGATCCCTACCGAAGGTAAGTCTACCGGCTCTTACACTCTCCGATTTCATCAAGACGTGGAAGGTTCAACCGGCTCGCCGGAGGAAAGGCCGGCCGGTGACATCGAATCCGCCGTTGCAGGCGCCGGCGTTCGATCCGATAAACTCGGTCGGGCAGGTCAGGCAGGCACGGTTGAATTCAATCTTGGGCCTCAATGGGCCAAAAGAGCAGGAGGTGGACCTGGTGGAGTCTGGGTATATGGCCCAGCCCCACGCAGCGGACGTCCGACCGGGACTCGCAACTCGTATCGATACACAGGTTCAGTCGAGCGCTGGCGTCGACAGAACACAAAATCGCTGCGACGCTGAACCTAGGGTTAAATGACGGGGCGGCGTAGGTTTTCCGATACGGCCTGGACGGGCGGCACGAGTCCCACCTCCCTACGCTACTCTTCCCTCGGTGGCCATGGCAGGTCGAGGGGAGGGAGATGATCACACGAAGGCTGCTACTGGTGGTAACGGGACGGGCCGCGGTGGCGCCGGAGGTCGTGGAGAGGCCAAGGGCTGAGGAGGCTTCGGGCCTGCACGTGATGACGGTTCCAACACTGCTCGCAGCGTGGGTTTGAACGCTGGTCGCGGAGGACACGGCAATGGACGACCAGACGGTCCGGCCGGGCAGTACGTTGGGGCTGGTCGTGCTGCAGGAGACGGATTCTACCATGGCAAAAGGCCAGCTTGGAATCAATGGGCTGAGGATGGTTCCTGGTATGATGGAGGCGGCCGGGGCTTTGGTCCAAATAAGTGGCAGCGCAACTTTCAACCGCCGACGGGCAACTTCGTCGAGGGAGCGAGGTTTACTGGACCGTACAAGGGACGTGGTGGTGGTGGAGGCCGAGGAGGCGGCCGGAGGTTTCCACCACGTCGCCCAACTTATGCTTAGAAGGTGGCTGAAATACCCGAGACGGGCAATGGGGTGGCTGCTGATACCTCGGGCACCAAAGCAGGAACATCGAGAGCTCTTCCAGTGGCGGCGACTTTGGCAGTTAAGGCCTTAGCGGCGGTTGAGTTACCAACGACTGTCGCATCATCTAATGACCAAGATAAAGAGAGCGATAAGGGAAGCGACAAATCTGATGTTTCGCGGGCAAATAAAGCAGCTCGTAAGAAGGAAAAACTGACATGTTACAAATGTGGGATTCTTGGACATTTTGTGATAGATTGCACAGCCGTGTTGTGTGATATTTGTCTGAAACCCGGACATGATGATGCTGATTGCCCTCTGCTAAAGGCACCTAAGCCGGTGCTTAACTTATACGGAGTTTGCCAGGGTAATCTCATGTTCTTCGAAACTCCAGTATCGGCGTCCGTTAACATGTCTCCTCGTTTGGAGAGCTCGAGGACGGGCTTGGTCAAGGTAACAAATGGTACGCTCACGGAGGAGCAAATATCTCAACAGCTGCGGAGACTTGTGTCTGATTCTTACCACTGGTCTCCGGTTAGAGTGGACGAGCAGATATACCGAGTTGAGTTTCCTCGGAAGGAGGACCTTCAACACTTATTGACTTTTGGGGTAAGCAAAGTAAGTGGCAGTAAATGTATGCTAGAATTTAAGGAATGTAAGAAAACAGAGTCAACTGGATCACCCTTACAGAAGGTGTGGATCAGATTTTCAGGCGTTCCAGAGGTACTTCTTAATGACTTTCTTGTTGTCTGGAGCTTGGGCACGTTGGTGGGCAAGACGGAGAAAGTTGATATGCCTTTCTCACGTAAACACGGGGTTGCTAGACTGCTTGTGAGTGTGCTTGTGTGACGCCCGGATAATTAGGCTACAGTAACCTAGGTAATCAAGCTACAGTGATCACCAGATTAAGCTAATCCATTTTTTTCTAAACAGTGCTTGGTCACAGTGGTTAAATAAATCAATTCAAAGTTCTTTCTAAAAATTAATTCAAATTCAAGTGCAAAATAAAGTTGCTCGAAAATTTCTGGAAAAATATTCATATTGTTGGCAATATTCCAAAACAAATGTTGTTAAGGAAAACAACATCACCATCAACTTGGTTTGTACCAGAGCAATTAAACAAAGCCAAATCAGCATTAAAAATGCCTATTTTCACGTTTGAAAATCCCAACATCAAACTCAATTTGGAATTCAAAATAAGTCAAATTATTATTTCCTCAAATCATGAAAAGTAAAGTGTTCATGTTTTTGCCAATAATCAATAGGTAATTATCACGAAGGAACCAACATTTTATAATGTATTTTAGTGTCTCAAAATAATCAAAACAGAGGCCAACACAACTATTTCAAATGCCGTTTGAATTATGAAAACTTCCAAACTTTTCAAAATGCCCCCAAACTTTATGTGACTCTGCCTAATATTGCAATACTAATATTTGGCCAAGTGGCTTATTTTACAAAAGTCATTTTGGTTGCAGTCTTAAACCAAACAGAAATAATCAAAGCTAAAACAGAAAAGGGGATGAAAATTAAAGGGAAAGAAAAGCCCCCCCTGCTCCCTGGGCCTTGGCCCACCACATCAGCCCAGCCCACTACTCCCTCCTCTACCTGCTCCCGCACGCGCTGTCATCCTGGCACTCGCCGGCGCGCGTCGCGCCGTCCTCTACCCGCCACGGCGCCGGAGTGGGTGGGAGGAGAGGATAAGGACGGCCTCCTCCCTCTCCCCTGGCTCCTCCCTGCCCTTTTTCCCCATTCCCCTCTCTCTCCCTCGCTCGCTCTCTCTCGTTTCCCATCTCACCCGAGACGCCGTCGCCGACCACCGCTCGATCCCGCGCACCCCGGCGACCTCCAGCCCCGCCGACATGACGTAGAGCACCGCCACGGTCTTCTCCGTCGACCACGCACATCCATTGGCGTCGGGAGCCATCGTCTCGAGCTCCACGAGCTCTTCTTCAACCTTCGGTCGCCGGCGCGTCTCCGGCCAATGTCGAGCTCCTGCTGCTCCTAAGCTTTCGAGGGCCTTCGGCGTGCCGCGCGGTGAGCTCCTCCGTCCTCTGCTGCCCTCCGATAGCTCCTTCACGCGCCGTAGCTAGTTAGCCGTCGCGCCGTGTACGACCGAACTCACCGCCGCCAACGAGCTCCTGGCCGTCGCCATGGCCGCCGTCATGCTCACCTGAGTGACTCACCGTTCTCTTGGTGCTCAGGCGAACACGACGCACCCACGCGCGCCGCCCATTTTAGCCTCTGTTTCATCACGCGCGAGCTCGCCGTGCTTCGGGTCCCCGCTGACCTCGACGCCGGCGACGATACCGACCGCCTCCGCCCGTTCTGTCGCCGTGAATGGATGCGCGGCTGAGTGCCCGTTCGAACGCGCCCCGTGCCCGCGCCCACCTTCCCCTGGCCTCGTCCCGGCCAGACGCTCGCCCGCCGTGCCTGCGAGCTGCTGCCTGCTGCATCCGCTGCTGCGCTGCTTCTGCAGCTGCCGCTGCCCGCGCCGCCGCGCTCCCATGCTGGCCACCGCTGCCGCTGCTGCGCTCCGCTCCCGCACGCGCGCGTGTGCAGCCGCTCGCTGCCGTCGCCGCTGCTCTGTTCTGCTGCGCGCTCGCCCAGCCGTTGCTGCGCTGCTCTGCGTATTGCTGCTGCTCGGCTACAGTAACATTCAGTTACTGTAGCGCGAGCTAGCTTTTCTAAAACAGCACTGGATAGCCCCATAAATAGCCTCAAAACAGCACCTAAACAAAGCCTAACTTAGCTGAAATTAATTTGCGTTGATAGTACACCTGACAAGCTCCAACTTACTCCATTGGAGCAAACTCAGATGATGCATGGATAAATTCCTATGAAAATGACAAAATGCTATGTTTTGTTAGTGGACAGACAATTATCCAGTTTCTGGAATTAACAACGAGTGGCACTTTTCAAGCAAAGTTTTGGTTGAGCAAATGAACTCTACCAGTGATGCAAATGATACCATCTTGTAGATCACAGAAAATTGATCAATAATGGTATAAGGTACAAAGCCATAGGATGAACAGAACTCTAGATATAGCCTTTGGAAAACAGCTAAAGAATGTTTAAAACTGAGGACTTAGTAGAATTTCAGTGATTTCAGAAAATTGATAAAACCTCGGAAATTCGTAGAAATTAAACCGTAACCCGGATCGAAAAACTTTGAACATGAAAGTTGCTCAGAACGACGAAACGAATCCGGATACGCGGTCCGTTCGTCTGCCACGTGCCTCTAGCATAGCACACCTGCAACTTTTCGTCTGTTTCCGGCAGATGAATAGTGCATGACTTTAATAAAATAATTCCACATAAATTCTTAAATTAGCTAGAGCACTTAGCTAGGCAGTATATCACCCTAGCACTGCATTTAGGCATGTCATGCACCCCTGTGGCATCACTGCCGTGTAATTATTATTTCATTCTCCCTCCGGTCATTTGTCCGACATTTGACCGGAACCGGGAAAACATTCCCGGATGGGTTCCCCCTTTCTCGGTATCGAGTAACACTGCGTTAGGTCACACCCGACACAACTTATTGCCATGCTATGCTCTGTGTTACATTGTCTGCTTTATATTTATTGTTTCTTCCCCCTCTTCTCTCTCGGTAGAGCCCGGTGCCGACGTAGTCCCTGAGACTGACGCTGCTGCCAAGTACGACTACGCGACTGACGATCAGCCCTTTGCCGCAGAGCAGCAAGGCAAGCAAAAACCCCTTGAGCATTCCGATATCACCCATCTCTCTCCCTCTTATGCTTGCATTAGATTTTGCTACTGTATTAGATAGCTCCTATTCTGATGCATAGCCTGTTTTTGATGAACTGCTACTACACCTGTTATCATATCAAATGCTTAGTATAGGTGGATCAGTGAATCCCCAGTGACCCCTTAGTCCCAGTTGCCCCTGTTGGGGAACGCGACAGAAAACAAAAATTTTCCGACCTACGCACCAGCCCAGGACCACTATGGAGACTGCATACAAGGTTTGATCACTTTCGTTACCGACTCGTAGCGCAGCGGAAGTAGAGTCGATGAAGATCGGCGGTGCAGATCCCCGCAGCTAGGATTTTACAACATCCCAACCGCGAGGATGTATACCCTCATCTGCCCCGCGGACAGCCCTCCGGGAGGCGGTCGCACAGTCCCCGGACGGTGTCGCGGACAGCCCTTCGGGGGGACCTCCGAAACTCGGACTGTCACTCGGACAGCCCTTCGGGAGGACCTCCAAAACTCGGACGGTCACACGGACAGCCCTTCGGGAGGCACTCTCGAACTAAGACCGAAACTACGATCTCTCTACAGAGTTGCACACATACGGTGTCATCTATCCAGCAGGGCTTCGCCGTCCAGAACTAGTTCCTGCCGGAACCCAGACAGCCTTTCGGCTCTACGAAACTATTTTGCTGGGAGGGAGAGAAGAATGCCAGATCATGCATGGCTTTGTGTATGAGAGCAAGAGCGTGTCTTATGGAAGCCCACACACCTCCTATTTATAGGAAACCCAAGGGGTAGGGTGGTTTTACAAGAAAACCCAAAACCCACATGGAAAGGAGTCCTTCCCAAGGACCTAAAAGGTGAAACCAAGGAACAAGGGGGACTCCATGAAGGAGTCCACCATGTGGCCGGCCACACCCTCATGTGGGGCCCTAAAATTGGCCCCTATCCATCCATGTCATCCCCAAGATCTTTTGGAGCAAAGCCCCAAAAGGTGTCTTTCCAAAAATACCCCAAAAAGCACTTTCACTATTCACGACGACATTTTTCAGCGTCTGATCGAACTGAAAATATTCATGTGGGCTTAGAACAATTCTAGTACCCACCAAAATAATTTTCAACGCAAGCCGGAACAATTCCGGTTTAGTGATTTCATCTGCGAAAAGCATCTGAAGCGGTTTCGGCAGCTCCGGAACATTTCCGGTTTTCATCCCGGAAAATTCCAGAAAGTTTCCAGAATGATTCTGGCACCCTCCAAGAATTATCAGGCATGTGCCAAAACCAATTTGACTTTATGGTATCCTCTGAAACAACTTTTCAGTTTCACCGGAACTCATCCGGTGACCTCTCTGCGGAACTTTTCCGCTGTCCGAAACTTTTCCGGTGTCCGAAACTTTTTCGGTGTTTTTCTCTCAGACTCCATGTCTAGTATTCAACAGATAGATGACCCTTAAGCGTGTGACCCTATAGGTTCGGTGAAGCATAGACATGACCCGGAACCCCTTCCGATCAATGATCAACATCGGAGCCATGGACACCCATATTGACCCCTATACCCACACGAATGAATATTCGAGTGAACCTCCAGTTGCCGTGTGCTATTCCTGTTGCTGCACGATATGTTACAAATACCCGAGGTGAGACATGTTGGCATCCTCGTGGATCAACAACTTGTCCACTATGCCAGTTACCTCGTTGCCGGTATTGTTCTCTTTTCTCGTTCCCGTGTTCCGGCATCCCTGTGATCAAATCACAATGTGTCTGGCCAGACGATGATGGATACCGTAACACCGAGAGGGCCCAGAGATATCTCTCCATCGTCGGAGGAGCAAATCCCAATCTCGAGCTATCAAGTTACTTGACACACTTTTCCATGAACCCGTAAGCCGCCGTAATAGCCACCCATTTACGGATGACGTTTAACAAACCCCAAAGTTCATGAAGCAAGCATGAAGAAACTCGATACTCTCATGGTCTAAGGAATCATGCAAACGTTAACCATCTCTGTGTTATTAACCATTAACTTATGACGAATGTATCTCATAGCATAACATCAATTCGGGTCGATTCAACACAAGTGTTCTACCAACAATTGTGCCCTCAAAATTGCCGGCATAGCCATGCCCATGATCAGGAAAACAGGATCATCATGCAATACTTGAGCCAGTCCTAGAGGCTTGACTAGGAATACATTTTACCGTTTATTATCCCACACGTGCATATGAGTTTTCCTCCGAGCCTCGTTGTTATTGCAGACTCGAGAACCATAGCAGTTATAGCATGGAACATAAACCTAATTATGAACAGGGAGATAATCAATAACATTTATTATTGCCTCTAGGGCATATCTCCTACAGACTCCCACTTGCACTAGAGTCAATAATCTAGTCAACGCTAATGCACTTTACACCTATGGCATACTGGTGTAAAATATGCTTCGCATGTGGTATATCCTGATGTCCAACGGATCTGACGACTTCAGCTCCGTGTGTAACTTTGCATATCCTCGCGTTTTCACGCTTTCACAAAATTCATATTTTGTGTGGACTTGGCTTTGCATATGTGTGAATCATTGGTCGAAACCTAATTCCTCAGACTGAGCTATGGAGCAACTATCTGCAATAGTGTCCCATAGACCAAAGTCATCTTGGAACCATACTAAGTTCATGAATGAACTACATGATTCAACAACTTCTTTGTCGCTTCTTAAGCATCAACATACTTAGCCTTTGTTATAGAATTCGCCACAGTATCTTGTTTGGAACAATTTCCAACTACCGTGCCACCATATTGTGTATCACACAAAACCCTCAATTTAAATCGAAAATCGCATGGAGCATTGATGAAGACTGTATCGATGTAATCACTTACAACGAGCACTTCATAATCTCTACTTGCGAGAAAACATGTCATCAGCACTACTCTTAGCACTTAATGACATCTTTCACTGTTGTCCTATGATCAGTACTTTGATCACTATGGTATCTATACTCGCAACAACTTTGGAGTATTGGACATATCTGTTTGTTTTTACATACCATGGAATACATGATTAATCCAAACACAAGAGTGTGTGGAATCTCCATCATGTATTTTACTCATCAGTGTTTTGGGACACCGAGTCTTGCAAAAACTCTTTCCATGTGACTTCGGCAAGAATCACTCCTTGGCGTTTTAAATGCTAAAAGGTTTTAGCATCTTGTCAATATGTATTCATTGCTTAGCCCCATTAGGTAAATCTATCTCCATAGATCATCATGCCTAATATTGAGGCTATTTAGCCTAAGCACTTCATTGAAAAACTATTTTCAAATGAAGTCCTAATTCGTGTCAAGAAATTTATTTCCAATTAACAATGTGTCAAGTACACAAGGTTTTTAGAAATATTATTATGCTCCCACTTACTTTCTTGAATCACAAGCATCTTCGATACCCATTTGATGAAGTCAAACCCCTTTGACCATTCCATAAAAAACGAAGATTCCAACTCCACTTTGCTCTCTTCTGTCCATCGCTGGAACTCTGAAGTTTGCATACTTACTAGCATCCTCTGGATCGACAAATTACTTTGGACTGTATCACATACAAGTCCTAGGTTTCATTTTCATCAGATGGAAATCCCTTTGTCATCCATGTTTCATATCTCATGATTGAAATATGTATTATTTGCTAGTTCAACCCGAACCGACTTTAAGCATCGCTACGGTGAAACAATTTCATCGTAGTCAACTCCTTGAACTTGTTATTGCAACAAGTCGAGCTTTATGGATAAAACATTTTTTTCCGTATCAGTTTTTAGTTCCATAAATATTCGTTAGACTCTAAGTCTTCCGAAAGGTGTATCAAGATTTTAATCTTGAATCACATATATGGAAACTATCTCAGATTGTATTGCCATTTAGCCAATTCCGGAGTCAGGGCCCATCAACGCTTCCTTGTGTATTGTAGGTATACTGTTGTCTAACAACAATATCTCGTTTGCGCACCTGATAGGTTTGCACGAGCTTTGCCTACGTGGTTCAGCTGCAAGTTCGACCGAAGTCCATACATTTTATTGTAGAGACTTCCGTATCAGTCGCAGTAGGAAACTCCGGAATCACTTCCAAGGTTTCTTTCCTTTGATCTGATGACGAAGATACTGTTTATCTCGTCGAGTTGCACTGTCCTCCCACTCACCTTTTTGAAAGAACTATTCTCTTTAAAAGCATACCGTTTTGCGGCAAAACCCTTTGCCTCGGTATAGTGGTGGGGGAATTCCCAATGACTTGGGATAACCTTACAAAGCAGCACTTGTCTGATTTGGAATAGGTTTGTAACCTTTTACACAAGCCCCATATTCCAAATGTTAAGAAAAGATATAACATGGTTGGGCATACCATACCATGGCGTCATTTCAACAGACCTGATGGAGCTCTTTTCAGTGTAAAAGCCGCAGTCTCTAAAGCATCACTCTATAAAAGGGGTAATGGCAAATTTATTTATGTCATCTTTGATCTTACCATGTCATAAATGGTTCGATTACATCTTCACGGACTTTCCACTTGCAGCGGTATTCCGGGAGGTGCAAGTTATGAAACCCCTTTCACAACTCATCAGACATTCGCTAAACTTGTAACTCAAATATTCCTTTCTGCAATCAAATTGCAGAAACATAATTTTCTTGTTACAATAACTTCTACTTCATTTTTGAAAACCTTCTGAATGAATTCAAAAGATCCAGACTTACGTCTCAACAAGTAAATATCCATATATCTACTTGAGTCATTTCTGAAGACAGATAAATCCACTACTTGCAACAACATTTATTGGACTACACACATCATAATGTATGATTACCAATATGTTCTTTGCTCGTTCCTTATGGCCTGTGAACGGTATTTCAGTCACTTTACCTTTCAGAGGAAAGTTGCAAGTGTCAGATGATTCAAAATCAAACGACTTCAAAATCCATCATAATGGAATTTTCCATGCGGGTTTCTCCAATGTGACCAAATGCAGTGCCACACTTGTGTGGTATTCTTTTAGTCTTGCGACATTTAGCGTCAGTGTTATGGATGTATCATATTTGCATCAATGTTCATAACATACATCCCATCTTCGATGGAAGCATGGCCCTTCATTTTATTCATAATACTGAACAACAATTGTTGTTTCTATGAACAACTCTTTTGCAACAAACATTGTGCAATGGGCTAGAGTGTACGAAACTCTAAAATGAATTATGAAAGTAAACCCAGAGGTAATGTATTATTATCAATATTCATAACATACGTCTCATTCATAATGAAAGTATGGCCCTTATGTTATTCATAACACCGAACATTAAAAGTTCTCTTATGAATAACCTTCTTGCAAGATACCTTATGCAAAGGGCTAGAGTGTGAAACTCTAAAATGAATTATGAAAGTAAATACATAGGGAATACACTGATGGAAGGCATAGTAACATTTACGATGTTCCCTGCGTGTATCTAAACCTCATTCCTGGCTAGTCTCTCAGGCCATAGTAGTTCTTACATCGAGTTGCAACAGAATGCAATCGAGCGGGTATCTTTGTGATTAACTCACAATACCCAAGAATTAGTGATTAACATGTTTAACCATAATTCCCAAGAACTATATCTTTGACCAGCCTTCTATACATCAAAAAAACCTGTATGACATTCATACATGAGCTGGATATTCCAGTCTTCTATCCTTTTGCCATTATACTTCTAACAGTTTAACTTTCAGTATTTCTCCTACTCTCAGAAGAAGCACCCAACTTAAGAGTGGTGTTAGCCCCGGATTTCCTAGGCGTGAAAGTTTCACTAACACCCTTCGGATACTTCCTTTCTCTTTAAGTTGTTGTTTTATTCATCATCATCATATGACAGGCGTTCTTCTGGATCCCTCTCTTATCAGTCAAATGCCCAGTAAACACTTTTACTAATAGTTTGCAAACAAACATGGCTTTAGATATCTCATATCTTTCAGCCTTTGTTTGTATCTGAAAATTAATTTTCAGTTCCATGAATATCACATAACTATCCCAAAACTTTTGAAGTTCGGGTCTCATGGAAGCAAACATATTTCACTCGACCGTAACGGAATTTTAGCTTTTGGATCGAAGGACGTGAGTCACATGATCCATAGCATTAGCGGGAGAATACCGAAAATATGCGATAGGACAAAGTCCTTCTCGGCACTCTAGAGGACAATCCTCACATTACGTTTACCAACCGTAAAGTTTTAACCAGATATTAAACAGCTATTCAATTTTAATAGGAAAGGTGGAAACGCGAGCCATTCTTCTACAACTATTATGCAAATCACACTTAGACAGTGTTCAAAATTAATTGCACTGAGAATTAAACAAGTTAATTCAACAGTGCGCTCCCACTCAAATCAATATCTCTCATAATTGATTGTGAGTGATACAAGACCCACGTATCAATTGTTCGCCATTGGTGTAACACCACTGATGACGAAAATATCAACCGGTAGGCAAACTTGCCAATCACATCTTCCATGCGACTCTTGTTCATCTTTCGATGCGTGTGTTCCGAGCTCATGACGGTCATGCCTGAACGTCAAGACAACCAAGTGATCTCGCTGCGAGGTCTCAACTCACCCGCCTCACACATCCCTAATCGTTCGTACCCGTGTGACACGGCGCACCCCGAAAAGATAGGTGCCATGACGGTGCTACACTTGGGAGAACACTAACTACTTGATATTTTTGTGAGAGATCACCGTAATAAAAGCGACTACCGCGCAATCAAGAAGGGTGCATCATAAGGGATAAACATCTCAGGCAATTCATAATAGCATGATATGGTATAGCCCTTCCGACGGAGAAGTCTTGTATTTCTTCGTCTTCGGCATTCACGTCGGTATTCACCTTCGCAAAGATTGCCACCACCTTGTCGGTGCACCAGATAATATTGCTATCTCTATAGCTAATAAAATAAGTGCATTACATAAGGTTGACACGCAGGTCATTAAAGTGCAATCATATGGCTCCAGCCATCATGCCGAATCATGACACGCAGGTCATGTTAATCAATTTACATCATATAGTCATCTCATACATAATCAAATTATTATGAACACTGCTATACCACATCACATGCACATGCAAACCATCCTGCAAAACCAAGTTAGACGCCTCTAATCGGTTCATGCAAAATTTTATTTTACGTGGCTTCTAAGGTTTCGAAACAAACCGAAGCTACCAACGTCCATCATCAAGCATGATAATCCAAGTCGCTAGATTAACATTCCAGGGTGTATGAAACACGAGATAATAAAATCTCGAGCCCCATACTAAACTTCGTCATACGCGTGACCCCCGTGCAGATCACATCTGCATTGCCCTTTCGTCTGCAAAATTTCATCTTTCTTTTTAACTACGGTGGAATTCAATGAACTGTTAGCACTTCGTTGATCAATCAGGATCGCGGATTGCCAGAACATTGAAACTCCACCATACTGTTATCAAGATCAGAAATATGCAAATTCGAGGGAAGCAACAAGAACATCGGGTAACAGACTTCATCTGCTACCCGCACAAATAATTTTCAGCAATAGATCTCATCTACTACCTAATTATATTGTGCAACACCCATACATCTCTATGTATTCTAGATCGCAACCTGCATCTACGCATAGCACGGCTCTTGATGCCACTGTTGGGGAACGCGACAGAAAACAAAAATTTTCCGACCTACGCACCAGCCCAGGACCACTATGGAGACTGCATACAAGGTTTGATCACTTTCGTTACCGACTCGTAGCGCAGCGGAAGTAGAGTCGATGACGATCGGCGGTGCAGATCCCCGCAGCTAGGATTTTACAACCTCCCAACCGCGAGGATGTATACCCTCATCTGCCCCGCGGACAGCCCTCCGGGAGGCGGTCGCACAGTCCCCCGGACGGTGTCGCGGACAGCCCTTCGGGGGGACCTCCGAAACTCGGACTGTCACTCGGACAGCCCTTCGGGAGGACCTCCAAAACTCGGACGGTCACACGGACAGCCCTTCGGGAGGCACTCTCGAACTAAGACCGAAACTACGATCTCTCTACAGAGTTGCACACATACGGTGTCATCTATCCAGCAGGGCTTCGCCATCCAGAACTAGTTCCTGCCGGAACCCAGACAGCCTTTCGGCTCTACGAAACTATTTTGCTGGGAGGGAGAGAAGAATGCCAGATCATGCATGGCTTTGTGTATGAGAGCAAGAGCGTGTCTTATGGAAGCCCACACACCTCCTATTTATAGGAAACCCAAGGGGTAGGGTGGTTTTACAAGAAAACCCAAAACCCACATGGAAAGGAGTCCTTCCCAAGGACCTAAAAGGTGAAACCAAGGAACAAGGGGGACTCCATGAAGGAGTCCACCATGTGGCCGGCCACACCCTCATGTGGGGCCCCAAAATTGGCCCCTATCCATCCATGTCATCCCCAAGATCTTTTGGAGCAAAGCCCCAAAAGGTGGCTTTCCAAAAATACCCCAAAAAGCACTTTCACTATTCACGACGACATTTTTCAGCGTCTGATCGAACTGAAAATATTCATGTGGGCTTAGAACAATTCTAGTACCCACCAAAATAATTTTCAACGCAAGCCGGAACAATTCTGGTTTAGTGATTTCATCTGCGAAAAGCATCTGAAGCGGTTTCGGCAGCTCCGGAACATTTCCGGTTTTCATCCCGGAAAATTCCAGAAAGTTTCCAGAATGATTCTGGCACCCTCCAAGAATTATCAGGCATGTGCCAAAACCAATTTGACTTTATGGTATCCTCTGAAACAACTTTTCAGTTTCACCGGAACTCATCCGGTGACCTCTCTGCGGAACTTTTCCGCTGTCCGAAACTTTTCCGGTGTCCGAAACTTTTTCGGTGTTTTTCTCTCAGACTCCCTGTCTAGTATTCAACAGATAGATGACCCTTAAGCGTGTGACCCTATAGGTTCGGTGAAGCATAGACATGACCCGGAACCCCTTCCGATCAATGATCAACATCGGAGCCATGGACACCCATATTGACCCCTATACCCACACGAATGAATATTCGAGTGAACCTCCAGTTGCCGTGTGCTATTCCTGTTGCTTCACGATATGTTACAAATACCCGAGGTGAGACATGTTGGCATCCTCGTGGATCAACAACTTGTCCACTATGCCAGTTACCTCGTTGCCGGTATTGTTCTCTTTTCTCGTTCCCGTGTTCCGGCATCCCTGTGATCAAATCACAATGTGTCTGGCCAGACGATGATGGATACCGTAACACCGAGAGGGCCCAGAGATATCTCTCCATCGTCGGAGGAGCAAATCCCAATCTCGAGCTATCAAGTTACTTGACACACTTTTCCATGAACCCGTAAGCCGCCGTAATAGCCACCCATTTACGGATGACGTTTAACAAACCCCAAAGTTCATGAAGCAAGCATGAAGAAACTCGATACTCTCATGGTCTAAGGAATCATGCAAACGTTAACCATCTCTGTGTTATTAACCATTAACTTATGACGAATGTATCTCATAGCATAACATCAATTCGGGTCGATTCAACACAAGTGTTCTACCAACAATTGTGCCCTCAAAATTGCCGGCATAGCCATGCCCATGATCAGGAAAACAGGATCATCATGCAATACTTGAGCCAGTCCTAGAGGCTTGACTAGGAATACATTTTACCGTTTATTATCCCACACGTGCATATGAGTCTTCCTCCGAGCCTCGTTGTTATTGCAGACTCGAGAACCATAGCAGTTATAGCATGGAACATAAACCTAATTATGAACAAGGAGATAATCAATAACATTTATTATTGCCTCTAGGGCATATCTCCTATAGCCCCTGCTTGTTCATCGACGACCCGACGACTCGACGACTCGAAGACCAGAAGACTCAGTCGTCACGACTGACGAGCCAAACCCCTCACATCACCGCACACCCCTTTAGTATGGCACTGCAGAGCTACCATCGAGTGCCGAGGGTGATACCTCACTTAGCACTCCGGATGTTAATTCTGTAGCGTAGCTAATCGATCGTGGGTATCGAGGGTGATTCCTCCTTCCCATTTATCGATAGCGACTCTTATCATACACATACCTCGAGTGGGATCCATCGAGGGTGATTCCTCGGATATCCACTTGGTGTATAACCACACAGTTACTTTGACTTGACATTTATTACATGTGAAAGACGGGACTGGAGGGACAGGCGGTACCACTCTGTTGAAGTGGACCTGAGTTCCCGACAGTTCTGAGACGGGTCGCCCCCAAGGGTACCCGCGAGAGATATTGGTGGGATGCGCCGCAAGGCATCCGGAGATTTGGTGGGATGCGCCGCAAGGCATCCGGAAACTTGGTGGAGTGCGCCGGAAGGCACTCGAGTGTTCTTGGCAGGGCGACGGACTGCAACATGTTCGAGCTTGCCCCGCACAACTAATAAATTGCTAATGGGCTGAGTATTTAATCTGAGTTGGGCCTACGGGCCTTTGTCGCACTAACCACCACGCGGGGTAATCAGTATGGGCTGCTCGGCGGCGTACATTCTCCCGAAAACTTTTCAGATGCCACATTTATCGACTCGCACCCGGGTTGGTCTGGAACGCATGGCGCTTGTTACTAAGGCATGCTAGGACAGCTCCCGGCCGAGGGCGTAACGTGCAGGATGGCGAGGGCGATGGCCCAAGACCCCGAGCCATTAGGATGTAGACCGGCGTGCTGGCCTCTCTGTTGAGCCTAGGTAGGACTACGTCGTGTCGATATGTCGAGGCCGGGTGTGACCAGAAAATCGTATCCGGCCGTAGCTTATCGAGCGTGTTGGGTAATTTGGTGCACCCCTGCAGGGAAGTAAACTATTCGAATAGCCGTGTCCACGGATAACAGGACGACTTGGAGTTGTGCTCTGACCTACTACAACTATAATCATAATTTAAATTAAAATGAATTGTGGCTCCGGGATTGCTTCCTCGCAGGGAGTCGAGGAAGGATCTCTGGGCGTGTTACTTAATTAAAATTGCTCAACAATATGACTAAATATATATGAGATGCACGTCTATTCTCTTCTCATGCTGCAAGATGCTGAAGATGCTAGTCTTCGATAGGACTAGGCCTTCTCCCTATTTTTGCTTTCTGCAGTCAGTCCAGATACGCCCCATTCCTTTGATACTGGAGCATATCTAGCATAGATCTGATGTAAGTCTTGCGAGTACTTTGGATGAGTACTCACCGTTGCTTTGCTCCCCTTTTCCCCTCGATACGATGCCGCGACCAAACGAAGGAGCCCAGGAGACGCAGGATCCAGCCTACCCGGTGGACGACTACAGCTACCCCGACGGAGGTTACTACTACCAGGATGGAGCCTACTACGACGTGGACTTCTTCGACGTTCAGGAGTAGTTAGGAGGTTCCCAGGCAGGAGGCCTCGCCTCTTTCGATCCGCTATCTTATGTTTGTGCTAGCCTTCTTAAGGCAAAACTTGTCTAACTTATGTCTGTACTCAGATATATTTGCTTCCGCTTTCTCGTGTTTATGTCGAGCTTTGTATTCGAGCCCTCGAGGCCCCTGGCTTGTAATATTAAGCTGTATGACTGTTAATTGTGTCTTTTGTCGTGTTGTGGTATCAATCAGTGAGTCCCTAATCTTGGTCGTACACATTGTGTGCATGATTAGCGTACGGACAAGAATGGGGGCGTCACAGCTTGACATTGAGTATGTGCCCGATTATGTACCTTGGTTCTATGATGGTTTGCACTACGACCTGGATGTACAGATATAAGAGGAATTACATCGAGATACTCTCAGTGAGGATGTTGATATGATGGATGGTGGCGATGGGAGTGGGAATCATGAGGAGGCGAAACCCGATGAGGGTGCTGACGGGTCCACTCATAAGGGACAACCGCCCTCATCTTCTAAATCTTCAGATAAGGCGGTTCACAAGGAGACCGCACCACCCTCCACACCCATGGAGTCTCTACGCTTCAGATCTTTCAAGGCGGTGTCTGCACCCAGCCGTTTGTGGGGAGACCGGGTGGAGAATGAGTCTGAGGACGCTCCGATTACTGATGGATGGTTGGCGCCTGAACACAGAGACGTTGAATTGCATATGGTTCAGCAGCAGCGGCAACTTGATGGGAGAGTCGCGACGGGGGGGGGGCACGCGCCGATCGTCGCCTTCCCGTGGGTGTGTCTCCCCATCTCAGCCGAAGTCTTCTCAGGCCAAGATGGTTGACCACGTGATGACCGGGCAGGTGGCCCGGCCGCATGCAACGCATCCATTTTCTCCAGTTCGCCTCTTCTCTCAGGAGCATGAGCAGGTGACTCATCCGTCCTCTCCTTGTTCGCCAAACAGTCGGCGGAGCGAGGGATTGCAGCAGATACACTCAGGGACGGTCGTTTCTCGGGAGGCGGTTGTACCACCAGATGACGCTTTGTCACCTACAACTTCCTCTTTGTCGGTTCGGGCTGAGGTAGGAGGCCACAACCAGTTCACGATACCTATGGAGGATGTGATTGCCTTTGGAGGGATTCCAGACCCTACATCTGTAGATCGACGCTTCAGTCAACGCATCCAGGGGCAGCCAGATGCTGATGACATGCAGCTAGGCCGTGCTATGAGGGCCGCCAAGCTTCGAGACGTCGAGTCAGCTACAGGTATGTCTGTTAATACTAGTTGTTCCATCCTTCACTTTTCTGATTCAGAAATTATACAAAATGCTAGCGACATAGGTATTTCTCTGGGTGGTAGTGACAAACAAATTGCTAAGTCCATTAATGACATTTTAGACTTAGAAGCAGATAGAGCCATTGAGATTATTCAAAACATAGCTGCGGTAAAACCGATGAATGAGGCAGATATAAATAACTTGGGAGGGACACACTTACAAAATTTATGTGCTGATTTATTACACATAGAGGGAGAGGAAGAGGATGAGGATGGCATGGGCTCAGATGGGTATATGGCCTCTCTGGGTGCTGCATGTCATTCACAGGAAACATCCGCACAAAATGATACACGAGCTATACAGCATAAGCCTAAGAGACCTTGGAAAAGGAAGGTATATCCTGTGTCAGCGATACGGAGAAGTGCGCGTGTCAAGCAAAAGAAAAAATTTCATGATGAAATATGAAAGGAATCTTTTGGAATAGCAGAGGTCTAGTGGACTTGGCTAAAAGGAGATTCCTTCGAGACACATCGGTAGAACATAAACTTGATTTCATGGCATTACAAGAGACGGGTAGAGATAACTTTACACCCCAGTTTCTAAACAACTTATCTGGAGGAGTAGATTTTGATTGGCATTGCTTACCCCCAAGGGGGAGATCCGGAGGAATCTTACCGGGGGTCAAATGCGAAACTCTAGAGGTGTTGAGTGTAATATACGGTGAATTTTCCGTCAAATTTCGAGTGAAGTCGAAAGTTGATGGGTTCAGATGGGCTTTGGTCGCTGTATATGGTGCGGCGCAACCTGAGTTGAAATCTGAGTTTCTTGCCGATTTAGTGAGAATATGTGGAGATGAAAGACTTCCTATTTTGGTTGGGGGAGACTTTAATATCATTAGGAGACAGGATGAAAAGAACAATGACAACTTCGATGGAAGATGGTCACTCATGTTCAACATGGTTATTGAAAGTCTCGATTTGAGGGAGGTTGACCTCACGGGTAGACAATTTACATGGGCAAATTCTCTACCCGTACCAACATACGAGAAGTTGGATCGGGTACTAACCAGTGTAGAATGGGAACATAAATACCCATTGGTTTTAGTACATGCCCTTCAGAGAGCCATCTCAGACCACACACCCCTCTTGGTTGATTCAGGGGAGCCGAATCATGATGGTAATAGAAATTCGTTCTCTTTTGAATTAAGTTGGTTTGAGAGAGAAGGATTCATGGACCTCATAGCCAATGAATGGGTTAAGGATCCTGGTGGCGCGTCAAACATGGAAAGATGGCAGGACAAAATCAGACACTTACGCCAGTTCTTGAGAGGATGGGCCAAGAATCAAAGCGGAGTGTACAAAGTAGAGAGAGATAGACTTATTCGGCTGATCGCTGAATTAGATGTGAAGGCTGAATCATCTCTTCTTAACATAGCGGATCGGGAGACTAAGGTTGAGGCTGAGAAAAAACTGCAAAGTCTTCTGAGAGAGGAAGAAATGAAATGGGCACTTCGAGCCAAGGTGACGAAGGTAGTCCACGGAGATGATAACACACAATTCTTTCATATGATTGCAAATGGCAAACATAGGAAGAAGAAAATAATCCAACTAGAGCAAGATGAGGGTACAATTGTAGGCCATGATAACCTGAAACTGTACATCACCGAGTACTATAGGAGATTATTTGGTGAACCAGAAGAGAATTTTGTCTCTTTGGATGAGAGCACAACAGATGATATACCGCAGTTAAATTCTGATGAGAATGAGGTATTATCTGCGCCTTTTACTGAGAAAGAGGTGTTTGATGCAATAGCACAAATGAAACAAAACAAAGCACCGGGCCCAGACGGATTCCCAGCAGAATTTTACAAAAAATGCTGGCATATAATCAAGGATGACCTTATGCCTATGTTCCATGATTTATTCAATGGTCACAAACAGTTATTTCACCTCAATTTTGGAACAATAACATTGTTGCCAAAGAAGGTGGAAGCTGTTCGGATCGAGCAGTTCAGACCAATCTGTTTGCTCAATGTTAGTTTCAAGATTTTCACTAAGGTGGCCACAAATAGGCTGACACAGATTGCTCACTCTGTAGTTCAACCAACACAGACAGCGTTCATGCCTGGGAGACACATCCTAGAAGGGGTTGTGGTTCTACATGAAACGTTGCACGAAATACATACAAAGAAACTTGATGGGGTTATCTTTAAGGTGGATTTCGAGAAAGCGTATGATAAAGTCAAGTGGCCATTTCTTCAGCAGGCCCTGCGGATGAAGGGGTTCAACGACTCCTGGAGGGATCAGGTGGACACGTTCATTCAGAAAGGGAGTGTGGGCGTCAAAATTAATGATGACGTTGGGCACTTCTTTCAAACACACAAGGGCCTCAGACAGGGAGACTCTATGTCCCCAGTGTTGTTCAACATAGTAGCGGATATGTTGGCAATCCTTATTGGGAGGGCTAAAGACAAAGGACACGTAGGTGGACTTGTCCCTCACCTGGTCGATGGAGGGGTGTCCATACTACAATACGCTGATGACACAATTCTATTCATGGAACATGATATGGCTAAGGCAAGAAACATGAAGTTAGTTTTATGTCTATTTGAGCAATTATCTGGACTAAAGATTAACTTTCATAAAAGCGAACTATTCTGCTTTGGGAAGGCAAAGGAGGAACATGACGCTTATAGGCAACTCTTTGGATGTGAAATGGGTTCGCTTCCATTTAGTTACCTCGGGATTCCTATTCATCATAGGCGATTGACGAATAAGGAATGGAAATGTATTGAGGAACGATTTGAGAAAAGACTGAGTTGCTGGAAGGGCAAGTTAATGTCTTACGGAGGGAGGCTAGTGTTAATAAACTCAGTTTTAACAAGTCTGCCCATGTTCTTATTGTCTTTCTTTGAGATACCGGTAGGGGTACAGAAAATACTAGACTTTTATCGGTCTCGTTTCTTCTGGCAAAGTGATGAGGCTAAGAAGAAATACAGGCTGGCACGGTGGGATATTATTTGCAGGCCCAAAGACCAAGGAGGGCTTGGCATTGAAAATCTAGAAGTCAAGAATAGATGCCTGCTAAGCAAATGGCTATACAGGTTGTCTACGGAAACCGAAGGGATGTGGGTACAAATATTGAAGAATAAATACCTACAATCCAAAACATTGTCCCAGGTTACAGTTAGACCAAACGATTCGCCTTTCTGGAAAGGGTTAATGAAGGTGAAGGTAACCTTTTTCCAAAAGGTGAAATTTGTAGTTGGGGATGGTACTTCTACAAGATTTTGGGAAGACACCTGGCTAGGAGATACTCCATTAGCACTCCAATATCCTGAGCTATATAATATCACTCAACGGAAAGATGAATATGTGGCAAGTGTATTACAAACGGTTCCCTTAAATATGCAATTCCGGTGAGCTCTAGTTGGAAACCGCTGGAATTCATGGCTACATCTGGTTAGAAGGCTGATGGATGTTCAGCTATCGGATCAGACAGATAGGATACGCTGGACTTTAACCTCGAATGGTATATTCTCGGTGAAGTCCATGTACACAGCTTTGATTAACACTGGACCTATCTCCACTTCTTTACACATTTGGAAAATCAAAGTACCACTCAGGATAAAAATCTTCATGTGGTTTGTTCACAAGGGAGTGATCTTAACCAAAGACAACTTGATAAAACGAAGATGGATAGGAAGGCCAAATTGTTGCTATTGTAATCAAAATGAAACCATAAGTCACCTCTTTCTTGATTGCCCGCTTGCAAAACTGCTATGGCGAACGATTCAGATAGCCTTTAATGTCAATCCACCAACAAGTATTACATCGTTATTTGGGACGTGGCTCAATGGAGTAGACGTTACTATAGCGAATCTTATTCGGATTGGGAGTTGTGCTTTACTATGGGCTATTTGGAATACCAGAAATGATATGATTTTTAATGGCAAGAATTTTAATAACTTTTTGCAGGTAATCTTCAGAGCAACATCTTGGATCCGTACGTGGTCGTTACTCAGCCATGCGGAAGTCAGGGAGCTTATGGCTACTGGGTGCAACAGGTGGGAGATGGTCGCACGGGTTATCTTCAACCGGTTTGGATGGCTTGCTAACAATAGGCTAGGTGTATAGGCATCGTAGTCTATGTTCAGTTAAGCCGCATGTGGCAATTTCTATGTGCTTCAGTACTTTTTTAGCGCTTCAGCGCATTTGTGGACCTGGATATTTTGTTTGAACTTTGCTTAATAAAATGGCTGCATGCATCGATTGATGCAGAGGCCGGGGGCTCCGTTCCTCCTTTTCAAAAAAAAAGTCAGAATAGTATACTTATAATGATTTTAGTGTATTATTCCCTCATGCCTTGAGTTGCAAAAATCCTAGTCTGTGCATTCATGCATCAGGCCTACAAAACATTTTAGCCACTTGCCAGCAGTCATGCTTTGAAGCCTGAACACCCTTGTAAACTTATTTGTTTGGCCAGAAACCCTGCAAATGGATCATTGCCGTTCCTTTTAGTTCTGATTTTGATGATGCAGGTTGGATGGCGGTAAAGGAGCAATTTTTAGTGATGTACTGTGTGGATAGAGCAAATGCGTGAACTTGTCCCATCGCCATCTCAATGTGTTACAACTTCTGGAGGGACATGTGGATGCTAGCAGAGGGCAAAATCTGGCCTAACCCTGCTTATGTATTACACTGTGGACAAGTGAAAACTACAGTACAACATTAGTTCATCCTTAGATGCCCAAATCCTTTAAAATGGGATATGTTTGCTCCCGGATGTTTGGCGCATGAATCATTAAACAATTAGTGTTTTGGCCCTTCATATCACTTGACACCAACATCTTTCTTCTGGCCCAATTTAAACTTTGTGCATGGAGTCATGGACTGTTGTCCGTAGCAATCTTTCGGACTGACTAGTTACTGCATTCTTTTGGCTCTCCTAGTTAATTGATTATTTTATGACATTAATTTTCTAACTCCTAGTTAATACAAAGTAACAATAAGATCAACAAAAACGCAGTAAGCACACACAAAAGCTGTGCTCACATAAATGCCTACAAGCAAAACAGCTCAGCAAAACTAAGATGCTGCCACCATGCATGCATTCCCTGGCCCCACTAAAGCATGCAAAGCTGTAGTACTAATCAGTACTCACGCATGATTTGTATTAGTACAAACCAAATGGAATCCGGTACAAAGTTTAGGGCCTGCCCTGCCCTTGCTTTATTTCAAAGAGAAAGGAAAAGATAGAAGCAAAGAAGCAGAGGAGGCATGGTGAAAATGAATTCCATCTTTGCTCCAGTCTCAAGCAAAGAGTCGATACTTTGGCCAAAGCAAAGCCAAACACAGGCCCTGCACTACATACCATACCATAGTTCCATAGCAGGTTCGCTGCTCTCCAATATCGATCCCCATCCATCCATTCGTTCATCCGTTGCCCCTCTTTCTTATCACCCTGATAAACATTCTCCTTCTTGCATAAGGAATAGTGTCCCTGCAAATTAATTAAGGTACTACTGCTTGTAATACTATCTGGTGTATGATTAATTCTTCAGCTATTTATCTATCGCATGTTAATTCTTCGCAGTATATTATGCCTTGACTGAGATAGGTGTTGATTCATCTGGAGCTGTTGATCGATGGGTTACATTGACATCTGGAGCCAGTCATCATGCCTCGATGGCGAGAAGTATGTCTGCGTACACATGCTTGTTGTTCCCACAATCTATACGAGTACTATTCTTGTGTGGTAGCAGCATATATAAACGCATGACTCTTGTTTAAAATATACTAACATCCATGTCAAAGATATAAAAATAATGTCATGTTCGTAGATTCTAGAAGAACCGGCGGAGTCATAGATACATGCATGTCGATTGGCTACAAACCTGATGGCATGCATGCACTGGCTACACAGCCATGCATATGATGTAAGAACAATATATATATATTAAACACCAACAATACAGGGCCTATATATAAACGTTCCGATCCACATTATCCAAGATATGCTAGCTAGATAGCCTAGCTGCAGTAACCAGCTTAATTTGGCAAAAGGAAAGCCAAACACAGGCCCTGCACTACAGATCATAACTATTCCGTAGCCAAGGAGCAGACTGTTTATTTATTTCTTTGAAATGAGGAGCAGACTGTTTAGGTACATGCATGAGTGGAGCCACAACAGGACATGGGTGTATATATGCACATCGATTAATTTTGGTTCTCACTCTGGGAATGTGTAATTGCAAGTTTAGTGAGAGTATTTAACATATATTTAGTTCATTCTAATTAACTAGGATAATACTAATCTTGAACTCTGTACAGCCATTCCTCTAAACCTGGCTCCACTACTGTATATATGGATACAAGGCAATGCACGCACCCATAAATGCCGTAGTGCGGCCGAGCGCCTACCTGGGCTGATCCACACCTAATTAACTAATGCGTGCTAATTGCAGGTCTCTAGCTAGCTAGCTTTATTCAAAGAAAAAGGAAAAGGAGGAAGAAGCAAAGAAGCAGACAATTCCATCGTTGTTCTTTGCTTAGCTCAAACCGCAAGCAAAGAACCTGCAGCTTTGGGAAATGCAAAGCCAAACACAAGCCCTGCACTGCTGTCTCTAAAATATCCCCATTCATTCATTTCATTGCTCCTCCTCCATATCACCTGTCACCAACATCTTTCTTCTGGCCCGACGAAGCAGTGTCTGCCTGCAAATTAAGGTACTATACTGCTACTAATGCTACTCATATATGATTAATTCTTCTGCTATATATATATATATATATATATATATATATATATATATATATATATATATATATATATATATATATATTATGTTAATTACTCGCTCGTGGTATATTATGCATTGACTGACAATGTTTGTTCATGCACAAACATAACTAATCCCTGCGCTCTTCTAGTAACTTGCAGCTAGCAACATAATTCATCTCGGTGCAGATCGATGGGTTAGGTTTCTGGAACTACTTGTCTTTGCCAGACATTCATTGAAATATATCAGTCATCATGCCTCGACAGGTACGGTATTTATCTTATCTGCGTATATACAGACTTGCATGCTATTCTCACAATCTAGAGTAGTACATCTATCACATGTATTGGATTGGATCTTGAATAAAAGTGTTACTCAGGTTCAAGATTTTAAAAGAACCCACTCCACCGAGTCATGTTAATTAAACTGCAAACTTGCACACTATATTTGTCTGACCCACAGTTAAACACCAACAATACAGTGCCTATATATATAGTTAATCTGATCCACATTTGAAATTTCCAAGTTATGTAGTAGCGAATAAGACCACTCCAAACTGAGGATGCGATTCTTCTTGAAATTATTTCGAGAGCTAGCTGCTAGAGGAATAGAATCCATCGTCCAACCACAACCAGCTTAATTTCTCTGCCTCCTCTCACAGCAACACGCTAGCTCGTCGCTGCCACGTGTCTTGTCTCCGACGGCTGCACCAACCACCATGGTGCCACGTGCTAATCAAGACACACCGCCACCATCTCCTTCCCCAGTGACAGTCTGCTGCCCACCTGTGGCCGACGGCCGTTACACATGCTGCATGCCTAACGCACCGCCGGTCCTCCGCGCCTGCCCTCCCATCTTCTCTAGGTCCGACGGACACATGAATAGAGACTGAAATTATATGGTCGTGGCTTACTGGGAGCCTGTATGAGTTCCTGTGCATGCAGTTTAGTGTTGGTAATACTAATAACAAAACAAAGTAGGTGCACACCTTTTGCATATAGTATGTTCCCATGCTTGCTTTGGCAAAATTAAAGCCACTCAAACACAAGCCCTACACTACATACCAGCGGCTCAGTAACAATGTAACAACACCCCAGCTCAAATTCGCTCAATACCATGCCCCGCCTGTGAGGCGCGATCATGCATACATAGCACCTCTCTTACACTTTCGTCCTCGTTTCTTGTAAAAGGGTTAACCCGGAGGTGCTACGTTTGGATCACAAGGGTATATATGCTGGTCAAACTCTTTCTAAACTATCCATGTACTCAAAGTAGGACTAAACCACCACACAACTCCACTCGGCTCACATGGGCCTCCACTAACGGGCCGGGTGCTACAACTAGTAGTACTACTACTAACCTACTAGTACTATATGTGATCTCAGTTCTTCTACTATGTATATGTCTCTTGTTTATTGCTCGCACTGGCCTGATTTTAATCAAAGTTTTAAATAGCGAGCTATAGCGCTATAGCGTTTTCTGAGCCTCCCGCTACAGCAATGCAATTTTGAGGCTGGCCAGGAAAAGCGGCTAATAGTGCCGCTAACTCCGCTTAGCGCTAAATGCTGAGAACTGATTTAGTGGTAGCGTCTTTTTACCACTGTAACGGGCCAAAATTTCGGCCCATTACCAAATCGGGCAGCCATGTTTTCTTTTACCCTAGCCATCCCAAAAACGTTGACACACCTACACTCCCCGTTCCCCTTTTCCTCCGTCAAATCGCTAGTCGTGGTCGAGATCGTTGCCGCGAGCTTCGCCAAGAGGCAAGGACGCGTCAGCTTGTGAGGGAGACGCGAGCTTCGCCAGGCAGCGGGCGGTCACGGCCGAGGCCGGCCCCGTTGCCGCGTCTTCGTCCTCGTGCAGAAACCGGAAGGACTGAGCTCCCGCATCCTCCGTAGACCAGCACACCATGAGCCAGCATACTGCATCACCTGCCAAGTGACTATGTTCCCCTCTGTTTTCTTTTCTGATGAAATGAGCCCATGATGGAGTACCGTTTATTCCACATGTACAATGTCAACAATATGTCCAGGATACAGATTTTTGCTGTTGCAATGTTAATTTATTCTATTCTCAATGCTGATCATATCTTCTCTTTTCCAGCACATGCTTCTTGTCCATGTTATTTGCAATATCATAGTTTAATGTTCTTGATACAAATCATGAATTGTAGCATTTGTCTTGCACTACACCTGCCTGTTAGCTTAATTTATGACAAGTATATGTGATATTGATGCTTCAGCTGGATGAAATTGATGCATGTATGTCACGTATATGTGATATGTCATATATGATGCCTGCTTTTATGATTATTCTTTTGAATTTTTCATAATTTAAACAAAACCGCTAAGTGGGGGCATAGCTCCGCTATAGCTTTGAATAGCTGATGGAGGAGCCGCCGCTAAATGGCATCTACAGGAACAAATTAGCATATTGTGCATCGACTAACAATATTCGTTTTGTTCATGCACAAACATAACAACACCTATGCTCCTCTTTTAACTATCAGGTGCTAGCTGGAGCTTTCCCGTTTTTACCAGGCCTTCATTGAAATATTAGTCATCATGCCGCAACTGCAACTACTGGGACTGGGACGGCGATCGGTATTTTTCTACCTATACATGCATGCAATTATCACAATCTAAACTGGTACTACTATTTCAATTCTTGTGGTAGTATACATCTAGACATGGCTCTTGTTCATAATATAACAATTAAGCATGTCAGGGATGGTTGTATTAATTTGTTCTTGAATAAAAAAAATGATATGTTCAAGATTTACATGTTCATTAGCTCGCTCCAAGGATGAAGCTAGCAATGGTGGCATAGATCAAACACACACACACAATCAGTGAACACACACTCACACACACACACACGCATGCATGAACACACAGTTGTTCCCTCTCATCTCCATGCAGTGCGGCTGAACGCCTACCTGGGCTGATCCACACCGAATTAATTGACTCATGCGCGTGCTTAGCTAATGTGCGTGACATGCAGATGCAGTGCGTACTTGTACCTGTAACAAGATTTAAAAAAAACCCAACAAATACAGTACCCATAGATATATATATATCATTGAACAGACCCTAGCTAGCTAGCTTCTACCCCAGCAGCAAACAACCAAACAGCAACACGTAGGCGCTAGCTATCTATCTCGTCCTGGCTCCCCCATCTCCTCCACCATCACCTTCCCAGTGACGATCTCACAGAGGTCATGGCGTATGCATCAGTTTTGTTGGATTAACGCGTACGCCTTCATCTTCGAGGCCGGCCCTAGATACAGAGCAGCTACCGCATTAGTAGATATCCTAAAGGAGGAGGAAACATTATTAGCACGCACATACACATCTGAAGCAACACATCTTCTCTTTCTTACGTGCGACTTTATTAGCACGCACATTCACAGCTGTATCACTAGCTTTTTCGCTGCCAGCCTCCGAGTTGTCAGCTGTTGGCACGGTCACCGCGGCCAGCGCCTTCACAGCCGCCGCGGCAGCCTCGTGTAACGCTGCCGTCTGTCCGACCTCCACCACCGTTGCATTGGTTTTACCTGCGGTCATAGGAACAGTAGTCATAGGCGTGGAAGTCGTCATCTTTCTCGGAGGGAGAGTACGCCCAAAGTGCCTCCCCCCTCCCCCACGGCCAGACCCAGCTCGAAACCGAAACTGCGGTCCGGTGGCTCCTTCAACGAAGTTTCCGACTGGCGGGTTAAAACCTCGCTCGTCCCCACCATGCCATCGGTTGCCTTCGTATCCACGTCCTTCATTACTTGAAGAGCCATATTCAAAGCGATGATTATCGAAGCGTCTATTCCCTCCAGCACGATGATCATAGAATCCCTCGTCGCCTCGGCCGGCTACGGGTCCGACTCCCCTGCCCACACCATAGCCTGTGCGAGGTGCACCAGGGGCGCGACCACCGTTGGCCGGCTCACCTCCTCGGCCAGCCCCGGTAACTGCCCCCCGGCCAGCGCCTAGCCCCTCGCGCGGCGGGCCAGGAGCGCCTCGACCGCCCGCGTCGTTGCCGCGCTGCGGATCGGCGGCACCGTTGTGGTGGCCCGGCGGCTGGGCGCCACCATCACGTCCAGCCATGCTTGAAGCGGCGTCCGCGGCCGGTTCCACGGAGATTCGCCGCGCACGGCCTCGTTGAGAAGGGAACCCAGGTTCGGCGTGTTCTGGGCGAACCCTAGGCATAGCTGTGATCGATTCCCCTGAATTTCAGCCAAATGAAATGCACAAACCAAATAAAACACAAACATGTGCTAAAAAGTAGATGCACTCATCCTAATAGGTTCTAGAAATATCATGAGAAATTAGAAGATGAAACTTGACTACCTCCTATATCATTTGGAGGACAAAAGCTTAAAAGAACCCAACTTCAAACATCAGGTGCCTTCAAAGTAGCTGTGCCAAATTTGCCTACAAATCACCAAGCACCAAACACTGGTCAGTCCACAACCTTTAGAGCAAAAAATAATAATATCAAGAGACGATACTACCTTGGAACTGCCTGCTGCTGCCATGGGCGATTATGTATGGAGGAGCAGCGACATCACCATCGTCGCACGGGTCACTTAACCCACGAACCACTACTGACCCGTTTAATCGTGGGGAGACAGAGAGAGAGTCGGACATCCTGAAGAGTGTGGCACCCAGGTGAGTGAGGTGGCACATACATGGGGACGAAAATCGACGCAGCTAGCTAGAGAGGAGAGCGGCGATGGCGCCGTGGACTGCTCAGCCTCCTCGTCCTTCTATCTAGCGCCGCACACCAAGGGGCGAGGACGACAGCCGCGGAGTGCTCGGCAACCTCGTCTGCCTTTCCGGCACCGCTTGCGACGTGCCTCAAATCGTTAGGAAGATCCAACGCATAGCAAGGTGGAACATTTTTTTTCTGTCAAAAGAAAGGTAGAACAAACTTAACAGAGGCCAACAACAAACAACGTGATTTTTTTTTCTAAAAACAAAAACAAATGCAGCAAACTGCTCCTTACTCCATGAATCGTGAGGCGGGTAGGGGGTTAGCTACGGACCTTATTCATCCTAAAATAAGATTCGCGAGCACCACCGGACCACCTCAGAGCTTAGAGCATTTCGGCCGTTCGATCGGTTTCTGATGCGATTTCGGGCCGTCGGATCTCGGGCTCGATTCACGTGAGACGTCGGATATTCTCCGGATCAACTACAGCCGTCCGATATTTTCATCTATGAGCAGTGTCCCGCCCGGCCGTGCCACCGCATGTAGTTTCAGTGCCCCGCCGGGGGTAATTCGGTCATTTCGCGTAGGGGGGTATAAAAGGCGGGCGCTCCTGTGGCGGAGACCTAGCCGCCTCTCTCCCGCACTCGCGCAGCCCCCCTCTCTTCCTCCCGTCCCACTCTCTCAATCCCCACTGTCGCCGCCTCGGTCGCCGGCCGATTCCGCCCGCTCCGGTGAGCTCCAGCGCCGCCCAACACACACACGGCTGCTCCTCGACGAGCTCTACTAGCTTCACCGCGTCGATCTACTTTTCCTCGCCTCCTGCGGTCGCCCCCATCGATTTCCCCCGCTAGGGTTTCGGTGGTGGAGGTAGACCTCGCCTCCGGCGGCCGCCTGCTCGTTGCCCCGATCTCTCGATCCCCATGGATGCGTCCCTGCAGAAGAGAAGATGCGGAGGGAGGATAGGAGGAGGTAGGCGCACTGAGGCGGGGTGGTCTCGCCGGCGACGATAGGGCTGGCCGGCCGGAGTTGGATCGAGATCCCGGCCCGCATCGCTTCCCCGTCGTCAGGCCGCATGCTGCTCCACCCTTCCTCCTCCCCTCCCATCGTTCCCTTCCCTAACCCTAGGAGTGAGTGAGGAGGCTGAGCCGCTGCCCGTCGCTGGCCCTCGGCACCTCCTGTTCGACCACGCCGAGGAAGCACTGGACCTTCGATCCTTGCGTACGTCAATTTCGATTTGCTCTTCGTCCCTCCCCTCCCCTCACGCTGCTGCTTTGTTCACGCAGGTGATGCATACTGCTGGGTTAGCTTCAATCTACCTTGGTGAGCTTCTCCACGCTACTGGGTGAGCTTCTTCTCCTCTAATCTTGTTTGCTGCAATCTACCTTGAGGAGAGGGATTAGGGATTTTTGTTTTCTTCTTGTGGAGGAGATTCTCAGATTTAGCTAGGTTCCAAAGAAGAGATTTTTCTTTGCCTTTCTTTTTTTGTTTGTACCTTGCTGCCAAGGAGAGCTTTGGATCTAGCTAATTATTTACAAAGTACATGTTTGTTGCCTTGCTTGGTTTGTTGGCCATATTCTGACCTATGTACATGTATGCATAGAGGTTCTAGGTAGGATATATCTGTATGTATATATGTGTGTGTTTTGTTTGCTTTCGTATGAAGATATACTGATTTTGCCCCAAAAGAAGCCATGTATATTGCAATTTGTTTGGTTCCCACTTGTGTTACTGTTAAGCATGGTTTCTTTTCTGATTTTGCCCCAAGAAGAGCTCTAGGGCATGTTGATACGATATATTGTTGAAACCTCAAATAGGTCATGGAGAACTTTACTTTTTACTCAAATATGGATGTTGTTGACATGGGAGTACTTGGGTGGCATCAATTTGGTGCTTCCCCTGTCCATGTGCAGAGAAAAGGAGAGGAAGGGGATAGATGAGCAGGGAGCAGAAGGACCAGAAGAAGAAGGGCAAGCGAGGTGGGGCGATATGCATGTCCATGGAGGTATGTCCCCCTCTCCTCCTCTCTTCTCTTTCCTTGTACTGCAATCCTTAATCCCATTTGATTCGATTTGTTCAGTTGTGTTACTTGTTATCTCCTAAGAAAAACTAGAAACCCGAAGCATTTCGGCCGTTCGATCGGTTTCCTGATGCGATTTCGGGCCGTCGGATCTCGGGCTCGATTCACGTGAGACGTCGGATATTCTCCAGATCAACTACAGCCGTCCGATATTTTCATCTATGAGCTGTGTCCCGCCCGGCCGTGCCACCGCATGTAGTTTCAGTGCCCCGCCGGGGGTAATTCGGTCATTTCGCGAAGGGGGGTATAAAAGGCGGGCGCTCCTGTGGCCATACACGTAGTTGAAAGTAGTACTTGCGTTGGACAGGTTTCTTAGTTACACGGTTCCCATTAAGTATAGCAAAAGGGCTCCTGAATTTTACTGTTTATACATGAATGTTGTTTTCCTGCTATTCTACTACGGAACTGTGTCAGTTTTTTCCAATCTTTTTCTTATCGAATTTTATATTGCAATTCTTTCCAATTGTTATTTCTGTGACACATATAGAGCATCGTGCTATATTTATAATTTTCATCAGGGATAGTATCATGTGAGAACCTTTGATCCATGTTGAAACCACTGTGAAAAGTCAAGTTGCATTATTTAATAAATGATTGACTGATGTATTAAGTTCATTTGGTCAAATTTACATTTAACTATAGATTCAAGAATGGCTTTGCGAACTAAACACAGAACAACTATGTTGATTAAAAAATTATCCAAAAAACATGTACGAAGATCCCACAGCCGCCTACTAATAACCCAGGTTAATTAGTTGATCTACATGCCTGCTTCATTTGCTAATTCTCTTGATCATCAAGTGATATGATTTTCTGTTGTCTCGTTCAGCTAGGCTTCAGTTGCAATTTTTTTTAGCAACATGCACTAGTACATAACAGGGCATTGGTCCAGGCCGGGCCAGCCCATTAGTCCCGGTTCAGTCACGAACCGGGACTAATGGGTGCAACAGTCCCGGTTCGTGAGGCCAGACGGCCGGGCGGGCCACGTGGGGCATTGGTCCCGGTTCGTCTGGAACCTTTGGTCCCGGTTCCAGACACGAACCGGGACCAATGTGCCTCGCTCCTGGCCCACAACCATTGGTCCTGGTTCGTGGAAGGAACCGGGACCAAATGTGTAACCGTTCGCCTGGTGCCCGCCCCTTTAGTCCCGGTTGGTGGTTCAAACCGGGACTAAAGGTTCGAACGTCTCGCATCCCACGACGTTTCGCGCTCCGAGAAACAGGAGGATAAAGTAACTGTTCCTCGGCGAGGGCTACAGTAACTTCGCCCATTTCTCATCTTCTCCTCTCTTCTTCCCCCATATCTTCTACCATGAATCCAATCACTCGCTACGGGGAGGTGCTCGCACATGGCAGTACCAATCTCGATGTCGTCTACACGAACGACAGCGCCATGGTGCCGCATTTTCTTTCCCTTTTGCAGAAATGGCTTCAAGTGGCGGATGAGAAAGACAAGTTCATAGGGCTTGATCTCGAGTACACGGCCAAGCAAGAAGATGTTGCCGTCATCCAGCTATGTTTCAAGAAACATGTCATGATCTTCCAATGGGCAAGGTGAGTTTTGAGGGTTTTCTTTGATCAATTAATAATTTATAGATTATTATGAAAATTGCATAGGATAGAAATATGTTCCATTTTGAATCCTATGGGAAAGATCAATATTTCTTTTAAGTTTGTAGTGAAACAATTTTCCTTGTTGCAAAACGTGGGAGAACATATATGTCATATAGTTAATTTAGGGTTTCTTCATCAATTCATAGGATATGAAAATTGCATATATATAGGATATAGCAATATATATGTTCTATTTTGAATCCTATGGCAAAGATCAATTTCTCTTAAGTTGTAGTGAAATAATTTTCAATTTTTTATGATATTACTGTTCACCGGGCTCAAATGAGCGTGGGGAGCAAAAACTCTGCGTCTTCCTCTTTTGTTGCAGCGAAATAATTTTCCTTTATATAGTTGCATATTATAATTCTGCCGAAATATACTTGTTGCAGCAGTATTTAACATTTGTTCCATTTTAATTTGTTGATGTTGCAGTAGTGACAAGCACTGCCCAGCACTCATGGACTTCCTACGCAGCGGCATACATTTTGCTAGCGTTGATGTAAGTAATGACAAGCTGAAGATGAGGCGCAGCTTCGGTATTGAGATACCAGTTGGCTGCCTTATTGATATCCAAGACATATTCAGGCTTCGGTATGAGAGGACTTCGATGGCTTCTATGGCAGTCGCCTTGATCGACGACTATTACGGAGATATGAAGACCAAATTCCCCCGGGCGCAGCACAAAGAGTGGGAGAGGACCCCACTTCAGCCTATCAACATTGAGTATGCAGCAAAAGATGCATACGTTGCATATGAGTTGTACCGCAAGATTCGAACCGTGAACTATGGGCAGCGTCACCTCGCACCACCACCACCATTGGAATATTCTTCTGATTCAGACTAGCTAGTAGTGTTCGCTGGGACGAGTACTTTCTGTAATGGATATCTGAACTATTATATATATATATATTACATATCTCTCTAGCTATTATATATTTGTAGTGCTTTTCAATTCAGTTTTTTCTTAAATTCTGATTGTGGCTGAGAACAAAATACAACAAAAAAGTGGGTTGTCATTGTTGGCAAGCACGCACACCATGCCAACTTTCAACATTTTCAGAGTTCACTTGTAGTGCTTTTCAATTTCAGGGTCATTTAGCTCAAAAAAATCATTAAATGCATGAAAAATACCAAATGAAGTCAGAAAGGGTTGAAAATTGATGATGTGGCTTCGAATGGTGCATTTTGAACACACGAAAAGCCTGGAGTTCAAATAAGTTCAAGAAAATGAAATGCCTTTTGTAACCGATGAGTTTCCGTCCGAAACCCCGATACTTCGAAAGGGACTGTCCGTTTTGTACACGAAGTGCATCCAGTTTTTGCCGTAACCCACTCAACTTTTTAGCACATGCTATGTGGGTGAAAGGTTGATACCATGCCAACTTTCAACCTTTTCAGAGTTCATTTGTAGTGCTTTTCAATTTCAGGGTCATTTAGCTCAAAAAAATCAGTAAGTGCATGAAAAATACCAAAATGAAGTCAGAAAGGGATGAAAATTGATGATGTGGCTTTGAATGGTGCATTTTGAACACACAAAAAGTATGGAGTTCAAATAAGTTCAAAAAAATGAAATCCCTTTGTAACAGATGAGTTTTCGTCCGAAACCCTGATACTTCGAAAGAGATTGTCCATTTTGTACACGAAGTGCATCCACTTTTTGCCGTAACCCACTCAACTTTTTAGCACATGCTATGTGGGTGAAAGGTTGATACCATGCCAACTTTCAACCTTTTCAGAGTTCATTTGTAGTGCTTTTCAATTTCAGGGTCATTTAGCTCAAAAAAATCATTAAATGCATGAAAAATACCAAATGAAGTCAGAAAGGGTTGAAAATTGATGATGTGGCTTTGAATGGTGCATTTTGAACACACGAAAAGCCTGGAGTTCAAATAAGTTCAAGAAAATGAAATGCCTTTTGTAACCGATGAGTTTCCGTCCGAAACCCCGATACTTCGAAAGGGACTGTCCGTTTTGTACACGAAGTGCATCCAGTTTTTGCCGTAACCCACTCAACTTTTTAGCACATGCTATGTGGGTGAAAGGTTGATATCATGCCAACTTTCAACCTTTTCAGAGTTCATTTGTAGTGCTTTTCAATTTCAGGGTCATTTAGCTCAAAAAAATCAGTAAGTGCATGAAAAATACCAAAATGAAGTCAGAAAGGGTTGAAAATTGATGATGTGGCTTTGAATGGTGCATTTTGAACACACAAAAAGTATGGAGTTCAAATAAGTTCAAAAAAATGAAATCCCTTTGTAACAGATGAGTTTTCGTCCGAAACCCTGATACTTCGAAAGAGATTGTCTATTTTGTACACGAAGTGCATCCAGTTTTTGCCGTAACCCACTCAACTTTTTAGCACATGCTATGTGGGTGAAAGGTTGATACCATGCCAACTTTCAACCTTTTCAGAGTTCATTTGTAGTGCTTTTCAATTTCAGGGTCATTTAGCTCAAAAAAAATCATTAAATGCATGAAAAATACCAAATGAAGTCAGAAAGGGTTGAAAATTGATGATGTGGCTTCGAATGGTGCATTTTGAACACACAAAAAGCCTGGAGTTCAAATAAGTTCAAGAAAATGAAATGCCTTTTGTAACCGATGAGTTTCCGTCCGAAACCCCGATTCTTCGAAAGGGACTGTCCGTTTTGTACACGAAGTGCATCCAGTTTTTGCCGTAACCCACTCAACTTTTTAGCACATGCTATGTGGGTTAAAGGTTGATACCATGCCAACTTTCAACCTTTTCAGAGTTCATTTGTAGTGCTTTTCAATTTTAGGGTCATTTAGCTCAAAAAAATCAGTAAGTGCATGAAAAATACCAAAATGAAGTCAGAAAGGGTTGAAAATTGATGATGTGGATTTGAATGGTGCATTTTGAACACACAAAAAGTATGGAGTTCAAATAAGTTCAAAAAAATGAAATCCCTTTGTAACAGATGAGTTTTCGTCCGAAACCCTGATACTTCGAAAGAGATTGTCCATTTTGTATACGAAGTGCATCCAGTTTTTGCCGTAAGCCACTCAACTTTTTAGCACATGCTATGTGGGTGAAAGGTTGATACCATGCCAACTTTCAACCTTTTCAGAGTTCATTTGTAGTGCTTTTCAATTTCAGGGTCATTTAGCTCAAAAAAAAGCATTAAATGCATGAAAAATACCAAATGAAGTCAGAAAGGGTTGAAAATTGATGATGTGGCTTCGAATGGTGCATTTTGAACACACGAAAAGCCTGGAGTTCAAATAAGTTCAAGAAAATGAAATGACTTTTGTAACCGATGAGTTTCCGTTCGAAACCCCGATACTTCGAAAGGGACTGTCCGTTTTGTACACGAAGTGCATCCAGTTTTTGCCGTAACCCACTCAACTTTTTAGCACATGCTATGTGGGTGAAAGGTTGATACCATGCCAACTTTCAACCTTTTCAGAGTTCATTTGTAGTGCTTTTCAATTTCTGGGTCATTTAGCTCAAAAAAATCATTAAATGCATGAAAAATACCAAATGAAGTCAGAAAGGGTTGAAACTATAATTATATAAAAAATATGCAACTAAAATTATCAAAGTATTTTTTGTTCAAAACATTAATAGCAAAAAGAATTTTCATAAAGAATTTTTTTGTTAGAAACTTTAATAGCAAACTAAAATAACCAAATCTGTTTTTGATTAAAACAGACATTTAAAATAACCTAAAACTTACCAAATTGAATATAATGATAAAACACAGTAACATTAAATAGCAGGAAAAAGAATCACTCAAAAATCTATTTTTTTAGTAAAGTTATTCACAAACTAGTTATTCACACCAATTTAAAAGAATTCAAATTTAAACTATTCAAATTTGGAAACTAATGGCACTAACAGAAAGTTTATAATTTTTGCGACCTAAAAGCAAAAAGAATCACTGAAAAACTGTAAGTAGAAACAAAAGAAAATAAATAAAGCAAAAAAGAAAACAAAAAAAGTAGAAAAAATTTAAAAAAAATGCCGCTTACTACCACCAAATTGGGCCAGGATTCGGGCCCGCTGCCGGCCTTGAAGGCCCACAGGCAGGGGTGTGCAATTAGGCCCGTAAGCCTGCTGTTGAGAGGAGCTCGAGAGGTTCTGCACAGCAGCGCTTATAAACCACTCTCGAGCCCTCTCAACTAGCGAGGTGGGACTAAACATTTGGCCCCGGGCAGCACCACCCGTTGGTTCCGGTTGGTGGCACCAACCGGGACCAATGCCCACCTTTGGTCCCGGTTGGTGCCATCAACCGGGACCAATGGTCCCTGTTTCCCGCCCTTTGGGCTGACGAAAAGAGACCTTTGGTCCCGGTTGGTGGCACCAACCGGGACCAAAGGTCCCTGTTTCCTGCCCTTTGGGCTGACGAAAAGAGACCTTTGGTCCCGGTTGGTGGCACCAACCGGGACGAAAGGGAGGCATTGGTCCCGGTTGGTTCCACCAACCGGGACTAAAGGTGTGTGTATATAAGCCACGCACTTAGCAGTTTCTTCAAATCGTGTTCTTCTCCGCTCGACGCCCTGCTCCTCGTTGCCGTCGCCGCCGAGCCCTGCCCCGACGCCGTCAGGCTGCTCCACCTCGCCGTCGTCGCCGTCGCCGAGCTGCCCCTGACGCCGTCCCCGCACCCACTGTGAGCCGCCTCGCCGTTCCCCTCCTCTCATCCTCCCCCCCCCCCCGCGCCCCGACGCCGTCGCCCGCCGCGCCGTTCCCCTCCTCTCCTCCTCCCCCCCCCCCCGCGCCCCGACGCCGTCGCCCGCCGCCCGCCGCCCGTCGTCCGCCGTCCGCCACACTCTGCGAGCCGTCGCCCGCCGCCCGCCGTCCGCCGCGCTCTGCGAGCCGTCGCCCGCCGCCCGCCGCCCGCCGTCCGCCGCCCGCCGCCCGCCGTCCGCCCGCGCCATGTCGCCCGTCGCCCGCCGCGCTCTGCGAGCCGTAGCTCTGCTTGTCGCGCCCCGTCGCCCGTCGTCCGCCGTCGGGAAGGGCCTCGCCGGCTTAACTCCGGCGACGCTGACGTGGCGCTGACGTGGCGCCGTCGTTCATGTATATGTTTTTTTCATGTATATGTGTATATGTTCATGTATATGTGTGTATATGTCCATGTATATCTGTATGTGTATGTATGGATGGATGAATGGATGGATGTAACTATATGGATGCATGTAACTCTAAGTTAAAATTATTAGGAGTCTTAGGAAAAAATTAGTATGTGTATGTTAGATTACAGAAAAAAAATTGGTTTTATGAAAAATTAGTGATTAAACGATAAGAAAACGTTCTCATAGGAATTTGTCTCGACGTCGACGATGCCCGGACCTCATCCTCGTCGTCGAGTGGTCCGCGAGAGCCTGCTTGATAGGCGCCATGTCCGGGACTGGGCTCCGCCGGGCTGGCACTGGGAGGTGCTACCTTCCCGGGCTCGGAGGTTGGTGAGGAATCCAGGTCTCGTCGTCGACCCGGAGCTTCTGTGGTGGCGGTCACGCGGGCCACTTTCGGTGCGGAGGGAGCGGGCCCCCGCGGAGGTGGTACGTCACCGTGTCAGGGAGGAGGACGAGCACGTCCGTCGCTACATGGCGGCGTTGGACGCCCGGTTCGACAATACCTGGCAGATTCTTCAGGGATCTCACCCGAGTTATGATCCCGTGATGGTTCCTTATCTTTGGGTGTCCACCGCCGGCGACTCAGAGACCGCTAGTGAACCTAGTTCACCGTCCTCCACTTTGGATTCTAGGATATTCGATCTGTATTAGTGATCTTATATGATAATATTCGAGATGTATTAGTTAATATTTGATGATGCATTAACTGGATTGTTCGGGATGATGTATTAGTTAATATCGAGTGCTTGTGTTTTGCCAGTCATTGCGGCAAAACATAGGGAATTTTTTCTATGTCATTGCTCGATATATGGAACGGGTTGACTTCAGGTCTGTTTCGGCTCCTTGTGTGTCTTTCAGTGAGGGAGAGTGTCCACCATATATATATATATGAGAGAGGAAGAATCCCGACTGTTGTCGTGGGGGTCGCTTCTCCTTCTTTTCCTTGTGCTAGATATTTGTAATGCACTAGGGAAAGAAGGAGTAGCGACCATCACCGACGGTCGATATATGAGAGAGGAAGAATCCCGACTGTTGTCGTGGGGGTCGCTTCTCCTTCGTTCCCGTGTGCTAGACATTTTGGTGTAATGCACTCGGGGACGAATGGAGGAGCCACCATCACCGACGGTCGCAATATCAGAGGGAGTGCCCACCATATACGTGAGATGAGAGTTTAGGAAGCAAAGACTCGACAGACCTAAAGTCAACCCGTTGCATATTTTGAGTAATAGTGATCTGTGTGTTGATCAGTTTCCTGGTAGTTGCCTTCGATCGATTTTAAATGTTTCAACTATGAACATAGGAAATGTCTGACGACGATAGCGAAAGGGAATTCGGTATGTGCGAATACTGCGAAGACGAGCGCGGTCTGTGCGACACGACTCACCTAGTTGATGGTAGGCGCTTCAGCATCGTGCTGGATGAGACCTTCGAAGTGGATACAGTAAGTCACAACGACAAGTCTTTTTTCGTAATTAAGCATGACTTCTGCTTCTTTTGCTTCAACTTATAATTTTAATTTTTTACATTCTACTAGCGTATCCCCTGCCATGCAAGAAGATATGTCTTGGATAAGATTGGTTTCAATACTAAAGAAAGTATGGAGGTAAAGATAGTTCACTTGAGGACCGAGCATGGTTATACTTTTGCCGTAAAATTGTACAATGCAGACACCTACTCCTTTTTTGAATGCAAAAGTTGGCAAGCACTATGCAAGGCTTATGCATTTGAGCCTAATATGCTTATCACCTTTGATATTCGTCCGGAAGATGAAATTGAAGGTAATATCGACATCTGGGTCGATGTGTAGACACCTCCAGTTCTACCATTATGTGAGTTTCTCAACCATATTTATTATGATTCCGATTCTGCCTCCTTGTGAGTTTGTTAAACATATTTATTATGTAATTTATATTGTTTATTTCAAAATAGTTGACAGCTTATTTCCATTGACAGCTTATTTTCATTCTTCAAAAAATGTACGGAAGATGGTAGACAGAACCTACTACACCGATGGCGCAGAATTAACTTGTCAGGAGAAAAATCATCTTATCGCATTTATTAATGATCTTCAGAATTACAATACCTATTATCAAACTCCTACACATTATGGTCAATACGTGCCACTAGTGCACGTGTTGAACTACGGTAACATCCATGGAGATCGCATGGTAAGATTTTTTACTATTACGACATCCGTGCATCTTTTGCATAAATTATTTTTAAAACTAAACTACATTGCTAACTACGAAGTTATTACTATGTTTTTCAACAGAAAATCCCGAATGATTGTGTGCCTCATCTGATGTTTCCGAAAGGTCACCTTGATGTTATGAGCTTACTGCCACCAGGTCATCATATGCATCACTGTTGTCCATACCGGATTTCTAAAACCGATGAAGACATGACAATCAAAGATTGGAAAAAATGTATGGTCGATCGTAGGGAGCTACTTGGAAGCAACATTGTGCGACGTGCAAGAATTGGAGACAGGATAATCTCCATTCTCCATAATGGAGAGTCAGGGCCTATCTTGTTTTATGCTATTTTACCTAAGAGAGGCCGGGTAGTTAGGTCCTAGCTAATACTCATGATCATGTGCTAAGAACAATTAAGTATGGTTGGTTAGATGACTATGGTGATGATGATCTAGTATGACTTGTTATTATGAAACTTGTTGTTCGACCAATCTCTCGGAGAAAGAGAGGTCGATCACTTCTCTGTGTATATGTTCATGACGATCTTGTGTACTTAATGGTTCCTTCATTTGCTTACTAGCTAGCGTGTCGAGTTCTCTCTATAGTAGCTAGCGTCGACCAAGCACGGAGAAAGAGAGGACACTTCTCTCTATTAGCTAGCTAACATAATATGAAACACCTCAATTAACCCTACAACCCCCCCCCCCCCTAAACCCCCCTTTCAAAAAAAAAAAAAACCCCAGTGCCTTTTGGTCCCGGTTGGTGTTGCCAACCGGGACTAAAGGTCCTGCCTTTTGGTCCCGGTTGGTGTTACAAACCGGGACTAAAGGTCCTCCTGCCCGGGCTCCCCGCGGCTGCCACGTGGACGGCCTTTGGTCCCGGTTCGTAAGCGAACCGGGACTAAAGGTTTTGGGCTTTAGTCCCGACCCTTTAGTCCCGGTTCCAGAACCGGGACAAAAGGCCCTTACGAACCGGGACAAATGGGGGTTTTCCTACTAGTGATGTACCAGATTTGAGTTATTTTCATTTCAATATTGTTTTTGTTTTCAGACATTCTGGATCATACTAATTTATTCTTTTGTGTTCCACTAATTTCTTTCTATGCTTTCAAGTTCGTCAGTGTGTTTGTTAGTGTCATCTCCAGTTACCATTGGTGCCTATGATTTGGATTATTAATCGTTTGATTCCTTCAGGTGATGGGGCAGCCGCCAACTTGGGCCTGCTGAAGAACGGCGGGGCGGTGCAAAGCGCAACTCCGACGCAGTTCCTCGCCGGTTGGACGGCGTTCAGGCGCAACCCCGGTGCCCACTGAGTACTGCCTCGGCTACAACCTCCCTTGGTGAGCTCCATCTTCCTCCTGCTCACCTGCTTCGGCTACTGTGTTGGACATGGCCGTGGCCATATTGATGTGGTGCTCGTCTGGTTGATGCTTTATGCCCTACTCATGCATCGGTTCCTGCTTGAGCTCTGTAGTTGTGGATGCATGCTATTCTAGGGTTTGCAGGCTGTTGTTCATGTTTGGTTTCTATCATAGGAGTTCCTGCGATGATCTGGTTTACATGTGGATGCTCTGGTCATATAGCTATGCTCCTGGATTTGCTAAATTGATCAGTAGTGTTCGTGCTAGGCGTTCGTGCTAGGGCGATGATGATTAACCGTGGCTGAAATAAGTGTGCCTTTGAGCAATCGACGCACCTGTGGGTATCAAGTTGGATCCTCCCTCTTGTCTCTAGAATCCTTTTTGATCCTGTGATACCTATTGATCTGTCCTTGGATGGTCATTCTTGTGGAGTGATAACCAGGGCAGCTCCATTGTATAAACAGATTGATCTGGTGATAAGAGATGACGGGGGTAGGTTATATGATCGAGGAAAGACGAATTTGAGCCCACTATGCAATGACACTGAACCCTTTTTATTTGTATTTAAAGGCATTGCTTATTTATGCTCCAGTGTTTATAGCCGTCTTATGTACAGATTTCTTCTCTTTTATACCTTTATTGCATATAAGTTGTTCTTGATCTTTTATTGTTTGTTGTTGGTCCTTGATTTAGTCTGGTTAGGATTTCTTCTCTCTCTTATGTAAAGATTTCTTCTCTCTCATACCAATGTTTTGTCCATGTAGTAACAGATATATATTTCAAGCATGACATGAATAAACCTGAATGGTCTTTGAGATGAGATGCATGGTTGTACAATATAGGGTACTAAGTTAGAGATCGGTTGTCCCCGTGAATGCAAAGTACTGTTAGCTATAAACATGTTTGCCTCTTACAGTGTTTTGCCTAATTAGTTATTGGGTTGATTTTGGTAGTTCTACTTTTTTGCCGCGAACAATATGCAAGTTAATGTTCAGGGTGTGCTTTGTCCTTGGGATTCTTTACTGTTTTTATTCTAGATGTGGTGGTCTTATTAGTCAGATCAACATTTCTTTTATCGGGCTTTATTTGGCTAATATGCATATCCGGTAGAACAGAGTCTGTTCATGCATTCTTATGCTATTTTCACGTGTGTTTATCTATCTTGTGTTCAGATGGTTTCCCTTCAGTCAGTTTATTGCATGAAACAAGCACTATAGCTGACATGTAACTCTAGTATTCAGTGCATATAGTTGGTGCCTGACATGTAACTCGAGTATTCAGTGCATATGGTTTGTGCCTTTGTGTATGCACATTTTTCTTTCTTTCTTAGAAAGCTGCTATTTCCATTTATTTGGAGAACACCTCTGAATTTTCATTGCACATGAAACGAGTCGCTGTCACTACCCAGCACATGAGTACTCAATGTGTGTATTTTGAGGTCTACATCTTCAAAAGAAATTCGACTATTTATTATATGGGGAACTATAGTTAGTACCGTGTAACTGGACTCCTGTTTGGAGCAGTGGCATCGTTGATACTGGTCTTTGATTTACTATTTGAGCCGCCGCCCCTCCAGCCTGCCTGCCGGCGGCACAATGCTTTTCCAGTCGCCCCTCTTCTCCCTCGCCGTTCGCCGCCCCTGAGCACCACACGGCTCACCGGATCATGCGCCGCCCTGAGCAGCGCGCAGCTCACCGGACCGATTCGTGCCACCCATGCCGACCTGAGATCCGCCTCTGCAGGTATGAACTGCCCTCCAAGGATGAGAACTTTGCATCATGTTGCTTTGTTTAAACAATACTTCCATATTATCTCTCCATTCCGCTTTCACATTATATTAGTAGAACTAATTGCTGTTAAAAGGCTTATGTCTATGTCATTTAAGTTGGTTCACATTCGTTCAGTTTGTTTTGGATCAGCTTAGGTAATTAGATAGACTCAATACAAGGTGGTTTTGCTTCTTTCTTTCTACAAATTACACATATGTTTTCTGACTTTCTCTCGCCTATACCCCATTAAGCAAATAACTAATTATGGCTGTAGGATAAAATCGTGGAAAAGGAAGTTTAACAGAGTAGTTTAACAGGATAATTGTCTGTTGCGGAGTGGATAAACCGATTCGTGCCACCCACGCCGACCTGAGATCCGCCTCTGCAGGTATGAACTGCCCTCCAAGGATGAGAACTTTCCATCATGTTGCTTTGTTTAAACAATACTTCCATATTATCTCTCCATTCCGCTTTCACATTATATTAGTAGAACTAATTGCTGTTAAAAGGCTTATGTCTATGTCATTTAAGTTGGTTCACATTCGTTCAGTTTGTTTTTGGATCAGCTTAGGTAATTAGATAGACTCAATACAAGGTGGTTTTACTTCTTTCTTTCTACAAATTACACATATGTTTTCTGACTTTCTCTCGCCTATACCCCATTAAGCAAATAACTAATTATGGCTGTATGATAAAATCGTGGAAAAGGAAGTTTAACAGAGTAGTTTAACAGGATAATTGTCTGTTGCGGAGTGGATAAACATAGAAGATGTGATGTGTATATGCCATATTTTTCTTCTCTGGATTTCATGGTTGTGCCATACAGAGCAACTATAAACCTACAATGTCCATCTTCTCCCTTATACATGAGAGCTAATTCTTATGTTTCTGGTACAGATAAACATAGAAGATGTGATGTGTATACTCATTCAGGGGAAACTTTAATTAGGACTTTGAAACTTCTTTTGTATTCTTAGACCCAGATAGATTGTAGACAATAAGAGAAATGCTTTTATTAACCAATTACTAAAATGCTTTTATTTCCATGTATTCTTTTGTAATCACATATCACTTTCTAACTTCTCATGTAACTGAGTTTGAAAGTGATATGTGATTACAACAGTCCTACAAATGATGCCAACTACTCTGGTTACATGGATTGCTGGATCTCACATGCCATCCTTCTCTTGGAAGCTCCTTGCACTGTTGTATATTTTTTGATATTAAATAACCTTCCCATTTTTGTTGCAGGAGATTCTAAAAAACTTAGCAATGGCGGGGCTCCTGGAGCTCAATCCTCACTACCACCAGCAGATGATGATGATGCACAAGTGCTTGGGCATGGTTAAACATTGCAGAATAATTGTTTGATGTATGTGGCGTTCTCTGTTTTGTGCAGAGTGTAGACTGAGAAGGTTTCTTGAAGCAGCCAATCATTACAACATAAGACTGCTGCTACCGGTAATTGCTACCTTTTGTTCTTTTAAGTCAGTAGTTACTTATTTAGTGCCATTATCAGAATCAACTCCAGTTGTGTTATTTGATTGCCTCCAGTTTTTTTACAGGTCAATAATCCACTTTTGGTATTTGATTTCCTTCATTCTGTTCTTACAGGTCATCAATATGAATTTGTGGTGGCTGGCAATTATTTTGGCTTGAGGTCAGTAATCATCTCCCACCTAATCAAGGTTTATGCTATTTTCCTAACCGGAAGGGAAATGCATCCTCTGCTTGAACTTATGAGCTTTCTATGTTTTACTAATTTTCTGAGTCCATGCATTCCTTAGGTTACTCCATGTTAATAAAACCCCATTATTTGATCAGGTATTAATACTTAGACCATATGACAGTCCTGCCATAACCAGTGCAGCTTGATGACTGTGTACTTGCTAGGTGCAGAGGGTGTTGCTAAGAAAAGGCTATTACTTGATTAGGTGTTAATGCTCTGCTCAAATTGCACTGATATTGATCTTAAGATGTCAAGCATTTTTATCAAGTGGTCTTCCTCGACTCAAATACCATCGTATTTCTCTTTTGATCACTCGCAGCAGATGTTATGTTACTTTTTTTGAAGTATATTTGGATGTCTGAAGTTTGTTGCGCAACTGCATTAGCATCGGTTCAAAGCCTGGGTTGGTCTCGAATGTATAGTAGGTCGCACTTTTGTGTGTTGGCCAGTTTTTTTTCTGACATTTAGCATGCCGTCAAGGATAACTTACCTATAAAATATATTTCCAGGTCAAGTGACTTGCCTATGCAAGATATAATTGTACTGGATTTAATATGGTATGTGCCAAGGCGTGGTCATCCTGCCTCTCCATACCACAGCTTACTATACTCAGCTTACCATGCTTTTGGCATAACTGTTTGCGATCTATACTAAAATCAATAGTCTTGAAAAAGTGTTGTAATTTCCTTTGGATGTACAAGATTTATACACGCTGGGTCACGACGCTCAGACGGTCAATGTGCAGTTATACCAAAGGATTAATCTCTCTCTTTTCTACTGTATAAGCTCTTTGATTACGTTTTGTTCTTTTTTTTTTTTTTTGAGAATGTGACTGACTAACGTAGTTAAGTACGTTCAAGAATTAATCTTTCTTTTCTACTCTGGTCGTTTGCCCCTGATGTGTAGTCTATAGTATATTTTTAATGGTTGTTGTACCGTAAATTTGATTCGTATAACAACAAAGATTTCCCCAATGAAATATCCGAGATCAAAAGGCATATTAGGGCACATGAATTTTCTGTTTCGTCGATGGCATGGGAGAACTGCTAAAGATTCAATAGTTATGTTCCCACTCAAATTAGTTTGGCGCCGCAATCTAGCTCTTTGGGTAGGTAAAGGTTAGACCTTTATGCTTTGGACTATAGTGCAAGTTGGGGATTTTTTTCTGTTAAAAAAATAACTGGGTTTCTACTGACTTAACATTACTGCTTGACCAAAACGTTGAACCGGCACGATCGCGCCAAGGCGCGATCCCGATGCAATTTATCTTATATTCACATTACCTTTATAAAAAATATATACAATAGAGAGTGCCTCCTACTTGATGCAATTTTAATATCTTCCTAAGAATACAGAACTCATGTTTTGTACGAGTTATGAGAGAATAGCCCTTGGCAGGGGCCAAGGTTCGGCTTTGTTTTGTCCTGCTATTGATATTCATGTCAAACTGAACAAAATGCTTCATGTTGTGATTTGAATTGGTTTGTTCTAATAATTTTTTATTATATTTCCATCTTCGGTTGTATCTCGGATTTCTCATCACACTTTCTTTGAACATATAGTGCATTCTAATGGTGTAATTTGCCTATTCAATGCCATGCTTTAGACTTCTGTTATGGTAGTGCTTTCACTAAAGTAAGTGATCTAAATGATCTTATATTTGTTGCAGAGGGAGTATTTCATAACTGAACATGTGTTATGTACAATCTGTTACTGACTGTCATTGTGAAAAACGCAAAGAGGTACTACCTGCACCTGTAAATTTAACTCCATATTTGTGTTGTCGTGCTACTGTTGTTTAAGCAGTTACACTCCACCTTTCATTTCTTGGAAAATTAGGAATTAACTGAAGCTTGTATTGTTATATTATTTCATACTATAAGAGAAATTTCTCATGTATCACTGAAGCTTGCATTATTACAGTGTCATCAGAAAAATGAAGTCTGAGGACGCTATCAGCCTTTCCTGTCAAGTATTGGCCACTACTATCTGCATTAGCTTCACCTCAGAACATGCCCTTTTTCACTTGGAAAGAGGAAGTAGGAGTTCTCAGTGATGATCATCTACAAGATACCATACATGTTTGTTGATTGACTAACAAAGACAAAGGCCACACCGTTATTGATGTTTCTATAGCATTGTTTCCAGCTGCTGTAACACCTGTTTTTAGACTTGCGAGTATGAACTACTTGGCTATATTTTATAGGACTTATGTACCGATGTAGAATGATAGATCATGCTTTTATACTTTATGATATACCTTTTCGTTGTAGTATTTTGTAAAGTTGCAATGCTCAACATTTGTATAGACTTCTATCATAATGATCCTCTCCTTGCCAGTTGCCAATGAATTTTTTTGTACCATTGCTCATATGATCTTATCAATGTTTGAAGGTACATATATTTAGAAACACTCTTTTGCATCAGATTATTGACTAATAACGTCATATTGTCTCTCACAGAGTAAAAACTTAAGCGAATGATTCTTCTTTACTTTATTTTGTTATCCTGTCTGAATGAGCATTACTTGCTTGATCACAACGTTTGGACCGGCACCCTCGCGCCAAGGCGCGCTCCAGATCTAGTACCTATGGCAAGCGAGCAACCTGAACCGCTGTCCTCCTCGTCATATACCACACCCTGATGCTGCATAGGCTTCGCCAAAGGCCGATGGCCGGATCTGTGGATGCCGATGACCTGGTGGAGGAAGTGGAGGTGGAGGAGACACCTCCTGTGGATGGCGCGTACATAATCGACCATGCGAGGAGAGGAGAGGACGGCTGCTCTGGAGGAACGCATCAGCCAGCAGATCGGGTTCCATGCTGAGGCTGCAACAGGGAGAACGTTCCAAGCGAGCTCGGCTGCAGCGGTCGTCGGCGCTTCTCCTGTTGAGCACCGAGGAGGGAGAGGCGAGGAGAGTAGTAGAGCGAGCTCCGCGATGGAGAGAGCAAATCGGAAAGAGGAGGGCTGGGGCTAGCGGCAGCTTACCTCAGCTCGATCGACGTCCTCGTTTATCTCTGCGGCGGCGGCCTCCGGTGAAGCGCCGAGGAAGACGAAGAGGTGGAGCGCAGCAACGGCACGAGCAGCGGACCGCGATCCTCCTGTTGAGCGCCGGATAGGAGGGAGAGCGGCGCGATATCGACGGCGGTGAGGGGACGCGGGAGAAGAAGCGAGAGTGGCGGCGGCGGCGAGAGAAAGGGCGCAAGAAGGAGTGGCGGCTAGGGTTTCTACCGTGGTTTTTTTTTACCCAGACGCGGTGAAGAAAATGGACGGCTGAGATTCGCTACGAAGGCAGAATTGATGGCTCTTCCATGGTTTGAACTTTTAGATTTGTCCCGTGATTGATGGCGCAGCACTCTCCAACGATATCCTTTTCCGTGTTTACCAATTACCCCTGGCGGTGTTGTGTTGCATGCCCACCTAAAACGGGACGGGACGGTACGGACGGAGCATCACAAAATAACAAAGATGCTCCCTCATCTCTTTCCGGTGACGATCTGCATGCGGCCTAACGCAGCACCGATGGTCCTCCCATCTTCTCTAGCTCCAACAAAAACATATATACTGGAAATCATGGTCATGGCTAACCGTGAGCCTGTACGAGTGCCCATCCATGCATGCAATTTATTAGTGTTCCTAATAATAACAAAACAAAGTAGCTAGGTGCACCTTTTGCATTTAGTATTTTAATTACTAGATGAAAACTGCTAAAGTGAGTGACCTCAACTAATTGCCATCAACCAATGCGTGCAGTATATTGTCGTGGACACGGTCGAAGAAGCGGTGCAAGAGATAATCCCTTATCTGGAGGATACGAGCACTACTGCACACAAGGCCATCTATTTTGATGGATGGCAAGGGCTGGCTGCTTCGGCAGTGCTTAGAGCCATTGCTCAAGACCCTCCGCCATCTCTGCTGCAGAAATTTGACAAGATTGTCCACGTCGATTGCTCGAGGTGGAAAAGCCGAAGAGCCCTCCAGAGGACAATCGCACAAGAACTGAAGCTTCCTCAGCGGGTAACGGATATTTTTGATAGGCAAGATGAAGAAGATGATTTCAGAGGGATAAATGAAGGCTCCGGAGTTGAGATACAAGATGTTGCGGCAGAGATCTATAGCACTATACAAGGCCACGGATGTTTAGTGGTCTTCCATAATGGGAGTGACGGCACAATTGACCTCAATGATTTTGGCATTCCTCTATTTACATGGTTTGGCGGTAGCCGAGTATTGTGGACATTTCGAGGAAGGCTTCGACTCAACTCAAGAATTAGTGAGAAGGTGGATAGTTCTCATCTTTTCATTTTCAATAACTGGCCGTATAAACATTGGAATTATTTGCTGCAAAATGAGGCTAGAGAAATTGCTGGGTACACGGATAATCTTGGTGAAGCAGTTGAAGAGTGTTGCTTGTATCTGTTGTCACTAAATTCTCAAGGAGGCAACATCATGGACTACAACTGGGCCACCCATGCTTCTAGCTATTGGGTATGCGATGGGATTATACAGGGAGGTCAGGGTGACGAAGCATGGAAGGTTGCTGCTGCTCTGCATCAACAGATAAATATGGAGGATTATTCATCTAATACCTTGCCCTCTTTTGGTCATAAACTGGAGACTCCTCCTAAACGGTGGATATTGTCCAAGGACAGCTCTGTTGTGCATCCACAGTCAACATCATTCTTCCTTGCCGCAGTAACAAGCGAGTCTGATCCTCCATTAAGATCCTTACCTAATGACATGTTTCATCAATCAAACAAGCTTCATGTGCTCAAGTTATGTTGCTGCACCTTCAGTTTTTCTTCACCTCCTTTCTGTTGTTGCCGCAACTTAAGGTTCCTCGGATTAGATGGCTGCAAGGACCAACGAGCAGAAGAAGATGAGAAGCAAGATAGGCCAACCATGGAAATTTTTCAGAGCCTATGGGTACTAGACATATGCCACACAGATTGGGAGTTGGATTTATCAACAGACATAATAGAGCAGATGGCTGCAAACATTAAGGAGGTACATACAAAGAAAGGAAGGATTTGGTGCCATAGTTTTTCATGGCGACAACTACAGAACCTTCGCAAGCTTCGAGTGATTGAGCCTACAAGCCCTTGGCAGACAGGAAAAATGGATGAATTCACAGATATGGTGAAGATGGAGTTCCTCGAGCTATCTGGGAATAGTACAATACAAGTTTTGCCCAATTTGTCAAGATCAACTAGCCTCAAGACTCTGGTTCTAGATGGTTGTGTTGGTTTGGAGCATGTTGAAGGACTCCCTCCGTCGCTTGAATCATTCAACTTAGGTGCAAGACCAAGAAAGGATGATTTCAAGGAAGCCAAAATAAGCCGCATCTCCTTGGCTGGCTATGTAAGATTGTCTGACTTCACTGCGTGGATCATTTCCAAACCTTGAGGAGCTGGACCTCTCAGGCACAAGAGTCAAGACACTTGACCTCACAACTCAGGTGGTGCAGGTCCCATGTCTCCAACAAATTATTCTATTGGGATGTATGCAGCTCCATGCCATGTTATGGCCAGCAGAGGGTCTGCCAACACTAAAAGTGCTGCACATTGACTCCTCGATCTGTCCGGTTCAAACGAAACTACATGAAGTGTATGTTACTATAATGGATATAAGGTTTTTTCAGTCCTTGGTATTACAAAGCAATGTTTAGTTCTGTTGGAAGTGTTGGGGAACGTTGCATGGGAAACAAAAAATTTCCTACGGACACGCAAGATCTATCCATGGTGATGAGCATCTACGAGAGGGAGAGTGAATCTACATACCCTTGTAGATCGCTAAGCGGAAGCGTTAAGAAACGCGGTTGATGTAGTCGAACGTCTTCGCGATTCAAATCGCCGAGCGTCCCGCGATCCCATCACGATCCGTCTCGCGATTCCATCACGATCCATCCCGCGATCCCATCATGATTCGTCCCGCGATCTTGATCACGGTCCTTCTGATCTAGTGACGAACGGACGGCACCTCCGCGTTCAACACATGTACGGCTTGATGACGCCTTCACCTCCTCGATCCAGCGAGCGATGGTGAAGTAGTAGATGAGTTCCAGCAGCACGACGGCGTGGTGATGGTGGTGAGGAACAATCTCTGCAGGGCTTCGCCAAGCACTATGGAGATTATGACGGAGGAACTAGAGGGCTAGGGTTGCCGGCACACGGCTTGGGAAATCCTGATGTATCCCGTGTGCTAGCCCTGCCCCTCTATTTATATGTTGAGCCCTGGGGTCTAAACTTGGACAAAAAGCCTCCACAAGGTCGGTTTTGCCCGCACAAGGTCGGTTTGGCCCGCAAGGAAAGAGTCCAACTCGGATCCCTACCGCACCGCGCACAAGCGGTAGTACCGCTTCACACAAGCGGTAGTACCGCTTGAGCGGTAGTACCGCTTCACCCAAGCGGTAGTACCGCTTGAGCGGTAGTACCACTTCACACAAGCGGTAGTACCGCTTAAGCGGCAGTACTGTTGGAAATATGCCCTAGAGGCAATAATAAATTGGTTATTATTATATTTCCTTGTTCATGATAATCATTTATTATCCATGCTATAATTGTATTGATTGGAAACTCAAATACATGTGTGGGTACATAGACAACACTGTGTCCCTAGTAAGCCTCTAGTTGACTAGCTTGTTGATCAAAGATGGTTAAGGTTTCCTAGCCATGGACATGAGATGTCATTTGATAACGGGATCACATCATTAGGAGAATGATGTGATGGACAAGACCCAAACTACGAACGTAGCATATGATCGTGTCAGTTTATTGCTATTGTTTTCTGCATGTCAAGTATCTGTTCCTTTGACCATGAGATCATGCAACTCACTGACACCGGAGGAATACCTTGTGTGTATCAAACGTCGCAACGTAACTGGGTGACTATAAAGGTGCTCTACAGGTATCTCCGAGGGTGTCTGTTGGGTTGGCATGGATCAAGACTGGGATTTGTTACTCCGTATGACGGAGAGGTATCTCAGGGCCCACTCGGTAATACAACATCACAATGAGCCTTGCAAGCAATGTGACTAAAGTGTTAGCCACGAGATCTTGTATTACGGAACGAGTAAAGAGACTTGCCGGTAACGAGATTGAACTAGGTATAGTGATACCGACGATCGAATCTCGGGCAAGTAACATACCGAAGAACAAAGGGAACAGCATACGGGATTAACTGAATCCTTGACATAGAGGTTCGACCGATAAAAGATCTTCGTAGAATATGTAGGAGCCAATATGGGCATCCAGGTCCCGCTATTGGTTATTGGCCGTAGAGGTGTCTCGGTCATGTCTACATAGTTCTCGAACCCGCAGGGTCTACACACTTAACGTTTGGTGACGATTAGTATAGTTTAGTTATTATGTTGGTGACCGAAGGTTGTTCGGAGTCCCGGATAAGATTCAGGACATGACGAGGATCTCCGGAATAGTCCGGAGGTAAAGATTGATATATGTGATAATAGTGTTTTGATCTCCGGAAGAGTTCCGGAGTTCACCGGAAGGGGTTCCGGATGTTTACCGAAGTGTTCGGGTGCGAGAACACTTTATATGGGCCAAAGGATAAAAGCCCACGAGGTATTGGAAAGTGCAAAAGTAGTTTTGCTGCCGCGTAAGCGGTACTACCGCTTGATGAAGCGGTACTACCGCCCGAGCGGTACTACCGCTTGTGTGAAGCGGTACTACCGCTTGGGAGCGGTACTACCGCTTGTGCGCGGCTGTGCACAGTTCGGCAGGGATCCGAGTTGGACTCTTTTCCTGCGGGCCAAACCGACCTTGTGCGGGCAAAACCGACCTGGAGGAGGCTTTTACTCCAAGTTTAGACCCCAAGGCTCAACATATAAATAGAGGGGCAGGGCTAGCACACGGGACACATCAAGATTTCCCCAAGCCGTGTGCGGCAACCCTAACCCTCTAGTTTCTCCGTCATAATCTCCGTAGTGCTTGGCGAAGCCCTGCAGAGATTGTTCCTCACCACCATCACCACGCCGTCGTGCTGCTGGAACTCAACCACTACTTCACCATCGCTCGCTGGATCGAGGAGGTGAAGGCGTCATCAAGCCGTACGTGTGTTGAACGTGGAGGTGCCGTCCGTTCGGTGCTAGTTCGTGATCGGATCGAGGGACGACTTGCGATTTGGATCGCGGAGGCGTTCGACTACATCAACCGCGTTTCTTAAACGCTTCCGCTTAGCGATCTACAAGGGTATGTAGATTCACTCTCCCTCTCGTAGATGTTCATCACCATGGATAGATCTTGTGTGTGCGTAGGAAAATTTTTGTTTCCCATGCAACGTTCCCCAACAGTGGCATCATGAGCCAGGTCTATGCGTAGATGAGATCTCAAGTAGAACACAAACGAGTTGTGGGCGTGGGTGTATACATATTGCTTGCCGTTACTAGTTGATATGTGATTCGGCGGTATTGTGAGATGAAGCGGCCCGGACCGACATTACGCGTACACTTACGCGAGACAGGTTCCTTCAACTGACATGTAACTTCGTTGCATAAAGATGGCTAGCGGGTGTCTGTCTCTCTCACTTTAGTTGAATCGATTTCAATGAAGAGGGTTCTTTTAGAAGATCAAAAAGCAATCACTACACCACGTTGTGGTTTTGCGTAGGTAAGAACGGTTCTTGCAAACCCATAGCAGCCACGTAAAATTTGCAACAACAATTAGAGGACGTCTAACTTGTTTTTGCAGGGTATGTTGTGATGTGATATGGCCAATTACATGATGAGATATATGTGATGTATGAGATGATCATGTGATGTATAGAATATCACGACTTGCATGTCGATGAGTACGGCAACTGGCAGGAGCCATAGAGTTGTCTTTAATTATTGTATGACCTGCGTGTCAATCATTAAGCGCTATGTAATGCTTTACTTTATCGCTAAACGTTAGCAATAGTCGTGGAAGCAACAGTCGGCGCGACAACCTCATGGCGACACGTTGATGGAGATCAAGATGATGGAGATCATGGTGTCATGCCGGTGACGATGGAGATCATGCCGGTGCTTTGGAGATGGAGATCAAAAGCACAAGTTCATGGCCATATCATGTCACTTATGATTTGCATGTGATGTTAATCCTTTTATGCATCTTATTTTGCTTAGGACGACGGTAGCATTATAAGGTGATCCCTCACTTAAATTTCAAGATAAAATTGTGTTCTCCCCAAGTGTGCACCGTTGCGAAAGTTCGTCGTTTCGAGACACGCCGTGATGATCGGGTGTGATAGACTCTACGTTCGCATACAACGGGTGTAAGCCATGTTACACGTGCGGAACACTCGGGTTAAACTTGACGAGCCTAGCATGTACAGACATGGCCTCGGAACACAAGAGACCGAAAGATCGAACATGAGTCATATAGTAGATATGATCAACATGAAGATGTTCACCATTGAAACCACCTCAACTCACGTGATGATCGGACTTGAGTTGGTGGATTTGGATCATGTTACACTCGAATGACCGGAGGGATGTCAATTTGAGTGGGAGTTTTTTAAGTAATATGATTAACTAAACTCATTATCTAGAACAATAGTCTAAGTTGTCTTTGCTATATTTATGTTGTAGATCATGGCTCGCGCAGTAGCACCCCTGAATTTTAATGCGTTCCTAGAGAAAGCTAAGTTGAAAGATGATGGAAGTAACTTTGTGGACTGGGCCCGTAATCTAAGGATTATCCTTACGGCTTCCCAGAAGGCTTATGTCCTTAATGCACCGCTTGGTGATCCACCCGCTCCAGTTGAGTCTCTAGACGTTGTGAACGCCTGGCAGGCTCGTTCTGATGATTACTCAATAGTTCAATGTGCAATGTTGTATGGCTTAGAACCGGGACTTCAAAGACGTTTTGAACGTCATGGAGCATATGAGATGTTCCAGGAGTTGAAGTTTATCTTTCAGAAGAATGCCCGGATCGAGAGATATGAGATCTCCGATAAGTTCTATGCTTGCAAGATGGAGGAGAACGGGTCTATCAGTGATCACGTGCTCAGAATGTCTGGGTACTCCACCCGTCTGGCTGAATTAGGGATGCCCCTTCCGCCAGAGGCTATCACTGACAGAGTTCTTCAATCATTGCCACCTAGCTACAAGAGCTTCGTGTTGAACTATAACATGCACGGGATGAACAAGTCAGTCGCCGAGCTGTTTGCGATGCTGAAAGCCGCTGAGTCTGAAATTCAGAAGGAGCATCAAGTGTTGATGGTCAATAAAACCACTAGTTTCAAGAAAAATGGCAAGGGTAAGAAGGGTAACTCCAAGAAGAGTGGCAAAGCAGTTGCTCCTCTCGTGAAGAAACCCAAGGCTGGACCCAAACCAGAAACTGTGTGTTTTCATTGCAAGGGAACTGGACACTGGAAGCGGAACTGCCCCAAGTATTTGGCTGACAAGAAGGCGGCCAACAACAAACAAGGTATATATGATATACATGTTATTGATGTGTACCTTACCAACTCTCGTTGTAGTGCCTGGGTATTTGATACCGGTGCGGTTGCTCATATATGCAACTCAAAATAGGAACTGCGGAATAGACGGAGGCTGGCAAAGGACGAAGTGACGATGCGCGTGGGAAATGGTTCCAAGGTTGATGTGATCGCCGTCGGCACGCTCGCTCTTCGATTACCGTCGGGATTAGTGATGAACCTAAATAAGTGTTATTTGGTGCCTGCGTTAAGCATGAACATTATATCTGGATCTTGTTTATTGCGAGACGGTTACTCATTTAAATCAGAGAATAATGGTTGTTCTATTTATATGAGTAATATCTTTTATGGTCATGCACCCAATGTGAGGGGTTTATTCTTATTGAATCTCGATAGTAATGATACACATGTTCATAACATTGATGCCAAAAGATGTAGAATTGATAATGATAATACCACTTTCTTGTGGCACTGCCGTTTAGGTCATATTGGCGTAAAACGCATGAGGAAGCTCCATGCTGATGGACTTTTGGAGTCACTTGATTTTGAATCACTTGACACATGTGAGCCATGCCTCATGGGCAAGATGACTAAAACGCCGTTCTCTGGAACAATGGAACGGGCAAGTGACTTATTGGAAATCATACATACTGATGTGTGTGGTCCGATGAGTATTGAGGCGCGCGGTGGTTATCGTTATTTTCTCACCTTCACTGATGACTTAAGTAGATATGGGTATATTTACTTAATGAAACACAAGTCTGAAACATTTGAAAAGTTCAAACAATTTCAGAGTGAAGTTGAGAATCATCGTAACAAGAAGATTAAATTCCTACGATCTGATCGAGGAGGAGAATATCTGAGTTATGAGTTTGGCAGTGACTTAAGACAGTGTGGAATTGTTTCACAATTGACACCGCCTGGAACACCACAGCGTAATGGTGTGTCCGAACGTCGTAATCGAACCTTATTGGATATGGTGCGATCTATGATGTCTCTTGCCGATTTGCCACTATCGTTTTGGGGTTATGCATTAGAGACAGCTGCATTCACTTTAAATAGGGCACCATCGAAATCTGTTGAGACGACGCCTTATGAACTTTGGTTTCGCAAGAAGCCAAAGCTGTCGTTTCTTAAAGTTTGGGGATGTGATGCTTATGTCAAAAAGCTTCAGCCTGAAAAGCTGGAACCCAAAGCGGAGAAATGCGTCTTCATAGGATACCCAAAAGAGACAGTTGGGTATACCTTCTACCTCAGATCCGAAGGCAAAGTGTTTGTCGCTAAAAACGGAATATTTCTTGAGAAAGAGTTTCTCTCGAAAGAATTGAGTGGGAGGAAGATAGAACTTGATGAGGTTGTTGAACTTTTACTTCAACCTGAGAGTAGCGCAGCACAGAAAGTTGTTTCTGTGGAGCCTACATTAGCTGAAGAGGAAGTTAATGATGATGATCATGAAGCTTTGGATCAAGTTGCTATCGAACCTCGTAGGTTGACAAGGACGCGTACTGCTCCCGAGTGGTACGGCAACCCTGTCTTAGACATCATGTTGTTAGACAACGATGAACCTACGAGCTATGGAGAAGCGATGATGGGCCCGGATTCCGAGAAGTGGTTAGAGGCCATGAAATCCGAGATGGGATCCATGTATGAAAACAAAGTATGGACTTTGGAAGTATTACCTGAAGGGCGTAAGGCCATTCATAACAAATGGATCTTTAAGAGGAAGACGGACGCGGACGGTAATGTCACCGTCTATAAAGCTCGACTTGTGGCAAAGGGTTTTTCACAAGTTCAAGGAGTTGACTACGATGAGACCTTCTCACCCGTAGCGATGCTTAAGTCCGTCAGAATCATGTTAGCAATAGCTGCCTTTTTCGATTATGAAATTTGGCAGATGGATGTCAAAACAGCGTTCCTTAACGGTTACCTTAAGGAAGAGTTGTATATGATGCAACCAGAAGGTTTTGTCGATCCAGAGAATGCTGACAAAGTTTGCAAACTCCAGCGATCCATTTATGGACTAGTGCAAGCATCTCGGAGTTGGGATCTTCGTTTTGATGAGGTGATCAAAGCGTTCGAGTTTATACAAGTTTACGGAGAAGCTTGTATTTACAAGAAAGTGAGTGGGAGCTCTATAGCGTTTCTAATATTATATGTGGATGACATATTACTGATTGGAAACAATATAGAAATGCTGGAAAGCGTAAAGGAATATTTGAACAAGAGTTTTTCAATGAAGGACCTAGGAGAAGCTGCTTTCATATTAGGCATCAAGATCTATAGAGATAGATCGAGACGCTTGATAGGACTTTCACAAAGCACATACCTTGACAAAGTTTTGAAGAAGTTCAAAATGGATCAGTCCAAGAAGGGGTTCTTGCCTATATTGCAAGGTGTGAAGTTGAGTAAGACTCAATGCCCAGTGACTGCAGAAGATAGAGAAAAGATGAGTGTCATCCCCTATGCTTCGGCCATAGGCTCTATCATGTATGCAATGCTGTGCACAAGACCCGATGTCAGCCTTGCCATAAGTATGGTCGGAAGGTTTCAAAGTGATCCAGGAATGGAACACTGGACGGCGGTCAAGAATATCCTGAAGTACCTGAAAAGGACTAAGGATATGTTTCTCGTTTATGGAGGTGATCAAGAGCTCGTCGTAAAGGGTTACGTCGATGCAAGCTTTGACACTGATCCGGATGACTCTAAGTCTCAAACCGGATACGTGTTTATTCTTAATGGGGGTGCGGTTAGCTGGTGCAGTTCCAAGCAAAGCGTGGTAGCAGATTCTACATGCGAAGCGGAGTACATCGCTGCCTCGGAGGCGGCGAAGGAAGGTGTCTGGATGAAGGAGTTCATGACAGATCTTGGAGTAGTGCCTAGTGCGCTTAACCCAATGACTCTGTTTTGTGATAATACTGGTGCCATTGCTCTAGCCAAGGAACCAAGATTTCACAAGAGGACCAGACACATAAAGCGACGTTTCAATTCCATCCGCGATTACATCAAGGAGGACGACATAAATATTTGCAAAGTACACACGGATCTAAATGTTGCAGATCCGATGACTAAACCTCTTCCAAGGGCTAAACATGAACAACACCAGAACTGCATGGGTGTTCGATTCATTACAATGTAAATCACATAGTGATGTGAACTAGATTATTGACTCTAGTGCAAGTGGGAGACTGTTGGAAATATGCCCTAGAGGCAATAATAAATTGGTTATTATTATATTTCCTTGTTCATGATAATCGTTTATTATCCATGCTATAATTGTATTGATTGGAAACTCAAATACATGTGTGGGTACATAGACAACACTGTGTCCCTAGTAAGCCTCTAGTTGACTAGCTTGTTGATCAAATATGGTTAAGGTTTCCTAGCCATGGACATGAGATGTCATTTGATAACGGGATCAAATCATTAGGAGAATGATGTGATGGACAAGACCCAAACTACGAACGTAGCATATGATCGTGTCAGTTTATTGCTATTGTTTTCTGCATGTCAAGTATCTGTTCCTTTGACCATGAGATCATGCAACTCACTGACACCGGAGGAATACCTTGTGTGTATCAAACGTCGCAACGTAACTGGGTGACTATAAAGGTGCTCTACAGGTATCTCCGAGGGTGTCTGTTGGGTTGGCATGGATCAAGACTGGGATTTGTTACTCCGTATGACGGAGAGGTATCTCAGGGCCCACTCGGTAATACAACATCACAATGAGCCTTGCAAGCAATGTGACTAAAGTGTTAGCCACGAGATCTTGTATTACGGAACGAGTAAAGAGACTTGCCGGTAACGAGATTGAACTAGGTATAGTGATACCGACGATCGAATCTCGGGCAAGTAACATACCGAAGAACAAAGGGAACAGCATACGGGATTAACTGAATCCTTGACATAGAGGTTCGACCGATAAAAGATCTTCGTAGAATATGTAGGAGCCAATATAGGCATCCAGGTCCCGCTATTGGTTATTGGCCGTAGAGGTGTCTCGGTCATGTCTACATAGTTCTCGAACCCGCAGGGTCTACACACTTAACGTTTGGTGACGATTAGTATAGTTGAGTTATTATGTTGGTGACCGAAGGTTGTTCGGAGTCCCGGATAAGATTCAGGACATGACGAGGATCTCCGGAATAGTCCAGAGGTAAAGATTGATATATGTGATAATAGTGTTTTGATCTCCGGAAGAGTTCCGGAGTTCACCGGAAGGGGTTCCGGATGTTTACCGAAGTGTTCGGGTGCGAGAACACTTTATATGGGCCAAAGGATAAAAGCCCACGAGGTATTGGAAAGTGCAAAAGTAGTTTTGCTGCCGCGTAAGCGGTACTACCGCTTGATGAAGCGGTACTACCGCCCGAGCGGTACTACCGCTTGTGTGAAGCGGTACTACCGCTTGTGAGTGGTACTACCGCTTGTGCGCGGCTGTGCACGGTTCGGCAGGGATCCGAGTTGGACTCTTTTCCTGCGGGCCAAACCGACCTTGTGCGGGCAAAACCGACCTGGAGGAGGCTTTTACTCCAAGTTTAGACCCCAAGGATCAACATATAAATAGAGGGGCAGGGCTAGCACACGGGACACATCAAGATTTCCCCAAGCCGTGTGCGGCAACCCTAACCCTCTAGTTCCTCCGTCATAATCTCCGTAGTGCTTGGCGAAGCCCTGCAGAGATTGTTCCTCACCACCATCACCACGCCGTCGTGCTGCTGGAACTCAACCACTACTTCACCATCGCTCGCTGGATCGAGGAGGTGAAGGCGTCATCAAGCCGTACGTGTGTTGAACGCGGAGGTGCCGTCCGTTCGGCGCTAGTTCGTGATCGGATCGAGGGACGACTTGCGATTTGGATCGCGGAGGCGTTCGACTACATCAACCGCGTTTCTTAAACGCTTCCGCTTAGCGATCTACAAGGGTATGTAGATTCACTCTCCCTCTCGTAGATGCTCATCACCATGGATAGATCTTGTGTGTGCGTAGGAAAATTTTTGTTTCCCATGCAACGTTCCCCAACAGTGGCATCATGAGCCAGGTCTATGCGTAGATGAGATCTCGAGTAGAACACAAACGAGTTGTGGGCGTGGGTGTATACATATTGCTTGCCGTTACTAGTTGATATGTGATTCGGCGGTATTGTGAGATGAAGCGGCCCGGACCGACATTACGCGTACACTTACGCGAGACAGGTTCCTTCAACTGACATGTAACTTCGTTGCATAAAGATGGCTAGCGGGTGTCTGTCTCTCTCACTTTAGTTGAATCGATTTCAATGAAGAGGGTTCTTTTAGAAAATCAAAAAGCAATCACTACACCACGTTGTGGTTTTGCGTAGGTAAGAACGGTTCTTGCAAACCCATAGCAGCCACGTAAAATTTGCAACAACAATTAGAGGACGTCTAACTTGTTTTTGCAGGGTATGTTGTGATGTGATATGGCCAATTACATGATGAGATATATGTGATGTATGAGATGATCATGTGATGTATAGAATATCACGACTTGCATGTCGATGAGTACGGCAACTGGCAGGAGCCATAGAGTTGTCTTTAATTATTGTATGACCTGCGTGTCAATCATTAAGCGCTATGTAATGCTTTACTTTATCGCTAAACGTTAGCAATAGTCGTGGAAGCAACAGTCGGCGCGACAACCTCATGGCGACACGTTGATGGAGATCAAGATGATGGAGATCATGGTGTCATGCCGGTGACGATGGAGATCATGCCGGTGCTTTGGAGATGGAGATCAAAAGCACAAGTTCATGGCCATATCATGTCACTTATGATTTGCATGTGATGTTAATCCTTTTATGCATCTTATTTTGCTTAGGACGACGGTAGCATTATAAGGTGATCCCTCACTTAAATTTCAAGATAAAATTGTGTTCTCCCCAAGTGTGCACCGTTGCGAAAGTTCGTCGTTTCGAGACACGCCGTGATGATCGGGTGTGATAGACTCTACGTTCGCATACAACGGGTGTAAGCCATGTTACACGTGCGGAACACTCGGGTTAAACTTGACGAGCCTAGCATGTACAGACATGGCCTCGGAACACAAGAGACCGAAAGATCAAACATGAGTCATATAGTAGATATGATCAACATGAAGATGTTCACCATTGAAACCACCTCAACTCACGTGATGATCGGACTTGAGTTGGTGGATTTGGATCATGTTACACTCGAATGACCGGAGGGATGTCAATTTGAGTGGGAGTTTTTTAAGTAATATGATTAACTAAACTCATTATCTAGAACAATAGTCTAAGTTGTCTTTGCTATATTTATGTTGTAGATCATGGCTCGCGCAGTAGCACCCCTGAATTTTAATGCGTTCCTAGAGAAAGCTAAGTTGAAAGATGATGGAAGTAACTTTGTGGACTGGGCCCGTAATCTAAGGATTATCCTTACGGCTTCCCAGAAGGCTTATGTCCTTAATGCACCGCTTGGTGATCCACCCGCTCCAGTTGAGTCTCTAGACGTTGTGAACGCCTGGCAGGCTCGTTCTGATGATTACTCAATAGTTCAATGTGCAATGTTGTATGGCTTAGAACCGGGACTTCAAAGACGTTTTGAACGTCATGGAGCATATGAGATGTTCCAGGAGTTGAAGTTTATCTTTCAGAAGAATGCCCGGATCGAGAGATATGAGATCTCCGATAAGTTCTATGCTTACAAGATGAAGGTGGGATGGGCCGGAGGTCGGCCACGACCCTTCCCTCTTCAAACCGCGCCACTCGGCGTATTACAAGAAGCCCCTGCCTAGAGTCTCGGTTCTCCGGTGAGCCGATGAGACACTATTCAGGTACACACACTCATGCGTTCTCTCTTGTTTTCAATCTTGTTTCATGTTTCTGTCATAGTATATGCATGGTACACACACACAGACCTTGCATGATTAAATACTCTGTTATGTACTATCTGAATAATTGCAAATAAATTGCATACACATATATGTAGAGCAGCAACTAAGTTAATCCCTCCCTCCGCTGTGTACCAAATTGCATTATCTTGTTACTTGATCCATTCCGCTTCCATTTAATCAGTTGTATCATCACTACCTGTGATGTGTAGCTTTGGTTGTTGCAAGATGAAGGCGACGTCTTGCTGCTATCGTTGCCGCGACGATTCAGGTGTTTGCTTGCCAGATTGTGGTCGTGTGTTTTCCCAAGAATAAATTGGTGCTAGTTTGATGATGTGTGTGTGTGTGTGCACCTGCTTAATTGTTTTCTGGTGAGGTACGATACGTCGTATCATCTGTGTGTGGTTTGGTTTGGTCAGCTATTATGTGTGTGCTTGTAATAAGGAGGGTTTGATGTGGCTGTGGGTGTGGTGTGTACGGCCACAGAACCCCATTGGTGTGGGTGTGGTAGAGGTATATATCCAGTGGATTATTTATTTGTTTCTTCGGCTGTAGATCCGTGTTACTATTGTGGTTTCCTAGCTGCTACGTTATTGAAATCAGAGACGGATCTCTTTTGCGGAACAAAAAATGTCGTATCCCTACAAAAAAATGTCGGCCGCAATCGCAAGCCTACCCGAGACCTCTTCCTACATCCTCCATTAGCACCCACTCACTGCAAGGTACGTGCGTCCTCATGCACATCCCACCTTAATATTTCAGGAATCTCCTATCGTCTGCTCACCCACTCACTGTGCACTGCGTCTCCATTTTCAGCCCACATTACCCGCACACAGTAATGTATGTTATTAATGTTGTCAGTGTGAAGAGGAATAATATCCCTGCTTGGATTCTAACGTCCCCGCAGGCGCCACGGTGGGGGTGGGGGTGGGGGTCGACTCCGATGAAGCGGTGCCGAGGCCGTGGGAGGGGGACAATTCATCAGTGCATTAATTCTAGAGCAGGGCTAACCTACTTTCTTTCTGAATCACTCGTTCATAATACCTTATCTTTTGTACGTACAAAGGTTCTGCATTAGTATGTGACACGATGCATGCAATTTCACTTTCAGCATATATGAATCAAAGCGAACCGGCCCCAATGTGTCTGTCCCCTAAGACGTCGACTCAGCACCCATTTCCACATGGGTTACACATCTCAACAGACCTCCTATGCAGATTTTAACCACAAGTAACTGAATTTCGACTGCCAACAGGATTTCGAGAATATATACGTTGAGAAGGAAAAGAAACGGCCCATAATAAGACAAAAAAAAAGAGAGTTCAAATTAGCAAGCTGGTACGTACATTGATTACTTGTTCTTTTCTGTCTGAAAGAAAACTGGAAGTGTACTTTACAAGTACACGAAAGAAGTAATCACACACATCACAAGGATCGACCGGCAAACGTAAACTTGTGGCATTTGTTGCGCACCAATAACTTGATGAACAATATATACTTGAAGATGAAAACAAGGGTCAACAACCCTAGTGAAAACAGATATATAAAAGAAACCTATGAAGCACCGATACGGCGATACGAGTACGGTGATACGAGATACGGCAATTTCTAGAAACAACAATACGGCGATACGACGAGTATATATAAATAATTAATAAAATGACAATAAAGACAAAACATAATAGAATGAGTGAGATGAGATCAAAATACCACCCCATTGGTAATTGGTTGCCTCTATGCCTCTTTCAAGTCCTAAATGATCATCAATGTCCTCGTGGTGTATGCAAAATAGAAAATACATCATATGATAGTATTAGACATTGTCAATTTGAGATACAGAAGCACTCTCGAAACAGGCTTTCGCCCCGCTTTATATATAAAGCAACAACCGAACAAAGTACACGGCCGAACTATACAAGGTGATGAGATAGCCCTCAGAGAACGCCGATCCAAGGAAAATCAGACGATGCACACGACTACGCTACCGAGAGAGAGAGAGAGAGCACAGGAGGAACTGATTACAACGCCACGCTACGCCCTATTACACCTAAGGTACACGACAACGCCCCCAGGAGGGAGAACGACGCTAAGCGTCGCCGCTGCCGAGTCCACAATGGACAAAGGTTTTCACCTGGAACCCAGACACGGAGAGGAGCACCACAACGACGTCTTCAAGAAGATAACGGCGCCCGCGAGCATCGCCGTCATCGGCGACAAAGCGCAAAGCTTTCGCTCGGCAGCACCCCCGAGCCACCATGAGGTCTTCAGGACAAGCGCGGCGAAGTCAGAACTCCAGATCCAGATCGGGGCAACGCCACTGCCGGCGACAGAGAGCGCGCCCAAGCCACCCATCGCCCCACCTCTTGTCGCCCACACGACCAAGAGGGAAGGCCATCACCGCCGCCATGGTGCCCGCCGGAGAGCTAACCATGCGGACCGCCATCCGGGGCCGCCACCCCGGCATCCATGTCCGAGATACCACCACCTGCCCCCATCACGGTGCACCCACCACGGTAGGAGGAGTAAAAGGCGTCTCCTTTCACTCCTAACCCGGCATTAGCCATGGAGTCTGGGTCGATGCCTCGACGGTAGGAGGCGCCAACGCCCACGTCTCCAGCCAGTCCCGGTGGACCGGGGGAGACACAACCCCGTGACTACCGACGGCTGTCGCCGAGCACGCTCGCACGATGCCATGTCTATGGTCTCCGACGCCGATCTGCCCAACAGAGTAGTGGAGTCCCGACCACCACCCACGACCACCGCACCCACGAGGAGAGGGACCTGATCGCCCATAGGCACCACCCGGACCGAGCCCACCATCACCTACCCGGATCTGGTGCTCCGACCAGCCTCGGTCCCCAATCTGATCTGCCCGAGCACAGGCCTAGTCCCGGCCATCCCGCCGCGCGAGCATCCCACTTCGCTGACCCGGACCTAGGAGAAGGGATGGGCCACAACCACCGGCACTCCACGCTGCCAGCGAGACACGACCACCATAGAGCATCGCCGCCCCCACTGACCCGCACCGCCCGCGCGCTGGTCAAGCGCGTCACCGCGGCATCCCACTGCTGGACATGCTCCACCAAGGCACACCACCACACCACACCACCCCAGCAACCGAGGCCACCGGAGAGGGCTAGCCCATGCTGCTCATGAACAGCCGGCCAGAGGAGCCGCCCACACAAAATCAGGCCGGCAGATCCACCACCGTCTCCGATAGCACGCCCCGCCACCACAGCCTCACGTCCAGCCCTCATGCACCCTGGTCAAGACGCCATGCCGCCGCCAAGCTGCCCAGGCGCCGCCGCCTTGCTTGCCCAGGCCCGCCGCTGGCAAGCCCCCGCGTCGCCAATGGACGTCAGAACGCCAGACGCGCACCCGCCGCCGTGGCACGCCACCACCACCGCGTAGCCACCACACCAACGAGGAGAGGGACCTGATCGCCCATAGGTACCATCCGGACCAAGCCCACCATCACCTACCCAGAGCGGGTGCTCCGACCAGCCTCGGTCCCCAATCTGATCCGCCCGAGCACAGGCCCAGGTCCCGGCCATCCCTCCGCTCGAGCATCCCGCGCCGCCGACCCAGACCTAGGAGAAGGGATGGGCCACAACCACCGCCACACCGCGCTGCCAGCGGGGCATGACCACCATAGAGCATCGCCGCCCCCACTGACCCGCACCGTCCGCTTGCTGGTCAAGCGCGTCATCGTGGCATCCCGCGGTTGGACATGCTCCACCAAGGCACACCACCACACTGCACCACCCCCAGCAACCGAGGCCACCGAAGAGGGCTAGCCCACGCCGCTCACGAACAGCCGGCCAGAGGAGCCGCCCACACAAAATCAGGCCGGCAGATCCACCACCGTCTCCCATAGCATGCCCCGCCACCATAGCCTCACGTCCAACCCTCATGCACCCAACTGTATCGTGCCTCCAGAAAATGTGCTGGGCCGCGTACATTGCCCCCTTGTCCCATGACGGCATCACCTGATCACTGGCCGACGGTCTCACCCATGGGTGGGCGATCCCCTCTGGCTTGCCGGGGCGATACTCGATGGCTCGGACGTCCCGGTCACGCTGCTGGACAGATATCACGTGATACGACTCACCGGCTTCCGTCCATTTGCCGCGTCGCTGCACGGTGACCACCTGGCAGGAGGGCGCGTCGAAACACCAAACATCCGTCGTTCTCGTGGCGCTGCAGGCGCGCGTGCCACTCCTCTGTCGTCATGAGAAGCTGGCCGCCGCCTGCGCCCGTGGAGTCCAGGCCGTAACGCTCCTCCGCCGCCTTGAGCCACCCGACGAGCTCCTCCATCGAGAGCGTGTCGAGGTCGACAAGCGTCTCAATGGAGAGCGCGATCTGGGAGAATTGCCGGGGAACGACGGAGAGGAACTTGCGTATGACCTTCTTCTCCGGGATCGTCTCACCGAGGAGACTCAGTTGATTCACCATACCTGTCAGTCGCATGGCAAAGTCGTCGATGCACTCGCCGTCGTTGAACGTCACGGCGGTGTACTGCTTGCTGAGAGTCGCCGCCTTGGCCTCCCGCACACGAGCCACGCCAAGGCGCATCGTCTTGAGGGCCTCCCAGGCCTCCTTTGCTGTGCCCTTGGCCGCGAGGGTCGCCATCATCTCAGGTGGCACCCTGCGCAGGATCGCCTCCATGGCGAGCCTGTCGTCGCTGCGGACAGCCATGCCGGTCTCGATTGCCTCCCACAGGTGCCGCCCCTCGAGTATTACCTGCATCAAGAGGGCCCAGTCCCCGTAGTTGGTTCGGGTGAGCATCGGCCACGGCGATCGGCCGCCGCCCTCGCGCACTACCCGAGTCTGCACGATCGACCCCGGTAACTCATCGCCGGTGGTGATCTGCGCTCGTGGTGTGCCGCCCGAGGCCTGCGGCGACTTGGGCTTGTCGTCGTCCACCATCTCCCAAGTTTGCTCTGGTACCAATTGTTATCTCTGAGCTCTAGCTCCTATCAATGGCGGAACGACGGGGAGGACTCAGGTTTTTTGTGCAGCGCACTTACTGCTGCTTTTCTCTTCCTCTTTTATTCACTTGATGAACGGGAAAAAGGGATCGAGGCAGCCCCCTCTACTGGATCGTGCCATCCCACGATCATGGGCGTGCTCGTGCCGTAAGCTACGGCCTTGGGATCGCACATACCGCGTCCTCAGGCTCTGACTAACTGAAACCGGGAAAATGGCTAACTGACGAAACTGAAGGAAACCTGAAACTACGGCTACAGTTCTGACCTGTCGAGCTAGCCACTCTGAACTACCTGTCACGCTAGATTATTATGCTAACAGTCACAAAATGCCCTCATAATATGTATACCTCTGGTGAAGAACACCAGTGCTATCTATACTGCTCGCCATGCTGCTGGCCTTACTGCAGCGGTACAGATCAGGCATGGCCGTTGGATTTCACGGATGAACGGTCTATGTTCATTACAGGGTACCATAAAAGAGCTCCTCTTTATTGCTTGACGAGGACGATTGTGAGAGTGGACGTCACGCAGCCGCCCCTGTTCCTCCCCAGAATTTTGGGGAGTGGACGTCACCATGGATCGGGCCGCCGGCCTGGGCCGTTCGTTCGCGAAGCATGTGCCGAGGTTGTCGCCGCAGGGAAGGGCAGTTGCCGCTGAGTTGTTTTTTTTTTTTGACTGCCTCTCGATCGGTGGTACAGTTGTAGTATCAGAACTTGTGTACCAACACACGCCACACTCACACGACACACACACACCCCACTAGTACACAAGCCGAACCTACAAACTACACACACAGCACACGTGTTTTAAGCTATGACAGTTGTGGCACGAACACGCGTTGGAGGCATAGGAAGTGAGACAACCCAAAATTCGTCCCCATGGGGGATCGAACCTGGGTGGGCAGGGTGCACACCGGCAACCGCTACCACTGCGCTAAGAGGGAGCCGGGAAGGAACCTACGTTATCTGAAGCACGGCCACCGCTCGCCCGTGCAAACTACAGTGTACAGGGACAAAAGGAATGAAAGAGATTACATGAAGATTGTGATGGCTTGGCCGAAGAAGCTGCAGGTGATCGGCTACCGAAGCGTGTTGTGCCCTGAAAGAACCAACACTGAGAGAGAGAGACAATATTAATAAGAAGAAAATTCATGTGTGTCTTTCTTTCTTCTTCAGATTTCCATGCCCATGCCCATGTGCTTCATAGCGATAAGGTTGTCCAAGTCACACGTGTGGTCTAGCTACACACCAAGTTGTATCAGAGAAGACACTATATATGTTTATCATAATCAAGTAGTAAACATGATGTTTGTTTAGAGCTTGTTACAATGACAGGTGGGGCCAAGATTGATAGTTTCTCATCTTGACCGCGGTTGTATTATTTTTATGCAAGAATACAAGCACAATAATTTGCAAGACACGGGGAAGTGAAAAATATGAGCTCACATTTCTTTAGAATTTTTAAAAAACTGTTTTATCTTTATGATTAAAAATGAGCCCAATGATTTTTCAGAAGTCCAATTGAGAAAGGAAACATGAAGTCTCTTCACACCACAACAGGAACCCCCCTATAGCATCGCATTTTTCCGTATCTAAAAGACCATATATGCGTTGCTAGTGTCTTTACCAACGGTTTGGGATGCGTTGCCTTATCTGGCGTTGCTAGCACATAGTGCAACGCTTATATTGTCGTTGGTAAAAGGGACCGTTGCAATAATACAACACATAAAATAGACTTGTACAACACTTCTATATGTTGGTGCTTAACATATAGGAATCAAAATCCCATTGCTTGACAACGAACAATTTGCAACGCTTCAAGTTTTGGCTCATATATAATGTGAATAATATTATTTTTATACATATTGCCACGAATTAAATTAATGCTTCACATAATGGTGATAATTATGTATTTCGAGTGAAGAAAAACAAGAGAATAATATACTCACAGGAGGAAGATATCATATATTAGATAAAACTATTGTATTACAATAGTGGATATTACACAAGGAAAATCATCCAAATGGGATGTATAATCTAAATGTTTTCTTGATGGCAAAACTTAAACTGAAAGCATCCATCAACATCCCTACAACTTAACTAAAACATAATCGAGGAACATAGCATCATCCCTACAACTTAACTAAAATTGAAAGCATTCATCTTCATCATCGAACAAGAACATAATCAGCATCATTGTGGTGTGCTTGCCAGTTGCCACACACCCGCATAATCATCCATTTATCTTTTGAATCTACAAATAAATAAAATAAAATAAACTGTTAACTAACAATGCATTAACATGATGCAAGTAGTGATAGAGGCAGGATATTAGTCACTTCAAAGGTTACCATGCAAAAAAATCAGCATTACCAAGAGTATTGCAGTTTTCACGACTCTGCACCAAATCTTCAGTTTTCACTAGTGCCATATCGACCTGAACTGCCCAGAATTCGTTAGTAATTTCAGCACCATCTAGTTTGAAGTTAGGATCACAACTTGCAACTATAGCAAGCGCTACGTCTCTGTTATGATTTTTTAAGCTCATTAAAAAATACTTTTGTTCTTGCCTGTTAAGAGAAAATCAAAGTTACCATTGGCAGAATCATGTCGAGCAAAATAATTAATAGAAACGTGTCATATAATAGCAAAGGTTGAGAGACCAAGACCTGTCGTGTTTGCATCTTTTCCTCTGCTTTATGGTCTCTTATGTTGTCCCGTGAGAAGCCATCTTCTAAGTGTTTCAGGGGATAAGAGATTATAAGCCAGCTAACACTGAGTTATGTTGTGGCCATGACAGATGTACCTGCCTGCAATTTAAAGGACATAACAATATAAATGGGGCAGGAAATAATGGAAGCGTGTAAAGAACTTAAAATGCTCAAACCATGCCACATTGTAAAACATACGTCTAGTCAATGCACATAGAAGAAAATGGAAGGAAGCAAGGAAGAAAAATAAGAAGCCTTTCAGCATACAACGGCTACAAGACAACATCACACACTTCATATGGTTATGAATACATACTTCTACAGGTTAATCTCATGATGTGCAACATCTATGAAATTCTATGAAGCCTTTCACTACCAACAAAGCAGTTTTGATGATGAACGCTTAAAATAATTAAACTTAATATGACAACTTCAGTGTAGAACACAAATATAGATATTTTTATTCTAGTAGCAGTATGGTATGATCAGCTGTATAATCCTGAGGCACCTACTGGAAGATACCGAAGCAGTATGTTTGACCATTATCAAGTAACAGAATATTACTATATCAATACCTGAGACATATTAAGCCAAAAGATAAATATTTACTGAATTAGTACAAATAAAACATACTATACAATAAAAAGAAGCTTTGAAGCATAAGATCCATCCTAAATGAGGTACGCCCAGTACCGAACCAATTATTTTGCATGAAGTGCGGCGAGGACAGCAGGGCGGATCAACTATTACTTCATCTTTACCACCAACTCCTAATAAAATAGCCAGCATATATCCAGATCAAGCTCTAAATAGCACATCTGAGCAGATAAATCAAAGGCAGCGACACTATTAAGAAAATGAGAAGACACGGCGGATAAAACAAGACTGTAGCATGTTCGAACAAATAATTAGGATGCCTTGTTTGTAGACTACATATACAGATCAGATATATATATATATGGTGATATAATTAGTTGGAAGGTGCAGGCATCCAAAAAATAATACTGAATGTGGTCTAATAATTGAAGGACACTACAGATGCACCATGCCAATAATTAAAGTTATATAGAAACAATTGACATTTTGGAATGGGAATTCTTTCCATTTCGTTAATATATTTTTCTTTTTTCTTTTTGCAATCTTTCAGTACATGAACTCATGATGAATCAGAAACATGGAAGTATTTATAAAGTTGGCATGTTTTACAAATTTACTTCTCTTTTCCCCATGGTGTGTATTCTTCCTTGTAAATGAAAAGCCCATCAAGAGAATAAATGAGTGATAGTACGGATGTAGGCAATCATAGTATAAAGAGGAAGCATGGACCAAAAAGAAGAAGTGTCTAGAATTTGGCAAACCAGCAGTGAGAACCATGTAGGTATATGTTGTTAATAATAGGAGAAGGGGACATCAATCAAATTCCAAAAGCCAAGTGAATAAATGGAAAACATCCATGGTTTTGTATTCCTGAAACAAACTCTAGTTCAGCTTTAAAAAATACAGACGTCTGATAAGTTGTAATAGGTGTAGAATTTTATCTAACATGTCACTTGATTAAATAAGTACTACTCGTCTTAGCGTAGTTTTATAAGTTTTGTTTCTCTTATACTGTATTTAGGGATTACACAGTAAACATTTTCTGTTCATAAATCACAAGTAAATCTTAAGATCTGCTTGCGTAATTTTTTTTTTATATGACATGCAGCTCACATAAACATCTTTTTAAATGGCAAGCATAGCTCGTGCTAGATGTACTCAATAATATGTTCAGAGTTTTGTGACAAGCAACAATGACTGATCACCAGATGACCTTCCTTATGCTCTTGAACTCCAATTGTAGTGGGGAGAAAGCCTTATGCAGCTCTGAGTGCTAATGTCACCAGATACTCGGCCTTGACATGCCCTGCACCGATGTCCTTCCCTGCAGCGTCGCAGCAGCCTAGTCGACCGAGCGTCGTAAAGCTGTCAATGAGCTCCTCAGTTTCTATTAGCAGAGAACATAGAGATCTAAATGGTCTTTTAAGGGAATGAAAATATGTAAAAAAGTTACTGCAATGTGCCTCAAATAAAAGAGAGGGAGAAAGTTTTGGGGTCATGTCCGTTTCAACATCTTCAGTGCTTGAGTGTGACTGCATTTCTCTGCACCAGGTGGAGGTGATTATTACTTAGTACAGATTTTTTTTTGAGCGTGAACGGCAGGAGCTCTGCCTTTGCATTATAGAAGAGGGAAAATGGTCCAGTTAATAGGGAAACCGGACCCGAAAACCATACAACGCGCGGTTAATATGGGAAACCGGCAAAAAACCACACCCAACAACTCATGGCACATCATCTGTGCCGGAAACAAGAGCCCCAAGACCTAAGAACGGAGGCCAGGCCTTGTGTCCAACAAAGACGAACTCCGCAAACACCCACGAACTCTCTACAACGGCAGCACACCGAAGTGCACCCTCGCAACAGAAGTGGTCAAGCATTGGCCAGAACTAAGGCGCGCACCGCGTCGATCACCTTGGGCGTGTGTTCCTTCTTGTACATCTGCAGATAGTGTTGCATCTTCTCATTCAGGTCTTCCTCGGAGGCTTTTCCTTTGCTCTTGAGTGTTGGAACCTCTCCAAAGGCCTCTGCCCGCCTATACTCCGCGCGCTTGGCTACGGGAATGTCGCAATCTTTGTTTTTCTTGTCCAATCGGCAGCTTCGTCGCTCTAAGAGAGAAGGGGCAGTCTCTCCCACCTGCAAAACTTGCGGCGAGCTCGACACAGTGAGAGCAAGCTCTTCGAGGAACTCCCCCCACGGAGAGGAGGCCCTCCCAAGAGGCTCATCTGCATCCATCTGGATCAACTCCATTGAAGGCTTCCCGGTGCAAGGAGCACTGGAAACCTTCGGCTCCTCCAATGTTGACTGCTCAACAGGCTCCACCTCAGACATAACCATGTCAAAGCAAGATGACACCTTGGCCCGCTCCTCCACGCCTTGACTCACCATCCCGGGTAGGACAGAAGCCAAGTTAGGAGGATTATCCGTGGCCTGCACCAACACACCACCAGCCTCCAAACCACTGGCCACCATAGGAGAAGCAGCTTCACCAAGCTCGCCCGGCACCGAAGAATTGACGAGAGCAAGACTTCCATCCAAAACCTCCAGCTGCTCCGTATGGCCTGAGACCTGCTCGGTCCAATCCTGCACAGCAGCGACCAAGTCGCGAAGAGGCCGGAACACCTCCTCCAGATGAGCGACAAAGATGGCCTGCAGCTCATTGCTAATCGCCTTCGCCTGGGCTGCAAGAAGAGGCTGCAGCATCTGCTGCAAAACCGCTTCGGAAGCCCCCAGAGGAGCCACAGCCGCACTCGGAACAGTCGCAGGAACCACCGGAACAGCCGCAGTGTCGCCCGGGTGAGCAACCACCGATGCCCAGGAGCGAGGAGGTGCCGTCGGCAAGCCACAGCAGGGGCCAGAGACCTTGTGCGCAGCAATGGCAGCCCACGAGCGATCCGAAGGCCGGCGAGGACTACCTGCAGCCGGGCTGGAACAGAGGGGGTCTTGAATGGCTTGCTGAAACTTCCAGCAGTCGCGCTCGCGGTGGCCAGGGCGGCGGCAGGCCAGGCATTTGATGCGACCAAGGCAGCCGGCAACGCGGTGGTCGGGCTCCAAACACCGGAAGCACAAGCCGTGCACCCTCCGCCTGAAGGCGACGGCACGGTCGTTCCACTCACGACAAGGAGAAGGGGGCGGCTTGGTCCACGGCCGGTGACGGCGGTCTCTCACCTTATGCCACCCCAGCTCGTCACCCCCCTCGTCCGGAGCAGCAGCAGGAGCTGAGTACAGAAATTTGATATTGTAACCTTCTCTGAAGTCTCGGAAAGAAATATGACCATATGACGGAGTGACTGATCAGGCCTACAACATAAGAAAGTGGCGCCGAAGTAGAAAGTGGAACTTTGAATCATCAACATCAACCATGAGACTAAGACAACAAGCCTTATTATACAATCAGACATTCACATAATCAACGACTGCACAATCAAGTTTCACTTCCATGGCTGGTGACAAGCAGCCATAACTAGAATCAATTCAATCACAGGAAGCGGCTTTAGCTCGAAGCTCCCCTACACACCAACCAGCTGTAATTCACGCTGTCGGTCATTATCAGGGATTGACAAGTCGTAAGTAGCAATTCCCAACTAGACTGAAGTGGAGCACAGCATGATGGGGGAAACAGAAATTGGGCGAAGAGAAGCGTCCTGCTCACCGCGGCGGCGTGATCGCGATGATGTTGTAGACTTGTAGTTGCAGCTCTCCCCGTAGCCGCAGGCCCCCGTGCGAAGGTAGTAGACGCAGTTGGTCGCAGGGGAGCGATGACGAGGGGCGGTGCGCTGGGATGCAGGGTATCAGGGGAGTGGTGACGACGGACTGCACGCCGGGATGGAGGGTCGCAGGGGAGTGGTGACGAGGGACGGCGCGTCGGGATGGAGGCTCGCGGCGGAGTGGTGAGGGGCGGCGTGCCGGCGTGGGAGGCTCGAGAGGAATAGGAGGAGGCTGGGGACAGTTAATGATCTAGGTTAATCGTGGCAACCAACTTGGGCCAGGCCGAACAAGAGGCTGGGTAAGTGTGTTGGGCTTTAGTTTGACTTGTGGCCGGTTGCAATCTATGTACCACACTACCACGAGCTGCAAGTCTGCAACGCATATGCTACAAGGCATATATGTGTATCTACGGTGAATTTTGCAGCCTATAGTCAAAACGTTGTAGAATATGTGTTGCTTTATAGGGGGTATTCTTGTAGTGCTCAGTGGTCCACACAGATAGACATTGAGCATCACAGATAAATAGCTCAATACCTGGATATAGTACCATGAAGTATTTTCTTTTGTAGGACAAATGTAGTTATCTATATTTTAATCATACTCCATATAATTAGTTCCGAGTTCACAAGGAATTTGGTTTTTACAGCCATAAGATTGATGAGGACTCGGAACGCATTCAGTGTATAGCTGGTAATATGACATCAAATCTTGAGTTAGCTATTTCGTGTCATTTGAAATGTTTACAAAACACATTGTTTGTGTCTCCCGTAGCAACGCACGGGCATATTTGCTAGTTAAACACTAAAGGCAAATCCCAGCCTGGCAAACAGGAAAAAAAGACATATAAATGAACGGCCGCCATCGCAACTGTTGGACACCACCTGCTGGACCGCGCGCGACAAATGCGTGTTAAGTTCTTGCAGTAATTATTACGTATTATTCTAAAAAAATGGTTATATACGTAGTAAATCCAACGGTCAATCATGTGAATGAGGTCAAACTATTTCTCAGCTAGCTTAGAAATAGCAAAACCGAAAGTTAATTTTTTTGTGCGAAACTACGTGAGCTCTCACATGGTGAGGTGCTGCAGCGCTCACGGCACTGGCGGCGCGTGGACGTGGACGGCGCCCTCCAGTGCCTGCACTACCTGCGACATGGACGGGCGTTGTGCCTCTTCGTCCTGGATGCACCAGCACGCCACCCTGCACGCCCGCTCCAGCTCCTCCGGCCTCGCCTCGCCGTGCAGCCTCGGGTCAGCCACAACGCCCAGTTCCCCTTCCACAATCTTTCCTGTGGCCCACACGGGAAAGAAAGTCCATGAATCACTACTGCCACTAGTTGTCGCCTCCATCATGTTGTACCCCTCGGAGTTGCGCCGCCCCGAGATGAGCTCAAAGAGCAGCATCCCAAAGCTGTACACGGAGGCTGAGTTTTCTTCCAACAGGGGGCCTGGGCAGGAGGCTCGGCACTCACCGTACCCTTTTGCCATTTCCATTTACACATCTCAACGGACCTCGCGCGTGTAGGCAGATTTAAAGCACAAGTAACTAACCACAGCCCACAATTAGAAGGGCTGAATTTCGAGACATACGTATTGACTAGGAAAAAGCAACGGTCTACAAGACAAAAAATACTAGTTCAAATTTCGAGACATACGTACAGCTAGCACTGATTAAACTGGAAGGGTACTTGCTTGTTTTGGTACAGCTAGCACTGATTAAACTGGAAGAATACTCGAGCGACCGAGCAAGAAAAAAAAAACGTACGTTATGCATGATGCATCCATCCATCCATACATCGAGTCCTTGCTCCTTACGTCAGCATCCATCCATCCTAGTGAGCAACGTTCGAGTCGCCTTTCGAGTCCTTGCTCCTTACGTTATGCATGATTAAACTGGAAGGGTTGTACTCTTTGCAGGAAGGACGAAAGGAAGCGGCCGTTCGAGTCGCCTTTCAATTAGGAATCTGGTCCAAGGTCCCTTTGCTTTATTCAATTCAATTCAAAGAGAAAGGAAAAGGAGGAAAGAAGCAAAGCATTAGCAGACAAGGGGACAAGTCCATCTTTGTTTTTTTTTGCTTTGCTCAAACAGCAAGCGAAGAACCTGCAGCTTTGGCAACAGCAAATTAAGCCAAACGTACCTACACAAGCCCTGCACTGCATACCTGCAGAACTAGTTAGCCACAATTGCCCTCCAGTATCCCCATTATTTCTTCATTGCTCCTCCTTCGTATTACCTGACATCAACATCTGCAATTTCTTCTGGCCCGACGAAGCAGCGTCTGCAGGTGCAAATTTAGCTACTATAACACTAAGTGATGCTATATATATGAGTAATTTTTCTCCTATCTATCTATATATATATCTTGTGTGATTGCTTGCTACCAGTATATTATGCATCAACTGACAATGTTTGTTCATGCATGCACAAACATAACTAATCCCTGCGCTCTTCTGGTGACTACGTATGTAGGTGATAGCAGCTAGAAAAATAAAATTATTCATTTGGAGGTGCAGATCGATGGGGTAGATTGGCATCTGGATCTTCCCTAGTCAGGCACAGTTGCTCTCCAACACCCATTCATTCCTTCATTGCTCTTCCTTCATATCACCTCACATGCATAAACATCTTTCTTCTTGTGCCACTACCTCTTTTGCAGTTAACTGGTATCGACAGATATATACCAATTCTTCTGTTATTCATCGATCAGGACCACACAAGATCGGTGTATTTGCCTGCCGAGTAAGGTACACACTTACTGCTAGCTACTACTATATGGTTTTAAATATTCTTCTCTAATTACTAGCGGTTTAGTTTGTTTTCAAAATAACAAGTGTATTAATTATGCATCAACTGACAATATTCGTATTGTTCATGCACCAACAAAACTAACTCCTAGGCTCTTCTGATATCCACCAGGTGCTAGCAAAATAAAATAATCAGAGATCCATCTGGAGGTGCAGATCCATGGGTTAGATTAACATCTGGAGCTTCGTATCTCTACCGGGCCTTCGTTGAAATATTAGTCATCATGCCGCGAGAGGTATTTTTCTACCGAGTTAATTGCATAAAACCACCACATTTCGGGCTTCTTCTGCAGAAAACCACCTAGTCCCTAATCATTTGCAAAAATCACCGTGTATTCAGTAAACTTTTTGCAAATAGCACTGATAAGGTGATTTAGCCTGATTGATCACTTTTGGACAAGTGGAGCCGCATTGTAAGGAGATGATTTGGTAAAAAAATTAACATACACATCCCTGAATTTCACGAAGACACCCTTATTCAAAAAATGAAAAAGTAATCAGCCCCCTCCCACCCGTCGCCTGCCTTCTCCGAGGTGGTGGCTGGCCACGAGCTCATGAATCCTCTCTGGCCGGCACAGCTGCACGTTTACCCGACCCTGCCACAGTGCTGCCAGAGCTCCGCCGCCCGATGAGTTCTCTGCCCCGTGTGCCGCTGCGTGCTGCTGCTCGGCACCGCAGCTCCCCGCCGGTGTGGCTGCCCGCGGCTGCTGCTGCTTGCCGCTTGCTACTGCTCCCGCGGCTGCTGCTGCTCGCCACGGCGTCTCCTCGCCGCTGCTCCTGCTCCGCGCTGCTCGCCGCTGCTCCCTACGGCTGCTGCTGCTCCGCGTTGCTCGCCGCTGCTCGCGGCTGCTACTGCTCGCCACCTCCTCCTCTTCTCCGTGTCCGCCCTGCCGAGGCTCACGCTCCCTGCCACGCTATCCCGACGGTCGGCAAGGTCAGGGCACGCCGTGTCGGCCGAGCTCGCACTGCTTCGCTACTGCCCCAAGGGGGGAGGGGTTGATTGCTTTTCTTTTTCAGATATAGGGGTGTATGTGTTAATTGTTTGCTGAGTCGGCTTCTTACAACCGGGTCCCACTTGTCAGAAAATGATCAAACATGCCAAATCACCTTATCAGTGCTATTTGCAAAAAGTTTACTGAATGCGCGGTGACTTTTGCAAATGATTAGGGACCAGGTGGTTTTCTGCAGAAGAAGACCGAAATGTGGTGGTTTTATGCAATTAACTCTTTCTACCTATACATGCATGCAATTCTTCTTCTTCTTTTTTGCGAAATACAAGCATGCAATTCTCACAATCTAGACTACTAGTAGTATTTCAATTCTTGTGGTAGTATAGATCTACACATGGCTCTTGTTCAAAATATAACAATTCAGCATGCTAGAGATTTTAACGCAAAAGCATGTCAGAGATGGTTGTATTAATTTTTATTGAATAAAAAATTATACGTTCAAGATTTACATGTTCATTAGCTCGGTTCAAGTATAAAGAAATGGTTGCCAAAATCAAACGCACACAGACAATCAGTGGACACACACACACACCCATGTACATGCACGCACAGTTATTCCGTCGTCTCAATGCAGTGCGGCTGAACGCCTACTTGTGTACACATATAAGCATTGCCCCCAGTACTGATTTACAGGTACATTCAAGATTCATCGTATGATAGAAACCACCGGTTCTGGTTGGTTTTAGTAGCAAATTGAATTTGATAATCATGAACAGCATTACCTCACTCTAAACATGGCTCATTCTTTACTTGAGCTAGCAATCTACAATGCACTTTTGTAATTGCTGCAACTAAAATGCATCAAGACCAAAAATTTGTTGGCAAACGTTTCAGAATAAATCAACACAGAGGACTTGCAGATAAGGAAAAAGAACATTACCTTGTGAAGGATTGGAACTATAACAGCTCCTTATCACAAGGAATACAAAAACCCTCCTCACGTGTCATCCGAAGATCCAGGCATTTTACACGTTCAATATCAGTCTTCATTCCAAATGGCAATGGAGCATGATCACACCCATCTAACATTGGCAAAACTTATGAGCAAGACACTTGTAAAATTAATTACATCAATACCTAGACTTGAAAGGGACCAAATATTTTGTTACCAGAACAAAAATCATCTGTGTACAAGCATGAGTGGAATAAAAAAACACTTCCAACCTCAAAAATCATCTGACCACAAATATTTTGTTCCCAGGATATACATCTGTTGGATGAGAAAATAACTGAACTGAAATTGTAATCTACAGAGGCTTTTAAGAGAAGGGAATATATGCTGTGTAAGTCAATGTGCATCATCTTGATTGCCTGAAAGCTGTCTGGAATTTCTAGAATAAAAACTTGGGTCAACACTACATTGCCGTTAGTTTTGACACAAATATGTGATAATTACAAAATGTTCCCACGAGTACACTGTCACTAACCTCTTTACTTTAACCCACCAGAAAGTAATAATAGCACTCATAAACAAAAAGGTTCTTCGCTTTTTATACACTACTCAGCACCTGATCAGATCTGCAAGTACCACTGTACCAGCACAATGCTCTCTTATCCATGCCTCAGTTAGCAACTAAGATATGAATATCTATGAAACCACACAATGACTTGCATGGATAAAAGGTTCTCATTGCAGCTTAACAGGGACTACCATGACAGTACATTTGTGGCATGAAAAAAAGGTTCAAGACAACCTCGTTTATTACATACACGACCACTGGAATTTATTTAGATGCGGAGATCAACGGACTGGAATAACCTCTATTCAAGATATCTCTATCTAGTAAAAAAGAACATGCCAGTCACAGCAAGATTAAATGGCATAGCAGGCACTAAGCATGCCAGTTACAACCTGCGTATTTGCCTTCGGTTTGGTGCCGTCTTCAGCTGCTACTTGGCCCTTCAAAGCTTCCATCTCAACCTGCAATAATTATTCATCTATGAGATTTATACTGATGAATATTCCACAAAAACACAAGAAAGCACGGCAACCTGTTCTAAATATGTGTGGACAGATACATACGGTTGTCAATACCTACAACTTTAAATAAATCACAATGTTGTTAAGCTGATCTTGCCAACAAATACACAAGCCATACATCCTTACAGGCTGCAGCCCCAAGTTTTGTGACAATACTATGAACTAGTTACAACACAATTACAATAGTTTACAAGCAAAGAAAAACCATGGATTCCAAGGATAAGTCATTTTCCTGATCAAAGATAATTTTGGTTGCCATCCTAGAGACTAAGAAGTGCCGTTGCAGCTGAAGGGGTTTCGCAAAAGAAACTCGTATGATAAGTACACATTTAAGAGTTTATTAAAGATTCTTAGTGGAACTGCATATAGCCACCTATCTCTTGCTTCATAATTGTTACAGCGAAGGAGAGAGTTTTTTTTCGAAAAGGAGGATGACCCCCGGCCTCTGCATCAGGGCGATGCATGCAGCCATTTTATTAATTATTCACCAAGACCTTACAAAGTAATACATCAATAAGTCTCAAACCACCATCTTAGCAACAACTGTCGCTACTCCAATCAACTTGACGAAGGGGTCCAGATTGTCGGGGCCGCATACCTAGACCTCACACCAAAGCCCAATATCTAAATCCGGAGGCCCCAACCAAGCCGAATTGCCAGGTCTAGGTCACACACCGGTCCAGCGCACTCTCAGCGGGCACCGCATGCGCACGCTGCAGAGGCCGTCGCCACCGTCTTCCACCGACCCATCTTCAGAGCAGGTACAAATGCATCGACCTTGCCAGGCCTGCCATAGACGTCACCACGGTGCCAGACAATGCCACCTCCCAACGCGTGTCCATCATCACACATCCGTCGCCGAGACCCTGCCACGCCACGCCGCCGAGACTCCACGTTGTCGATGCGTCACATGAAACGCCGCTCCACCGCTGAACCCGTCCACTAGTCCCTCGAGCCAATGCACACCTCCAAGAATGACGCCCCCAAGGGGGGAACGACACAAGAGCGCCGTCATCCGATCGACTGATCTATAGTTTCCCCAGGAGGTAGCGGATAGAGGTCTCGAGCTTCTCCACGGTGATGCCTTCAAGAAGGGGATGACACAAAAGAGCACCGCCATCGCCGGCCTTGGCACTAGCCGAGAGCAAGGTTTTCACCCGGATCTGCTCGATTAACCTCCATCTAGCATCGTGTGCACGGGCCGCCACCGATCTCTGCCGCCGCGCAGCGAGCAGGCCGCACCGGCCAGATCAGATCTGACCGGAGGCCAGACCACGCATGCTGCCGACCCGTCCACCAGGCCCTCCACGCCGCCGCCGTCGATCCGAGGCCAGATGGCATGCCGCCACATAACTGTCCGCCGCTGCAGCCTGAGGCAGGGCCAGCAGCCGCGCTCGCAGCCATCTGCGCCGCCCGAGGCAAGGCCGGCCGCCGCGCAACCGCCGCGCAACCGCCGACCATAGCCATCGCCGCCGCCCGCGGCAGGGCCGGCCGCCAAGGTCCGATCGGTCGCGCCGAGGGGCGCCCGCACCACTCCCATGACGCGGTAGAGAGGTAGCCCCCGCCACCGCCGTCAGCTCCCGGGCTTAGCCCGTCGGCGTCCCCCGGCGGCGACGGAGGGAGGGAGGGAGGGAAGGAGGTTGCGCCCCCGGCGGCTAGGGTTGCGGCGCCGCCCGAGTCGCCCGAGCGGGGGCGACGCGGGGCAGGTTTGTATTCAAATGTTGTGACTGCATCCTTAAAAATTGGGGAGAATTTCACTTCCCCAGCCTTTGCAACAACTAAGGATGCATACAGCCATTAAGCATGAGTACCAGGATTTTTATCTTGGTTAATAACCAAGCCTGGTCCTCTAGATAAACTGCATGAGTACCAGGAAAGGCTGATCCTCAAGAATAACCAAGCCGAGCGAGGGAGAGAGTTACAGTTAAACATTTGAGAAATAAGCTACAGATCAAAGGATCACTTGTTCCTTTAGCTTAATAAATCTGGTAATATATACAGAGTCCTATTTTGGTTCCAGAATTATCCAATTTACTAGTGTTATGATAGGATCAGGATTTATAGGCAAACAAGAACACTGAAAATCAGTTCCAGGTTTTACACAAGGACCTTGTAAGGGCTTCAGTTTTGAGAGAGGGAATCAGTGTTTGATTAGGCACAAAGTGCCGCACTAGGAAATCACAAATATATGTCCATTTTTCAACTTAGTGCGTAGAGACCATTCAGATTCAGCTAGCCACATATTGCTCTGTATATGAATTGCTTACCTGCATATCTAAACTGAACGCTCATTCCTAATGTGCAAATATTAGCTAACTGAACTTTCGCATAATAGCTAACTGTACCATAGCAGCATATAATCAGGTTCATGCCATTTTGTCATTCCATAGGACAAGCCTGTCATCTTGCTAACCTATAGTACAGGAGGAAATACATATTAAGAAGGGCCAAAAGATGGAGCAGTATGTACAATCTTTACATAAGATGGGTAGCTAAAGGAAACTCAATGGTGGTCATGCAAGTATATTATATGTGTGCATTTTAAAGAGAGCAAGCTACCATTGACTATACACGTCTCTTGACAATCTACACACAGCTATTGCTACATAGTAGCAAACTGAATTTGATAATCACCCTTGACGAATGATTCCCCTTGCGCTGAGCACCCTTTCCATCGCCTAATCGAGTAATCGTCGCCATCTTGCCTCGCACCGTCGCCTCGCCTTATCACCTAGATGCGCAACAGCAACCAGGAACAAGCGATAACAGCGGCCGAAGGACTGCTTACATTGCATCGGAATCTATAAGTTGATTTTAGAGCCATGTTCTACGGCTCAAAGGTAACCTTTATGGTAGTACCCAGTTCCTAATTTTTTTTCTTCGTTATTCAAAGTCGACGCCGATAATTGCTTTTGGTAATCCAATCACTGGATGGGATTAGTGTTCTGATAACTGGTTCTATAATTTCTATATGACACCAAAATCAAATTTGTAGTGCTTGCGAATTGCATTCCAATCGAACTCAATTTGCTCAGTTTCGATTAATTGTTGTTCATATATCACTTGAATAGTGATGTTGTCACGGCAGTGTTGTTGAGATATCACTAGAACATAATTATTTTCAAATTTTAGCAGAAATCTATTTTGCAAGCACTAGTCTATATGACATAGCCAGTGTTTACTTTTGGTAAAGTAGATTGAGATTTATAGCCAAGAAATTTGTCTAGTACATGATTCAGAGTTCAAATTAATGGGAGAAAGTTAAAATTTTCGTTTGTTGTCCAAACTATGCTTATATATTTATCGAATAATAGTTAATTAGCTAGCTATAAGAGAGGTTTACGCAGATTTTGGATGTTCAAGAGCCGAGGCAAAAACATAAATTATTATTTTAATATTTATAGTAAGGGCCGCGGATTCTACTTCCGTCCCGGGCCCCCGAAATGCCAGGACTGGCCCTGAAAATACCTTCTGGTGGAAGACAGCAGCAGCGTGAGCTCGACGACGGGGAGAGAAGCACGGTAGGAGCAGGGCAGGGGATGGCGGTAGGCGAATCAGCAGCGGCTCACTTCGTCTTTACTTCCTCGTCCATTTTTGTGTGGAGGTCATGCTTCTCTTGTTGAGCGCTCAGGAAGGAGGCGAAGCACATCACCAACACCTGAACAGAGTAGACATGATTGCAACACCCCAAATTAGCAAAAACCAAAAACCCATTAATATGATAAATTAACCAATTCATTAGCATGATAAATGAAGTGTCATTAATATAACATAAATTCACCGGAACCAAAAATTCATGATGAATCACATAAAGCTCAAACAGGAATTCATTGGAGAGGAACAACCACAGGTTTCCAAGGACAGGAGAATCACATCTTATATGGCATATATACCTCAGCCCTGCTCAATCTTACGTGAAAGCTATGCAATGTATCAATAACATCATCAAATGTTTTTGCCATCTAAAACACTATAATGTGAAGCATGGCAATGTCAAAATAACTAATGTGGATGCTCCTTATTCTATATGCTCTAGAACCTGAAAACAAAACTATGCATTTGGAAGAATAACACAGATTTCAAAATGCTACAAAAAAACATAATTAGAAGAGACGAAAATGAAATCTAATGTATGGATTATAACTTGATTAAGAAATATACATCAAAGTACCAGATTGAAATTGCTTACCGCACTAGCACCATCCTTTGTGTCTGGGTGTCCTACTTATCAGCAAGTGCCTTTGGGTGGAGAGATTTCGACTTGGCAAGGCCTCTTTTGGATCAGGCACTAAACCCATAAAACAGAACATTAAATTCGGAAGACCCTAATATAAAATGTCACAGTAAAATAGGAAACATAAGAATAGCACAAGAGAATAGGAAACACAAGACTATCACTGCTGCTGTATCCTGAGAATGTATATGAACTTCTAAATCTACAGAGTGAAAAAACCCTGCAGTGCAACCGACAGCAGAAAGAACAAACTATGAACAATAACTCAAATGAATCGTATTCAAATAAGTCTGGAAACAGCGAACTGTATTGCATAACCATGTAAAAGTGGCACCTCGGGCAGGTCTTCTGCCCACTCTTCTATGCTAGTTACTTGTCCTTCTTTCGTATGCATACCCTATGCATTTTGAGGTGCACATAAAAACAATTAGTGGAATGCACATGAGAAGCATTTATATTCAGAGAACATAAGAACACATCAACAGAAATTAGCTATAGAACTGCATGAAAGGGAGAAAGATATAGCTTTTAGTGAACGCTGACCATAGTTAAGCCCGTTTACTCTATTGACAACATCTGTTCCAAAAATTAGTTACTTAAATAGTATTATGGTGGCCATTATACCGTGATTACCAAGCTGTAGTAATAGAAAAGGTTTTGCCTAACTTATTAATAAATAATCGAAATCTCCAACGATGGGCACTCAAACAGTGCAAATATGAAATCATATTTCAACCAATGATTATTCATGAACTCGTGCCATACCAATGACTAAAATGCCGATAAACTTAGTGTCCAGCACCACAAAGACTACAAGACTCAATATTTAGGGGAATCTTTTGCCAAAATTGTTCTGAATTGCGAAAAGAACTCACAATTCTCAACTGGGGAAGCACAAGCCTTCTGGCAATCTGCTGGTACTGCAGTGCTGCTGTTAGCACTTGCTCGAGTGTTGCTTCCACCACCGCCATCAACACGGTGTGTGGTACTGCTGACCGCAGTCCTCAGGAACAGGGCGGAGCGCAAGAACCTAGCACACTGTGATGATTGGAATTCATGAATGAAAATCTAACAAATCAATTCTGACATTCATCAATTTTGTCAAGATATGGAGCATGAACCTATAGAGATACAACTACAAATTTGTTTCATGAACCAAGAATTCTAAGCAAGATTGAACAACATCAGAACCAACACATGTCATGCAATTTTGGATGCAAAATTCAAGACATAAGTCGAGCCGGCCGTTGTACCTAGATCTGGTGTGGTATGTTGTCTCTCAATCTGGTGGAGACGCGCTCAGTTAGGCTCCTCCCCAAACGGAGGTGGTGGTGAGGCCTCCCGGTGGCGGCGGAGGCGTGACTCGAGGAGGCCGCGCCCTGCCACAGTTAGGGCCCTCCCGGTAAGCCGTAATTATCTGAACAACAATGGCTTGCTAGATTTGACACTGATATTTAGTTGAACTTTTGGCATCCACAGATGACAAACTAAAAGATTAAAAAAAAAGAATATTTATAACATGTAATGACTGTTTAGTAAAACATGCGATGGCATGCCCTTGCCGCATCACCTTCCTGAATATGCAGAAAAAATCAGCTCCACATTGGCATGTGCGCAGTGGCGAATCTTGGAACAAAATGAAGGGTGGGCTCAATGTTAATAGTGTGAAGAAAAAGACACTAACTCTCAGTTTTTTAGTTCAAATAATGTTAATTTTTTGTGATGAATACTAGTAAATTTTGTTTTTCAATTTTTGGAGGGGGGGCTCAAGCCTGTTGAAGCACCCCCCTTAGATTCGCCACTGCATGTGCGGGAAATTGCAATTTGTTTTCGAACTTCCATTCACCAAGAAATCGCAGCTCGATCTAACATGTGTACATTATAAACACATGCTTGGTGCTATGATGAGGCCGTAATTAACACATACATGCCGGGACTTACGAACAAACGAAAGAAAATTTGGTAGTAAGTAAAAAATTAGAAGAACATATGTAACATAGCAAATTCAGAACTGAGGCAGCACAGCGTCCCTGTCAGTATCATGCATGCGACCCAATCAATATGTAGGTTCAGTCTAGCAAGCGAGCACCACCGCCACGGCAGGCGGCGACCAAGTGCTGGTGCACGGCAGCGGTGGCTACGGCCAGCTCAGTCGATGGAGAGATGCGGGAAGGTGAAGTAATAAGCTAAATAAACTAAAATACAACAATCAATTGACACACAGCGATGGAATTACTCGTAGGCATTCTGTCGAACATATGGCATGCACATGACAGAGTGAAAACAGAGGAAAAGAGAAACAGTGATAGGTAAAGATTAGTGGTGTGGCTCACATGGGGAGGGGAGGGGAGGGGAGAGGTCGGCCAGCCTTGAGCTCTTGGAGCTCGCGGGGAAAGGCGGCCCCGCAACCTTGGCGGTGGGAACGGAGAGGTGGAGGAACGAGGTGACCTGCGCATCGAGGAGGAAGGTCGGCCGCGGGCGGCGGCCTGCTCGTGGATGACCACGCCTATGGCATCGGGGAAGGCGGCGGTTGGGAGGACGAGGACGGACGAGAACGGCGGCGTCGTCCGAGCGGGAGTGTGGCGGCGGTGACAGGAACCCTTGCTTTGTTCCGGACTGGGGTATAATGACGGAAGGGAAAAGCATTAGTGCGGTCGGTGGCAATTTGACCGTAATTTCTACCAGTCCAACGGACGTCCCAGATCGAAGGAAACAAAGAGAATCCAAGATTTCCAAATATTAGTCGCCTTTCATTAATTAGGACTAATTGCTTGGATCGCCGACATTAATTAGAACTAATTAGGGAGTACATGGATTACAAGTCAATGCACGCATGCAAAAATTGCTAGCTAATTGCACGCACGGCTCGAACAAGTTTACTTTATGGCATGCGGATGCAGTGCGTACTTGTAACAAGATTAAAAAAAAACCAACAAATACGGTACATATATATGGTTTTTTTTTTTTTGCGATGGTACATATATATGGTTAATCCCATCCACATTTAATTAAAATTTCCAAGATATGCAGGCGTAGCTACAGTAGCGAACAGGAGTACGTAGTGCTTACGTACCACTCCAAATAGAGCTTGCGATTCTTTTTCAAACCATCTGGGGATTCCATCATTTAATTAGCAACCAAACAACAACATGTAGGCGGGAGAATCGCAGTTGTCTTGAATTATAGTCCCCTAGGGTTTTCCAGTCCTCTGGCGCCGCCGCGCTGAGAGCTACTCTTCTTTCCGACGATCCGTCGCTGGTTGTTCCTTCGGCCTACCCCGGCTACCCTATCCCGCTCGGACTGACCAAGGGGATAACCTTGTTATCTGCCCGGTCTTGGTGGTGATCGTGGTTGCCCTGGGTTCTGTTGTTTGCACAGATCGGGAGTTCGCTGTTAGTAATGGAAAACGAGGACGGGAAATCTGGCCCTAAGGGGGAAGAGAAGGAGGACCCGAGTAATTTGTTGGAGAGACTTACCCTCTAGGAGGATGAGATCGATGACCTAGTCTGGGAAGAGGAGATCGATACTGATGAGATCAAGCCGAAGTGGTTGGCGCTAGGGCGCCTGCTTACGGCGAAAACTTACAGCCATAGCGCTTTGATCACCGACATGCGAGCGGCATGGAACCCCGCACAGGCAGTCGTGTGGAGACGTATCAATGCTAATCTCTTCTCCATCCAGTTTAGTTGCCTTGGTGATTGGAATAAGGCAATCCATCGAGGACCATGGGATTTTCATGGCTATGCTTTAATCCTGACAGAATATGACGGGTTTTTGAACCCAGAAAAAGTTAAGCTAGATAGATTAGAAACTTGGTGCCAAATCCATAGGTTACCGGATGGTGTGCTGAAAAGCAGTAAGTTTTTGGAGAATCTAGCGTCTCGCATTGGTGATGTGCAGGAAGTTCAGGTTACTCTGCCCAATGGCTTTGTAGGCGAATTCATTCGTGTGAGGGTGAAACTAGATGTACACAAAAAGCTCACCCGAGTTGTCTGTATCACGAAGGCGGGCGTAACTGAAAAATACCGTGTCAAGTTTGAAAAATTACCCACCTTCTGCTATGCTTGTGGGATCATGGGGCACTGGCATGAAGAATGCGGTACAGGAGAATATGATGAAACAAAGTTTGAATGGGGACCCTTTTTACTGGCTGGTAGGAGTGGCAGAGGGGGCGGAAGAAGTGGCCGAGACTCCGGAGCGAGTCGAGGCAAAAAACAAGGGGCAAGCCAGGAGGATGGAGACGACTCAGATGGTCAGAACAATTTTCCTTTTGGCAGAGGGAGAGGTGCAGGACCGGCTGGGTATGGTAGAGGTAGACGACTGGGCAATGCAGGTGCAGATGCTTATCAGAGCTGGAGGTCTAATCAACTGTTTCAAAATGACGGTACAGGAAAAACAAATGAGGGAACGAATTTGTCCCTACAAGATGTCAGAGCTTCAGATGGGAATGATACAGCTGCTCTTGGAATGGAATTAGACCCAAAAGGTGATGCACATAATATTTTAGGCAAAAGGTCGGCGCATGAGATTATGCCAACAATCAGGACCATGACAGAGGCCGCGGATAACAGTACTGGAGTAATTGTTCCAGTAGGGATCACAGCGGGCAAAATTGTTCAGTTTGAAGGAGCGGATAAGAACCAATCAGTGAATGACTTATCTAATACTCCACGTAGAGGTGAACATAAGAAGAAACTTAGAGGAGGAGATGGTACTGCGGTGGATAGTGCTTCAACTTCAGAATTGGCGGCCTCCGTGCGGGAGGACCGCCAGACCCAATGAAAACTTTAGCTTGGAACTGCCGTGGAATGTTAGCGGCCACGGCAGTTCGTGAGCTCTTGGAACTCCAAGAGCGGGTGGTGGCGGATGTGTTATTTCTTTCGGAATCCCATCTGAGCAGAGAAAAAGCGGAAATTTTGCGTGTGAAGATGGGTTTTGATGAAGTACATGTGGTGGAAAGTGACGGTCGATCAGGGGGCCTGACCCTGTTTTGTAACAAAATAAATGAAGTAGAAATAAATTTCATGACAGAGAACTACATAGATTTGGTTTTCATGTCAAATAATCTTCCCAGTTGGCGAATGACAGGGTTCTACGGAGAACCAACGTGGGAGTACCGACACCGTTCCTGGCAGTGGCTACGAGATCTAAAAGGGGATGATAATTCGGCTTGGCTGGTTATTGGTGACTTTAATGAAATTCTGCAAAATTCAGAAAAGGAAGGAGGCAACCATAGGCCACAAGCAATGATGCAGGCCTTTAGGGATTGCTTAGACGACTGTGGGCTGAAGGACTTAGAGTTCACCGGGGATAAATTCACGTGGAGGAGAGGCGAGATTCGGGAACGACTTGATAGAGCAGTGTGTAATGAAGCATGGTTTGAAAAGTTCCCGTTGGTAATGCAAATTCATGAACAGCATATACATTCTGATCATAGACCGATCTTGGTTGATACTGAATACTTTGATGGAGAGTTGATGAAGAAGAGTAGTGGGAAAATGAGATTTGAGGCCAAATGGTTAAAGGAGGTGACGGTGGATGAGATAGTGAAATCTGCCTGGGAACGTGCAAAAATGGCCGGAATTGGTCCATCGCTGGCCAGTCGTACACGTGCGGTCCAGGTCGATTTGCATGACTGGGATCGTAATACTTTGAAGGGACCAAAACAGCGCATTGCAAAGTTGAAGAAACAATTAGAAAAACTGAAAGCGGGACCTCTGAACTCTGAAACCCGGGCGCGCCAAAAGGAAACCCAAGTGTTGCTTGAAAATTTGCTGGACCAGGAGGAGCTGTACTGGATGCAACGGGGGAGAGCGAACTGGCTCCTCCATGGTGATAGGAACACTGCTTTCTTTCATAAGGCAGCATTGGCTAGGAAGAAACGCAACCTAATAAAAAAACTTATGGATGACAATGGCAATTGGTGTCAAGGTACGGATCAACTGAAACACTTAATATCTGGTTATTTTACTAACCTTTTCTCATCTGAGGTGTCTAGTCCAGATGCAAATGTGTTGAATAAAGTTACTTCACGTGTATCAAATGCTATGAATGACTCACTGATGGCTCCATATTCTGCGGAAGAAGTAAGGAAGGCATTGTTTGATATAGGGGATTTTAAAGCCCCGGGGCCGGATGGATTGCATGCTGTTTTTTACAAACGGTTTTGGGCGATGCTTGGGGATGACCTTATAGGAGATGTCCTCCTAGCAATGAATTCTTGCATTATGCCTGAAGGTTGGAACGACACCACCATTGTGATGATCCCTAAGGTACAATCCCCCGAGAAGGTAACCCAATTTAGGCCGATTAGCCTTTGTAATGTCGTTTATAAGATTATCTCAAAAGTCATAGCTAATCGGCTGAAACATTTCCTCGATGAAATCATTAGTCCTACTCAGAGTGCCTTTGTTCCCGGGAGATTAATAACTGATAATGTGCTGATTGCCTATGAGAGTCTACATGCTATAAAGAATAAACGCACGGGCAAAGAGGGATGGTGTGCTGTCAAGCTCGACATGCATAAAGCATATGACCGGGTCGAATGGGTATTTTTGGAAGCAATGTTATTAAAACTCGGTTTCCATGCAAATTGGGTGAAGCTAGTGATGCTCTGTGTAAGTTCAGTTGAATACCGTGTTCGTTTTAACTCTGAAGAAACAGAGATGTTCAAACCCACGAGGGGGTTGCGCCAGGGGGATCCACTATCCCCGTACCTGTTTTTGCTGTGTACAGAAGGACTTACTGCCCTACTATCTCACGCTGAAGCAGCAGGTAACCTGGAAGGGGTGAAGGTTTGTAGAGATGCTCCTGCTGTAACCAACCTCTTATTTGCAGACGACTCACTTATCCTAATGCGAGCAAATAATCAGAATGCGGCATCTCTAAAATCAATCCTTGATTTGTATTGTCTAGCATCAGGCCAGAAGGTTAGTGTGGAGAAATCTAGTATTTTTTTCAGTCCGAGCACAACTGTTGAACAAAGAGCCCAAGTATGTACCACGTTGGATATTATGACTGAATCTTTAAATGACAAGTACTTGGGGCTGCCTGCACAAGTTGGTCTGGACAGGTCAGATAGCTTTCAGTACTTGATTGATAGAATTATTCAGAAGATTTGTGGGTGGAAGGAGAAAGTACTTTCATCAGGAGGCAAGGAGGTGCTACTCAAGTCTGTGGCTCAAGCCATTCCGTCGTATGCTATGTCGGTCTTCAAAATCCCTAAAAAAATCTGCAAGGGGATTACAGATGCGATTGCGCAATATTGGTGGGGTGATGATGCCAACCACAAGAGGATGCACTGGTTCGCTTGGTGGAAAATGTGTGTACCCAAAAAGGAAGGGGGCATGGGATTCAGAGACATACACTGTTTTAATCTTGCCTTGTTAGCTAAACAAGCTTGGAGACTAATTGATAATCCCAATTCTCTCTGTGCAAGAATATTACGAGCAAAGTACTATGCTGATGGTGATCTCCTTAATACGGTGTTGAAGAAAAAAGCATCATACACCTGGCAGGGTATAATGGAAGGTGTCAAGGTAATTAAGTTAGGGTATATCTGGAGAGTGGGAGATGGGACAAAAATTAAAATCTGGTCGGATGCTTGGATTCCGCAATCTGCCTCTCGCTCACCGATAACGCCTCAGGGTAATCAGCTTCTATCAAAGGTCTCAGACCTTATTGACCCAGTAACAGGTGCATGGGATGACCAATTAATAGAGCAAACATTTTGGCCCGTGGATGCTTCACGTATTCTTGCTATCCCCCTGCCAGCCTACGAGATGGATGATTTCATTTCTTGGCACTTCACAAAAAATGGATCTTTTTCGGTGAAATCAGCCTATTACACAGTGTGGAGAGATAAATATGAGGCAAGAGGTAGGAGAGATGGACCTACTGCTGCATCCATTAACCCAATATGGGATATAGTTTGGAAATTACCCTGTCCAGCGAAGGTTAAAATTTTTCTGTGGAGAACTCTGCATGGATCTTTACCATGTAGAACTACCTTGGCAGATAGGCACATGAAAGTTCATACAAAATGTCCGGCCTGCGAGGACCGGGAGACGGTCAAACACATGCTATTCCAATGCCCGAAGGCGAAGCAAGTATGGTATGAACTGGGATTGGGAGATATCATTGCTCGTGCTTGCACAGTTGATCACGCCGGAGAAGCAGTTCTAGCGTACTTATTAAATCTTCCAGCAAATGAGATTTCGGTGTTGGGACAAGAAAGATCAGACCTGATCTTGGCTATCACCTCTTGGTACCTTTGGTGGGAGAGAAGGAAACTAGTACATAATGAACATGTCCAGCAAGTTAAGGAAATAGTGGCTTCCATTCGAGCACTTGCTGCAAATTTCTTGACTGCCTCTATGCCCAAAGCGAAGCCCAGACGAAATCCCTGGGGAAGACCACCGGCAGGCTTTGTTAAGCTTAACGTAGACGCATCATTTGACCATGACACTTTACATGCTACTGTGGGGGCAGTCCTGAGGGATAGTTCAGGAAATTTCTTGGCGGCTGCGAATAATGTTGCCGGTGAGTGTATGGATGCATTTACAGCGGAGGCACTGGCCTTGCGCTTCGGGCTAAATCTGGCGCAGAGCTATGGATGTTCCAGATTAGTAATTAATTCTGATAATAATGATCTGATCAAGTCAATGCAAGATGGCGGACACTTTGTAGGCCCGGCGGTTGCCGTTATTGACGATTGTTATCACATGTCGGCTGATCTTGCTAGGGTTCGATTTGAGCACTGTCATAGAGAGGCAAACTCTGTTGCTCATGATTTAGCTAGAATGGCTAGGTTTTCTCCCCCTAGTTCATGGTTTGATACGGCCCCTAGTGCCATTTCTCCTTTGCTTGTAAATGACTCTTTGTTGGTTTCCAACGAATAAATAAAGGGGTTGGAGAGTTCAAAAAAAATGTAGGCGGGAGAATCACCTTCCAAGTGACAATCTCCACCTAGCTAGTTGTCCTCGCCGCCACTCTGCATGCGTCCAAACGCAGTACCGATGGTCCTCCCATCTTCCCTAGCTCCAACAAACTCATAGATACTGGAAATCGTGGCCATGGCTAACCGTGAGCCTGTACGAGTGCCCATCCATCCATGCAGTTTATGAGTGTTCCTAATAATAACAAAACAAAATAGCTACTAGCTGCACCTTTTGCATATAGCATGTTACTAACTAGATGAAAACTGCTAAAGTGAGCGACCTCAACTAATTGCCATCAACTAATTATGCAGAATATTTTTGCGAACACCGTCAAAGGAGCGGTGCAACGGATAATCCCTTATCTAGAGAATACGAGCAGTACTGCACACAAGGCCATCTATTTTGATGGATGGCGTGGGCTGGCTGCTTCGGTGGTGCTTAGAGCCATAGCCGAAGATCCTCCGCCATCTCTGTTGAAGAAATTCAACAAGATCATCCACGTCGATTGCTCCAGGTGGAAAAGCCGAAGAGCATTCCAGAGGACAATCGCACAAGAACTGAAGCTTCCTAAGCGGGTAATGGATATTTTTGATAGGCAAGATGAAGAAGATGATTTCAGAGGGGTAGATGAAGGCTCCAGAGCTGAGATACAAGATGTTGCGGCAGAGATCTATCACACCATACGAGACCACATATGTTTAGTGGTCTTCCATAATGGGAGTGACAACACTATTGACTTGAATGATTTTGGTATTCCTCTATTTGCATGGTTTGGTAATCAAAATCAAGTATTGTGGACCCTCAGGGGGAGGCTTCGGCTCGACCCAGGAATTAGTGAGAAGGTGGATAATTCACATCTTTTTCTTTATGATGAGTATAGTACTCGAGGGTGGAATTATTTGCTGCGAAATGAGGCTAGAGAAATTGCTGGATACACGGATAATCTTGGTGAAGCAGCCGAAGAGTGTTGCTTGTATCTGTTATCACTAAATTATTAGAGTGGCTACATCATGGACTACAACTGGGCCACCCATGCTTCGAGCTATTGGGTTTGTGATGGGATTATACAGGGAGGTCAGACTGATGAAGCATGGAAGGTTGCTGCTGCTCTGCATCAACAGATAAATATGGAGGGTTATTCATATAATGCACTGCCCTTTTTTGGTCATAAATTGAAGACTCCGTGGAAACGATGGATATTGGTCAAGGAGAGCTCCGTTGTGCATCCAGAGGCAACGTCATTCTTCCTTGCTGCAGTCGCAAGCATATTTGATGCTCCATTACAACCATTACCCAATGACATGTTTCATCAATCAGATAAACTTCGTGTGCTCAAATTATTCCGCTGCTCCTTCAGTTTTTCTGCACCTCCTTTCCATTGTTGCCACAGCTTAAGATTCCTCGGATTAGATAGCTGCGAGGATCAACGAATAGAAGAAGCCGAGAAGCAAGATATACCAGCAATGGAATTTTTTAAGAGCCTGTGGGTCCTAGACATATGCTACACAGACTGGGAACTTGATTTATCACTGGAAATAATAGAGCAGATGTCTGTGAACATTAGAGAGGTACACATAAAGAGGGGAAGGATTTGGCGCCACGGTTTTACATGGCGACAACTGCAAAACCTTCACAAGCTTCGAGTAATTGATCCAACATCCCCTTGGTGGAGAGGTGAAAAGGATGAATTCACCGATATGGTAAACTTGGAGTTCCTCGACCTATCTGGGGATAGTACAATACAAGCTTTGCCAAGTATGGCAGGGGCTACTTGCCTCAAGATTCTGGTTCTCGATGGTTGTGTTGGATTGGAACATGTTGGCCCGGAAGGACTGCCACTGTCACTTGAATCCTTCAGCTTAGATTCTTGTACAGGAGGGGATCGGAATGAGGAGGCTAAAATCTCGCATCTCTCTTTGGCTGGTTGTGCAAGATTGGTGAACTTCAGATTACGTGGGTCACTTCCAAGTCTCGAGGTGCTAGATCTATCAGGAACATTGGTCAAAACACTTGACCTCAAAGATCAGATGGTGCAGGCCCCAAGACTCCAACAAATTATTCTATTGGGATGTCTGCAGCTCCGTGCCATTCTATGGCCAGAACAGGGCATGCCAAACCTTACAGTGTTACACATTGATTCTTTAGTCTGTCATGTTCAAGAAGAATTTCATCAAGCATATGCTACTATAATGGACACGAGGTTTCTTCTGACCTTGGTATTAGAGAGTAATGATGAGTTCTGTTGGAAGAGTACTAGGTTCCATTTAAATCTAAGTGTCCCTCGTACCAACAAAGTTGAGGAGCAAAGCTATAAGGAGGAGACTGCCATTATTGGTAGTAGTGGGCAGATACTGGGTCCGCCTCGACTGAAGTCACTAATCCCCAACACTCACATCACCTACACGGATGTCGCTGTTTACAACATGACTATTGCTGTTGACAACATGACTATTGATCATGGCTATAATAGTGCACCGCCGTTTCAGCCGTTGGGCTCCCATGTGGAGATTGGTGATGGAATTAGTTTCAATGGAATGGAGAGCAGACAAGAAAGGAAGGCTATCTTGTTTGTGATGAAAAAGGCTGAGTCGTTGCATGCGCATGATAATGCATCCCTCATCACTGTCATATCACAACGGGAGGAACTTACATGGCAACATCTGAAATCTTGTCAAGTGGAGAGATGCCCCAATATGCCCACAGTCTTCACCACTAACTATGATATAGTCTGTTTTCATGAAATAGAGACCTTTTGGGCGACTGATCTCGTGATGACCCACTGCATTTGGAGCAAAGGAAGGACGACCCTTTACGAGGACACTACTTCCTTTGCGAAAATGCGAAGTATATACCTGTGCTCCTGCCCGAGGCTCACATTTGTCCTCCCATTGTGGTGGTTCTACACGTTAAGAAGCTTGGAGACCCTCTACATCGTCAACTGTGGTGATCTCAAGGAGGTGTTCCCTGTGGAGCCCAGGTTTCTGGAGAAAATAGCCACCACCCACCGAAATAGTGTACTGGAGTTCCCGAACCTGAAGCACATCTACCTGCATGCGCTCTATAAGCTGCAACGTATATGTGAGTCCAAGATGTTTGCTCCCAAACTTGAGACCATTAGGATCAGGGGATGCTGGGATCTCAAGCGTCTCCCTGCCATCGGTCGAGACAGCCATCCCGTCGTGGACTGCGAGAAGGACTGGTGGGATAAGCTGGAGTGGGACGGGCTGGAGGCTGGTCACGACCCTTCCCACTACGAGCCCCGCCACTCACGGTATTACAGGAAGCCCCTGCCCAGAGTGTCGGTGCTCCGGTGAATTGACCTAACTATCCAGGTACACACACGCTTTTCCTATTTTTCTATCTTTTTTTCATGCATGTGTCATAATATATTAGCAGTAAGTGAAAGATCTTCATTACGTACGTACTATCTGCACAATTGCGAATTAAATACATACATGTATGCAGAGCAACAAATTAAATTAAATCTATTTGTGTACCAAATTCTTGGTTTATTCATTTGTGCATTGGACGACCCATTTCTCTCGATCCACTCCGCTTTCGTTAATTGGTTGTATCATTCGCTGTTCTGTGTAGGTTTGGTGGTGACCGGGACATCTTGCTGCTTTCGACCGCCGCCACGACGGTTGAAGTCTGTGTTTACTTGCCAAGAGTTGTGTTGGTGTGTTTTCCGTTTCCGAAGACTAAATTGGTGCTACTTTGAAGCAACGTGCGTATATGTGTGCCTGCTTAATTATTTTCTGGTTTGAAAGGATTATATATCAGCCGTGCGTGGTTTGGTTTGATCTGTGCCTGTGATTGCGCTTGAAATAAGAAGGGTCGGATGTACCTGGTTTGGTTTCATTTCTGTCTTATTAATTCAGCGGCATCTTCCTCTACAACTTCTCCAAATCTGACGACGACTTCCTCTACAACTTCTCCAAATCAGATGACGACTTCTACTTTGATGACCATGGCCTCTATGTCTATGTTGACTACGACGAAGACTTTGAGCCAATGATGGTGTCCACATCCCTCCAAGCTGCCATCCTTAGTCCTGGCGATACCGTGTGGACGTTCGTCGAGAGAGTTCAAGATGGGGAGGAAGGGGAAGAGTTCGAAAACAATCATTGCTTCACCGAGTACCGCGTCGACGACTGTAAGATTGCGGTGTGCGTGGACGGGGACCATAGCAATGCCATATGGCACATCCTGGCGCCCTTCCCAGGCGGTGTCCACACTAATACTCGATACCGGATTGAATTTGATGCTACCTTTAGCAATTGATATTTGCATGTCCCTAATTAAAATTATGTAATGATTCAAATAATAAATAAGAAAAAATATGACTAAAAAATGACATCTAGTGTGCAGCCGAGGGAAAGGCTTATCTTTAGATCTCGTGCTTGTGGGCTTTTTGGGGTTAGAATGGGATCGTATGTGTGGTTGGTTTACATGTATATCAACTTAATTACATTATTATGTTCTAAAAAAGAGGAGAAAAACTTAAAAAAAAAAGGCCAAACCCAACCCTCCTCCCATACGCACGATATAAGAGAATCTCCAGCAGCTGCCCTATTTTAGGGCACAAAAAAGTGGTGGAGTAAAAAAATTTGGGCACGAGAAGGTTTTTTTTAGGGCACTAGAAGTGGCCGTCTCTAACAGCAGCCCTAAAATTGGGCAGCCGCACGGCTGCCGCACCGCAGCTGCACCACATTTTGTATGCATTTCAACTACAATTTGCCTATGCATTTCAACTACAATATGCATATGAATATACGAATTTTTGCAAGATATAACAATGCAAAATAACAACACACAACAACATACGAAATTCAACTTCAAATTCGCATATGAAGTTCAAATGCAAGTCGCAAACTTAGAGCCAACATCAACAAAAGTTCAAATGCAAGTCGAACATAGTGCCAACATCAACAAAAGTGCATGATCAAGAAAAGAAATATGGTTTCTCAACCCTCCTTCTCACGAGTGGTTTCTTTATCCTCATTGTTGGCTTCATCTTCTTTTTCTTCATTGCCGTGGATTGTAGCATTCACGTCGCTACTCAAACCTCCCATGGCATTCATGTCGCCGCTCAAACCTCCCATGGCATTCATCGTACCTCCAAAGCCACCGCTCATCATGTTTATCAACCCACCCATATAGCCTCCCATTCCTCCCATGCCACCTCCCATGCCACCTCCCATGCCACTCATGCCTCCTCCCATGACTCCTCCCATGCCGTTCATGGCACCTCCCATGCCGCTTATGCCAGCTCCCATGCCGCTCATGCCTCCTCTCATGGCCTTCATGCCGCCACTCATCCCGCCTCCCATGCCACCACCCATCAAGCTCATCAAATTCATGGACCTTTTGGCCAAAATTTGATCTTTGTACATCTCAATAAACGCCTTTTGCTTCGCGTCCATGCCACTTGTATCCATGAACATCATCTTTGCTTCTTTCTCTTCAGCCAACCTCTCCTCTGCCATGGCTTGCTTCCTCTCCTCAAGTTGCACCCTACGGGCCACGACCTCCGCCTTCTTCTCCTCGGCCAATGCCATTCTCTCCTCGGCCGCCGCCCTTTTCTCCTCCGCCGCCGCCTTCCGAAGCTCGGCCGCCGCCCTCTCCTCCATTTCTTTTATCTTCAAAGCCTTTTTCTCTTCGGCATATGTCTTCCTTGCATTCACAATTGATTCGAGTGATTCTTTGATATCGTTGTCCCCGGCTTTTGTACCCTTCTCCTTTTTTCTTCCATCCGGCCTTTTGGACTTAGCCATCACTAAGGTTGGAGTGGCACTCCGTTTGTCTTCGTCCTCACTTGAATCATCATCATGCCCAACCGAGCTCTTCTTCTTGTTTGGAATTTCAAATGTCTCACGAGTCTTCCATTTCTCATCATGTTCAAGCTCGACCTAACAATGATGCAAAGTGAAGGCCTTCCCTTTCTTCTTCCTCTTTCATTTCTTCCCTCTACTCCGGAACATCCCTTGAGCGAGGTTCATCTACATAGTCAAACAAGAGAACAAACAATATCAACAAGAGACCAAACAAGAGAGCAAACAAGGCGCATTTTTTATTGAAGAAGGGAAAGAGAGGAAACAATCACCTTATCATCCTCATTGCAACCACTAGGGTTTATGCACTCAACATTCTTCAAACAACATGACCACTTGAAACAAACCTTGGATATGGTGGACCATCGATGATGAAGAGACCCAAACGTGCGGACATGTCCACTTGTGTTTCTCTCATCGAAATACTCCTTGATCCTCTTCCAATAGGTGATGTTGGGTTGATCGGTGCCGACGGACACATCAAGTGAAATTGTCTTCCACGCCGTGCATATCAACACATATTCACTTGTTGTGTAGTTTGCGGTTCTCCCCTTTGGTCCATCGAGAAACCCCTCTTCCTCTTCATCAAGCTCGAGCTCTTCATCACCCAACTCAAGCTCCTTTTCTTCATATTGGGTTTCTTCGTAATCTTGAGAAGCAAATTCTTGCGAAGCAAATTCATCATTTGCAACATTTGTATATCTCAAGAAAGCTTCATCGTCCACACAACATCAATATAATTGAACAAACACATCAATGCATATTTGAATAATTTCATACATCAATCATAAGCAAAATCAAAAAAAAAATGAAGAAACAATTTTTTTTACCTTTGGGACATAGTGTCGAGCACATTGTGGGCGACGGTGATCGTGGCTGTCGGCCGGTGGCAGCGACGGGACAGAAGGAGGAGGCGGTGGTGGCGGTGGCGGAGCCGCAGCCTCGACAGCAGCAGCCGTCTTCTTCGCCGCCGTCGCCTTCAATTTTTTTGCCTCGGCCGTAGCCGACGGGTCGCGCGGTGGCCGCTTCGTTGCTCCTACACGAGGTTTGGCGGTGGCAGGGGTCTTCTTCGGCATGCCGCAGTCCATTCCGGCAGCTTTCGTCGGTCGTGGGGTGGCGAATCCACCACGGCGGCCATGGGCGGCCGCGGAGGCGGTTGAAGCTTGGGCGATGGCGAGCATTTCGGGGTCGGCGGCGGGGGCGGCGGCGAGCGTTTCGGGGTCGGCGGCGGGGGCGGAGTGTAAGGGAATGCAGCAGAAAAAAAATTGGTACTGCGAGCACGCCCAGTATCACTATGGAGATGCATACAAGGCTTTGATCTGATCATTACCGACTCGTAGCGCAGCGGAAGTAGAGTCGATGTAGATCGTCGGTGCAAATCACCGCAGCTAGGATTTTACAACCTCCCAACCGCGAGGATGTACTCGCTCGTCGGCTCACCGGACGGATCGCCGGACAGCCCTTCGGGAGGCCTCTGGGCAATCCCTTGGATGGTCCCACCGGACGGATCCTCGGACAGCCCTTTGGGAGGCCTCTGGACAGTCCCTCGGATGATCTGACCGGATGGATCCTCGGACAGCCCTTCGGGAGGCGTCTCAAACAGCCCCTCGGGCAGAAGATCGAAACTCCGACCTCTCTACTAGGTTGTACACATACGGTGTCAGCTATCCGGCAGGGCTTCGCCGTGCAGAACTAGTTCCTACCAGAACCTAGACAGCCTTTCGGCTCTACGAAACTATTTCGTGGGAGGGAGAGAACAAAGCCAGATCATGCATGGCATTTGTATGAGAGATGGAGTGAGTGTGGAGAGCTCCTCTCCACCTCTATTTATAGGGAAAGGCAAGGGGTAGGGTGGCACTTGAAAAACCCAAAATGCCCATGCTTTATGTCCCACATAAAGGGCAAAATGGGAAGGCAAGTGGAGCTCCATGGAGGAGCTCCTCTTGGCCGGCCACCCCCTTGTGGGTCCCCCCCAAAAGGGGTTCCCACCTTTCCATGTCATCCCCTAGATCTTTTGGGAAAAGCCCTAAAAGGTGGCTTTCCAAAAAGCAACCAAATAGTGTTTTCCACTATTCATGAAAACATTTTTCCGCGACCGTAAAATCCAAAAATATTTCTGTAGGTCCAGAACATTTCCAGTAACCCCTAAAATAAATCTGGACGCATTCTGAAACATTTCCGGATTAATGATTTTCATCTCCGAAACATTTCCGGTGACTCCAAAACATTTCCGGTTTTCTCTCCGGAAATTTTCCGTCGTCTCCGAAACTTTTCCGGTGACTTTCTCTCAGACTCCCTGTCTAGTATTCAGCAGATAGATGACCCTTAAGCGTGTGACCCTATAGGTTCGGTGAAGTATAGACATGACCAGAACACTTTCCGATCAATGATCAATAGCGGAACCGTGGACATCCATATTGATCCCTATACCCACACGAATGAATATTCGAGTGAACCTGTAGTTGCCGTGTGCTATTCCTGTTGCTTCGTGATATGTTACAAACACCCGAGGTGAGACTTATCGGCATCCCCATGAATCAACACTTGTCCACTATGCCAATTACCTCGTTACCGGTTTTGTTCTCTTTTCTCGTTTCCGCGTTCCGGCATCCCTGTGATCAAATCACATTTTGTCTGGCCAGACGATGGTGAATACCGTAACACCGAGAGGGCCCTAAGAATATCTCTCCATCGTCGGAGGAGTAAATCCCAATCTTGAGCTATCAAGTTTCTTGTCATACTTTTCCGTGAACCTGTAGGCCGCCATAATAGCCACCATGTTACAGATGACGTTTAACAAACCCCAAAGTTCATGAAGCAAGTATGAAGGAACTCGATAGTCTCATGGTCTAAGGAATTAGGCAAACATTAACTTTCTCAGTGTTATAAACCATTAACTTGTGACGGATGTATCTCATAGCATAACATCAAATCGGGTCAATTCAACACAAGTGTTCTTCTAACATTGTGCCCTAAAAATTGCTGGCATAGTCATGCCCATGATCAGAAAAACAGGATCATCATGCAACACTTGAGCTAGTCTTAGAGGCATGACAAGGAATACAATTTACCGTTTATTATACCACACGTGCACATGAGTTTCCCTCCGAGCCTCGTGGTTATTGCAGACTCGAGAATCATTGCAGTTATAGCATGGAACATAAACATCAATTACAAACTTGGAGATACAAAATAACTATTATCATTGCCTGTAGGGCATATCTCCTGCAGACTCCCACTTGCACTAGAGTCAATAATCTAGTTACATGGCTTCCCTAACACCAATGGCTATCCGGTGTTGCTCATGCTTTGCTCGTGGTAGAGGCTTTGTCATCGGGTCTAACACGTTCAGATCTGTGTGAACTTTGCGTACTCTTACTAAATCCGCTTCAACATGATGTCGAATGAGTTTGTATTTGTGTTCAATATGTCTTGTCCCACTATTATCACAATAGATCTCCACCGGGTCCAGTGCACTTGGGACCACACCAAGGTCTTCAAGAAACCGCTTGATCCAGACCGCCTCCTTGGAGGCTTCTGAAGCTGCAACATATTCCGCCTCCATCGTAGAATCCGCCATAGTCTTTTGTTTGGAACTTTTTCAGTCAACTGCGCCATTGTTCAATATGAAAACATAGCCTGATTAAGATTTGAAGTCATCTGGGTCAGTCATGAAGCCTGCATCAGTGTAACCACTTACAATGAGCTCTTCATCACCTCCATACACAAGGAGCAAATCCTTGGTCCTTCTGAGGTACTTAAGAATATTTTTTACTGCGGCCCAGTGTTCCAATCCTGGATCACTTTGGAACCTGCTGCTAACACTTAGCGCATAGGAAACATCTGGTCTTGTACATAGCATGGCATACATAATTGAACCAGCTGCCGAAGCATATGGAACATCATTCATTTGTACTCGCTCATCGAGAGTCTGAGGACACTGATTCTTGCTCAGTATTGTGCCAGGTGACATTGGGAGTAGGCCGTTCTTGGCGTTCTCCATATTAAACCTTTTTAATACCTTGTCAATGTACGTGCTTTGGCTAAGCGCTATCATGCATTTTGATCTATCTCTATAGATTCTGATGCCCAATACGTATGCCGCTTGGCCTAAGTCCTTCATTGAAAAACTCTTCTTCAATGAGTCTTTTATTTCGTTAAGAAAATTCACGTTATTTCCAATCAACAATATGTCATCCACATATAAGATTAGAAATGCTTTTGCGCTCCCACTAAACTTCTTGTAAATACAAGATTCTTCGTCATTCCTAATGAAGCCAAACTCTTTGACTACTTCATCAAAACGAATGTTCCAGCTCCTTGATGATTGCTTCAGACCATAAATGGCCTTCTGAAGCTTGCATACCTTTTTAGCATCCTTAGGATCGACAAAACTTTCAGGCTGTATCATGTATACATCCTCTTTGAGGTTTCCATTTAGGAAAGCCGTTTTGACATCCATCTGCCATATTTCATAATCGAAATAAGCAGCAATTGCTAGTAGTATCCGCACAGACTTAAGCATAGCTACAACCGAGAAAGTCTCGTCGTAGTCTACTCCTTCAACCTGCGTGAACCCTTTCGCGACAAGTCTAGCTTTATGGATAGAAATGTTACCATCCGCGTCTGTCTTTCTTTTGAAAATCCATTTACAACCAATGGACTTTACGCCTTTTGGAAGTTCCACCAAGTTCCAAACTCGGTTTTTGTACATGGATTCCATTTTGAATTTCATGGCTTTATGCCATTCCCTTGAGCTAGGCCCCGCCATCGCTTCCTTGTAGTGCGCAGGTTCATCATCTTCAAGGATAAAGATTTCATTATGAAACCACTCAGGTGGCTGGATAGCCCTACCTGATCTGCACGGTTCAGTTACAAACTTGTCGGAAGCTTCCGCATCACATGTGACAACTTCCGGCTCGGTTGCAGGGATAATTTGCGGAATTTCTTCCGGTTCCTTAGCCATATCAACGGTTGCCGAAGATTAACTAATCTCATCGAGTTGTACTGTCCTCCCACTCACTACTTTGGCGAGAAACTCTTTCTCTAGAAAGTGTCCGACCTTTGCAACAAACACTTTGTTCTCAGACTGGTGTGAGAAAGAATACCCAACGGTTTCCCTGGGATAACCAACAAAGTTACATTTGTCTGATCTGGGATCGAGTTTGCTTGGCTGTAAACGCTTTATGTATGCCTCACAACCCCAAATTTTGAGATGCGACATACTAGGTTTCTTCCCATGCCACATCTCATGTGGTGTCGTCTCAACAGACTTAGACAGTGCTCTGTTTAATGTGTGAGCAGCAGTTTCCAGTGCGTGACACCAAAAGGATATTGGTAGATCTATAAGAGACATCATCGACCTTACCATGTCTAACAGGGTTCGGTTACGTCGTTCGGACACTCCGTTTCACTGTGGAGTTCCAGGAGGCGTAAGCTATGAAACGATTCCACGGTCACTCAGATGTTGGCTAAAATCATGACTAAGATATTCGCCCCCGCGATTTGATTGCAGAAACTTAATCCTTTTGTTATGATGATTTTCTACATCATTCTGAAATTCTTTGAACTTTTCAAAAGTTTCTGACATATGCTTCATCAAGTAGATATATCCTGTAGGGTAAGCGACAGAAAACAAAAAATTTCCGCACTACGAACAGCCCAGGATCACTATGGAGATGCATACAAGGTTTTGATCTGTTCTTTACCGACTCATAGCGCACCGGAAGTAGAGTCGATGAAGATCGGTGGTGCAGATCCCCACAGCTAGGATTTACAACCTCCCAACCGCGAGGATGTACTCCCTCATCAGTCCCTCAGGCAGTCCCTCGGACAGCCCTTCGGGCGGCTCTCGAACAGAACCTCGGACAGTCCCTCGGACAGCCCTTCGGGAGGACCCCCAAAATCAGACTGTAACTCGGACAGCCCTTCGGGAGGACCCTCAAATTCAGAGTGTAAGTCGGACAGCCCTCCGGGAGGCACACTCAAGCTAAGATCGAAACTACGACCTCTCTACCAAGTTGCACACATATATACGGTGTCATGTATCCGGCAGGGCTTCGCCGTCCAGAACTAGTTCCCACCGGAACGCAGACAGCCTTTCGGCTCTACGAAACTATTTCGTGGGAGGGAGAGAGAAAGCCAGATCATGCATCGCATTTGTATGAGAGTAAGGAGTGAGTGTGGAGAGCTCTTCTCCACCTCTATTTATAGGAAAACCCAAGGGGTAGGGTGGCACATGAATATACCAAAGTACCCATGAAAAGTGTCCTTCACAAGGGCTAAAGAGGAAAGCAAGTGGGGCAAGTGGGGCTCCATGGAGGAGCCCCCCCTTGGCTGGCCACCCCCTTGTGGGTCCCCTTCAAAAGGGGTTACCTCCTCACCAAGTCACCCCTTAGATCTTTTTGGATTAAAGCCCAAAAAGATGGCTTTCCAAAAAGTAACCCAAAAAACACTTTCACTATTCACGAAGACATTTTACCGCGACCGTTAATTCCGAAAATATTTCTGTAGGCCTAGAACATTTTCAGTACCCACTAAAACAATTCTGGATGTGTTCCGAAACATTTCCGGATCAATGTTTTTCTTCAGCGAAAAGCAACCATAGCAATTCCGGCTGCTCCGGAACATTTCCAGTTTTTCTCTCCGGAAAAATTCCAGAAGTTCCTAGAACAATTCCGGTACCTCCAAAATGTTCCAGGTGCATGCCGAAACCTATTTCGCTTAATGGTTTACTCCGAAACAACTTTTCGGTTTTACCGAAACTTTTCCGGTGTTCTCTCCGGAACTCTTCCGTTGTCTCCGAAACTTTTCCAGTGACTTTCTCTCAGACTCCATGTCTAGTATTCAGCAGATAGATGACCCTTAGGCGTGTGACCCTGTAGGTTCGGTGAAGTATAGACATGACCGGAACACTTTCCGATCAATGATCAATAGCGGAACCGTGGACACCCATATTGATCCCTATACCCACACGAATGAATATTCGAGTGAACCTCTAGTTGCCGTCTGCTATTCCTGTTGCTTCGTGATATGTTTACAAAACCCGAGGTGAGATTTATCGGCATCCCCGTGGATCAACAACTTGTCCACTATGCCAGTTACCTCGTTACCGGTTTTGTTCTCTTTTCTTGTTTTCGCGTTCCGGTATCCCAGTGATCAAATCACATTGTGTCTGGCCAGACGATGATGGATACCGTAACACCGAGAGGGCCCAAAGAATATCTCTCCATCGTCGGAGGAGAAAATCCCAATCTTGAGCTATCAAGTTCCTTGTCATACTTTCCCATGAACCCGTAAGCCGCCGTAATTGCCACCCTGTTACGGATAACGTTTAACAAACCCCAAAGTTCATGAAGCAAGTGTGAAGGAACTCGATACTCTCATGGTGTAAGGAATTATGCAAACGTTAACTTTCTCTGTGTTATTAACCATAAACTTGTGACGAAGGTATCTCATAGCATAACATCAATTCGGGTTGATTCAACACAAATGTTCTTCTAACATTGTGCCCTCAAAAGTTGCCTGGCATAGACATGCCCATGATCAGGAAAACGTGATCATCATGAAATACTTGAGCTAATCTTAGAGGCCAGACTAGGAATACATTTTACCATTTATTATTCCACACGTGCATATGAGTTTTCCTCCGAGCCTCGTGGTTATTGCAGACTCGAGAACCATAGCAGTTATAGCATGGAACATAAACATAATTATGATCACGAAGATAAATAATAACATTTATTATTGCCTCTAGGGCATATCTCCTACAGACTCCCACTTACACTATAGTCAATAATCTAGTAAATGCTAATGCACTTTACACCTATGGCATATCGGTGTAAAATATGCTTCGCTTGTGGTATAGTCTTGGTCCAATGGAACTGACAACTTCAGTCCCGTGTGTATCTATGCAAGTCCTCGCTTTTTCACGCTTTCACAAAATTCATATTTTGTGTGGACTTGGCTTTGTATATATGTGAATCACAGGTCGAACCTGGATTCCTCAGACTGAGCTATGGAGCAACTATCTACAATAGTGTCCCATTGACCAAAGCCATCTTGGAACCATACTAAGTTCATGAATGAACTATATGATTCAACATTTTCTTTGTCACTTCTAAAGCATCAACATACTTAGCCTTTGTTATAGAATTCGCCACAGTAACCCGTTTGGAACAATTCCAATCTTACTGTGCCACCATATCGTGTATTACACAAAACCCTTAACTTAAATCGAAAATTGCATGGAGCATTGATGAAGACTGTATCGATGTAATTACTTACAATGAGCACTTCATAGTCTCCGTTTGCAAGAAAACATGTCATCAGTGCTACTTTAGTACTCAATGACATTTTTCACTGTTGTCCCATGATCAGAACTTTGATCACTTTGGTATCTATACTCGCAACTCCTTGGGAGTACCAGACATATCTTGTTGTTTTATATACCATGGAATACATGATTTATCCAAACACAAATGTGCGTGGAATCTCCATCATGTATTTTGCTCATCAGTGTTTTAAGACACCGAGTCTTGCAAAAAACTCTTTCCATGTGACTTCGGCAAGAATCACTCCTTGACGATCTTATGCTAAATTGTTCTAGCATCTCGTCAATATGTATTTTGGCTTAGCCCTTTTAGGCAATTCTATCTCTGAAGATAAATATGCCTAATATCAAGGCTATCTAGCCCAAGTCCTTCAACGGAAAACTATTTTTCAATGAAGTACTAATTCGTGTCAAGAAATTTATATGTCCAATGAACAATGTGTCAAGCACACAAGTTTTTAGAAATATTATTATGCTCCCACTTACTTTCTTGTAACCACAAGCATCTTTGCTATCCATTGATGAAATCAAACTCTTTTGACTATTTCATCAAAAACGAAGATTCCAACTCCACTTTGCTCTCTTCTGTCCATCGCTAGAACTCTGAAGTTTGCATACTCACTAGCATCCTCTGGATTGACAAAATACCTTGGACTGTATCACATGCAAGTCCTAGGTTGTATTTCCATCTGATGGAAATACTTTTGGCATCCATGTTTCATATGTCATGATTGAAATATGTATTAATTGCAAGTTTAATCCGAACCGACTTTAAGCATTGCTACGAAGAGACAATCTCGCCGTAGTTAATTCCTTGAATTTGTTATAAGCAACAAGTTGAGCTTTATATATAAAACATTTTTATCTGTATCAGTTTATAGTTCCATTAATATTCGTTAGACTCTAAGTCTTCCGAAGGGTGTATCAAGATCTAATCTTGAATGATTTATATGGAAACTATCTCAGATTATATTGGCATTTAGCCAATCCCAGAGTCAGGGCCCATCAACGCTTCCTTCTATATCGTAGGCATACTGTTGTCTAACAACAATATCTCATTTACGCACCTGAGAGGTTTGCACGAGTTTTGCCTACGTGGTTCAGCTGCAAGTTCGACCGAAGTCCATACATCTCATGTAGAGGCTTCCGTATCGGTCGCAGCAGGAAACTCTCGAATTACTTCCAAGCTTTCTCTCCCTTGACCTGATGACGAAGATACTGATATCTCGTCAAGTTGCACTGTCCTCCCACTCACCCTTTTGCAATAATTATTTTCTTTAAAATCATACCGTTCTTTGTGGCAAACTTTTTGCCTCGGTATTGTGATGGAGGAATACCCAATAATTTGGGATAACCTACAAAGTAGCACTTGTCTGATTTGGAATAGGTTTGTAAAATACTTTACATAAGCCCCATATTCCAAATGTTAAGAAAGACATAACATGGTTGGGCGTACCATACCATGGCGTCATTTCAACAGATCTGATGGCGCTCTTTTCAGTGTAAAAGCCACAGTCTCTAAAGCATTACTTTAAAAGGAATAATGGCAAATTGATTTATGTCATCTTTGATCTTACCATGTCATAAATGGTTTGATTACAACTTCACGGACATTCCACTCATAGTGGTGTTTGATACGTCTCCAACGTATCTATAGTTTTTGATTGTTCCATGCTATTATACTATCAATCTTGGATGTTTTTATATGCAATTATATGCAATTATATATCATTTTTTGGGACTAACCTATTAACCTATTGCCCAGTGCCAGTTGCTATTTTCTGCTTGTTTTTGGATTTCAGAGAAATAGTACCAAATGAAGTGCAAATGCCACGAAACTTTTTGGAGATTTTTTCCTGGACAAAAGAAACACTGGAAGCTTTGGGAGGAGGCCAAAAGCCTCACAGGGGCATCACAAGGCACTAGGGCGCGCCCCAGGGGGGCGCCGTGCTGCCTTGTGGGGCCCACGTGACTCCGTTTGACCTAATTCCACTTCTATAAATTCACAAATATTGGGAAACCCCCAGAGAGCCAGAAGAAAAAACCTTTCCGCCGCCGCAAGCCTCTGTTCTTCCATGATCCCATCTAGAGGCCTTTTTCGGTACTCTGCCGGAGGGGGAATCGATCACGGAGGGCTTCTACATCAACCTTGCTGCCCTTCCGATGATGTGTGAGTAGTTTAGCACAGACCTACGGGTCCATAGCTAGTAGCTAGATGGCATCTTCTCTCTCTTTGATCTTCAATACAATGTTCTCCTTGATGTTCTTGGAGTTCTATCCGATGTAATCTTCTTTTGCGGTGTGTTTGTTGGGATCCGATGAATTGTGAGTTTATGATCAGATTATTCATGAGAAATATTTGAGTCTTCTATGAACTCTTTTACGCATGATTGTTATAGCTTCGTATTTCTCTCCAATCTATCGGTTTAGTTTGGCCTACTAGATTGATTTATCTTGCAATGAGAGAGGTGCTTTGTGATGGGTTCAATCTTGCGGTGCTCAATCCCAGTGACAGAAAGGGACATGACACGTATTTGTATTGTTGCCATTAAGGATAAAAAGATGGGGTTTATTCATATTGCTTGAATTTGCTTCTCTGCATCATGTCATCTTGCTTAAGGCGTTACTCTGTTTTATACTTAATACCCTAGATGCATACTGGATAGCGGTTGATGGATGGAGTAATAGTAGTAGATGCAGGCAGGAGTCGGTCTACTTGTCTCGGACGTGATGCCTATATACATGATCATTGCCATGAATCCGTCATAATTATTTGCTATTCTGTCAATTGCCCAACAGTAATTTGTTTACCCACCGTATGTTTATGTGCTCAAGAGAGAAGCCTCTAGTGAAAACTATGGTCCCCGGGTCTATCTTTATCATATTAAAAACCCAAAAATACCTTGCTGCAATTTATTTTAATTAGTATTTTATTTTATCAATTTACCTCGATAAGATTTAATCCTTGCAACTTACCGCTAAGGGGATTGACAACCCTCTTATTTGCGTTGGGTGCAAGTGTTTGCTTTTCTGTGTGCAGGTGCACTTAACGGAATTGTGCTTGGTTCTCCTACTGGATTGATAACCTTGGTTCTTAACTGAGGGAAATACTTATCTCTAATGTACTGCATCATCCTCTCCTCTTCGGGGAAATACCAACGCAGACTACAAGTAGCAGGAAGAATTTCTGGCGCCGTTGCCGGGGAGACATCATCAAAATTACCAAGTACCTTCGCACAAACTATCAATCACTTGCATTTACTTTATTTGCATTTGCCTCTCATTTTCATATCCCCCACTTCTATAAAAAAAATTAAAAAAAAATCCCAATTTTTTTATTGTTTGCTAGTTTGCTTGCTTAGAATTCCCACTATGTCTGATTTTGGTATGGAAAAAAGTGAGGATGGTAAGACTCCTAAAATAGAAATTCCTACCGATTTAGATACTAAAACTTTCATGATGGGACACGGGAATATTATAGGAAAAAGTGTTATCCAAGAATTCTTTAATTGTTTCTGAAGTTTGGATTGTGATGACACTCCTATTCTTAAAAGAACCGAAAATTATGCTGAAGCTATCTCTGCACTGGTTCTTAAACTCGAGAGAAGATTTATTCGTACCCATCCTACTTTGCAAAGATTGTTTTATGAGTTGCCGGTAATAAAAAATCCTAGAGCTAAGAAGATAGCTACCCTTATCCTCATGAATGAATTTGATTATATAGTGCAGCAAGCTAGAGAGATTTTTGATTTTTATGGTATGAGTTGTGAAAAACCAGTGATAGATGAGATTTTATACAATAGCAATTACTTGTTGAGATATTTATTTCATGATGATCATACTTTTGATGAAAATACCAAAAAGGAAGTCCCCCCTTAAACATAATTCAACAAGTTTTTAATGGTATTAATAAAACAGTATTCTTGGATTGTGAAAGGGAATCAAGAGGGATTTGAGGATGGCCAACTTAGTAATTCTAAAGTTTCCATGGACGATGTGTTTCATATTATTGTTGAAAAGCCTCCTGATGAGAACACACTTTTAGAAAAAAAGAACAAAGATGACAACACTTGAAACTATGCATTATGCCTAGCTAGGGGCATAAAACAATAGCGCTTGTTGGGAGGCAACCCAATGAATAAAATAAATTTTTGCTTTTACCTACTGTTCTTGAGTGTTTGCATGATTTGAGCTTCTGTTATGATTGAGTTTTTATGTTTTAATTAGTGTTTGTGCCAAGTAATGTGTCGGTGTATAAAACATGGGTATTTTATACCCTCACTTATGCACAGACAGTAGTAGCCTCCGTGCTGGCAGATTTGCCGTGAACCGCCAAGACTAGGATTCAAGACCCAGTTGTAGAAGCCACTGGAGGGAAGATCAAGACAAAGCATTAGCAAATACTTGGCTAGTACTGAGGAAAAAGACATTTCTTGCCGGCAAGGTCAGACCCGGCAAGATGAAGGCCCGGCAAGCTCCGCGCTGGCAAGCTCTCGCCAGCACAACACCGCTCCACCTCACCGAGCAGCTAGTCGCTAATCACTGAGGTGTCGACCGCGCAGCCTGTTTGGTGAGATTTGTCGGGGCACGTGTCAGCTTGCCAGAGAGAGATTTGCCTCTAATGACACATGTCCAGAAGGCGTGTCAAGCCAACAGGAGGTAGCTGGGCAAGCGGTGCAAAAACCTTGCCGGGGCTCCTCCTCCACATGACACCTAACGGCGCATTTAATGCCTTTGTCCTAAACTGGCAGAGTTAGGTATGTTAGCACTGTTTGCTATCTAATCACTATGTAATGACTGTTTTGCCACTGTGCTAACCCCTTGAGCTATAAAAGGAGGACTAGGGCAACAGTTATGGAGGTTTGCATTTTCGATCAAATCCCTTGCACAATCTACATGTGTAGCAGCCTCTCCCGCACCTTGCCGGGGAAGCGCTCCTTGTACTTGTGTTCATACTCTCTCAATACATAAAAGGCAGGAGTAGGGTTTTACGCCTCACGACGGCCCGAACCTGGGTAAATCTCTTGCGCATCTACTGATCCTGCTCTTTGTGCTCGCCGATCTCCCTAACTGAACCACAAGGGGCTGGATGGCCCCATAGATGGTCGTTCCCACGACATCTTTGGCGCGCCAGGTAGGGGGATTCGCTTGCGCGAACCTGAATCAATAGACTGCGCGTCGATTTCGTCAAGCGTCATCACCTTCTGCATCGTCGATGGCTCCCAAGATGAAGGCCATCACGAGACGGCACCTTCCGCCTCCAGGGTTCCCTCACGCGCATCCGTAGGCGGCGCAGCCAATGCGGGCGGTGCGGACACCGCGGTTGGCACGACCAGTGCAGGAGGTGCGGTCACCGTGCCCACCGTGGCCGGAACAGGAGGCGGAGGCGCTGGAGGAGTCATCTTCCTCGACCCTCCGGCAAACAAAAGCGCAACGGCGTCGGCAGAGCGGACGGACATCTTCCTCCTCCTCCTCCTCGCCGCGCCGAAGAGTGCAGCCACCAGAGCAACAATGCCCGGGCCGGCGCGAGCCAAGATCCCGCCACGGCGACGTCCAGAGATGCTGCATCGAAGCACACGCCGCGCCCGTCGCGTGATGGGCGCAGTGCAACCTCGAGCGGCATCGACCACATGGCAAGACCCCTGTTGATCAAGTTCCGGATCCTCAGGCACCACCTCCGCCACGCTAACCCATGGCTGGACATGAGACACGGCAGCAAGATCGCGATGGCACTCCTGCTGGCTCTGCCAGCAGTAGAGCGACGTCGCGCTCTTCACTCCTGATCATGTCGGCAACAGCGGCAGAGGCAATGGCGCGAGCTCAGATGCTGCTCAAGTTCCCTCCGACGACGGATAAGATGGATGAATGGAGAGCTACCATTCAGAGCCTTATCAGCTTCGCCGAGTCGAGCAAGTCACAGCAAGCGGAGCCCTCACGACGTCCGTGAACAACATCGGTAAATCCAACTGGTGGCCGCGTTGAAGGAGCTGCACCAACGGTGCAATCACCTCCACGGCAACAGTCTCAACAGCAGCAACATTAGCAGCTGCGGCAAACCCAGAGAACCGCAGAGCCCGACGAGATGTCGATGGCCTCTTCAGATCCACGGGCGCGGCAAGACCAGCAGCAAGTGCTGCAGGACAGGCGGGTAGAGGATGCTCGCACCACTATTGAACGGCGCCGGGAGGCGCGCCGCCAATCTGACGTATGCAACGGCCCAGTCGTTGATGAGCCTGCGCCCGAGGTTGGCGGGTATCTACCTTACAAGGTCGGATGCCCGGCTTTCACTCGTGAGCTGCAGCAAGTCCGCTGGCCGTCCATCCGGGCCTTCAAGCCGGAAGTACCGGAGAAGTACGATGGCAAGCTGAATCCGGCAGAATTTTTGGGCATTTACACGATTGTCGTACAAGCTGCCGGGGGAAGAGATGAAAAGATCTTAGCCAATTACTTTCCATTGGTACTGAAGCCTAAAATGAGATCGTGGCTAATGAACTTGCTAGAGAATTCCATTTCTTCATGGTCGGACCTTTGCAATGAGTTTGTTGGTGCCTTTACCGGAGGCCAGAAGGCCCCTGGACATCCCAGCGACCTGCTGGTGATCCCGCAAAGAGATGGTGAGACTTTGTGTAAGTACATCCAGAGATTCAGCCGCGTGCACCGCAACATCCCGGACGTACACCCCGCAGCTGTGATTGCCGCCTTCCACACGAACGTGCGCAATCGAAAGATCAGGGAAAAGATGAACATCAGATTGCCGAAGACCGTCAATGAGCTCTATACATTGGCGGACAAGTGCGCGCATGCTGAGGAAGGAAGGAGGCTTCCCGGGGAGGACACTGGTGCCGAAGTAGATTCTGAGGACGATGATGCTGCCACCCCAAGGAAGAAAGGCCGAAAGCGCAACAGGAAGCACAAGGGCAAAACTATGATGGCTGTCAAAGGGTCCGGCAACTCTGAGGCCGCCAAGAAAGCCAAAATGGAAAACTCCGGCAAGGAGGCTGCTATATGCGCCGCTTGTCTGGAGGCGGCGGCAAATGAGAAGGCCGGCAAAACCGATGGGCCATACTGCAAGATTCACCGCACCAAGGTCCATGACCTCCAAGAGTGCCGACAAGTCGAGCACCTCGCGGAAAAAGCAGAAGGCTGAATATGAGAAGCGTGACAAGGAGAAAGCCCAAGATGGTGCTGGCGGATCCGGCAGGAAAGGCCGTGGTGGCCGAGGGGGCCATCGAGGCAAGGCCAAACCGCAGAAAGAGAAACCTGCTAGAGGCCGTGAAAAGAAAGAAGATGAGGATGGAAGTGAAGAAGAAGATGACGTAGAATCCAGTGAACAGGAATTTCAGAAGGCAACGGCGGCCATGTGCATTGACGGTGGTGCATCTTTACACTCCTCTCACCGCCAACTCAAGCAGTGGGCATGTGAGGTTAATGCAGCGGAACCGGCAATAGGTGCTTAGAAGCCACTCAAATGGTCACACACGCCTATCATTTTTGATGCCGAGGATCACCCTGATCGCATAACTGCGGTCGGGTGTTTGCCGTTGTTGGTCTCACCAACGATTCGCAACCTCCAGGTCACGAAAATGTTAGTGCCGGTTTGAATTTGATCTCTCCTGAAGTTATCAAGAGGTTGCAGATTCCCGACGAGGAACTCAAGAAAATGGGCACGTTTCAAGGAGTCAACCTGGGAAGAAGCCAACCCAAGGGGAAGATCACATTGCCGGTAACGTTTGGCGGGGAACTGAACTACAGAACGGAGAAAATTGTGTTTGACGTTGTCAAGATCCCCTTGCCGTACAATGGAATTCTTGGCCGCCCAGCCTTGGCAAAGTTCATGGCAGCATCCCACTATGCTTATAACATGTTGAAGATGCCAGGGCCGATGGGTGTCATTTCCATCAACTCAGATAAGAAAGACGCAGTCATATGCGTCGACAAGCTCAACAGAGATGCGGTCACAGCGGAGGCCGCCAAGGCGCCAGCTCCCGCCAAGGAAAAGAAAAGCAAGAAGAGCGGCAAGACCTCTGACAAGGATTCCGGGAAGCGCACCTCTTCGGAGTGCTACGCACCTGTTGAAGACTTGCCGGAGAGCTCTACCGGCAAGAAATCCAAGGCTACTCCACCAGCAACGAAGAAGGCGCCGGCAAGGGAGGATGGCACTGACGATACCTTTACCATCAGTGCTACCCTTGACAGCAAATAGGAAAGCGCGCTCGTTGCCTTCCTGCGGGCGAATGTCGATGTGTTTGCATGGCAACCATTGCTACTTGTAGCTTGCGTTGGTATTTTCCCCGAAGAGGAAGGGATGATGCAGCATAGTAGAAGTAAGTATTTCCCTCAGTTATGAAACCAAGGTTTTCAATCCAGTAGGAGAATCACGCAACACCTCGTTAGCAGTACCTACACACAAACAACAAATCCTTGCACCCAACGCAAACGAGGGGTTGTCAATCCCTCGGCGGTCAATTGCAAGATTAAATTGTATGGTGATAGATAGATAGATTAAACAAAAATACAAAATAAAATAAATAAGATAAAAGTGCAGCAAGTATTTTTAGGGTTTTAGTAATATGATAAAGTAGACCCGGGGTCCATAGTTTTCACTAGAGGCTTCTCTCAAGAAAATAATGATACGTCTCCAATAAAATGCCAATTATAGCCTTTACCATGCTCAGTTTGCAAGTTCATGTGTGTTGCTGTTTGAAAACAGAAAGTTTTCTGTTATGTCCAGAATATTCCTGAATAGTCAGAACATGATAAAAATCTGAAATTTTTACACAGTAAGCATGCATGAGTTCTCTGTCACGTGGTAATTTTTCAGAATTTTTGGAGTTAGGGAAGTATGGATTCTTATTCACCCTTTACAGACTGTTCTGTTTTGGCAGATTGCTGTTATAGTTGCATTGTTTGCATATGTTTGCGTGTTTAATGTTTCTATTTGAGGGTAGGAGTATTAAATATGAAGAGGCATTTAGTATGCAATGTTTAATTATAATTTCTGTGATTTGCTACAGTAGAGAATGTTAAGGTTTTGAGTTGATTTATACTAACTTATCTCACGAGTTCTTGTTGAGTTTTGTGTGGATGAAGTTTTTAAGATTTAAGGAAACCGTGATATGAGAGGAATTAAGGAGACACAAAAGCTCAAGCTTGGGGATGCCCAAGGCATCCCAAGTTAATATTTCAAGAAGTCTCAAGCATCTAAGCTTGGGGATGCCCCGGTAGGCATCCCACCTTTCTTCTTCAACAACTATCGGTCAGTTTTGGTTGAGCCTAAGTTTTTGCTTCTTCACATGATATGTGCTATCCTTGGAATGTCATTTTATTTTGTTTTCTTTGTTTCTTGAATAAAATACTTAAGATCTGAAATTTTTAAATGAGAGAGAGTTCTCACGTAGCTACTTAATTGCTTAATTACTCATTTGATCTTCATTTATATCTTTTTGGAGTAGTTTGCCATTTGCTCTAGTACTTCACTAATATCTTTCTGAGCACGGTGGTGATTATGTTTTGAAGAAATACATACACTCTCATGCTTCACTATATTATTTTGAGAGTTGATGATAGTAACGGTAATTTGCACAAAATATGAATTTGGTCCCAAAATGATGAATATTCAAGAGGGATATAATAAAAACTTTCATATGGATCATTGGATATGGCAAGTGTGATTCCTTGCAATAGTTTCGTGATATGGAAATGATAATATGTGAGCCATGTTAGTGAGTAATTGTGATTTAGTAAGAATATTCGTGTTAAGGTTTGTGATTCCCTATGCATGCACGTTAAGGCAATAGTTATGCAAAGAAATTATATCCTACTTATGGTGCATTATTCGGTGTTAGTTATGTTCAATGCATGTTTATGACCATTTTTGTTTTTTGGTTGGTTGCTTCTCAATCTTTTGCTAGACTTCATTTGTACTAAACGAAAATACTGCTTGTGCATCCAAAATCCTTAAACCCAAGTTGTGCCAAATGAGTCCACTATACCTACCTATATGCGGTATTTCAATGCCGTTCCAAGTAAATTTGCGTGTGCGAACTCTAATTTTCAAAATAAATTTTCCGTTTTGTGTGCCCGTACCGCTCATGAAGCGGCAGGGGGTGGCCATTATTTTCCATGCTAGGTGTGTTTTTCTCACGATGAGTATTCACTTGTCATTGCACGAGAGAATGGTTGGTAATAGGGATCCCCAGTCCCACAATGAAATCAAATTAATAACAACAAAATTCCTTGGAAAGTGTTGGTTTGGAGGGCACCCGTGGATACGGCTAGCCATGGATTGTGAAAGAATGGTGGAAAAGAAATAAACTTTACTTTCTGTTTGGGAACCACCTATGATGTGTCTAGCATGGAGAATATTGGGAATTCTCGGTCGTTTTCGTTGACAGGAAAAGCATGCCTCTCAAAATAATTTATCTCTTTAATTTCAGCTTTGAGCTCTGGCACATTTGACAAATCTTGCTTCCCTCTGCGAAGGGCCTATCTATTTACTTTTATGCAATTTTTATTTTTACTTGAGTCTCCATCTTCTCTTACAAAAGCACCAACTAGAGAGCACTATTGTCATACTTGTGCATTGGATGTAGCTAATATTTGAGTGTGTTTCATGAAATGATCAATGATTGAGCATAATGGGCTAGGGATAACTTTCTTTAGCATTGATATTTTGAAAGGCATGGTTGCTTGTTAGTATGCTTGAGTATTTATGCCTTCATGTCAAATTATAGACTATTGCTTCGAATCATTCAAGTCCAAGTGTCACATGCAACAAAGAAAAGATTATATGATGATTCTGATAGGTAGCATTCCACATCAAAATTTCTGTTTTAATTGCTATTTTATCATGATGAGTTTTATGAGAAAAAGTTGCTGTTATGATGCTAGGAAAAGTGATTGAAATTATCATTGATCAAACTTATGCACTATGCTAGCATTCACACTTCATAAATTATTTCTTTTATCATTTACCTACTCGAGGACGAGAAGGAATTAAGCTTGGGGATGCTGATACGTCTCCAACGTATCTATAATTTATTAAGTATTCATGCCACATTTATGACAATTCTATATGGTTTTGTTATGATTTGATTAGAACTAACCCGGACTGACGCTGTTTTCAGCAGAATTGCCATGGTGTTGTTTTTTGTGCAGAAATAAATGTTCTTGGAATTGGATGAAACTTTTTGGAGTTTTTTTATGGAACAAATAAAATATTACTGGAACCCAGACCCACTGGAGGGGGGCCACCCAGTGCCCACGAGGCACCAGGGCGCGCCACCCCCCAGGCGCGCCCTGGTACCTCGTGGGGCCCACGTGGCTCCGTTTGACGTGATTCCAACGCTGAAAAATCCTATATATTCAGAAACCCCCGAAAGTTAACCTAGATGAGTTTTTACACCGCCGCAACCTTCTGTACCTCCACGATCCAATCTACAGCCCTTTTCTGGCGCCCTGCCGGAGGGGGGAAAGCATCACCGGAGGCCATCTTCATCATCCCGACGGTCTCCATGACGAGGAGGGAGTAGTTCACCCTCGGGGCTGAGGGTTTGTACCAGTAGCTATGTGTTTGATCTCTCTCTCTCGTGTTCTTGAGATGGCACGATCTTGATGTATCGCGAGCTTTGTTGATATAGATGAATCATATGGAGTTTTCCCCTCTCTATCTTCTTGTGATGAATTGAGTTTTCCCTTTGAAGTTTTCTTATCGGATTAAGTCTTTTAGGATTTGAGAACACTTGATGTATGTCTTGCATATGGATATCTGTGGTGACAATAGGATATTCACTTGAGTCACTTGATGTATGTTTTGGTGATCAACTTGCGGGTTCCGTGACCTTGGGGATCTATGCATAAGGGTTGGCACACGTTTTCGTCTTGACTTTCCGGTAGAAACTTTGGGGCACTCTTTGAAGTTCTTTGTGTTGGTTTGAATAGATGAATCTGAGATTGTGTGATGCATATCCTATAATCAAACCCGTGGGTACTCGTGGTGACATTGGAGTGCCTAGGTGACATTAGGGTTTTGGTTGATGTGTATCTTAAGGTGTTATTCTAGTACGAACTCTAGGGCTGTTCGTGACAATTAATGGGGATGGCTCATAAGATTGATCGGGAAGGATAACTTTGAGGTGGTTTCGTACCCTACAACAATTTCTTCGTTTGTTCTCCGCTATTTGTGACTTTGGAGTGAACTCTTTGTCGCACGTGAGGGATTTACATATGATTCAACTATGTCAACAATGTTGGGAGATCGCACTAGTGAAAGTATGAACCCTAGGCCTTGTTTCTAAGCATTGCAATACCGTTTTTATGCCCGTTTACTTTTTGCTACCTTGATGTTTTTATATTTTCAGATTACAAAAACCTATATCTACTATCCATACTACACTTTTATCACCATCTCTTCGCCGAACTAGTGCACCTATACAATTTACCATTGTATTGGGTGTGTTGGGGACACAAGAGATTTCTTGTATTTGGTTGCAGGGTTGTTTGAGAGATACCATCTTCAACCTACGCCTCCCACAGATTGATAAACCTTAGGTCATCCACTTGAGGGAAAATTGCTACTGTCCTACAAAACTCTGCGCTTGGAGGCCCAACACGAGTCTACAAGAATAAGTTGTGTAGTAGACATCAAATAGCATACGGTGGGTAGACAAATTACTGTTGGGCAATTGATAGAAAAGCAAATAATCATGACGATATCCAAGGCAATGATCATGTATATAGGCATCACGTCCGAGACAAGTAGACCGACTCCTGCCTGCCTCTACTACTATTACTCCACACATCGACCGCTATCCAGCATGCATCTAGTGTATTAAGTCAATAAAGAACGGAGTAGCGCCATAAGCAAGATGACAAGATGTAGACAAAGTAAACTCACGCATGAATAAACCCCATCTTTTTACCCTTAATAGCAATGATACATACGTGTCATGTCCCTTTCTGTCACTGGGATTGAGCACCGCAAGATCGAACCCATTACAAAGCACCTCTTCCCATGGCAAAATAAAGCAATCTAGTTGGCCGAACCAAATCAATAGACCAGAGAAGAAATACGAAGCTATAATAATCATGCATAAAAGAGATCAGAGAAGACTCAAATAATATTCATGGATAATCTGATCATAAACTCACAATTCATCGGATCCCAACAAACACACCGCAAAAAGTGATTACATCGGATAGAACTCCAAGAACATCGAGGAGAACATTGTATTGAAGATCAAAAAGAGAGAAGAAGCCATCTAGCTACTAACTATGGACCCGAAGGTCTGTGGTAAACTACTCACTCATCATCGGAAGGGCAGCAAGGTTGATGTAGAGCCCCTCCGTGATCGATTCCGCCTTCGGTAGAGTACCGGAAAAGGCCTCCAGATGGGATCTCTCGAGAACAGAAGCTTGCGGTGGCGAAAAGAGTATTTTGTGGAGTCCCTCGTTGGTTTCCCAATTTTTGTGAATTTATAGTGGTGGAATTAGGTCAAAATAGTCAGAGGTGGGCCCACGAGGCACCAGGGCGCGCCTGCCCCCCCCCCCCAGGCGCGCCCTGGTGGCTCGTGGCCACCTCCAGGGTCTTCTGGCCTCCTCCCGAAGCTTCTAGTGTTTATCTTGTCCAGAAAAAAATCTCCAAAAAGTTCCGTTGCATTTGGACTTCGTTTGGTATTGATATGCTTTAAAACCAAAAACAGGCAAAAAACAGCAACTGGCACTGGCCACTAAGTTAATAGGTTAGTCCCAAAAAATGATATATAATTGCTATAAATGTATATAAAAACATCCAAGATTGATAATATAATAGCATGGAACATAAAAAATTATAGATACGTTGGAGACGTATCAGCATCCCCAAGCTTAATTCCTGCTCGTCCTCGAGTAGGTAAATGATAAAAACAGAATTTTTGATGTGGAATGCTGCCTATCATATTCATCATATATTCTTTTCTTTTATAGCATGGACATTGGACTTGAATGATTCAAAGCAATAGTCTATAGTTTGACATGAAGATATAAATACTCAAGCATGCTAACAAGCAACCATGTCTTTCAAAATATCAACGCTAAAGAAAGTTATCCCTAGCCCATTATGCTCAATCATTGATCCATTCATGAAACACACTCAAATATTAGCTACATCTAATGCACAAGTACGACAATAGTGCTCTCTAGTTGGTGCTTTATAAGAGAAGATGGAGACTCAAAATAAAAAATAAAAATTGCATAAAAGTAAATAGATAGGCCCTTCGCAGAGGGAAGCAGAGATTTGCTAATGTGCCAGAGCTCAAGGCTGAAATTAAAGGGATAACATTTGTGAGAGGCATGCTTTTCCTGTCAACGAAAACGACCGAGAATTCCCAATATTTTCCATGCTAGACACATCATAGACGGTTCCCAAACAGAAAGTAAAGTTTATTTCCTTTCCACCATTTCTTTCACAATCCATGGCTAGCCGTATCCACGGGTGCCCTCCATACCAACACTTTCCAAGGAATTTTGTTGTTATTATTTTTGATTTCATTGTGGGACTGGGCATCCCTATTACCAGCCACTCTCTCGTGCAATGTCAAGTGAATAAACACTCATCGTGAGAATAACACACCTAGCATGGAAAATAATGGCCACCCCCTGCCGCTTCATGAGCGGTACGGGCACACAAAACAGAAAAATTATTTTGAAAATTAGAGTTGGCACACGCAAATTTACTTAGAACGGCATGGCAATACCGCATATAGGTAGGTATGGTGGACTCATTTGGCACAACTTGGGTTTAAAGAGTTTGGATGCACAAGCAGTATTTCCGCTTAGTACAAATGAAGGCTAGCAAATAGATTGAGAAGCAACCAACCAAAAAGCGAAAACGGTCATAAACATGCATTGAACATAACTAACACCTAATAATGCACCATAAGTAGGATATAATTTCGTTGCATAACTATTGACTTAACGTGCATGCATAGGGAATCACAAACCTTAACACTAATATTCTTACTAAATCACAATTACTCACTAACATGACTCACATATTATCATCTCCATATCGCAAAGCTATTGCAAGGAATCCCACTTATCATATCCAATGATCTATATGAAAGTTTTTATTATATCCCTCTTGAATATTCATCACTTTGGGACCAAATTCATATCTTGTGCAAATTACCATTACTATTATCAACTCTTAAAAAAAATAAGTGAAGCATGAGAGTGCAAATATTTCTTCAAAATTTCAATCTTAGCAACTCTCAAAATAATATAAGTGAAGCATGAGAGTTCATTTCTTCAAAATTTAGCCACCGCCGTGCTAAAAAAGATTTAAGTGAAGCACTAGAGCAACTGCCTAGCTCAAAAAATTTAAGTGAAGCACATAGAGTATTCTAACAAATTATGATGAACGTGTGGCTCTCTCAAAATAGGTGTGTTCAGCAAGGATGATTGTGACAAACTAAAAAGCAAACAAAGCAAAGACTCATATAATACAAGACGCTCCAAGTAAAACACATATCATGTGACGAATAAAAATATAGCTCCAAGTAAAATTACCGATGGTTGGTAGAAGAAAGAGGGGATGCCTTCCGGGGCATCCCCAAGCTTAGACGCTTGAGTCTTCCTTGAATATTACCTTGGGGTGCCTCGGGCATCCCCAAGCTTATGCTCTTGCCACTCCTTATTCCTTCATCCATCGTGATCTCACCCAAAACTTGAAAACTTCAATCACACAAAACTCAACAAAACCTTCATGAGATCCGTTAGTATAACAAAATAAATCACTATGTTAAGTACTGTTGAAAACCCATTCATAATTTATTTTTTCATTATACCTACTGTATTCTAACTTCTCCATGGCTTATACCCCCTGATACAATTCATAGTTTCATCAAAACAAGCAAGTAGTGCATCAAAAACAGAATCTGTCAAAAACAGAACAGTCTGTAGCAATCTATTTAAAAGCCATACTTGTGTAACTCCAAAAATTCTGAAAAATTAGGACAACGTGGGAAATTCATATACCAACACTGTGTAAAAAGTTCAGATTTTTCTGACGCTCCAGTACCGAACCAAAATTCCAGCACTGTACACAAAACTTTCTGTTTTCCAAACAGCATCAATTATACTATTTTCCAAATCATCCTAAAGGCTTTACTTGGCACAAACACTAATTAAAAACAAAAAAACACAATCATAACAGTATCATAATTGTGAAAACACACAATAAGAGAAACAAAAAGCAAAAAATTATTTTATTCATTGGGTTGCCTCCCAACAAGCGCTATTGTTTTATGCCCCTAGCTAGGCATAATGCATAGTTTCAAGTATTGTCGTCTTTGATTTCCAACTCCTCAATCACACATCCATTTTTTCTAATAGATTTAACATAAGTATTTCTCACCATCACCCTTCTAGGCACAAAATCAAGAATTTTACTTTTGTGAATAGGTTCCTTAATTATATCCTCACTTCCCTTACTAAAAGTAGCACCATTGGTCTTAGGAACATACATAAACTTGAAGTTCTTGCTAGGAGTAGTTTTTTCAATAGTTTTAGAGGAAGAAAATGTGGAACCCAAATTATTAATAATTTCTTCCAACTTATCAATCCTAGCGGGACTTTGTTCCATCCTTTCATTAATTATCGGTTCTTTCTCTTTTAGCATCTTAAGAGTAATCCCTACCTTTGATCCAAACTGAGTAACATGGTTGTGAATCTTTTTATCTAAATTTTCAATATGCTCTATGGTAGGCATTTTATTTCCAATAACATCCAACCTTTGCATAACATGTTCCAAAGTCAAAGCTGTTTCATTAACAATGATAGGTGGTGATCCCACTAAATTTCCCATAGCATTGAAAGCATCCATAGAGGGGCACATCAAGAAATTCCCTCCAGTAATAGTATCAAGTACGAATCTATACCAAGTAGTAATACCCACATAAAAATTGCGAAGGAGGATTGTGGTGGATTGCTTACGAGTTGATCTATTATGAGCATCACAAATCCTATACCAAGCTTCTTTTAAATTCTCTCCTCCCCTTTGTTTAAGATTAAGTACTTCATTTTTAGGGGTAATAGTAACGAGCGAAGAACTAGCCATAATGATAAAGCAAGCAAGGAAACAAGCAAACAAGAAAAAGGCAAACAAAAAATATTTTTGTATTTTTGTAAAAACTTTTTAGAAGTGGGGGAGATGAAAACGAGCGGCAAATAAAATAAATGCAAGGAGATGAGAGTTTATGCAAAGGTACTTGATAGATGTTGATGATGTCTTCCCGGCAACGGCGCCAGAAATTCTTCCTGCTACTTGTAGCTTGCGTTGGTATTTTCCCCGAAGAGGAGGGGATGATGCAGCACAGTAGAGGTAAGTATTTCCCTCAGTTATCAATCCAGTAGGAGAATGACGCAACACCTCGTTATCAGTACCTACACACAAACAACAAATCCTTGCACCCAACGCAAACGAGGGGTTGTCAATCCCTCGGCGGTCAATTGCAATATTAAATTATATGGTGATAGATAGATAGATTAAACAAAAATACAAAATAAAATAAATAAGATAAAAGTGCATCAAGTATTTTTAGGGTTTTAGTAATATGATAAAGTAGACCCGGGGGCCATAGTTTTCACTAGAGGCTTCTCTCAAGAAAATAGCATACGGTGGGTAGACAAATTACTGTTGGGCAATTGATAGAAAAGCAAATAGTCATGACGATATCCAAGGCAATGATCATGTATATAGGCATCACATCCAAGACAAGTAGACCGACTCCTGCCTGCATCTACTACTATTACTCCACACATCGACCGTTATCCAGCATGCATCTAGTGTATTAAGTCCATAAAGAACGGAGTAACACCTTAAACAAGATGACATGATGTAGACAAAGTAATCTCACGCATGAATAAACCCCATATTTTTACCCTTAATAGCAACGATACATACGTGTCATGTCCCATTCTGTCACTGGGATTGAGCACCGCAAGATCGAACCCATTACAAAGCACCTCTTCCCATGGCAAAATAAAGCAATCTAGTTGGCCAACCAAATCAATAGATCGGAGAAGAAATACGAAGCTATAATAATCATGCATAAAAGAGATCAGAGAAGGCTCAAATAATATTCATGGATAATCTGATCATAAACTCACAATTCATCGGATCCCAACAGACACAGCGCAAAAAGTGATTACATCAGATAGAACTCCAAGAACATCGAGGAGAACATTGTATTGAAGATCAAAAAGAGAGAAGAAGCCATCTAGCTACTAACTATGGACCCAAAGGTCTGTGGTAAACTACGCACACATCATCGGAAGGGTAGCAAAGTTGATGTAGAGCCCCTCCGTGATCGATTCCCCCTCCGGCAGAGTACCAAAAAAGTCCTCCAGATGGGATCTCTCAAGAAAAGAAGCTTGCGGTGGCGGAAAAAGTATTTTGTGGAGTCCCTCGTTGGTTTCCTGATTTTTGGGAATTTATAGTGGTGGAATTAGGTCAAAATAGTCAGAGGTGGGCCCACGAGGCACCAGGGCACGCCTGACCCCCCCAGGCGCGACCTGGTGGCTCGTGGCCACCTCCAGGGTCTTCTGGCCTCCTCCCGAAGCTTCTAGTGTTTATCTTGTCCAGAAAAAAAATCTCCAAAAAGTTTCGTTGCATTTGGACTTCGTTTGGTATTGATATTCTGTAAAATCAAAAACAGGCAGAAAATAGCAACTGGCATTGGGCACCAAGTTAATAGGTTAGTCCCAAAAAATGATATATAATTGCTATAAATGTATATAGAAACATCCAAGATTGATAATATAACAACATGGAACAATCAAAAATTATAGATACGTTGGAGACGTATCAACCATCTGACATCCCCGGTGTTCCCAGGAAGGTAATTGAGCACCACCTTGCCGTCTGTCCCCACGCTCGGCCCGTCAAGCAGAAGGTCAGGAAGCAAGCTTTGGAGCGGCAACAATTCATTGCCAAAGAGATTAAGAAACTTGAAGCAGCAGGCTTAGTCAGAGGTGTATTACATCCAACTTGTTAGCAAATCCAATTGTGGTGCACAAAGCAAACGGAAAGTGGAGACTTTGTATTGACTACACTGATATCAACAAAGCATGTCCGAAGGATCCTTTCCCCTTGCCGTGCATCGATCAAATTGTAGACTCTACCTCCGGCTGTGATTTACTCTCCTTCCTTGATGCATATTCTGGATACCATCAGATATTCATGGCCAAGGAAGATGAGGAGAAAACCTCATTCATTACTCCATGTGGCACATACTGCTTCGTGTGTATGCCTTTCGGATTAAAGAGTGCTGGTTCAACGTTTGCAAGAGCAGTCCAGATTGGTTTTGAACCCCAGCTGCACAGAAATGTGGAAGCGTATATGGATGATATAGTGGTCAAAACCAAGGACAAATCAACCCTCATTCAAGATTTAGAAGAGACATTTACGAATTTGCGCAAAATCAATTTGAAGCTCAACCCTGAGAAGCGTGTGTTTGGTGTTCCATCAGGCAAACTTCTCGGTTTCTTTGTATCTCAACAAGGAATTGAAGCCAATCCCGACAAGATCAAAGCAATTGAGCAGATCCAAGCACCAAAAAGCGTCAAGGATGTGCGGCGTCTTGCCGGCTGTGTTGCTGCCTTAAGTAGGTTCATTTCAAAATCTGCTGAGCGTGCCTTGCCGTTTTTCAAGATTTTGAAAAAGGCAGGTCCAATGAAATGGACTCCAGAAGCGGAGGCCGCGCTGCAGGATTTGAAAAGATACCTCTCCTCCGCGCCAACACTAGTTGCGCCTAAACCATAAGAGCCGTTGCTGCTATATTTAGCGACAACAAATCAAGTGGTCAGTGCTGCATTAGTGGTGCAGAGAGAAACTGATAGCGAAGAAGCAGCAACGGCAAGCCCATCCAGCGAATTAGTGGTGCAGAGAGAAACTGATAGCGAAGAAGCAGCAACGGCAAGCCCATCCAGCGATAAACTAGAATCTTCTTCGGCAGGATTTGGTGCCGACAAGCTAGAAGCAGCGCAAGCAAATGAAAATGATCAACAAATGATGCAGAAGAAGAAGGTGGTGCAGCGACCAGTGTATTTGTTTAGCTCCCTTCTACAGGGGGCTAGATGAAGATACTCTGGGGTGCAGAAGTTGCTTTTCGGTCTTCTTATGGCCTCGAGAAAGCTGCGACACTACTTCCAAGCACATGAGATCACCGTCGTCACTCGCTTTCCGCTACAACGTATCTTGAGGAATCCAGATGCAACCGGCAGGATAGTAGAGTGGGCGTTGGAACTGTCAAGCTTTGCACTTAAATTTGAAAGTTTTTCAACTATTCAGAGCAGAGCCTTGGCGGAGTTCATTGCAGAATGGACGCCAACGCAAGACGAGGAAATCCAAGAAACAGCTCTCCCTGGCAAAGAGGCAGCCAAAGAATGGATCATGTACTTTGACGGTGCTTTCTCGCTGCAAGGCGCCGGTGCCGGAGTGCTGCTTGTCGCACCCACGGGGGAGCACCTCAAGTACATAATTCAAATGCACTTTCCCAGGGAGCAAGCAACAAACAACACTGCTGAGTACAAAGTGCTCCTTGCCGGTCTTAGAATCGCGGTAGACCTTGGGATCAAAAAGGTGATCGTCCGCAGCGCCTCGCAGCTTGTTGTGAAGCAAGTGAACAAACATTACCAGAGCCCGTTGATGGAGGCATACATGGAAGAAGTGAGGAAATTGGAAGAACACTTTGACGGATTACAAACAGAGCACGTTCCTCATGCGGAAAACAGCATTGCTGATAGCCTGTCAAAGTGTGCCGCCCAAAAGCTTCCTGTGGAACCGGGAACTTTTGTGCTCCACTTGAGTCAACCGTCAGTCACCCCATCGACATAGGCCAGTAAGAGGAGAAAGTTGAACACCGGCAAGTATTTTCCGGCTGAGCTTCCAGAAGCCGCCGGTAAAGATGTTGCCGGGAACAACAACACGACTGTTGGTGAGCAGCGGCTTCACGCAGAGCCTCAGGTTCTTGCCACTGAGGCAAGCGCTCCCACAGCCGAAGAGATGCCTTTGGTCCTTGTCGTCGAGCCACAGGCTCCGGCATGGGCACAACAGGTAGTCCGTTTCCTTCAAATAGGAGAACTTCCCGATGATCAAGAAGAAGCTGAAAAAGTAGCTCGTCAGTCAACTATGTATCAGTTTGTGGATAGCATTCTATACAGAAAAAGACCAAACGGTGTGAAATTGAAGTGTATTTGCCGGGAAGATGGACTAAAGCTGTTGGCGGAGATACATGGAGGCATATGTGGTTCTCACATAGGATCAAGAGCACTTGTCGGCAAAGCTTTCTGGCAAGGCTTCTATTGGCCCACTGCCCTCCAGGATGCAACTGAGCTAGTAACCAAGTGTGAAGCATGCCAGTTCCATTCAAAGAATATACATCAGCCAGCTCAAGCTCTTCAAACAATCCCTCTCTCCTGGCCTTTTTCGGTCTGGGGGCTCAACATTTTGGGCCCCTTCCCCCGTGCTACCGGGGGCTTTGAGTTCTTGTACGTCGCCATCTACAAGTTCACAAAGTGGCCTGAAGTGGAGCCAGTGAGATAGGTGATAGCACAATCAGCCATCAAATTCTTCAAAGGATTAGTTTGCCATTTCGGGGTTCCTAACAGAATCATCACCGACAACGGCACACAGTTCACGAGCCGCACCTTCATGCAGTACGTCCAAGATCTTGGAAGCAAGATTTGTTTTGCCTCTGTCGCTCACCCGAGAAGCAACGGACAGGCAGAATGGATGAATGCTGAAGTGCTGCGTGGCCTCAAGACAAGAACCTTTGACAAGCTACGCAAGTATGGAAGACGCTAGATTGATGAGTTGCCAGCGGTTCTTTGGTCACTCAGGATGACACCAAATCGAGCTACTGGCCAAACACCCTTCTCCCTAGTCTATGGTGCAGAAGCGGTGCTCCCCATGGAACTCACATACGGGTCACCTCGAGTGCTCGCCTATGATGAGGCAGAGCAAGAGCAGTTGCGGCAAGATGACGCAACGCTCCTTGAGGAAGATTATCTTCGGGCGGCTGTGCGAGCTGCTCGCTACCAGCAAGCTTTGCGCTGCTATCATAGCCGCAAGGTTCATGCCCAAAGCCTTGAGGAAGGTGACCTTGTTCTTCGACGCGTTCAGTCCGCCAAGAGATCAAACAAGTTGACGCCGAAGTGGGAAGGCCCTTACCGGGTAGTATGAGTCACCAGACCTGGCGCAATCCGTATGGAGACCAAAGATGGCATTCAAATGCAGAACTCATGGAATATTGAGCATCTCCGCAAGTTCTACCCATAAGGCACAGTTGCCGGGTCTCCCGGCAACCCCTTTTGTACAAACTTTGTCGGCAATACTTGTAACCCTTTGTACAAAGAGAGGCGCAGACCCTGTGCATGAGTGAAATAAAGCTAAGTGTTTTGCAACTTATCGTACATGTTTCCTTTATGTATGAATGCCTGATTGTTGTGATTACGCTTTAGTTTGCATGAGATGACTGATGAACCGTCAAGGTTCCCAATACCACTCTTTTTTTCTTCCTTTTTAAGGACAAAAGGATCCCTCGCGTGCAAGTTTCCCGGGGGGAGTGACGAGGGTGGGTGTACCACTTAATGACGTTCAAGTGATCATTTTGTGCGGCAAGAGAGACAGTGCAAGGAAAATCTAAGTTGAAAAACTTTGAAACAATTTTCTTGTTGCATTTGCGGTTTCCCTTGAATGATTCTATGTTTGTATGAAAAACCTGCACGCGAAGGAACCTTGTCGCAGTCAGTCCGTGCTCTGGTTTTGCCTCGAGTCCGCTCGGCGAGCTTAGCAGCTGCGTTCTGGCCCGGCAAGTTACCTTGCCGGTAGCGGCGCTTCCAGCAGGCTGCTAAGGACCCGTTCCTCAAAGTGCTCGCGGCAAGCGTACGCACCGACAAGTCTCTGAACAACGTAGGGAACACAATCATACATAGGCAAAGTAAAACAAGGGAGACGACATACATTCATCCATTAGCACAAGTTATATTACATCACAAAGGCAGTGCAGATCTAACATAAGATCAAATGTATCTTTTACATGATAGCACAGCAATGGATATAACGACAAGCTCAATCCCGACGATCACCCTGGATCCTGGGAATTTGGAGAACCTTGTCGGCAAGAGGAGCAACAATCTTCTCGGCGGCAGTAACGTCAGTGTTCTCCGGCAGCTTCCTAAAGACCCTGGAGAGATCAAGGCCGGGATTGCGATGAGCAATTTTGAGCAGCACCCCGTATACAACTTCACACGTGAACTTTCGGGATTCGTCAGCAAACGAGGCAGACGTGTCTTCATGATAAGTTTTCAAGGCATCAATAAGGCCTTCGAAGAACTTGGTCAGCCTGACGCTGGTGGCCTCCTTGTCGTTGACGGTGAAGCCCCAGCTCTTCATATCCATGACAGCGATCTGGGAAGAGATGCGCTCAGCGGCATTAACAAGCCTGCCGATCCAGAGGGAAAGGTTGCCGTGCAGTTGGGTGTAGTTGTTTTCAGCTTCCTTCTTCAAGGCCTCTTCCTTCTCCAGTTTTTCCGTCAAGACTCTCTCCCTCTCCTTGGAGGATTCCAAGTCTGTTACCAAGGTGGCCAATTGAGATCTCAGATCTCCAATTGTCTTGGCGGCGGCATCGAGGTCTTGGTTCTTGGACGACAGCTGCGTTTGCAAGTCCCCTAGAGTGCGGGCTGCCTTCAGCGCTTCGTTCTTAAGATTCTCGACCTCTTTACCGCTACCAACAAGGTCTTCCTTCAATTTGGCCATTTGGGATTCCAGCTCTGTCTTGGCGGCAGCAGCAGCAGCGACTTTGTTGGAAGCCTCCTTGAGCTTGGCGGCTCTGTCTCGAGCTTGGGTTTTGATGGTATCCTTGTGGTTCCTCTCCATCTCTTGCGTCCTTTGCTTAAGGAGTTTCTCGGTCTCCTCACCCTTACCGCGGAGAGTGGCGGCAAGGGCTCCCTCCCATGTAGCAAGATCCTTCTCTTTGGCGTTGAGCAACGCTTCGTGCTCCGTCAACTTGCCGTCATGGATTGCCGCTTCATCCTTGGTGGCGTTGAGCTTTTCATCTTGCCCTACAAGATTGCGGGCCTGCTCGTTGTACCATGTGCGCAGTTCACCCGTTTTCTTCTTCAATTTCTGGTCAACCAGATCAGCAGCCTTGCGCTCTTCCTGGACCCTGTTCCACCTTCGGCCGTACCGTTCTTGGATGCCTTTGAACCCAATGGCCATGATCTCCATGAAGGCAATATCCTCAGCATTGTCATTAACATCAATAGCCTCGGAGGTTCTTTCGGCAAGGGGGAGCAGGATACGGGCAATCTCTTCATCAAAATTTGGCCCTGCAGTACCAGATGAACTGGGGGCTCCGGATTTGCGCTGAGAGGTGATCAGCGCCAAACTGCTTGATGGGGCCTGCGAGGTTGTCGCCACTGGTTGGTCGTCGGGGTTTGGCATGTCTGTGTTGATGGGCGCCATCTCCGCATCCGTCTTGGCGGGGTCAAGCGTGTTGCCGGGGGACTTCTCAGGATCTTCGGGGACCTCTCTGATCTCCTCGGTAATGTGCACAAGACCCTCTCCGGTAGCAATCTTGGCGGCTTCGTAAGCAACATCCTTGGCAGTGTCAGCTACATCCGCGAGGATTTCATCCCCATTGGGAGAGGTTGGAGATGTGGAGTGAAGCAGAAGCAAAGGATAAAATGAGATTCTAATTACAAGTCAAGTTCAAGAAAACAACAATAAAAGAAGGGGAAAATGTTTCTGTGAGAGATGTATAAAGGCAAGAGGATTACTCGTTGATGTTTGTCGAGGAAGGGCGTCTCTTTCCCCGGCAACTTGTGTTGCCGGCGCACGGTCACCTACGACTTCACTTATCGGGGTGACCTCCGTGCGGACAGGCTCATCGGCGGAGGGCCTTGCCGGGGAAGCACTCTCCGGAATGATGGTTGATAAGGGGGCCGTAGTAGGACCCACTCCTTGGCGTTCTTCCTCTTGGCGGGCCTCTCCCATCTCTTTGTCAGGCTCTGATGGGGGGACTCCAGTACTGGCGCTAGTGGACGGGATCTGCACCACATCTTCACGCTAGGGGCTGGGCTAGGGGCTGGTGACAATGGTCTCAACCATTACAACCCCTTGCCCAGCACCTGCAGTGGGGCTTTGTTGGGTTGTGGACCTGGCCCGCTTCGTATGATGTACGGGTGGTTCTGGATCTCTGTCAAGACAAAGAAATCAAGTCAAAATGGCGATCAAATGAAATCAAGGCTTAATGGAGATGAGCAAGGTCACTCACTCCTCCTCTTCAGACTCGCCAAGGACATGGAAATCGTATATCATTGGCGGAGGCGATTCCCTGGCCCTCTTGAGTGCCGGAGGAGATGAACCCTCGGCTGGGAGGATCTAACACCCCCGGCAACCCCTTGCTGGGAGTATGAAGGCTGAGCTCGAGGGCGCTGAGTTGATTGCCGGTGCACTTCTTCTTGATGGCCGGCTTTTGTGGTCGTCTTCTTCACCACAGGACCAGCTCTTGGCGAAGAAGTATGCACCAGCTCTTGACTGGCCGCGCTTCGAAGACGACGTTTTCTCTTCGGGGCTCGAGGGCCTTCTGTCGGTGTCAAAACCGGCGGATCTCGGGTAGGGGGTCCCGAACTATGATGCTTGGATCGATGGTAACAGGAGACGGAGGGGGACAAGGTTTTACCCAGGTTCGGGCCCTCCTATGGAGGTAATACCCTACGTCCTGCTTGATTATATTGATTGTATAGAGATTACAGAGTGATCTACCACGAGATCGTATGACTAAAACCCTAGATGACTTCTCCCCCATGATCGTAAAACCCTCCAGCTTATATAGACGCCGGGGGTGCCTAGGGTTTACACATGGTCGGTTACACGTCGAGGGGATAAACATGCCTATTCTACTTTAAACGTGGAGCACACGCCTTGCTTCTAGAAACTTCCCTTCTGGAGTCCGGTCCTTCAAGCGATCCAGTGTCCGGCGAACGGCCCATATAGTCCGGCCCATATTAGATAGGCCGGCCTCCCAAGGAGCCCCTACACTACAACAGGACAGAGCTTTGGTAACACCGCCTTGTGTTACTACATGCCCAAAAGTGTGTTACCAGGTCTTATAGTAACACAGTTTGAAATGTGTTCCGTTAGACCGTGTTACTAAGTGGTGTCAACTGTCACACATAGTAATTGTTACCACATATCAAAAATTGTGTTACTATTACGTTGTAGTAACATGCATATTATGTGTTACCAAATGGCATTGGTAACACATTTTTTTAACTATGGTAACACCTGCAGTAACATATTTTCCGTAGACGTATAACATGGTTGTAACATGTTTTTGTACCTACCGTAACACAATATCCAAGTATCATAACACTATAATTTATAATTGTCGACAACCAAGTAACACATTTTGTGATTACAGTAACACCATGAGTAACACTACTATATTAGTATGGCAACATAATTAATGTATTTTGTTTTAATTCTTAACCACAAATTAGGTACCCGTTTTATAATTTTATTTAATGAAATCACTACAATTGCTCAAATAGTCAAATAATTTTTTTTATGCTTGGCACCATTAAAATAATAGAGATACAGAAGCATGGCACATACGCAAATTGGAAATACCAAGATATTTAATATGAATATACAAAAGTGTAGGATACATATGCATTACAATAAACAAATACCAATAATATTGGTCCAACAACATATCATTCATATAATTTGACTACAGAGAACATATGTATGGAGAATATTACGCCATAGCATTTGCATCAATTCAAACACAGAAAAAGATCTTCTGCATGATATTACATTTGCTACGGAGAATATTACAGCATAACATTTGCATCAATTCGTCGAAAGAAAAAGATCATGAGGATGATATTACACTTTTCAATCTATGAATGTAAGCTACGACTATTGGTAACTAAAATCTTCAGATTTTATTTGCCTCTTGATCCAAGGATTCAGCTGCAACTCAATTATCCTTCTCTCGAATCTGTAAAAGAAAATTGCACCTTAGATATATGGGATTAAATGCACACAAATATGATTTCAAAATGTGGAAGAGAAGATTTAACTTACAAAAGCTGAAGGCCATGCAATTAAGTATCCTGAAGAGAACGCCTCACCAATTGTCTTGCAATCAGAAACTTCCCTTACCAACTCCTCATTATCAAGCATAGGTTGATCTATGCGCACAAGGGCAAATTCAGCACCTAACTCAATACCACCGGCCTTAGTTCTTGGATCAGTACTCCGAATAGTACCATATGCAACATTCCGCTTGTTGGGATATGTTGAAGTCTTTAAAACTACTTTGGAACCAACCTATATTATGAACAATATTAGAATTCAATGACAATGATAATATAATTTGCATGAACAATGTGAAAACCTTGGTATTAAATACTTTGAAGTGTTTGGCTTAAAAATTATTGTAGTTTAAGTTACTATGGAATCTTTCAGACTTAAGTTTTCTAAAACTGAACCAAGAGAAATCGTTGGGGAGAGGTTAGCCTGTTGACGTCTTCGTGTACGTGCAATTCAGAAAATTATACGTATTAGTTGGTTGCCGATTACTTTCTGCACGTCTCGAACCAAGCTATCTCGTTAAATAGATTGGTAGTTGGAGCACACTTGTACACAAGACTACAGGAGACTGACCTCGTGCATGGCCATGTAGTTGTAGGTAGGTGATTAATTCGATCGTACACTAGTATAGGTTGATTAGTCCTGCCGTGTTACTTTTTACGTGTTTCTGAGTTAGCACATACTATTCGGTATGTAGTTATTTATAAAAAATACAACAAAGCAACACCAGCCAAACGCTTCATGGACTTGATGAAACTGAAAAAAACTGCAGTTTTAGAAAAAACAGAGTATTTGTTGCCCACACATAAGAATATTGTGGTTTTTGAACACTTTGGCTTTTTAAAAACTGTTTTTGTCTATAGGTACAAAATACCATGGTTTTAATATAACAATGTTTTTAGAGTATTCACAATGCAGATGACTTGTTTGGTTAGGCCACAAAATTCTGTAAAATTTTCTAGCTAGCAGTTCGCCGTGCATGCATTTATAGCTGGCTAGCCCTTGCCATCAGCGTGCATAGAAAAACAGCATGCAACAACGACTCCAGTCTGTATGTTAAGAAAAAGGCCACCCACAACACAGCTCTTCAATTTTTCCTCAAAATTGTAAAGTATTTTGGGTTCAGGTATTAGTAGTTCTTAAGAGAGGCTTCGGACCTTGGCTGATCTATAAAGGATAGCTAGGGACTGCATAGGATCATTTCTATGATCAAGCGAGATGAGTTTGTTAAGAATATTTAGCGACAGACTCATTTCTTTCACTTGCTCTGTTTTAAAAAAAGAAGTTCAGGGTTCTTTTTATTATGTAGAGAAATTAGCGCAGTTTTGTAAATACTCTAGTTTTAATAACACAGTTTTTAACGTTAGTCAAACAGGTCGTAGTAAATAAAACCGTGGTATCTAAAAAAACTGCAGCATTCACAAATTACTTAGAAAATACTTTGCAATCAAACGGGGCCTTACTTGCATATAGCAGATCAAGCAAAATTTGTAACAAAGTCTATTTCTCAAGCAGGCATGATAATGTGGTTTGGGTTGGGAATTTGGGTGCAGTAATCCATGGCCGTTGGCGGATCATTACCTTGATGGAAGAAGTACGCCTTTGTTTTGAGCGAGCTGTGTGTCGATGTTCAGTTCTAGTCCCCTGCTGGTTCAGTCTTGAAAAAGATTCACCCGTAAGATCCCTCGTTTCCCTCACCTACCAAGAGCCAATAATATTAGATGGAAGGGTATTGATATCTTGAAGCTACAAAAATCTGCAACTTCAAAACTCAAAAGCACATAGAAATTACCTCTGCCACAGAATCAATAACAAAGTCTTGTGGCGATGATGAATTTTGTTGAATTTGTAATTGGTTCACATCATGGTCGACAACCTAGTTCCATGATACAACAATGGTAAGAAAGTAACTATCTTATATTCTATCTTTGTGATATTAGTAAGAGTAAGTGTAGGTATAACCTTTTCGTGCGAACGTGATAAATTATTATCCTCAGAAATGTCGTGTTGCATACACGAGCGTGCCTCAACAGGTCCATTGCATTGTATTCTCTACAAACTGGAATATTAATACAAAGGTTTCAAGTAACAAGCAATGATATAGCCATGTATATATTAACATTACCTTTGTTTTACCATGTAGTATTGGTAACCTAGAAATACCATTATCATTTGGTTGGAGGTTTTCCTACAGAATTAACAAATCTGAGTAAAATATTGATAGAAATGCATACAAAAGGTGGGATAAAGAAGTCCTTTACCTCTTCTATTCCATTACTCACATAGCCTTCTTTGTTTTTCATATGTTCAATAATCTGGTCTTGCTTTTTTATATGTTCCTTCATCTTTGCTATTTCCTCCCAAACATCATGTTCAACTTCATAAGGTGATCTATCAGTTGTAGTCATATTGATGTTTTTTAGATACCGTGGTGTCCGACCATAGACTTGCTTAGGAGTTGGAAGCAAACCCATGCCATGCACTTGTCCAATCTTTTCTTCCCCTAACACTTTCTGCAGGGCATCACCGTCCCATGCAAATCTTCCATTCAAATTTTGTGCCAACTCTGGTTGTTCAGTTATTAGATTCTTCAATTGATCTTATAAGAAAAGAATCATTCATATACTAGTTAGATTGAACTGTAAGTTGATCTCGAGAACAGTTAGATCATTTCTATATTAATTGTGTACCAGACGCTCATTTCTATCTTTATTTTCAGCATTAGCATCATCCTTCTTCTTGTGAGTTGCTAAATAAACTTGTGATCTGTGTGGTCGTTTCTTTTCAGGATCAGCTTGCCTCTACAAAACAGAAAGAGTACCCATATAACAAAAGAGACAGAGAAAAACAGTTCAAGAATCAAGATTACTCACCATGTCTTCACCCCAACAAGCATAACTCTTTGAGCCAGCATTATGTGAATTCTTCACAAGGGAACGACTAATTATATTCTTCTCAGCAAGAGCCTGTTGTGATGCAATCATATCATAAGTGCAACTTTTAAGATCAGCCCAAGAACTCACATTTAAATGTCGAAAGAGGAAAGTACAGTATCACATTCATTACCCTTCCTTTTTTTGACTTCCAAAATTTAACAAGTCCACGCCATTGATCGATGTCCACATCTTCTGGACAGAGCTTATACAAAGCCTTTCGCTTGATGTTTGGATTTTTTTCAATGGCGGGTTTGAAGAAAACATCTTTCAAACTAGACTTATATTTCCTCCAGTCTCTTCCAATCGATTTGAGTATCCATTTTTCACATGACCTAGGATATACAAACTTTGTCTGGAAGTACAAAATAAAGGATGAATGTAAATAAACATGCAGACCACATTACATCTAAAGTGGACAAATTAGATATAAATAGAAGGACAGCAAATAGCATATTTTATTTTCTTGTCAATTATGAAGTACCTGTACACACTGAAGTATTGTTTCCTCACCACTATTCTTCTTGATATCACGCCAATCATTTATGTTTAGTGGGCAAAATCCTCCGTTTCTAGCTATCGTGCCCAAAAACTTCCCCAAGATTGCACCTTCATCTCCTATGGGCTGGCTATTTTCATTGCATTTTACAACTATTCTTTGCCCCTTTGGCATGTTCCAGACAATTGGCAAGCTTGTTCTCTTGCGCTTGCGTACTTCCTTGTCTACTACAAGACGAATTAAGAAAAGTAGTAACTAAATGACGCCCGCCATTTATTCTTTCGATACTAAGCATATACAAGTTAAGCATATACTACCTTGATTGTGAACTTGACCCTCTTCATTGACCAATGCTTCTGATTCATGACCTGGTGCAAGTTGCTCACCGTTGTTGCAGTCTACATCTTCATCATCACGTTGGTCAGTAACTTGAATCACCATAGCCCGCGACCTCGACGAGATCCGGGGATCCCCCACCCCGCTGGCTCCTAGACGAAGGCAAAAGCCTCGCCTGACCGTGAACGGAGCCCGGAGAAACTTATTCCGACACGACACCACCGCAACGGCCTCGGCAGCGTCTCCCTCAACCCTAACCCTACCACACACCCACCTAGCAAATAGACCCGAGGTTCCCCCTCCCTCCCACCGCCGGAGCGGCCGACGGAGAGAGAGGGAACCGGCGGCGCTACTGGCGGCGCGCAAGGGAACCCTCGTCGCCTCCTTAGATCGCCTCGTGCCATCCTACTTTTCCGGAGCTGCCTCCTGGCGCTACTTATTTTGATGGCTCGTGTCCTCCTTTTTCTCCTTTTACGGATAGGTAGGCCCACTAACAGCGAGAAAGCACGATTATGTGGCAATATTTTGGTCAGTTATTAGGTCTCCATCCCTCGGTCCTAAACCCCCTTCTCTGTCGAAGGTTCTCCTATCCAAGATCCACCGCCGTCCTGCCGTTCCCCACCGTCGTCTGCACCGAAGCCGCCCCGCCGTTTCCCCTGCCGGACTGTCGTGTCCCACCGTAGTCCGTCTCCCCACCGCCGCCCCGCCTCCCCTCCATCCAGCCGTGTCCCCTGCATCACCACCGCACTGCCGTGACGGCCGCGCTAACCATGGCCACGTCGGCAAGGATGACGGCGACACACGACCCATGGTGACTTCGCCCCGGCTGGTAGTTGGACGACCACCGGATCTACCTGACATCGTACCCCCTCCTTCTCCCAAACAGGTTCCCCTTGTCTCTCTCACGGTTTTACTTGTGTGCCAGAACTCGTGCTTCCATGAAGAATTGCCCATATTACATTATTGTCAATGCCTGCTCACTTTAGAGAGATATGTTTCTTTCACTATAAATCTGTATAGTCACGAGGTCAATAGGTAAAAAAGAGTAAGTCCAGAAATAGATTGACATGAGCAGCAACAAGAAAAACTCAGTAAGAGTTGTTGAATTTCACATGAATGTGAAAGTATCTGTGGACACACTCCAAGTAGATTAACCTTATCTTGTTATTTCTGTCCTACAAACAGGTCTGTCCAGTTTTCTGAAACCCAAAACAAAAATCTTGCAGTCTGAATAATTATGTCTTTAGAACTTAAAGTTCCTACCAAAAATGCAGAACATGTCTGAATTTGCATGACATAGTATTCAGTCAAAGCCGGGAGGATATCATACGTCGAGAACTGCATGTCCGCGGCAGCCAACTTATAGTCGATTTTCTGCAAAAACAGATTTAGCTTGTAAGTGGGACTGGACAGTTTGTAATTACACAAGATCAAAAGCAGGTTGGAAACCTAACTGGCAGCTTCACTTTTGTCGCATTTCCATCTATACTATGCTTCTGCAAAAACCTGTGCAGACCCTGCTAGACTTGCTATCAAAAAGTAATATTGAGCCACAATCAAAGGGACTAAATGTATCCTCAAACATGTCAAAAGCCTTAACCGTGAATCCACGCATAAAAAGATGCTATGTACACATTCTTATCTTATATGCTTTCTATCCAGTAAGGAAAGTACATCCTATTCTAAACCAAAATGGAATATATCTTTGATTGATAAAAAAATTCAGAAATCAAAGTAGTCTGAACAAATGCTTTTAGTTATTCAGACAAAAATTCTAGAGATCTTAAGAAAAAAAATCACCAAACATGCATATTTTAAGAAGTAGAAGTACGTGTGCTAATCCTAGGTGCAGAGCACTCCCTTTCCTAGACTCCAAACTATATTGAGATGGCTTGCTGGTCCATGCCCGAGCAGCCCCTCCTATCCTTCAGCGTTCACTACTGTAAGCCTAAAAACCTGCCCAGTCCACGCATTTTGCCCTTTTCTTTCTATATCTCTCAATGTTGCACAGTAAATGAGCAATCCTTGTGACATTAGATATCCCTATGTGGGATACCCCAGCATCCGCCCCTTCCGCGTACGTTAATGTGTTGGATATCAGATAGTGTCATCTCATTAATGCAGTTAGCGGAGTTGTGATCTTAAGCACAGTTGTGATCTTATGGATTGGTATTTGGTATTTGGTAATTCATATTGACACTTCATGAACCAAGTCTGTTTAAGGCATTGTATGAAGACATGTTAGTTCTGTCCTTTGTCACTCAGCCCAGTAACTGAATTTCTTTTTGTTACACAGTGGATCGATGGATTTAGAATATATAAAGCAGCTATTGCTTTCTCCTCGACCAAGTGAGGAATACTTGGCTGGTGTAGCTGGTTTTCTTGACTTTGCGTACATTGGAAAAACTTCTGATGCCAAGATCCGTTGCCCATGCTTCATATGTGTCAATGGATCGTTATTGAAGCGGGAGGATGTGTATGAGCACTTGGTTTGTAGCGGAATTTCACCTGGATATACTGTTTGGGGTTGCCATGGTGAAACAGCATCATTCATCTCTGCTAACAAACAAGGTGAAACTCCAAAACACATGAGAACTAACAAAAGGCCACGATCACAGTTTGAAGGAACAAAATCTAATATGCATCAGTTAGTAGAAGATGTTTTTTGTGTACCTCCAACGATAGAACCTGAAACCCAAAATCCATCTAAGCCAGGACGATACTCTGAATCCCAAGCTTTTTATGACCTTTTGAGAGATGCAGATCAACCTTTATGGCCAGGCTGTGAACTATCCATACTTTCTTTTATTGTTATTCTCTTAAACATAAAAGCCACTAACAAGTGGAGCAATAAATCTTTAAATGATTTGCTACCAGTTCTGCAGAAAGCAATTCCCAATGGTAAGAATTTACCTAGTACATTTTCTGACGCTAAGAAGATCATTGGAAAGCTTGGGCTTAGTTATGTGAGAATTCATTCTTGTGAAAATAACTGCCAACTTTATCGGAAAGAGAAAGCAAGTGATGATTTTTGTTCGGAGTGTGGAACTTCAAGGTGGAAGAACATACCAGATAAAACTACTTTGACTAAGAAGGAAAGAAGGAAGGCAATCCCAAGGAAGGTGTTACGGTACTTTCCAATTAAGCCAAGGCTTAAGAGGCTTTTCATGCACAAAGATACAGCTACAGCTTTAAGATGGCATGACGAAGAGCGCACAAAGGATGGAGCATTGCGTCATGTAGCTGATTCAGAGGCTTGGAAGGCCATTGATACTAAGTATAAACACATCGCGTCAGACTCCCAAAACATGAGGTTTGGAATAGGACTTGATGGGTTCAATCCATTTGGGATGATGAGTTCCAAACATAGCTGTTGGCCTGTGGTCTTAGTGCCCTATAATCTTCCTCCATGGTTATGCACGAAAGCCTCCTCTCTTTTGCTTACTTTGATTATTCCAGGTTACCCTGGAAAGAACTTCCATGTATTCATGGAGCCAGTTTATGAGGAACTAGCTGAGTTGTTTGAAGTTGGAATGTCAACATATGATGCATCTCGAGATGAGACGTTCCAACTTTATGCTGTTCTGTTGCATACTGTGAGTGACTACCCTGGGCTTGCAGTTGCTTCAGTACATAGCACCAGTTCTGAGTCCGGTTGTTTCCCGTGTAGTGATGAAACTTGGTCTTTACGCTTGAAACATGGGGGGAAGTTCTGTTTCATGGGACATCGCCGATTTCTGCACCTAGATCAGGAGTTCCGTTATGAATCTGTCTTATTTGATGGAGTTGAGGAACACAGAACAGAGCCAACTCTTTATTCTAAAGTTGGAGTTTTAGATAAGATAAAATCAATTAAGTGCTTTGATGATTCCAAAACTTGGAAGTTTGTTAACGGGTTTTTCTCCCATTTGACTTATTGGGACTTCAATTTGCTCCGCCACAATCTAGATATTATGCACATTGAAAAGAATGTATATGAAAATATATATGGGACACTTTTAGGAATAGAGGGCAAGTCAAAGGATAATTTAAAGGCATGACTAGACCTGCAGGACATGAAAATCAGGCCAGAGCTACATCCTCAAAAGAAAAACAATGACAAGTATTTTCTCCCTCCTGCTTCTTTTACCTTGTCAAAAAAATAGAAGCAACAGTTTTGCAAAGTACTTCATGTAAGACTGCCAGATGGTTATTCGTCGAACATCTCAAGATGTGCAAACATTTCTGAAGGGAAACTTTCTGGCCTTAAAAGCCATGATTGTCATGTTCTGATGCAACAACTATTGCCTATTGCATTGAGAGGTTTACTTCCAGATAATGTCACATCTGTCTTGTTTGATCTATGTGCATATTTTAGAGAAGTTAGTGCAAAGGTTCTTCATGTGAGAGATCTTGAGAAGTTAGAGGAAAGAATAAAGATAACATTATGCCGTATGGAGATGATATTTCCGCCCGGATTTTTTACTGTTATGGTGCATTTGGTTCTTCATCTAGCAACAGAGGCAAAAATAGGTGGTCCTGTGGCCTACTGTTCAATGTGGTTTCTGGAAAGGTATTCTTTCAAAAGGGTGACATATATATTTTCTAATTATTGCAGTACTACATTCGTTAACAATTTTTGTCTTCTTTTCTCATTTTTTATTTATGCAGGTATCTCTGTGTCCTAAAGTCATATGTGCGTAACAGAGCACATCCAGAAGGATCTATCGCAGAAGCATATCTTGCAGACGAGTGCATGACGTTTTGTTCAAGATATATTGATGGTTTCGCCACCAAGCATAACCGGCCTTCAAGGAATGATGATGACGATGATGCGGTTGATGTTGAACAAGGATCAACTCTCTTTCCTTTTGTAGGAAAACCACTTGGAAAGCCTGGCAATTATGTTCTTAGAGGGTTGGCTAAATTCCAAGCACATAGATATGTGTTGTTCAACTGCTCAGATGTCAACCCATTCCTTCGGTAATACCTCGATCCTCTAAACAATTTCAGTTTTTTCCTGACATGTTTTCACAACTCTTTCTCTGACTTCAAAACTAATTATAAAATTACTTCGCAGAGCTCACGCTGACGAGCTCACTAGCGAGCATGATGTCTCCTCAAGCACAGTCGAGTCCATCCAGCATGTTAAGTTCAACGACTGGTTCAAAGCTCATGTAAGTCCATATTTCATATCCTTTGTAGGTACAACTGAAGCCATTTACTAAACAACTTCGTAATTTGCAGATGATTAAATTGGAGAAGGAAAATGGTATTGGTAGTATTAACAATGATATTAGATGGCTAGCACGTGCCCCGGTTGATGCAGCAAAAAGGTACCGCGCTTACAACTCCAGAGGATATCGGTTTAGGCCTAAACGCTTAGACAGGGTAAGTCAAAATAGTGGAGTGGTGGTACGTGCCAAAACATCTACATATGCTGCACCAGGTGATGCGACCCCTGTTTTAGGCGATGTGACTTACTATGGCAGGATAATTGATATTATTCAGTTGAACTACTCTGGACAATTTTCAGTGGATTTATTTAAGTGTGAATGGGTCGATGTTTCTGACAAAGGAGTTAAAAAGGACAAGTATGGCTACACACTTGTTAACTTCTCACATTTGATGCACAAAGGAGACAAGATTGAACATGAGCCTTTTATTTTGCCTAACCAAGCCGATCAAGTGTTTTACCTAGAAGACGAACTGAACCCAGGTTGGTCAGTGGTGATGCAGGATAAACTACCTAGAGATAGATATGACACTGGAAATGATGAATGCACACGAGACGTAGAAGCTGAGCCATTCCATGTCTCTCACCTCACGGATATGTTTAAAAAGAAAAGGAAAGATCAACATTGGGTAAGATCAGATATTGAGGGAACAATTGTGGATGCTACTGATAATGCTTTGATCGATGAAGAATAGTGGAGGTAAATCATCTAAAGGTATCTTCTATTCCTAAATAGCTGCCTCCCTTGCAGATTCAGTTACTCAAAATCCACCTTAGTCTGATCTTTCCTAAACTATATCGAACCACCACACCTGCTATAGATTATAGATCCACCTCCTTTTAGACTGCTTGCTATATAATCTTGACACTGACTTAGTGATTTATAGGATACGTTGTTCAGTTTGTTGTAGCATACCAATTTAATGGAATCTTGCTTGCTATATAATCTTGACATGGACTTAGTGATTTATAGAATACATTGTTCAGTTTGTTGTAGCATACCAATTTAATGGAATGCCCAGGGGAGAAAATTTGGTATCTGCCATTGATCTACCTAAATCAGCAGGTTCTCAGAACACAAAACATGAATGCCATTTTATATTTGGCTCGGAGTGGTTAGTGCATTGAGCAATGGATTTTTTTTGGCTCGTAGTGATAAACTGTACAGAAACAACGAGCACAAATAAGCGCCCACTTACTGGTAGCATGCAGCCGCTAGCTTGATGAACTTGTATGTCTCTGCTTTTTCAGTAGTATTAGTTTTTCTTTTTCAGTATTAGTTTCTCCATATCTGCGTACTAGGTTGTATATCTCTTAGTTTTCTGTATTATTTTTCTCCATAGCAGCTTGCTATATATTGCATCATGTCTCGAAGAAGTCAACTTAAAATTCCGCTGCAATGCACGGAGCTTCATCTAGTTTCTCTGTTCGAGCAACATTTTCATGATTTTATCTACAATGTAGTTTTACCTGAAGTCAAAGCTGAGTTTGTATGACATTAAGAACCATTGTATGTTCTTGCAGATCGTTGGCTGAGCTTACACCCTTCAGAAAATTCAAAGGAACGAGGTCTTCCACTCAACAAATAAACCCAACTTTTGTTTTTCTTTATTTCTTTTCAATTTCTTCTGACCCATCTAATAATGATGATTCCCAGGATTAACAACAGCAGCAGATCTTCATCATCATCCAGCGTGCATGCGTGAAGTTATTTTTTATACTAGTGCTAGACTTGGACAATTAGCCGCCCTGGCGGTGACGATAGTAGCAGCAGAAAACAAAAATTGTACATACATATTCGTAGTAGGTTCACAGCAGGCCCTCATCTTATTTAAGATTCTATTATTCTGAACATGCAAACAGTTTTGTACAAACAACCATGGTTTTTCTCGATATATATCTTGGTGAATTTTGTTAAGCCTGTACCGATCGGCGTTAGTGTTAGACGGGACAGGACGAAGTAGTTTTCGTGGGATTAGCACTGGCCTAGTTCAAGTTAAAGATAAATAGGTCAATGATTTTGTGTTCAACAACTTGTTTATTTTTCCTTAACCGCATCCATATTTTGTAAAGTATGTGTGACTGCAAAAGGATTGACCGGAGGTCAACTGTGAGTGGCTTCTTTTCTTTTAAAGTATATGTGTGCTTTGCAGTTGCAGGACAGAGATTGTTCTGCTACTCATGCCTCTTGAGAGCGACGTTGGCCTCATCTATTTTCTGTCCTAATTTTCTAATTATCCAATGACAGACTTGCCTGGCATCCTTTAAAAATACGTGTCCTGATCAATTAGCTGTACAAAGCATGGACGTGAATAAAAAGACACTGCGGCTCTTTGTCTGGTCAAGCGCGTGACGTTCCCTTTATCTTTTCTCTCTTTCCCTTGATCTCTCTTTGAATACGTTCTCTCGAGCGAGGCCTCGCGCGGCCCGCCAGACATCGTTGCTGCGGTGTCTGGTGGGTCGAGTGACTATTTTTTCTTTTGAAAAATTACATGCCTTCCTAGTTCTCCCTCGTTCGATCACAAAAATCAAACCCAGTTGGTATTGGGCCGTTGGCCATGCGACGACTCAAGGTCAATTGTCCGATTCCTATTTTCACATGATTTTTTAATAATTTACTAGTTTTTTGTTAAAAGACCGACACACCTTAAAAACCGGGACGAGGCCTTGGTTCCTTTTTTTGGTGTTGGTCTTCCACTCCTTTGTGAGTATAGACATCAAATACTTAATTTCATATGATCATTTCAAAGTATGTATTTCGCATTTATGGTCAGCGAGTCATCCTAAAGTTCACGTAAAAATATGGTTAATATGATATTCATTGCAACCATACAAAAAATAGTTCGGTATTTACCAAGCAAACTGTATTGTTTTTTCATACCATATTACCAAAGAATGAGAACACTATTTACCAAGACAATAACATATTTATAAAAAATTATGTTGACACATGGGCCCTATGTGTCAAGGTATTTGTGATCTATGTATGCAATTGATTTTAGGTTTTTCTAATTCCCACTATATTAGAGCCTGTAACACTATGTATCTACCATGATTATATGCTACTAAGTTGAACTAACGTAACACATTTTACTAACACATATTTATATGTTACCATGTCAGAATATATGTAACACATTTGCCCAACACCTATTTATATGTTACCATTACAATATCCCTGTAACACGTTTTGAGGCCTTATATAGTATGTGTTACTGTCTGTCGTTGGACACAAAATGATGTGTTACAGTAATTTTCCTTGTAACACATTTTTCAATGTGTTACATGATTGTGTTACTTAATGTCTGTTTTGTTGTAGTGCTAGTCCAGGACTCCCTCAGTAGCCCCCGAACTAGCCTCCAACGCCAAGGGTCCAAGCTCTGGCCGCTTCAAATGATCAGAGTCTTCGGCTTGCGAGGCGAGTTCCTTTCTCCGGATAGTAATCGGTAGTTCCTTTAGTCCGGCTTCCATCGACGCGTAGTTTTCCCAATCATAGGTCATCCGAACATCATGTGTAACCCGGCCGATAAGGCCAAATGCCAGGGAGCCAGTAACGCTCTTCTGATAACCTTTCAGACGAAAGGCCGCAGCTCATCATGACCGCTGAGCCAGTTGCACAGACTCATTTAGCGGCTCGAGGCCGTATTTATTGGCACGATCCATCAATACACAGATCGTGCCCTGTTCCATACGGGACATGCTTAATCGTGCGCGTGTAACGCCGCGCATGCCTCGGGAAGTGGAGAGATTCACGGCGTGATGGAGGGAGGCTAACCGGTAGCGGCCCTTAATAAAAAGGGAAAAACCCCAAGGCTTATCCACACTCCTCCCTTCGCTTCCTCGCCTCTCTAGACTTCCGAGCTCACCGAGCCCAGATCTAGGTTTCACATTCTTCTCCTTCCGAGGTCAGCCATGGCCAGCGGCAAGTGGGAGGCCTCCACAGTCAAAGACAAGGATATCCGGGAGCTCAAGGACGCCGGATACATCCCTGCCAACGTCTTCCACCGCGCCGCCGAGGAGGGTCAGGTGATTCCCACCCCTAAACAAGGGGAAAGTATGGTTTTCGTCCCCCAGTTCATCCGGGGATTAAGCTTCCCACTTCACCCCTTTGTGAGGGGTCTGATGTTCTTTTACGGGCTCGATTTCCACGACCTTCCGCCGAACTCCTTCATGCACATATCTGCATTCATCACCGTCTGCGAGGCTTTTCTGCGGGTGGAGCCGCACTTCGGATTATGGCTTAAGACCTTCAACATTAACCCGAAGTGTGTTGCCGGCGCCCACGCGGACTGCGGCGGGGCAGTCATCGGCAAACTCCCACGCGCAGTGTGGTCGTCTGGCACCTTCATCGATACCATTAAGACCTGGCAGAAGGAGTGGTTCTATATCACTGAGCCAAAGGAGGAAGAGGGCGGAACTATTCCTGCTGAATGCGGAACTGTTCCTGCCGAATTCAGGTCCGGCCCCCCAACCAGACTGTCCTTGTGGGTCCGAAAGGGCCTGGATTGGGGGTCGGCTACCGAAGTAGAGGACTTGCAGAGGCGCATTGACTCCTTAATCAGAGAAGGCGTTGGCCTGACCAATGTGGTCCAGGTAATGCTTCGGCGACATGTCCTGTCCTGCCAGCGCCGGAGTTCTCCTATGTGGGATTACCGGACCGGCGACGACCCTACAGTTCGTCGACTCTTCCGCACCACGCGGGAGAAACTATGGAAGGTGCTGTTCAAGGCGCAGAAGGACTAGCCGGGCGAGGAGGAAGACCAGGGCTTGAATGCTGCCAAGCCTCCTTCCAAGGTATGTTATGATTTCGATAGATCGACTTTATTCCTCCATAGGTCACCTAAGGATTGTCTGATCACTTCTGCAGGAATGGCTGAAAAAAGCCAAGGACTTCAAGAGTCCGGCTCCACAGCCCGAGGATCCCCGGTCCCCGCTGCTGTTGGAGATGTTCATCGTGGCGCCCTACAAGGCGCCAGAGAAGAAAGAAAAGAAGAAGAAGACGGGCCGAGCTGGCCTGCGTACTAAGGACCAGCTAGAGGCTGAGTCCGAAGAGACCCACGCCTCCTCGAATCCAGAGGAGGAAGAGGAGGACGAGGTCGAGGGGGGAGGCGATTCCCCCCTTACAAGAAAGAGGGCGACGTCACCGGACGCCTTGGAGGATGAAATTCCTCCAGCCCAGAAGAAAACACGCCGGTCACAGGCGATCCTGTCCGACGATAGTTCGGCCTCGGACACCGAGTCCGAAGGGTTCAAGAGGGTTCCGCGAAGGACCCTCAGGGTTAAGCCCCCACCTCGAAGGTATAGATCCGAAGACCTTGCAAATACCAAGTTTCGTTAATATATTTAACATGCGGGCGTCAATTGACTTGCAGCCCGCCCCGCATCCTTCCCGCCGATCAAAGCTCGGACGGGGAGACCCCGCCCGCCGATCTAGCGGAGAGTGGAAATGCGTCGCACCCTTCCCCTCCAGATGCTAATAAGGAAGGCACGGAGGTGTCATCCCAACAGGCTCCCCTGGAGCCGAACACTGGAGGCGGGGGCGACGAGATAATGGTCGAGGTTAATACCTCGGCCACCGAAGACCCGGGGGAGAAGACCCTCCCGGATACCGAGGAGACCGGTCAGGGAACCGTCCATTCACCTCCACAACTGTCTCCGGAGCACACCATGTGTCCGGAGACACAGTTTCAATCCCCGACTGGGGATCGGGCTAACCGTCCCCCACCGGTGCCTCCGACCACTGAGTGGCCGGCCATGGGGGAGGCTCTATCCAGCGCCTCCATCTCCGAGGAGCACCGCACCCTTATGGGTACGGTGCTGCAGAGCATTCGGTCCGTGGATACCGGACTGAAAGCGGCCTTCAACGGCCTCCTAACGGGTTTTCAGGTAAACAATGTGATGCCCCGTTTTTTGTAAGTCATTGATATGTTTAAGCAGTTGTTTATATACATAGCAGCCCCCGAGCCCTAGGGAAGTTTGAAAAACTTACCTGGGGGTCAAGACAAAAAATCCTTATCCGAACTATACATTTGCTCAGATTGTTTGGTCATTCTTTTAAGGAGACCAGGCACAGGATTATGATAATTCGGAGGTCTGTGAACTCATATAATATGAGATTTTCGCATTTTTTGCAGGCATCGGCGGCGTCCGATAACGCCGCTGAAATAGAGGAGCTGAATCGGAAGCTTAAGAACTCCAATGACGAGCTTAACGCTCTAAACCGAAGATTCGACGAGGCTCAAGGTAAGCGGAGTGAAGTGTCTAAACTTCATGTTTCCGTTCTATCAACACGGATGCTTAATATAAGTCAATGCTTATGCAGCCTCGGCGAAAGAGATGGAGAAGCTCAAGGCCGAACTCAAGAATGCAAAGCAGGAAACTGCTGTAGAAAAGGCGGCGGCCCAAGAGGCCGTAGCCGCACTATCTGCCTTGAGAGCAACCAGCGACAAGCACCAGGCTCGAGTGGAGGAGGTCCAACAGGAGCTTAAGGACGCCAGTAAGAAGTGCGAGGCCCTGGAGCTGAAAGCAAAAGAGCAGGCTGCCGAACTGTCCACCCTAAAAAACGATCTTCAAAAGGAGCGGGTGGATAGGCGGACCTTTGAAGAGGAAATCAGCCAGGCCCAGGCTATACTGAGTGGTAAGCCATATTTACTGGAGTGTGTCTTCGGAGATGATAGGTTCAAAGCTCTTACCCAAGTATGGCGTTCCGTAGGCGCCGGCTTGGACCTCCAGAAGAGCGCAGCAAACGCGAAGCAGTTCTATGCTTCGCGGGGAGAAGGAGATGAGGCCCGTGTTTTCTGGGCTCAATTCGAAGCCCACGAGCGAACTCCTCTCCTGAATGAGCAACTGAAGCAGCTGTTGGAGCTGCACAAGGTTGCGGAACCGGCCATGAAGGATCTCTGTATCCGGCTGTGGCCCGATGAGCCAATTCCCGACAGTTACTTCGGCCTGGTGCAGAAGCTGAGCGACGCCACTCCTCGGATCGACGCATTGAGGAGGTCTTCTTGCATCGAGGGGGCAAGGATGACCTTTGCGAAGGCCAAGGTACACTGGCCGGGGCTGGATCCGATGAAGGTGGCCACTGCTCCTCCGCCGCCTGGAAAAGAGTATAGGTGCCCCGAGCGGTACTTCTCCGGAGTTATGGAGGGTGCTCGGGCCATAGAGTCACAGTGTCGAAGGGACACTGTGTATGAGTAAACGGTTATGTAATATGTCCAAAGACTTTTTGGAACGCGTTTTTATGTATATAAAGTTTGCATGGTTTATCATGTCTTGTGTGTTTTGCATCCTTTATAACTTCTTTGTGGCCGGTTAAATCTGAAGGCTGCGAGTCGTCGGCTTCAGCCCCCAGGTAGATACTACGTGGGGTGTCGCTTCCAAAACGCACTATAACCCTTAGCCAAACTATCGGTACCCGAAGGCGGTAGTGCGGGGTAGACTAGGCAATCGGACCAGAATGCTTTATTACCTTCACTTAGCCATAGGAGCGCGAGAAAGGAGTGCAGGAGGCCGATAAATAGCCCCCAGGAGTTTGTGATGTTTGGACGAGCCGTGGCCAAAGCCTATACCGAACCCATCGCATTACACGGAGTAACCTCTGACGAGATTTAGTTAAGCTCGGAATCGCAGACCAGTTCTCGCATACCATGACAGTCAGTTTTCGGCTTTCTCCGCTGAGGCGCTTGACCAGACTAGCCGGAAGCACAATCGCAGCGGTGCTCCCTTTGCCCCTTTAGCCGAACGAGCGGAACATAAAGGGGCAAGCACAGGAGCCGGGCAACCCAACATTTGACCCAAGACACAGTTCGGAACCAATGCATATAAAGCGGAAGTCCAAGACGCCGAATACAAAATCAATTGTGCATAGGGCGATTTTTAAGAGCGAGCCCCCGGTCTATTAACCGGTTGCTTCGCAAAAATATACCAAACAGGCTCGCAAGAAAAGAAGGAGTAAAATAGAGAATATGCTTAAAAAACGTCAAACGAGCGTGCATAATATATCTATATTATACTAAACCATTCTTTTTCATTCAAAGTGCTGATACAACTGTGTACAGGTATGGAAGATAAAAGATAAATCTTATAGGAGGGTGCTGCGCTAAGGGTCTTCGATTTGTGGCCTGACGTCCGCGATATGCCTTGCAGCGTATCCTCTCCTGCGACCACCAGGACGGTGTATCCCTTGATAGGTGTGCTGTTCGGCGAACGGACTATTGTAGAAGAGTCTTGAGAAGTCGCCGAAATTTGAACAAGCTTGTCGCCTTAGCGGGTACTTGACGGTACCTGCCATGTGTCCGAAGACATGTTTGAGGGCGATAGTTCGGTCTAGCCGAAGACTTACCCTACATCAATGTTCCCCCACCGTTGCCCATGGAATTTCAAGCGCGAAGTTATGCACCCTCTGCACGTATTGTGCGGGAAATGGGGCCATGTGGTGGGGGGCAATCCCTATTTATTGGGATGGGCAGCTTCTGGAATTTTGGTTCGAGACCGAGCTCGCTTCCCAGTCTTGGATGCCTTGACAGCGGACGTCGGCGTCTGCCGTTCATCGGTGTAATGGAATTCGGCCGCCAGGGCAACGCATGTTCCTCAGTTCGGAGTGACCGCTCTGTATTGCCATTGACAGTGATGACCCCTCGGGGGCCGGGCATTTTGAGCTTGAGGTATGCATAGTGCGGAACGGCGTTAAAGCGGGCGAACGCCGTACGACCGAGCAGGGCATGATAGCCGCTGCGGAATGGTACTATGTCGAAGATCAGGTCCTCACTTCGGAAGTTGTCGGGCGAGCCGAACACAACTTCCAGGCTTATAGAGCCTATACACCGGGCTTCAACGCCTGGGATCACTCCTTTAAAGGTAGTGTTGCTGGGCTTGATCCTTGACGGATCTATACCCATCTTTTTCACCGTATCTGAATAGACCAGATTGAGGCTACTTCTACCATCCATGAGGACTTTGGTTAGGTGGTACCCATCTATGATCGGGTCGAGGACAAGTGCGGCCGAACCCCCATGACGGATACTGGTCGGATGGTCACGTCGATCAAAGGTGATCAGATGTGCCGACCAGGGGTTATACTTCGGAGCTACAGGCACTATGGCGTAGACATCCCAAAGGGCGTGTTTCCTTTCCCTTTTGGGTATATGAGTGGCGTAAATCATGTTTACTGTCTTCACCTCTGTGGGGAATTTCTTTTGACCGCCATAGATCGGACCCCGAGGTTCATCCTCGTCCTCGCTGTGTGAGCTCTTGCCTGGGTCCTCGGTAGCGAGCTTGCCGGCCTGTTTGAAAACCCAACAGTTACGATTGGTGTGATTGGCGGGCTTCTCTTGAGTGCCATGTATCTGGCAAGGCCTCTCCAGAATTTTTTCCAGTGGGGTAGGTCCGTCGTGTTTGCCTTTAGGAGGCTTTTTCCGCTGCCCAGAGCGGTTGTTGCGAAATCCGGCGTTTACAGCCGTGTCATCGGCATCACTGTTATTATGCCGGCGCTTGTTTTTGTTGCGCTTTGGTTTCCCGTTTCCATCCTGTACTTCGGAGGTTCCGGGGTCTTCGGGGTTATGGCTGCGTCTGGCCAGCCAATTATCCTCGCCCGTGCAAAAGCGGGTCATGAGTGATGTGAGGGCGGACATTGTCCTGGGTTTGTCTTGGCCGAGCTGTCGAGCTAGCCATTCATCGCGAATATTATGCCTGAAAGAGGCTATAGCTTCGGCATCTGGGCAGTCTACGATCTGGTTTTTCTTGGTCAGGAAACGATTCCAGAATAGCCTCGCGGACTCTCCGGGTTTCTGAACGACGTTACTTAGATCGGAGGAGTCCGGTGGCTGGACATAAGTGCTCTGGAAATTAGATCGGAATGCCTCTTCTAGGTCCTCCCAACATCCAATGGAGTTTTCGGGGAGGCTATTTAGCCAGTGCCGAGCTGGCCCCTTGAGCTTTAGGGGCAGGTATTTGATGGCGTGGAGGTCATCTCCTCGTGCCATGTGGGTGTGGAGGAGGAAATCCTCAATCCATACGGTTGGGTCAGTTGTCCCATCGTATTGCTCTATGTTGACGGGTTTAAACCCTTCTGGGAACTGATGCTGCATTACCTCATCTGTAAAGCACAGTGGGTGTGCGGCGCCTCTAACCCGAGCTATAGTGTGCCGATGATCGGTGGCTATCCTAGCTCGGTTTTGTTCCCGATTTTCATTGTGGTCGAACCGAGACCGGTACCCTTCCCGTCTGTCGGGTGAGTATCTTCTGGAGCCGTAGATGGATCGCGTACGGCCTGCTCTATGGTCCAGGTCGTGGCGCAGGTCGAACCTGTCATCGGGCTCTAGTGGCTCCTTTCCATGTCTACGGGGTATCGTCGGCCTATAGCCGGTATCATCAGCCGTCCGATCTCGTCCTCGATGAGGGCGATCTGGCTTGTCGTATGGAGTATGTTCGGGAGACGGCGTATTAGAGAGTTCGTCATCGAACTGTGGCAGCAGCCGTCGGCGCGGGTAGCTCTTTGGTTGGTCCGATAGACCGGCGCCGAACTCCTCCTCCGCTGAAAGGACTCGTGTCCATCGGTGATTGTGGTCGTCTTGTTCGGCTTTGAGCTGTTGCTCCTTTGCTCTCAAGCTGCGAGCTGTGGATATCAACTGTTGTCTGAACAATTTCTGATCTTCAGGATCGTTGGGGATGGCCAGGTCATCGGCATCCGCATTATCCTCCCCCTCGATAGAGGGGAGGTAGTCGTCGGCCAGAGGATCATCCGGGTCATCGGGGTTGCGGTGGTCTTCGGGATCCTCCTGACCCTCCAATGGGTTACCGGGGATTTCGGGGCGGCCGATGTCCTCTGGAGTATCATCGTTCCCCGTGCCCTCAATAGACTTGCGCCCCTTTTTCCCTTTGGACCGTTTATGCGGTTTCCGGCGCCTTGAAGGTGCTTCGTCCGATTTATCGCCATTGCTTTTTAGAGTGTCCACCATGTACACGTCGTATGTGGAGGTGGCCGTCCACTGTCCGGTCTTGGCAGGGGCGGGGGAGTGATCTTCCTCGTCCATGTACCCTGCCTCCTCGGAAGCGTAGTCTAGCATGTCGGTTAAATCCTCGATAGTGGCTATTAAGTGGGTGGTGAGTGGGAGGAAAAATCCGTCCCGACCCATCTGAAGACCGATCTGAGAGCAGATCGGGATTGGGTCGTCGTTGATTTTCATCGACGAGATCCGATCTAGAGCTTCGTCGAATATCGAGAGCTCGATCGGACCGGTCTGCCCAGAGCTTCCGGAGTCAACCTCCGATGCATCCGTGCAGGGGGTGTGTTCGGCAAGAACGGGTGTTCGGCTGTCGGGCGCTATGACCTGATCCGAACTTAAGATCGGGCCTCCACCAGGGCAGATCCCATAGGCAGAGCCGGAAGGTGAGTCCGAGGTTAAAGCCTCAGGGTCTTCGGGCATGGCAGGCGAGACTGCAAGCCCGGTCTGTAATAGATCGCCGCGGGAGTCTACGGAGAACTCTAAGTTCCCGAATCTGACCTCCTGATCAGGGGCGAAGCTTTCGACGCGGCCAAGGCGGCCGGTCGGGTCGGTGTGCAGCACTATGCTGCCGAAAGCGAAGATCTGTCCAGGGACAAAAGTCCCTGTGTTGCGGACCTCTTCGTTAACGACTAGGCGGACCATCGATTCCTTCTGGCGATCACAGTGGAACTCTCAATGAAAGCACCAATGTCGGTGTCAAAACCGGTGGATCTCGGGTAGGGGGTCCCGAACTATGATGCTTGGATCGATGGTAACAGGAGACGGAGGGGGACAAGGTTTTACCCAGGTTCGGGCCCTCCTATGGAGGTATTACCCTACGTCCTGCTTGATTATATTGATTGTATAGAGATTACAGAGTGATCTACCACGAGATCGTATGACTAAAACCCTAGATGACTTCTCCCCCATGATCGTAAAACCCTCCAGCTTATATAGATGCCGGGGGTGCCTAGGGTTTACACATGGTCGGTTACACGTCGAGGGGATAAACATGCCTATTCTACTTTAAACGTGGAGCACACGCCTTGCTTCTAGAAACTTCCCTTCTGGAGTCCGGTCCTTCAAGCGATCCAGTGTCCGGCGAACGGCCCATATAGTCCGGCCCATATTAGATAGGCCGGCCTCCCGAGGACCCCCTAGTCCAGAACTCCCTCACCTTCCTCCTCTTCAGGCTCCACGGCAACCTCGGCCCCGACAACTTCAGCTCCGACAGCCTCACCCCCGGCAGGCTCCTCCTGTTGCTCTTCGGCAGCTTCCTCTTCATGATGCTCCTCGTCATCATCCTCAGCTGCCACAGAACCGCCTGCCGCATTGATCCTCTCGATCTATGTGGCCTTGCTGGCGATGTACGCCAGTTCCTCATCTCGGGTGGCCCGGATGAGATCCGTTTCTTTCCGGGAAGCCTTTTCCGTCAGGTTGGAAGTCCAATCCATCTCGTCCACCAAGGCGGGCATTTGCCAGTCTGCCTTGACTCCGTGGGCGTTGCAGTCCGGCATCACCGACAAGATAGAGTCCTTGGCAGAGTTGATATGCAGCGGAACTGTTCCATCCGACAAGTGGAAGGTGCCAGTTTTTTGGAACAACTGTTTGCAGAGGTAGGCATGCTCCATGACCGTCAAGTTGTTGCTGGTCCCGGGATACAATCGCATGATATCAGCAGCGTTCTGGTATTCCCAAGTGAACCTCTCTCTCTTCTGCAGCGGCGCGATGCGTTGCCGGAGGAAGTCGGATCCAACCATTTCTATGGTCAGCTTGGCGGCTTTAAGACGGGCGATTCTGTTCAGCGCCGGGCGGAGCTTCTCTTCGGTGGCGCCGAGGTCACTCCAATTCTTGCCGCATTGAACCCTCACTAGACGTGGCACGCAGAATGCAGGAAATTCCTTTTCTTGAATCCAGCACCATTCTGCTTGCCACTCCTCCCACTTGAGGTGGAGCTGCCCGGCAAGATACTGCCCTTTGGTTTTTGCCCTAGGGATCCATGTCACGCTGCCGGAGAGTGACTTGTCCTCTATCCGGGGGACGAAGAAATGGCGAAACAGATCTACGTTGGGGGTAACTCCGACAAAGTTCTCGCACAGATGGCCAAAGAATGCCATGCAAGTCATCGCATTTGGAGTAAAATGTAGCAGTCTGAACCCATAACTGAATATCATGGCGCAGAAGAAATCTGAGAATGGAGGAACCAGACCGCAGTAAAAGTAAGCACAGAAGAATGGATACGAATTTGCTGGATCCTTGTCACCGTCGGGAAGCACCACTTGGGCCTTATGATCCTTGGTGTCCCTTCCCCACATATACGCATACCTCCTGATCAGCTCGTTGCCGTCCATGGAAGATGGCGAGAAGATTGCATTCTCTCTCCGCCGCTTCTCCAGCTGTTCCAACGCCTTCTTCTTCTCCTCCGCCTTGGTGTCGAGCGGCTTCCCCGCCGCGTCAGCTTTCCTTGGTGCCATCAGGGCCTGGGGGGGGGGAGGGAGAGGACGGGCTGAGATGCGAATCGGCGGCGGCGGAAGCAGCTCTTGCGAGAGAAAGGGGATGAAGCAGGGGGATACGGGAGTGAATGAGCAGTGCCGCGTCGCGATTGCCTTTTTATGGGGAAGGCACGGGGGGGCTGGCTCTTCACTGTTTACCCCTTGCAGCGCTTTTACAGGCGCACTACCACGGAATAACCGCAACAGTCCACATTCCCATGACCCGCATTTAATGCGTGGATTGGACGTGCGTCAGAGGAAATCATCATTACCAAAAATTACAACGGCAGCTTCCCAACGCGTGTCTGTGCATTGTTTGGGCCTAGACCAACGACGCTTCAGACGCGCGTATGGCCCAGGCCCGGGGGCTCCTGTCAGTGTATAAAACATGGGTATTTTATACCCTGACTTATGCACAGACAGTAGTAGCCTCCGTGCTAGCCAGACTTGCCGTGAACCGCCAAGACTAGGATTCAAGACCCAGTTGCAGAAGCCACTGGGGGGAAGATCAAGACAAAGCATCAGCAAATATTTGGCTAGTACTGAGGAAAAAGACATTTCTTGCCGGCAAGGTCAGACCTGGCAAGATGAAGGCTCGGCAAGCTCCGCACCGGCAAGCTCTCGCCAGCACAACACTGCTCCACCTCACCGAGCAGCTAGTCGCTAATCACTGAGGTGTCGACCGCGCAGGCTGTTTGGTGACATTTGTCGGGGCACGTGTCAGCTCGCCAGAGAGAGATTTGCCTCTAATCACACCCGTCCAAAAGGCGTGTCAAGCCAACAGGAGGTAGCTGGGCAAGCGGTGCAGAAACCTTGCCGGGGCTCCTCCTCCACATGACACCTAACGGCGCATTTAATGCCTTTGTCCTAAACTGGCAGAGTTAGGTATGTTATCACTGTTTGCTATCTAATCACTATGTAATGACTGTTTTGCCACCGTGGTAACCCCTTGAGCTATAAAAGGAGGACCAGGGCAACAGTTACGGAGGTTCGCATTTTCGATCACTCCCTTGCACAATCTGCATGTGTAGCAGCCTCTCCCGCACCTTGCTGGGGAAGCGCTCCTTGTACTTGTGTTCATACTCTCTCAATACATAAAAGGCAGGAGTAGGGTTTTACGCCTCACGGCGGCCCGAACCTGGGTAAATCTCTTGCGCATCTACTGATCCTGCTCTTTGTGCTCGCCGATCTCCCTAACTGAACCACAAGGGGCTGGATGGTCCCATAGATGGTCGTACCCATGACATAATGCCTTTGGGAAGATTTGGAAGATAGTATAAGTGATGTTGTTTGGAAAACAGAAAGTTTTGTGTCCAGTGCTGGATTTTTAATTCTGTACTGTGGCATCAGAAAAATCTGAAATTTTTACACAGTATTTGTATATGAATTTCCCACGTTGTCCTAATTTTTCAGGATTTTTGGAGTTACAGAATATGGATTTTAAATAGATCTTTACATAGTGTTCTGTTTTAGACAGATTCTGTTTTTGTTGCATAGTTTGCTTATTTTGATGAATCTATGGATCGTATCGGGGGGTATGAGTCATGGAGAAGTTGGAGTACAGTAGCATTATGCCAATATTAAATATGAATCAATTTACTACAGTACCTAAAGTTTAAGATTTTTATGTTATACTAATGGATCTCACGAGGTTTCTGTTGAGTTTTGTGTGCTGAAGTTTTTCAAGTTTTGGGTGAGACTACGATGGATAAAGGAATAAGGAGTGGCAAGAGCATAAGCTTGGGGATGCCCAAGGCACCCCAAGGTAATATTCAAGGAAGACTCAAGCGTCTAAGCTTGGGGATGCCCCGGAAGGCATCCCCTCTTTCGTCTACAATCTATTGGTAACTCACTTGGAGCTATATTTTTATTCATCACATGATCTATGTTTTACTTGGAGCGTCTTGTGAAATAGTTTGCTTGCTTTTGTTTGCTTTTTAGTTTGTCACAGTCATCTTTGCTGAACACACCTTTTTGAGAGGGACATACATTATTCATGATTTGTTAGAATACTCTTTGTGCTTCACTTATATCTTTTGAGCTAGGCAGTTGCTCTAGTGCTTCACTTATATCTTTTAGAGCACGGCGGTGATGATTATTTTAAAGAAATAATTGCACTCTCATGCTTCACTTATATCTTTTTGAGAGTCTCATGATAGCAATGGTAATATGCACATGTTATGAACTTGGTCCTGATATTGTAGGTATTCAGGAAGGATATAATAAAAACATTCATGTAGATCACTCAATATGATAAATTTGATTCCTTGCAATAGTTTTGCGATATTAAGATGGTAATATGTGGGAGGTATTAGTAGATAATTGTGGTTTAGTAAGATTAATTGTGTTAAGGTTCGTGATTCCCGAAGCATGCACGTATGATCTGTCGTTATGCTAGGAAGTTGGAGCATGATTTATTATTGATTGTCTTCCTTTGTGTGGCGGTCGGGGGTGCGCGATGGTTAACTCCTCCCAACCTCCCCCCTAGGGGCATGCATAGTAGTACTTTGCTTCGAGGGCTAATAAATTTTCGCAATAAGTATGTGAGTTCTTTATGACTAATGTGAGTACATGGATTATACGCACTCTCACCCTTCCGCAATTTGCTAGCCTCTTCGGTACCGTGCATTGCCTTTTCTCACATCGAGAGTTGGTGCAAACTTCACCGGTGCATCCAAACCCCGTGATATGATACGCTCTATCACACATAAGCCTCCTTATATCTTCCTCAAAATATCCACCATACCTACCTATCATGGCATTTCCATAGACATTCCGAGATATATTGCCATGCAACTTCCACCGTTCCGTTTTTATGACATACATCATCATTGTCATATTGCTTTGCATGATCATATAGCAGACATAGTATTTGTGGCTCAGCCACGGTTCATCATTGTCATACATGTTACGCTAGCATCATTGCACATCCTGGTACACTGCCAGAGGCACTCATATAGAGTCATATTTTGTTCTAGTTTCGAGTTGTAATGTTGAGTTGTAAGTAAATAGAGGTGTGATGATCATCATTATTAGAGCATTGTCCCAGTGAGGAAAGGATGATGGAGACTATGATTCCCCCAGAAGTCGGGATGAGATTCCGGACGAAAAATTAAAAAAAAGAGAAAAGAAAAAAAGGGAAAAAAAGAAGGCCAAAAAGAGCCATGAAAAAAAAGAAAAAGAAAAAAAGAGAAAGAAAAAAGAAAAGAAAAAGAAAAAAATAATAAATGAGAGAAAAAGAGAGAAGGGGCAATGTTACTATCCTTTCCACACTTGTGCTTCAGAGTAGCACCATGTTTTTCATATAGAGAGTCTCCTATGTTGTCACTTTCATATACTAGTGGGAATTTTTCATTATAGAACTTGGCTTGTATATTCCGATGATGGGCTTCCTCAAATGCCCGAGGTCTTCATGAGCAAACAAGTTGGATGCGCACCCACTTAGTTTTCATGTTGAGCTTTCATACACTTATAGCTCTTAGTGCATCCGTTGCATGGCAATCCCTACTCCTTGCATTGACATCAATTGATGGGCATCTCCATAGCCCGTTGATTAGCCTCGTTGATGTGAGACTTTCTCCATTTTTTTGACTTCTCCTATTTATCTCTATCACCACGCTCTATTCCACCCAAAGTGCTATATCCGTGGCTTGCGCTCATGTATTGAGTGGGAGTTGAAAAAGCTGAAGCGCATTAAAGAGTATGAACCAATTGCTTGGCTAAAACCGGGGTTGTTCATGATAAATATTTTGTGTGAAGAAGATGGAGCATGACAGGATTGTATGATTTTGTAGGGATAACGTTCTTTAGCATTTTTATTTTGAAAGGCATGATTGTTTGCTAGTATGCCTGGCTATTGATGTCTTTATATCAAATTATAGACTATTGCCTTGAATCATTTGGATCTTATTATTCATACTGTAAGAGAAAGATTACATGATGAAACATGATAGGTAGCATTCCACATCAAAAATTCTGTTTTTTATCATTTACCTACTCGAGGACGAGCAGGAATTAAGCTTGGGGATGCTTGATACGTCTCCAACGTATCTATAATTTTTTATTGTTCCATGCTATTATAGTATCAATCTTGGATGTTTTTATATGCAATTATATATCATTTGTTGGGACTAACCTATTAACCTAGTGCCAAGTGCCAGTTGCTGTTTTTTGCTTGTTTTTGGGTTTTCAAAGAAACAATACCAAATGAAGTCCAAATGCCACGAAACTTTTTGGAGATTTTTTTTGGACAAAAGAAACTCTGGAAGCTTCGGGAGGAGGCCAGAAGCCTCACAGGGGCTTCACAAGGCACTAGGGCGCGCCCCCGGGGGGGGGGGGCGCCGTGCTGCCTTGTGGGGCCCACGTGACTCCGTTTGACCTAATTCCACTTCTATAAATTCACAAATATTGGGAAACCCCCAGAGAGCCAGAAGAAAAAACCTTTCCGCCGCCGCAAGCCTCTGTTCTTCCACGATCCCATCTGGAGGCCTTTTCCGGTACTCTGCCGGAGGGGGAATCGATCACGGAGGGCTTCTACATCAACCTTGCTGCCCTTCCGATGATGTGTGAGTAGTTTACCACAGACCTACGGTTCCATAGCTAGTAGCTAGATGGCTTCTTCTCTCTCTTTGATCTTCAATACAATGTTCTCCCCGATGTTCTTGGAGTTCTATCCGATGTAATCTACTTTTGCGGTGTGTTTTTTGGGATCCGATGAATTGTGAGTTTATGATCAGATTATTCATGAGAAATATTTGAGTCTTCTCTGAACTCTTTTATGCATGATTGTTATAGCTTTGTATTTCTTTCCGATCTATCGGTTTAGTTTAGCCTACTAGATTGATTTATCTTGCAATGGGAGAGCTGCTTTGTAATGGGTTCAATCTTGCGGTGCTCAATCCCAGTGACAGAAAGGGGACATGACACGTATTTGTATTGTTGCCATTAAGGATAAAAAGATGGGGTTTATTCATATTGCTTGAATTTGCTTCTCTACATCATGTCATCTTGCTTACGGCGTTACTCTGTTTTATACTTAATACCCTAGATGCATGCTGGATAGCGGTCGATGGGTGGAGTAATAGTAGTAGATGCAGGCAGGAGTCGGTCTACTTGTCTCGGACATGATGCCTATATACATGATCATTGCCATGAATCCATCATAATTATTTGCTATTCTGTCAATTGCCCAACAGTAATTTGTTTACCCACCGTATGTTTATGTGCTCAAGAGAGAATCCTCTAGTGAAAACTATGGTCCCCGGGTCTATCTTTATCATATTAAAAACCCAAAAATACCTTGCTGCAATTTATTTTATTTTATTTTAATTAGTATTTTAGTTTATCAATTTACCTCAAGAACATTTAATCCTAGCAACTTACCGCTAAGGGGATTGACAACCCTCTTATTTGCGTTGGGTGCAAGTGTTTACTATTCTGTGTGCAGGTGCGCTTAACGGAATTTTGCTTGGTTCTCCTACTGGATTGATAACCTTGGTTCTTAACTGAGGGAATTACTTATCTCTACTGTACCGCATCATCCTCTCCTCTTCGGGGAAATACCAACGCAGACTACAAGTAACAGTGTTCCGAGAGGTGCAAGTTATGAAACTCCTTTCACAACTCATCAGACATTCGCTAAACTTGTAACTCAAATATTCCTTTCCACAATCTAATTGCAGAAACATAATTTTCTTGTTACAATAATTTCTTCTTCATTTTGAAAACCTGTTGAATGATTTCAAAAGATCCGGACTTATGTCTCATCAAGTAAATATCCATATATCTACTTTAGTCATTTCTGAAGATAGACAAATCCACTGCTAGCAACAACATTTACCGGACTACACACATCAGAATGTATGATCACCAATAAGTTTGTTGCTCGTTCCTTATGGCCTATGAACGGTATTTCAGTCACTTCACTTTTTCGGACGAAAGTTGCAAGTGTCAGATGATTCATAATCAAATGACTTCAAAATCCATCATTATAGAATTTCTCCATGCGGGTTTCTCCAATGTGACCAAATGCAGTGCCACACAGATGTGGTATTCTTTTAGTCTTGCGACATTTAGCGTCAGTGTTATGGATGTATCATATTATAAATATTCATAACACACATCCCATCCACAATGGGAGTATGGCCCTTATGTTATTCATAACATCGAAGAACAATTGTTCTCTCATGAATAACCTTCTTGCAACAAACATTATGCAATGGGCTAGAGTGAATGAAACTCCCAAAATGAATTATGAAAATAAATAATTATCAATATTCATAACATACATCCCATTCATAGTGGGAGTATGGCCCTTATGTTATTCATAACATCGAAGAACAATTGTTCTCTCATGAATAACCTTCTTGCAACAAACATTATGCAATGGGCTAGAGTGTATGAAAGTCTAAAATGAATTATGAAAATAAATACAGAGGTAATATGACGATGGAAGGTCTAGTAACTTTTACTATGTTTCCCAATGGGTATTTAAACCTCATTACCGGCTAGTCTTTTAGGCTGTAGTAGTTCTTGCATCGAGTCGCAATAGGATGCAATCGAGCGGGTATCTCTGTGATCAATTTTATTCAATCACAACACCCAAGAATAAGTGACTAACATTTTAATCACAATTCCCAAGAACTATTTCTTTGACCAGCCTTCTATACATCATATAACTTGTATGACATTCATACATGAGCTGGACATTCCAGCCTTCTCTCTTTTTGCCTTTATACTTCTAACAGTTTTACTTCCAATATTTCTCCTACTCTCAGAAGAAGCACCCAACATAAAGAGTGGCGTCAGCCTCGGACTTTCCTAGGAGTGTAAGTCTCACTAACACCCTTCGGACATTTCCTTTCTCTTTAAGTTGTTGTTTTATTCACCATCATCTCATGACAGGCGTTCTTCCGGATCCCTCTCTTAACAGCCAAATGCATAGTAAACACTTTACTAATAATTTGCAAACAAACATAACTTTGGATATCTCATATCTTCTAGCCTTTGTTTGTATCTAAAAATAATTTTCAATTCCATGATTATCACATAACTATCCCAAACCTTTGAAGTTCGGGTGTCATGGAAGCAAAATATATTTCACTTGACCGTAACAGAATTCTAGCTTTTGGATCGAAGGACGAGAGTCACATCATCCATAGCATCAGTGGGAGAATACCGAAAGCATGCGATAGGACAAAGTCCATCTCGGCACTCTAGAGGATAATCCTCACATTACATTAGCAACCGTAAAGTTTTAACCAGATATGTAATAACTTATTCAATTTTAATAGGGAAGGTGGAAACGCGAGCCATCCTTCTATAACTATTATGCAAATCACACTTAGACAATGTTCATAATTAATTGCACTAAGAATTAAAAGAATTAATTCTAAAGTGCGCTCCCACTCAAATCAATATCTCTCATAATTGATTGTGAGTGATACAAGACCCACATATCAATTCTTCGCCATAGAATCATCATCTCATGGCAGGAATTTCAATCGGTAGGCCAACTTGCCGATCACATCTCTATGTGATTCTGGTTCATCTTTCGATGGGCGTGTTCCGAGCTCAGGACGATCAAGCCAGAATGTCAAGACAACCAAGTGATCTTGCTGCGAGGTCTGACCTCACCCGCCTTACACCTCCCCAATCGTTCGTACCCATACATCCATGGCGCACCCCGAAAGTATAGATGCGGTGTCGGTGCTACACTTGGGAGAACACTAACTACTTGATATTTTTGTGAGAGATCACCCTAATAAAAGCGACTATCGCGCAATCAAAAGGGTGCATAAGAGGGATAAACATCTTAGGCAATTCATTCATAATAGCATGATATGGTATAGCCTTTTCTGACGGAGAAGTCTCATCGTCTTCACGAAATTTCAGCCAGAAACGTTGCCGTGGCAGATGTTTCGAAAACTGCTGCCGTGGCAGAATTTTTCTGCCAAGGCCTATTTCTTGCTCTTCCTCCTCCGTCTTCGGCCTTTGCGTCGGTGTTCACCTTCGCGAAGATTGCCACCACCTTGTCGATGCACCAGACAATATTGCTATCTCTATAGCTAATAAAATAAGTGCATTACATAAGGTTCACATGCAGGTCATTAAAGTGACAATCATATGGCTCCAGCCATCATGGCGAATCATGACACGCAGGTCATGTTAATTTACATTATATAGTCATCTCATACATAATCAAATTAAATATGATGTAGACTATACCACATCTCATGCACATCTCATGTCATCCTGCAAAACCAAGTTAGACGCCTCTCATCGGAATTATGCAAAATTTTAGTTTACGTGGTTTCTAAGGTTTCGAAACAAACGAAAGCTACCAACGTTCATCACAAAGTATGATTATTCAAATTGCTAGATTAACTTTGCGGGGCCTATGAAACACGAGATAATAAAATCTCGAGCCCCATACTGAACTTCGTCATATGCAAGAACCCCGTGCAGATCATATCAGCATTGCCCTTTAGTCTGCGAAATATCCATCTTTCTTTAACTATGGCAGAATCCAAAGACACTGAAGCAGTTCGTTGATCTGTCAACCAGCATACTCAGGAGCAGCATGGAAGGATCGCAGATTGCCAGAACTTTGTCAGATTCTACCATGCTGTCAAGATCAGGAGTACACAAATTCAAGGGAAGCAACAAGAACATCGGGTAACAGATTTCATCTGCTACCTGTCGGTGTAAAAACTGGCTGACCACGGGGTAGGGGGTCCCGAGCTGTGGATCTCGGATCAATGGTAACAGAGACGAAGGGGACAATGTTTACCCAGGTTCGGGCCCTCTTGATGGAGGTAAAACCCTACGTCCTGCTCTTGTTTATATTAATGGAGATGTATCGAGTACAGAGTTGATCTACCTCGAGATCGTAATGTTGTTGCGTTAATATCCTCTCCACGGGCTAAACCCTTTGGCTTATATACATGCCAGGGAGGGGATCTAGGGTTACAAGGTCGGTATCTATGAGCAAGGCGGCAGGAGAGATCTTGGAGTATACGTCAAGTCTTCGGTGGAGACAGTCTTGATCACGCCTCCTATACACGGCCTCCGGAGTCCACCTTGATCATGCATGAGGGCCCATTGGCCCATCCGAAGAGACGGGTGGGCTAGGTTACCAACCCCTAATCCAGGACACCGTCAGTAGCCCCTGAACTGGTCTTCGATGCCGAAGTCGACGCCCTTCAACCTTCAATTCCAGAGTCTTGGCTCGACAGACGAGTTCCCGTGGTCTATTCTCTGGCCTGACTTAAAGTTCTCGGCCAACTTTTGAGATTCTATTGGGGCCCAATTTCAGAGTTTGAAAGTCATGTTTTCTAGGGAATCGGGACATTGTATGGAAAAAACATCGAAGCGTCAGCCCCTTCCATCTTATTTAATAGATGCGCGGCCCTAGCTAGCGGCAATACGCATCTTGACCGCAACCGCAGCAAAAAATCCCTTCCCATCTCAAGCCCAAGCTCGAGAGCCTGAACAATGGCGAGCGATGGAGGATCGTCAAAGCGCCCTCACGGCCCTGAGAGAGGTGACTGGGGGAGTTGTTCCGTTGCGCTCCTTCAATTAGAGCGCCTGGCTACACAAGGTTATTTGCCGGACGCAGATCTGGCTCCCACCCGTCCCGTATCAATGTCCATCGACGGTCAGGCCCATGCCCAAAGCCATCCTTTGCCACGAGAAGACAAGCGGGTGAGCTTCGTGCCCTTCCTCCTCCGTGGCCTTGGGTTTCCAATTCATCCTTTTCTCCGAGGATTGCTAGAGTTTTACGGGCTGCAGCTACACCATCTCTCCCTGAATTCAATATTGTATGTCATGGGGTTTGTCGCGCTCTGCGAGCTACACCTCGGCTGTTAGGCGCACTTTGGATTATGGTGGAAGTATTTCTGTATCATGCCCCACTCCTCGGCTGACAAGCTATTCGAGGTCAGAGGAGCCAAAGTCTGCCGAATCGACAAGACGGGCTATCCAGTGGGCACACCTCGGGAGGATGCCGATTACTGGCCTTCCGAGTGGTTCTACATTAATGACGTCCCGCTGTACGGGCCAGCTCGGCCCGGACTCCTATCCTTCTCCTTGGATCCGCTGAGGAAACGTTACAGCTGGAGGCCACAGAGCTCGGCATAAGAGGAAGACGAAGCCGTGACCAGTCTAGCGGCCAAGGTGAAGCTACTTTCAAGCGCTGGCCTCACCATCATTGATGTGATGGCAATTTCCCTAGACCGAAGAGTCCAACCTCTCCGGCAGCGCCAGCACTTATTGTGCGAATACAATGGGTCCAACGACACCTCCCGATCCATCAAGGGAGCTTTTATGGACCAGATGACCCTCGGAACTGTGCTGGCCAGCATATACCAAGGGTCTGCGGAGGAATTCGCCAGGCGCCAGTTCGAAGACGGGCTGTCATACTACAACCCTACTGACATAGTAAGTTTTCCTTCCAAGCTCTCCTGCTAACATTCGGATCTTTAATACTTAATTCGTTACACATCGGTCCTTGAACAGAGGTGGAGGTATTGGCTTGAGGGCGTGAGCAGTCCGGCCCCTGAGCCAGAGTTGCACTGCCACGCGGAGGACCCCCTTTACAATGAGGATGAAGACCTGGCCCTTATTTACGAAGGGAGAAAGTTTTTTCTTGAGGGCCTTGACGGCTCAAAGGTAGCTATCATCCCTGACATGCCGGGGACGAGGCCAGCCTCATCGGTAACACTCCCTTCCTCTAATCGAAAGCGAGCCCCTCTGTCGGTGTAAAAACCGGCAGACCTCGGGGTAGGGGGTCCCGAGTTGTGGATCTCGGATCGATGGTAACAAGGACAAGGGAGACAATGTTTACCCAGGTTCGGGCCCTCTTGATGGAGGTAAAACCCTACGTCCTGCTTCTGTTTATATTAATGGAGATGTATCGAATACAGAGTTGATCTACCTCAAGATCGTAATGTGTCTCTAACATCTAGGGCTAGGTGAGCGATATTGTGTTGATGTCCCCCCTACGGGCTAAGCCCTATGGCTTATATACACGCCAGGAAGGGTATCTTGGGTTACAAAGTCGGTAACTAGTAGTAAGGCGGCAGTAGAGATCTTGGAGTATACGTCAAGTCTTCGATAGAGACAGCCCCGATCACGCTTCCTGTGTACGGCCTCCGGAGTCCATCTTGATGACGTACGAGGGCCCCTCGGCCCATCCGAGGAGACGGGCTGGCTGGGCTGGCACCCCCTGATCCAGGACACCGTCAGTAGCCCCTGAACTGGTCTTCATTGCCGAAGTCGACGCTCTTCAATTTCCGGAGTCTTGGCTCGATAGACAAGTTCCCGTGCTTTATTCTTCGACCAGATTTAAAGACCTCGGCCAACCCCTAAAATTCCATTGGGGCCCAGTTTCCGATTTTGAAAATTGTGTCATCTAGGGAATCGGGCCCCTTTATGGAAAAACGTCAAAGCGTCAGCCCCTTCTGCCCTTACTAAATTAACGCGCAGCCCTTGCTAGCGGCAATACTCATCCGCAACCGCAGCAAAAAATCCCCTCCCTTTCCCAGCCCAAGCTCAAGAGCCTGAACAATGGCGAGTGGTGAAGGATCGTCAAGGCATCCTCACAGCCCTGATAGAGGGGACTGGGGGAGCTGCTCTGTCGCGCGCCTTCAATTAGAGCGTTTGGCAACGCAAGGCTACCTGCCGGATGCGGATCTGGCCCCTACCCGTCCCAGACTAACGTCCATCAACGATTAAGCCCACGTCGAGAATTATCCTTCGCCCCGATGAGACGAGCGGTTATGCTTTGTGCCTTTCCTCCTCCGTGGCTTAGGGTTTCCAATCCACCCTTTCCTCCGCGGCTTGATAGAGTTTTACGGGTTGCAGTTACACCATCTCTCCCCGAATTCGATATTGCACATCGCGGGGTTCGTCACGCTCTGCGAGCTACACCTCGGCTGTTAGGCGCACTTTAGATTATGGTGAAAGTACTTCTGTATCGTGCCCCGCTCCTCGGCCGACAAGCTATTCGAGGTTGGTGGAGCCGAAGTCTGCCGAGTCGACAAGACTGGCTATCCAGCGGAAACACCTCGCGAGGACGCCGATTACTGGCCTTCCGAGTGGTTCTATATTAATGACGTCCCGCTATATGAGCCAGCCCAGCCAGGCCTCCTGCCCTTCTCGTTGAATCCACCGAGGAAACGCTACAGCTGGAGGCCGCAGAGCTTGGCTCAAGAGGAAAACGAAGCCCTGACCAGTCTAGCGGCCAAAGTGAAGCTACTGTTGAGCACTGGCCTCACCATCATTGATGTGATGGCGGTTCCCCTAGACGGAAGAGTCCAACCCTCCAGCAGCATCAGCTCTTATTGTGCGAGTATAATGGATCCGATGACGCCTCCCGATCCATCAAGGGAGCTTTTATGGACCAAATGACCCTCGGAGCCGTACTAGCCAGCACGTACCAGGGATCCGCGGAGGAGTTCGCTAAGCGTCATTTCCAAGACGGGCTATCGTACTACAATCCTACTGACATAGTAAGTCTCCCTTCCGAGTTCTTTTGTTTACCTCGGGATCTTTAACATTGAGCCGCTACACCTCGGTCCTTGAACAGAGGTGGAGGCGTTGGCTCGAGGGCGTGAGCAGTCCGGCCCTTGAGCCGGAGCTGCACTGCCGCGCGGAAGACCGTCTTTACAACGAGGATGAAGACCTGGGCCTTATTTACGAGGGGAGGAGTTTTTTCCTGGAGATCCTTGATGACTCAATGCTAGCGGTCATCCCTGACACGCCGGGGACGAGGCCAACCTCATCGCTAACACTCCCCTCCTCTAAATGAAAGAGAGCCCCTCGTCCTCCAGTCCCTAGCCATCTGACTTCTCCTCCAAAGGGGTGGTGCTCCCAACGCCTACGCAGAGGAACGGCTTCACTGGAAAGGGCTCCGCCAGAAGTACAAGAAGTTCGAGCCGAGGTCATGGGGGCAGGCGAAAGTGCCCCCTCCATCACCGGCTAATACTTTGATCTATGTTGCTGCAAAGACACTTCAGATTTTAACCTTCCGAATTATTTGCAGACAACCTTCATCCACCACAACCCATGTGGAGGCCGAGGGAGCCACGGCCCCGCCCAAGGAACCAGATGCCCGAACTCCCGCGGGAGTTGACCCCAGAGCTGCCTAGCCCGAGGACTCGGCGACATCGGCCACTCTGTCTGAGATTCAATGCGCAAAGAATTATCGCCGGTGAAAAGCTTCTTTGAACAATCTGGCTTTCTCGGACAGGTAGTTCAGTGCTCTCAGCGCGGTGGATGCATACCTCAGGGCAACCCGAGGTGCCTTTGACGAATCGCTGGACGTCTTGTCACGGGGGCTGCGGGTAAGTTTTAAAGACAAATATGACTACCAAGTATGGTGTAGCCCCTAAGGGTTGGTACGAGCCCCTGTGGTCGGATCAAGACTTAAATAGTAACCAGCAATCACTGTCATCAACAGGAAGCTCGCTTGAAGAACGAGCAATTGACCTAGGCATTGGCCCAAACAAAGGTGCAGCTTGACACGGCTTTGTCCGAGGTTGAACAGGTGAAGAAATTCACAAGAGAGGCGCTTGGTAGGTGCTTCATGCTTAAATTGGGTAATACCAATGAAACTAGAGTTGACACCAGAATCCCTTCTGGCAGCGGAAGCCCTAGGCCATCTTGAAAGAGAACTGAAGCAGGCTCGTGAGGATCTGGCGCATGCTGAAGCGCAACGTCAGGCAAATCAACACATGGTTACTCAAAGAGTAGACAGCGTGAATGTGCTTAGGGCTGAGAACGCCCGCCAGGCCCAGGAGATTGAGAGCTTAAAAGCTCGCCTCGCTGTTGTAGAAGCAAAGAATCGGCAAACGGACGACATGATTTATGGTAAGTTTATAAATCTCGAGGAATGCTTGTCATGTAACTTGTCCGAGGTGATTTCTCATGCGAATGTTATTTTGTTTGGCAGCTTCTTTGTCTGGCCTTCCGCCGGAGTCTCGGGGTCTGATTTCCGAAGACATGGCCGTTCGTCTATCCGAGGTGCACGAAAGGGCACGGAAATCGATGAAGGATGTGCACCAGGCTTTATGGCTTGAGGTGGTGCCAGTCCCCGAGGACATGGCCATGCTAGCCGAACACCTTAAGAGAGCTCGGTGCCGGGTCTAGGCTTGGAAAGTATTAGCTTGCCGAGAAGGTGCGAGGGAGGCCTGGGCCATGGTGAAGACCCACTACACCGGTGTGAAGACGACGGAATTAGCGGAAGTGGGACCCATGGGATCTGATGGGAAGGAAATCCCTGCTAGCCAGGCATATGATAGTGTAATGCCTACGGCACGATTCTCGCAGATGGATTGTGCATTGGACACCCTGATAGACAGGCTAGACTGCGCCTGAAAACTTTGTAGGACTTTATGTACCGAAGTATTTATGTCTGTTTTCAATCCGTGTATCCAAACTCTGTCAGCCAGCCTTTGGCTTCTGCCTCTTCGGATAAACTCCAAAGAGTGTCCCCTACAACTGGCCGAGGTTATCGAACTAGGTGCTTCGGGAGACAAGGCAATCGGGCTACGCGGCTCAAAGGACAAGAGGGTAACGGAAAGTTATGTTATATTACTATTTAACGTAAGAAACATCTTCCGAGGAAAATAGTTCTTCCAACAGTTCCTTTCCTCGGGTCATTGTGTCGAGCACATCTGTCCGAAGACAGGTGACCTCGGGGATAAAGCCCCTGGTCGGGGTTTGAAAAGACCCCTACCACGTTAGTCCTATGTCAAGGCCGACCGATTCGCATTGTAAGAACTCTAGCTTTTGGCTTTATCCGTCTGAGGTACTACACCGGCTGATCCGTGAGTAACAATCACAGCGGTGCTCCCTTTGCCCCCTAGCTGAAATGTCGGGAATGTAAGGGGCAAGCACAGGAGCCGGGCAACCCAGCTTGGCCAAATCTTAAAGCGAATCGATGCATATGGTGGCTTGAAAGACGATAGTACATAAGAGGTGGAATGGCTCATGTTTTGAAAACAACATGCTATATTGTCCTCGGGGTCATTAAATGCCGTTCCAAGGTGGGAAAATAAATAATGAGTAAAAAATTAAGTGGAAGAAAAAATGCACAAGTTATTTACACGGACCGTATGGATGGTGTCAAGCGTAGAAGCGTCGGAGTAGCGCCGCGTTCCAGGGATGGGGCTCTAATCGGCCGTCCTCTAGATCTCGGATTCGATAGGCTCCTCCGATGAGTACTTGCTCAATGATGAACGGCCCGTCCCATCTAGGGGAGAGTTTGTGCTTTTGTTTTTCGGGGTGTAGTCTCATTACGAGATCCCCGACGTTGAATTCTTTGGCACGAACCTCTCTGCCATGGTAGCGCAGTGCCTGCTGCTGATAAATGGCTGATCTTGCCCGTGCGACGTTGCGCTCTTCTTCGAGAGCGTTTAGGGCATCTTACCGATCGAGCTCAGCCTCTAGCTCCTCATACATGCGTACTCGAGGTGCGTTGTGTATGATATCGCAGGGGAAGACCACCTCAGCGCCGTACACCATAAAAAATGGGGTGTATCCAGTGGACCTGTTTTGTAGGGAAACGCATCAGAAAACAAAAATAATTCGACCTACGCACCAGCCCAGGACCACTATGGAGACTGCATACAAGGTTTGATCTTTTAGTTACCAACTCGTAGCACAGCGGAAGTAGAGTCGATGACGATCGGCGGTGCAGATCCCCGCAGCTAGGATTTACAACCTCCCAACCACGAGGATGTACTCCCTCGTCTGCCCCTCGGACTGCCCTCCGGGAGGCAATCGGACAGTCCCACGAACGGTGTCACGGACAGCCCTTCGGGAGGACCTTCGAATCTCGGACGGTCACTCAGACAGCCCTTCGGGAGGCACTCTCGAACTAAGACCAAAACTATGATCTCTTTACAGAGTTGCACACATAAGGTGTCATCTATCCGGCAGGGCTTCGCCATCTAGAACTAGTTCCTGCCGGAACCCAGACAGCCTTCGGCTCTACGAAACTATTTCGCTGGGAGGGAGAGAGAAGTCAGACAAGTCTATGGCATGTGAATGAGAGCAAGGAGTGAGTTTGGAGAGCACCCCCTCCACCTCTATTTATAGGGTGAGAAGAGATGGTAAAATACCATAATGCCCTTAGATATTTTCACACTATTCATAATACTGTTTCCACAATTCATGAGATATTTTCTCCCAATAGTGTTTCCACTATTCATAATAGTGTTTCCACTATTCGTGAGATATTTTCTCCCAAATAGTGTTTCCACTATTTGTGAGATAATTTCTCCTAATAGTGTTTCACTATTCACGAAGACAATTTTCCGCGACCGTTAAATCCGAAAATATTTCTGTGGGTCTTAGAATAATTCCAGTACCCACTAAAATGATTTTGGATTTGTTCCGAAACAATTCCAGATTAGTGATTTTCATCTGCGAAAAGCAACCAAACCGGTTCCGGCAGCTCCGGAACATTTCCGGTTTTTGTCCCAAAAAAATCCCAGAAGTTACCAGAACAATTCTGGCACCCTCCAAGAATTTCCAGGCATGTGCCGAAACCAATTTGACTTAATGGTATACCCCGAAACAACTTTTTAGTTTTACCGGAACTATTCCGGTGTCCTCTCCGAAACGTTTCCGTTACGTCCGAAACTTTTCCGGTGATTTTCTCTCAGACTCCCTATCTAGTATTCAGCAGATATATGACCCTTTAGCATGTGACCCTATAGGTTCGGTGAAGCATAGACATGGCCCGGAACACTTTCGGATCAATGATCAACATCGGAGCCGTGGACACCCATATTGACCCCTATACCCACATGAATGAATATTCGAGTGAACCTCCAGTTGCCGTGTGCTATTCCCATTGCTTCACGATATATTACAAACACCCGAGGTGAGATTTATTGCATCCCCGTGGATCAACAACTTGTCCACCATGCAAGTTACCTCGTTACCAGTTTTGTTCACTTTTCTCGTTTCCGTGTTCCGGCATCCCATTGATCAAATCACAATGTGTCTGGCCAGACGATGATGGATACCGTAACACCGAGAGGGCCCGAGAATATCTCTCCATCGTCGGAGGAGCAAATCCCAATCTTGAGCTATCAAGTTACCTGACACACTTTTCCATGAACCCGTAAGCCGCCGTAATAGCCACCCATTTACGGATGACGTTTAACAAACCCCAAAGTTCATGAAGCAAGCATGAAGAAACTCGATACTCTCACGGTCTAAGGAATTATGCAAACATTAAATTTCTCTGTGTTATTAACCATTAACTTGTGACGAATGTATCTCATAGCATAACATCAACTCGGGTCGATTCAACACAAGTGTTCTCCTAACATTGTGCCCTCAAAAGTTGCCGGCATAGTCATGCCCATGATCAGGAAAACAGAACCATCATGCAACACTTAAGCTAGTCTTAGAGGCCAGATTAGGAATACATTTTACCATTTATTATTCCACACGTGCATATGAGTCTTCCTCCGAGCCTCGTGGTTATTGTAGACTCGAGAACCATAGCAGTTATAGCACGGAATATAAACTTAATTATGAACATGGAGATAAATAATAACATTTATTATTGCCTCTAGGGCATATCTCCTATAGACTCCCACTTGCACTAGAGTCAATAATCTAGTCAATGCTAATGCACATTACACCTATGGCATACCGGTGTAAAAATGCTTCGCATGTGGTATAGCCTGATGTCCAACGGATTTGACAACTTCAGTTCTGTGTGTATCTTTGTATGTCCTCGTGTTTTCACACTTTCACAAAATTCATATTTGGTGTGGACTTGGCTTTGTATATATGTGAATCACAGGTCAAACCTTGATTCCTCAGACAGAGCTATGGAGCAACTATCTGCAATAGTGTCCCATTGACCAAAGCCATCTTGGAACCATACTAAGTTCATGAATGAACTATATGATTCAACATCTTCTTTGTCGCTTCCAAAGCGTCAACATACTTAGCCTTTGTTATAGAATTCGCCACAGTATCCTGTTTGGAATAATTTTCAACTACCGTGCCACCGTATTGTGTGTTACACAAAACCCTTAACTTTAAATCGAAAATTGCATGGAGCATTGATGAAGACCGTATCGATGTAATTACTTACAATGAGCACTTCATAATCTCTGCTTGCGAGAAAACATGTCATTAGTGCTACTTCAGTACTCAATGACATATTTCACTGTTGTCCCGTGATCAGTACTTTGATCACTTTGGTATCTATACTCGCAACAGCTTGGGAGTATCGGACATATCTGGTTGTTTTACATACCATGGAATACATGATTAATCCAAACACAAGAGTGTGTGGAATCTCCATCATGTATTTTGCTCATCATTGTTTTGGGACACCGAGTCTTGCAAAAACCCTTTCCATGTGACTTCAGCAAGAATCACTCCTTGGCGTTTTAATGCTAAACTATTTTAGCATCTTGTCAATATGTGTTTTTGGCTTTAGCCTATTAGGCAATTCTATCTCATAGATAATTATGCCTAATATCGAGGCTACCTAGCCTAAGCACTTCATCGAAAAACTATTTCCAATGAAGTCCTAATTCGTGTCAAGAAATTTATATTATTTCCAATTAACAATGTGTCAAGCACACAAGGTTTTTAGAAATATTATTATGCTCCCACTTACTTTCTTGAAACCACAAGCATCTTCGTTATCCATATATGAAATCAAACTCTTTTGACTATTTCATCAAAAATGAAGATTCCAACTCCATTTTGCTCTCTTCTGTCCATTGCTGGAACTCTGAAGTTTGCATACTTACTAGCATCCTCTGGATTGACAAAATACTTCGGACTGTATCACATGCAAACCCTAGGTTTTATTTCCATCACATGGAAATCCTTTTGGTATCCATGTGTCATATCTCAAGATTGAAATATGTATTAATTGCTAGTTTACCCCGATCTGACTTTAAGCATCGCTACGGTGAGACAACCTCATCGTAGTCAACTCCTTGAACTTGTTGTTGCAACAAGTCGAGCTTTATGGATAAAACATTTTATCCACATCAGTTTATAGTTCCATTAATGTTTGATAGACTCCAAGTCTTCTGAAGGGTTTATCAAGATATAATCTTGAATCATTTATATGGAAACTATTTCGGATTATATTGGCATTTAGCCAATCCCGGAGTCAGGGCCCATCAACGCTTCCTTGTGTATCGTAGGTATACTGTTGTCTAACAACAATATCTTGCTTGTGCACCAGAGAGGTTTGCACGAGTTTTGCCTACGTGGTTCAGCTGCAAGTTCGACCGAAGTCCATACATTTTATTGCAGAGACTTCCGTATCAGTCGCAGTAGGAAACTCTGGAATTACTTCCAAGGTTTCTTTCCTTTGATCCGATGGCGAAGATACTGTTATCTCGTCGAGTTGCACTGTTCTCCCACTCACCTTTTTGCAAGAACCATTCTCTTTAAAAGCATACCGTTCTTGGTGGAAAACCTTTTTGCCTCGATATAGTGGTGGAGGAATTCCCAATTACTTGGGATAACCTACAAAGTAGTACTTATCTGATTTGGAATAGATTTGTAAATATTTTACACAAGCCCCATATTCCAAATGTTAAGAAAAGACATAACATGGTTGGGCGTACCATACCATGGCGTCATTTCAACGGACCTGATGGCGCTCTTTTCAGTGTAAAAGCCGCAGTCTCTAAAGCATTACTTTAAAAGGGATAATGGCAAATTGATTTATGTCATCTTTGATCTTACCATGTCATAAATGGTTTGATTACATCTTCACGGACATTCCACTCACATTGGTGTTTCGGGAGGTGTAAGTTATGAAACTCTTTTCACAACTCATCAGACATACGCTAAACTTGTAACTCAAATATTCCTTTCGGCAATCTAGTTTGCAGAAACATAATTTTCTTGTTACAATAATTTCTACTTCATGTTGAAAACTTTCGAATGATTTCAAAAGATCCAGACTTACGTCTCATCAAGCAAATATCCATATATCTACTCGAGTCATTTTTGAAGATAGACAAATCCACTGCTTGCAATAACCTTTATTGGACTACACACATCATAATGTATGATCACCAATAAGTTCGTTTCTCGTTCCTCATGGCCTGTGAACGGTATTTCAGTCACTTCACTTTTTGGAGGAAAGTTGCAAGTGTCAGATGATTCATAATCAAACGACTTCAAAATTCATCATTATGGAATTTCTCCATGAGGGTTTCTCCAATGTGACCACATGCAGTGCCACACATGTGTGGTATTCTCTTAGTCTTGCGACATTTAGCGTCAGTGTTATGGATGTATCATATTACCACCAATATTCATAACATACATCTCATCCAAGATGGAAGTATGACCCTTATGTTATTCATAATACTGAACAACAATTGTTCTTTTATGAACAACACTCTTGCAACAAACATTATGCAAATGGGCTAGAGTGTGTAAAACTCTAAAATGAATTATGACAGTAAATACAGAGGTAATGTATTATTATCAATATTCATAACATACATCTCATTCATAATGAAAGTATGGCCCTTATGTTATTCATAACACTGAACATCAAAAAGTTCTCTTATGAACAACCTTCTTGCAAGATACCTTATGCAATGGGCTAGAGTGTGTAAAAACTCTAAATGAATTATGAAAGTAAATACGTAGGTAATACACCGATGGAAGGTATAGTAACATTTACAATGTTCCCATCGCGTATCTAAACCTCACTCCGGCAAGTCTTTTAGGCCGTAGTAGTTCTTCCATCGAGTTGCAACAGAATGCAATCGAGTGGGTATCTCTGTGATCAACTCACAATACCCAAGAATCAATGATTAACATTTTTAATCATAATTACCAAGAACTATTTCTTTGACCAACCTTCTATACATCAATAGCTTGTATGACCTTCATACATGAGCTGGACATTCCAGTCTTCTCTCATTTTGCCTTTATACTTCTAACAGTTTTACTTCCAATAATTCTCCTACTCTCAGAAGAAGCACCAACTTGAAGAGTGGCGTCAGCCCCGGACTTCCTAGGTGTGTAAGTCATACTAACACCCTTCGGACATTCCCTTTCTCTTAAGTTGTTGTTTTATTCACCATCATCATATGACAGGCGTTCTACTAGATCCCTCTGTTATTAGTCAAATGCGTAGTAAACACTTTTACTAATAGTTTGCAAAACAAACATTGCTTTGGATATCGCATATCTTTTAGCCTTTGCTTGTGTCTGAAAATGATTTTCAGTTCCATGAATATCACATAGCTATCCCAAACTTTTGAAGTTCGGGTCTCATGGAAGCAAACATATTGTACTTGACCGTAATGGAATTCTAGCTTTTGGATCGAAGGACGAGAGTCACATTATCCATAGCATTAGCGGGAGAATACCAAAAGCATGCGATAGGACAAAGTCCTTCTCGGCACTTTTGAGGATAATCCTCACATTACGTTACCAACCGTAAAGTTTTCACCAGATATTTAACAGCTATTTAATTTTAATAGGGAAGGTGGAAACGCGAGTCATTATTCTATAACTATTATGCAATTTTCACTTTAGACAAAGTCCATAATTAATTTCACTGAGAATTAAGCAAGTTAATTCTACAATGCGCTCCCACTCAAATCAATATCTCTCATAATTGATTGTGAGTGATACAAGACCCGCATTTCAATTCAACGCCCTTGATGTGGACATCACTGATGACGAGAATTTTAATCGGTAGGCCAACTTGCCAATCACATCTCTATGTGATTCTTGTTAATCTTTCGATGGGCGTGTTCCGAGCTCAGGACGATCAAGCCAGAACGTCAAGACAACCAAGTGATCTCGCTGCGAGGTCTGACCTCACCCGCCTCACACATCTCTAATCGTTTGTACTCATGGAGACATGACGCACTCCGAGAAGTTAGGTGCCGTGACGGTGCTACACTTGGGAGAACACTAACTACTTGATATTTTTGTGAGAGATCACCCTAATAAAAGTGACTACCGCGCAATCAAGAAGGGTGCATCATAAGGGATAAACATCTCAGGCAATTCATAATAGCATGATATGGTACAACCCTTTCTAACGGAGAAGTCTTGTATTTCTTCGTCTTCGGCATTCATGTCGGTGTTCACCTTCGCGAAGTTTGCCACCACCTTGTCGATGCACCAGATAATATTGCTATCTCTATAGCTAATAAAATAGGTGCATTACTTAAGGTTGACACGCAGGTCATTAAAGTGACAATCATATGGCTCCAGCCATCATGCCGAATCATGACACGCATGTCATGTTAATTTACATTGTATAGTCATCTCATACATAATCAAATTAAATACGAGCACTGCTATACCACATCACATGCACATCCTACAAAACCAAGTTAGACGCCTCTAATCGGTTTATGCAAAATTTCATTTTACGTGGCTTCTAAGGTTTCGAAGCAAACCGAAGCTACCAACGTCCATCATCAAGTATGATTATTCAAGTCGCTAGATTAACTTTGCGGGGTGTATGAAACACGCGATAATAAAATCTCAAGCCCCATACTGAACGTCGTCATACGCATGACCCCCGTGCAGATCATATCTACATTGCCCTTTTGTTTGCGAAATTTCATCTTTCTCTCTAACCATGGTGGAATTCAACAAACTGTTAGCACTTCATTGATCAATCAGGATCGCGGATTGCCAGAACTTTGAAACTCCACCATGCTGTTATCAAGATCAGAAATATGCAAATTCCAGGGAAGCAACAAGAACATCGGGTAACAGATTTCATCTGCTACCCGCACAAATAATTATCAGCAGTAGAACTCATCTACTACAAATTATATTGTGCAACACCCATACATCTCTATGTATTCTAGATCGCAACCTGCATCTACGCATAGCATGGCTCATGATGCCACTGTAGGGTAACGCAGCAGAAAACAAAAATTTTCCGACCTACACACCAGCCCAGGACCACTATGGAGACTGCATACAAGGTTTGATCTTTTCGTTACCGACTCGTAGCGCAGCGGAAGTAGAGTCGATGACAATCGGCGGTGCAGATCCCCGCAGCTAGGATTTACAACCTCCCAACCGCGAGGATGTACTCCCACGTCTACCCCTCGGACAGCCCTCCGGGAGGCAGTCGGACAGTTCCACGGACGGTGTAACGGACAGCCCTTTGGGAGGACCTTCGAAACTCGGACGGTCACTCGGACAGCCCTTCGGGAGGCACTCTCGAACTAAGACTGAAACTACGATCTCTCTACAGAGTTGCACACATACGGTATCATATATCCGGCAGGACTTCATAATAGTGTTTCCACTATTTGTGAGATATTTTCTCCCAATATTGTGTCCAATATTCATAATAGTGTTTCCACTATTCGTGAGATATTTTCTCCTAATAGTGTTTCACTATTCACAGAGACAATTTTCCGCGACCGTTAAATCCGAAAATATTTCTGTGGGTCTTAGAATAATTCCAGTACCCACTAAAATGATTTTGGATTCGTTCCGAAACAATTCCGGATTAGTGATTTTCATCTGCGAAAAGCAACCAAACCGGTTCCGGCAGCTTCGGAACATTTCCGGTTTTTGTCCCGAAAAAATCCCAGAAGTTACCAGAACAATCCTGCCACCCTCCAAGAAATTCCAGGCGTGTGCCGAAACCAATTTGACTTAATGGTATACCCTGAAACAACTTTTCAGTTTTACCGGAACTATTCCAGTGTCCTCTCCGGAACGTTTCCGTTGCGTCCAAAACTTTTCCGGTGATTTTCTCTCAGACTCCCTGTCTAGTATTCAGCAGATAGATGACCCTTAAGCGTGTGACCCTATAGGTTCAGTGAAGCATAGACATGACCCGGAACATTTTCGGATCAATGATCAACATCGGAGCCGTGGACACCCATATTGACCCCTATACCCACACGAATGAATATTCGAGTGAACCTCCAGTTTCCGTGTGCTATTCCTGTTGCTTCACGATATATTACAAACACCCGAGGTGAGATTTATTGCATCCTAATGGATCAACAACTTGTCCACCATGCAAGTTACCTCGTTACCGGTTTTGTTCTCTTTTCTCGTTTCCGTGTTCCGGCATCCCAGTGATCAAATCACAATGTGTCTGGTCAGATGATGATGGATACCATAACACCGAGAGGGCCCGAGAATATCTCTCCATCGTCGGCGGAGCAAATCCCCAATCTTGAGCTATCAAGTTACTTGACACACTTTTCCATGAACCCGTAAGCCGCCATAATAGCCACCCATTTACGGATGACATTTAACAAACCCCAAAGTTCATGAAGCAAGCATGAAGAAACTCGATACTCTCATCGTCTAAGGAATTATGCAAACATTAACTTTCTCTGTATTATTAACCATTAACTTGTGACGAATGTATCTCATAGCATAACATCAATTCGGGTCGATTCAACACAAGTGTTCTCCTAACATTGTGCCCTCAAAAGTTGCCAGCATAGTCATGCCCATCATCAGGAAAACAGAACCATAATGCAACACTTGAGCTAGTCTTAGAGGCCAGACTAGGAATACATTTTACCATTTATTATTCCACATGTGCATATGAGTCTTCCTCCGAGCCTCGTGGTTATTGTAGACTCGAGAACCATAGCAGTTATAGCACGGAATATAAACTTAATTATGAACAAGGAGATAAATAATAACATTTATTATTGCCTCTAGGGCTTATCTCCTACAAGTTTGGTGTTGTACGCAAGCCCCATAGAACGGAATCGAGTTCCTCAACCCATTTACAGTCGGCTTTTTTAAGGGAGCGAACCATCCTTGGCTTAATCCCACTAAGGATTAGTCCATTGGCTCGCTCCACCTGCCCATTAGACTGTGGGTGGTAGACGGACGCATAGTCGAGCTTAATGCCAAGTTTTTTACACCATGCCTTAATCTCTTTGGCCGTGAAGTTGGTTCCGTTGTCAGTAATCAGACTGTGGGGTACACCGTAACAATGTACTACCCCCAAGATGAATCCGAGGTGACCGGCTTTGCTTCGATCCACTTGGTAAATTTGTCGAGCATGACGAGGAGGTATTTATTTTTGTGTTGTCCACCCTTGAGTGGCCCAACCATATCGAGCCCCCAGACCGCAAAAGGCCAAGTGATGGGGATGGTGCGAAGGGCCGTGGGGGCATGTGGCTCTGCTTGGCAAATACCTGGCAGCCCGGGCAACGTTGTACTAATGCCGAGGCATCGGCGACTGCAGTTGGCCAATAGAAACCGGCTCGGAAGGCCTTGCTGACCAAGGTCCGAGCAGCGGTGTGATGTCCGCTCATGCCGGAGTGTATCTCCCGAAGTAGGAGTTTTCCTTCTTCCTCGGATATGCATCTCTGGAGGACGCCCGTTGTGCTCATTTTATAAAGTTCCCCTTCATGAACTTTGTAAGATTTAGACTGCCTTACAATCCGGCAGGAGTCGGTTTGGTTATCAAGGAGCTCTTTTCGGAGCAGGTACGCGAGGAGCGGCTCGGTCCATGGTGCGATGACTGCCATGACTTCATGCGCTGAAGTTGTCTTCCGGATCATTGACCCGCCTATGATACCATCATCTTCTTCGGGCGGGGCCTGTTGCCCGACGTCGGTTGATTCTGATGTTCCTTTGCTATGTTGCCAGACTATAGATGGCTTGAAAAGCCATTCGAGGAAGGTGTTTTCGGGAACCTTATCCCGCTTTGCGCCCAGGTGGGCGAGTACATCTGCGGCCTAGTTGCTATCTCGGGGTATATGGTGAAACTCCAACCCCTCGAACCTGGCCGAGATCTTTATGATGGCGTTCCGATAAGCTGTCATCTTCGGGTCTTTGGCGTCAAACTCGCCGTTGATTTGTGAGATGGCGAGGTTAGAATCACCTTGGACTTCTAGGCGTTTGACACCCATGGAGACTACTATCCGAAGTCCGTGTAGGAGGGCTTCATATTCTGCCGCATTGTTGGAGTCCATGTACATGATTTGTAGCTCGTATCGAATGTTATCTCCCGTGGGTGACGTGAGCACCACTCCAGCCCCTAGGCCGGCGAGCATTTTGGAGCCATCGAAATACATTGTCCAATGCGAGTAAGTACTGTACTCACGGGGGAGTTCAGCTTCGGTCCATTCCGCTACGAAGTCCGCCAGCACCTGGGATTTAATGGCCCGGTGTGGTTTGTAAATGATTTCAAAAGGTAAGAGCTCTATGGCCCATTTGGCGATGCGCCCTGTCACGTCCCTATTGTTGATTATGTCATTTAGCGGGACGTCGGATGCCACGGTCACCGAACACTCTTGAAAGTAGTGCCAGAGTTTTCGTGATGCCATGAAGACCGCATAGGCTATCTTTTGGTAGTGAGGGTAGCGTGACTTGCATGGAGTTAAGACCTCAGATACGTAATACACGGGCTTCTGGACCTGGAATTTGTGACCTTCCTTATCTCGTTCGACCACGAGGACTGCGCTAACCACCTGGTTTGTGTCCAAGATGTACAGTAGCATCGGTTCACAGACACCTGGCACTGCCAGGATGGGATTGGTGGCGAGGAGGGCCTTGATGTCTTCCAGGGCCGCCGCGGCCTCCTTAGTCCATTTGAATGTTTTGGTTTTCTTTAACATCTTGTACAAGGGTAAGGCTTTTTCTCTGAGTCGTGATATGAAGCGGCTCAAGGCTGCTACGCAGCCCGCCAGTTTTTGTACGTGCTTGAGCTCTGTTGGAATCTCCAAACGATCCAAGGCTCGAATTTTAGCCGGATTGGCTTCAATTCCTCGGCTAGATATGATGAAACCGAGGAGTTTGCCAGCTGGGACTCCGAAAACGTATTTCTCCGGATTAAGTTTTATCTGATATTCCTGTAGGCTGGCAAATGTATCTCGAAGGCTGTCCACCAACTGGTTGATGTGTTTAGTTTTGACAACTAAATTGTCTACGTAGGCCTCAACGGTCTTTCCGATGTGTTTTTTCAGGCATGTTTGAATCATACGCTGGTACGTGGTGCTAGCGTTCTTTAGTCCGAAAGGCATCGTGTTGAAGCAAAATGGCCCGTAGGGCGTGATGAATGCCATTGCTGCCTGGTCAGATTCCTTCATCTTTATTTGATGATATCCTAAGTAGGCGTCTAGGAAGCACAGTGCGTCATGGCCCGCAGCGGCGTCCACAATTTGGTCAATACGGGGTAAGGGTAAGGGGTCTTTGGGGCAACCTTTATTGAGGTCTTTGAAATCGACACACAACCGCCAGGACCTGTCCTTTTTTGGTACCATGACCAAATTGGCTAGCCAGTCAGGGTGTTTTATGTCCCTGATGAATCCTGCCTCCAGCTACTTTGCTAGGTCCTCGCCCATTGCTTGACGCTTGGGTTCGAAGAAACGCCGAAGTGTTTGTTTAACGGGCTTATAGCCTGTTAGTATGTTTAGGCTATGCTCTGCAAGCCTACGGGGTATCCCTGGCATATCGGAAGGGTGCCAAGTGAATATATCCCAGTTTTCCTTGAGGAAAGCGCGTAGGGCTTCGGCAACTTCTGGGTTGAGGTTAGCCCCTATGTACGCCGTTTTAGCAGGGTCCGTTGGGTGAACCTGGATTTTGACTATCTCGTCGACCGGTTTGAAAGAAGTAGGTTTTGATATTTTGTCGAGAACGACATCGTCTCGGTCGACCTCAGCACGTAGCGCGGTCAGCTCCTCGGCTGCGAAGGCTTCGGCCAGAGTCTCGAGGGCGAGGGACGCCGTTTTATTCTTGGCTTTGAGTGCCCTGTCGGGATTGCTTAAGATAGTAATGATCCCTTTCGGGCCCGGCATCTTGAGCTTCATGTAGCCATAGTGCGGCACCGCTTGAAATCTTGAAAAGGCGTCCCGTCCGAGGATGGCGTGGTATCCGCTCTTGAAAGGTGCGATGTAGAACGTAATCTCCTCGGATCGATAATTATCCGGAGTCCCGAAGACTACGTCCAGGGTTATCTTTCCGCTGCAGCGTGCCTCTCGTCCAGGGACTATTCCTTTGAAGGTGGTGGTGCTCTGTTCTATGCGCAATTTATCGATGTGCATTTTGTCCAAAGTGTCCTCGTATATTAGATTCAGGCTGCTGCCTCCATCCATAAGGACCTTATGGAGGCGGCAGTGGTCCACGGTGGGGTTGAGGACTAGCGCGGCGGGACACCTGTCTAGAGCCGACTTCGGCTGATTGTGGTGGTTGAAGGTGATCGGCGTGTCTATCCACGCGCCCCGAGGTGGTACTTGCCGGACGGAATTAATTTCCCGCAAGGCCGTTTGCGCTGGTTGTTAGATGTAAAGGTCTCATAAATCATTAGAACCTCGTCTTCTTCCAAGGTCTGCTCAAGGTGATTGGAGGTCCCCGCTAGGAGGGCGGGTCCCCCTTTGGCCACCTGCCTCAACACCCAACAGTCTCGAAAGCTGTGAGTCGGGCAGGAGTTAATCAATACGGCGTTGATCGGGCATGATTTATCCAGAAATCCGTCCAGAGCAGTTCCGGGGTGACCGGAGGTTTTCTTCTTCTTCGGGGGTCGATCGCCCGGCGTGTTCCGTTTGCGATTTTCGGGCCGAAGTGCCGACCGGTCGCGTTCCGGGTAGTCCTCACATATCGAGTCCGTGTTTTCCTCGGTCCGCCAGGCATCTTCGATGGCGCAAAATTGTGCTATCAGGTTGGTTAATTCAAGGACTGTCTGGACGCAACGACGAGTGAGGACGTTTGAGACTCCTTTATCCTTGCATCCGCACCCGAAGGCGGCAATCATGTCAGAGGCTTGGTAATCCAGTATCTTGTTCTTGACAGACAAGAATCTGGCCCAGTATCATCTGATCAGCTCATCGAGGAGCTGCCGTACGTAGGCCAAGTCCCAGACGTCGGGTTGTCCGGAGTTATCGGGGCGATATTCTATATGGGAGGTGAGCGGACCAGCTCGATCTCTAAAGACCGCGGGCTCAAGACCTCGTTATTCTCACTTGACGCCGGATCCGCGGTTACTGGTTTAGCCGAATTGATCTGGAGGTCGGTCGCTGGTGGGTCGTTGTCCGATCCTCTCTCCAAGAACTATCTTAGCCCCTCGTCGGTGAGGGGATTCCTTGTTGGAACCAAAGAAGGGTCATGGTTCACTTCCACCTTATGTGGAGGCGTCTCTGTGACCAAAGCTTCAAACATGGAGACGTGCTCCATGGGCTTGAGGCCATTGACCAGTGATCCCATCAATCCTTTAGGCGATCGCACAGCGGAACTCTCAATGAAAGCACCAGTGTCGGTGTAAAAACTGGCAGACCTCGGGGTAGGGGGTCCCGAGCTGTGGATCTCGGATCGATGGTAACAAGGACAAGGGAGACGATGTTTACCCAGGTTCGGGCCCTCTTGATGGAGGTAAAACCCTACGTCCTGCTTCTGTTTATATTAATGGAGATGTATCGAATACAGAGTTGATCTACCTCGAGATTGTAATGTGTCTCTAACTTCTAGGGCTATAGGTGAGCGATATTGTGTTGATGCCCCCCCTGCGGGCTAAACCCTATGGCTTATATACACGCCAGGAAGGGTATCTAGGGTTACAAAGTCGGTAACTAGTAGTAAGGCGGCAGTAGAGATCTTGGAGTATACATCAAGTCTTCGGTAGAGACAGTCTCGATCACGCTTCCTGTGTACGGCCTCCGGAGTCCATCTTGATCACGTACGAGGGCCCCTCGGCCCATCCGAGTAGATGGGCCGGCTGGGCTGGCACCCCCTGATCCAGGACACCGTCACCCTCGTCCTCCAGCCCCCAGACATCTGACTTCTCCTCCAAAGGGGCGGCGCTCCCAACGCCTACGCAGAGAAATGGCTTCACTGGGAAGGTCCCCGCCCGAGGTACAGGAAGCTGAAGCCGAGGTCATGGGGGCAGGCAAAAGTGCCCCCTCTACCACCAGGTAATACTTTGATCTATGCTGTTGCAAAGATACTTCGGATTTGAACCTTCCCGATCATTTGCAGGCAGCCTTTATTCGCCACAGCAAATGTGGGGGCCGAGGGAGCTACGGCCATGCCCAGGGAAGCAGATGCCCGTAATTCCGCGGGAATTGCCCCCAGAGCCCCTCAGCCCAAGGACTCGGTGACGTCGGCCACTCCGTCCGAGATTCAATGCGCCACAAATTATCGTCGGCGAAAAGCTTCTCTGAAGAATCCTGCTTTTTCGGACAAGGAGTTCAATGCCCTTAGCGTGGTGGATGCATATCTCGGGGCAACCCGAGGTGCCTTTGATGAATCGCTGGATGTCTTGTCACGGGGGCTGCGGGTAAGGTTTTTTGCGTATGTGTTTAAAGACAAATATGACTACCAAGTACAGTAGTAGCCCCTAAGGCTTGGTACGAGCCCCTGGGGTCGAATCAAGACTTGAATACTAACCAGCAACCACTCTCATGAACAGGAAGCTCGCTTGAAGAACGAGCAATTAACCTCGGCGCTATCTCAAACAAAGGTGCAGCTGGACGCGGCCTTGTCGGAGGTTGAACAGGTGAAGAAATTCACCAGAGAGGCGCACGGTAAGTGCTTTGTGTTTGAATTGGTCCATGCCAATGGAAATAGAATTGACGCCAGAATCCCTTGTAGTAGTGGAAGCCCTAGGCCATCTTGAAAGAGACCTGAAGCAGGCCCGCGTGGATCTGGCGTATGCAGAATCACAGCGTCAAGCAAATCAACACGTGGTTACTCAAAGGGTAGATAGTGTGAATGCGTTTAGGGCTGAGAACGCCCGCCAGGCCCAGGAGATTGAGAGCTTAAAAGCTCGTCTCGCTGTTGCAGAATCAAAAAATCAGCGAACGGATGACATGATTTATGGTAAGCTGTAATTCTCGAGGAATATACTTGTCATGTAATTTTGCCGAGGTGATTATCATGCGAATGTTGTTTTGTTGGCAGCTTCTTTATCCGGCCTACCTTCTGATGCCCGAGGTCCGATGTCCGAAGACATGGCAATTCGCCTATCCGAGGTGCATGAAAGTGCACGGAAGTCGATGAAGGATGTGCACCAGGCTTTATGGCCTGAGGTGACGCCGGTCCCCGAAGACATGGCCATTCGGGCTGAACAGCTTAAGAGCGCGCGACGCCGGATCCAGGCTTGGAAAGTATCAGCTTGTCGAGAAGGTGCGAGGGAGGCCTGGGCCATGGTGAAGACACACTACACCAGTCTAAAGACGACGGAATTAGCAGAAGTGGGACCTATGGGGTCTGACGGGAAGGAAATCCCCGTTAGCCATACATATGAGAGTGTAATGCCTGCTGCGCGATTCTCACAGAAGGATTGCGCCTTGGACACCCTAATAGACGGGCTAGACCGTGCTTGAATTTTTTGTATGACTTTATGTACCAGAGTACTTTATGTCAGTTCGCAGTCCATACATCCAAACTCTGTCAGCCAGCCTTCGGCTTCCGCCTCCTCGGATAAAAACCGAGGAGTGTCCCATACTACTGGCCGAGGTTATCGGACCAGATGCTTCAGGTGACTAGGCAATCGGGCTAAGCAGCTCAAAAGACAAGAGGGTAATGGAGAGGTATGTTATATTACTATTTAACGTAAGAAACATCTTCCGAGGAAAATAGTTCTTCCAACAGTACCTTTCCTCGGGTTATTGTGTCGAACACATCTGTCCGAAGACGAATGACCTCGGGGTAAAGCCCCTGGACGGGGTTTAAAAGGCCCCATCCACATTATTCCTATGTCCTGGCCGACCGATTTGCATTGTAAGTGTAACACCCCGATTTTTGGCCCTTTCTTTTTCTTTTGGATTTCTTCGAATTTTTATTTGGATTTCTTTTTCCGTGGCTATGTGGTCTTGAAACCTGGGAAGATCTTCTCTCCTGCCACTTCCTAGTTGCCTGTCATTCTCAAATATATCCCAAGGCCATGTCATTTCCATCTTAGCCCAACCCCAATATTTATTTCTTGGGAATATTCCTTTTTCTATTAAAGGAATAACCCTGTTTGCCCTAGGTTGTGAAGCAACCTATATTTCTGTCTTCCACAAAATTCCCACAAAATCCTCATAAATTCTTTGGATCATATATCCCACCAATATGCCAAAATCCATCCGTGCCTAGTTCAAAAATAATTCAGGAATATTCAATTTCCTATTCTGTCCAGCAAGGCATTTTGTGAAGGAAGTGCTATTTATATTTTCTAGATTGCCCTCAAAATTTTTGGGCACTCTCTCATATCCAAATTATTGCCACATGCCAAAATTCAGCCTCATTTGCCTAGTAAATCTTCCTCAGCAATTTTCCAAAGTTTCTGTCCAGAGAGAAGCTTTCTGAAGGAAGTACTAGCTAGGATAATCCAAATGAGTTGAAATTTTTGGGAGATAATTTATATGATAAACTAATGACTCTACACAAAATTTCATCTTCATCCAACAATCTATGTGAGCACACCTTCAAATCTTGGTTTCTTGTCACAATTTCAGTTTGTGAAGCAACTAGGTTTTATATTACTTCACAAATTCTGACATAAATCCAGGACCTAAATATCCCTAAGTAATGTGACCATGCCAAAACTCACATTATTTTGCCAAGCCATTTGCTCCACAAAATTCCCCCAAGTTTCTGTCCAGTGTGGAGCATTGTGAAGGAAGTACCATTTATACTCATCCAATTGGTATAAATTTTTTATGGCACCTTCATATGACCAAATCATCATCCTATACCAATTTTCAGCTCAATCCAAGCCACCCTGTGAGTGCTACTTCCTGATCAAGTTTCTGGACCAGATTTGGCAGTTGTTAAGCAACTAGGTTAAACATTGGTCCAAATCCTTTAAAAACCCACAGGATCATAGTCCTTCCTACCCTAAACCCCTGAGACATCCTGGTGAATCCTTACATCATTCCATTTGACCACAGCATCATGCCTAAATTTGATACAGCAAAGTTCAGTCGATCCCTCCCATCAATCCACAGTGGATTTCTTCGAGCTCTCACATCAGTGGGACTGTATGTTGGAGGGACAACACGTTTGACAACTTTTGGCAGGCAGACGTGCCCTCCCCTCACCATTGCATGCGGTGACCACGCCGTTGGCATGCGTTTGGCGCGCTCTGCGCGTCGGCTAGCTCCGGGCACTCCTCTGCTCGCCGTTTCCGTGCGTTTCTTCGTGTCCCAGAGCTTCGTGGCAGCCTCGCGCTCACTCTCCCACCCTGGCCCCCTCCTCCTTCGCCCTCCTCGCGCCACGGCGACCGTGCCCGCGTGCGCACAGTGGCCGACCGGGCAGCGCACCGCCCGCGTCTGCCCTCCCCTGGCACTCCACTAGCTCTCTCCCGTTGCCCTCCACCCCTCCGCGCGTGCGCACGTGTACACGGACGTCGCCAGAGCACGCTCCATCCGGCCGCGGCAACATCCGGGGACGTCTCCTTCGCCCCGGCTATATAAGCCCACCCCGAGGCCTCCCGAGCTCATCAACCTCCTCACCATCCTCCTCTAGCCCACCCTGCCCTATCTATTTAGCTCGAAGAGCTCTGTGTTCCTCCCATGGCCGCCATGGTCGCCTCCCTCCTCTGCCTAAATTGGCACAATGCCGAGCCCCTCCTCCTCTCCTCTCCCCACCTGAAGGACCACCGAAGCATCACGATGCTCCTCCGCCCTTCGCCCTCTCCTTTGGTGGCCCGTAGCCGTCGTGCCCAACCTCACTCGAGGCGGCCGTCCGCCATGGCCAAGGGCGCGTGTGCTCACGACCTCCCCGACGCCTGTGCTCAAGCAAGATGGATGCGACACCTCTCCCCGGGGCCGCCGGTGCCCTCGCCTCGGCCAGAGATGACCTGTGTCACCGAGGCCAGCGCCGGTGAGCGCTCAGCCTCGTCTCTCCTCTGGCCGTCGCGTGGAAGAAGGAGCGGGAGGAGAGAGAGGGAGCACCGGTGGGGCCCAGCCGTAAGCGACCCGGCAAAGTCAACCCCGGGCCCGCGCGACTTAAGTGGAGGCGGGTTTTGCCCAAGCCGTCTCCCTATGCAGAAAACGTATTTCGCGAAATATGCCTTCTGTTATCAGCCCCGCCAGCCGAAACCCTTAAGTAGCGGACGTTCGTCCGTTAGCCGCAGAAATGAACACATTTTTATTTTTTTTCTGCCTAACGAACGAATGGCCGTAACTTTTCGCCCGCAACTCCGAACCAGGTGATTCAAAAGGCCATGATCTCAGTTCGTTGAGCCCATTCCGATGGTATCATTTTCATGAGATTGTCACACTGTGAAAATGACCATTTTGCCCTTGCCCTTAAAACAGCTTCGCCGGGAGAGAAACTCTTCCGGCAATTTTTCCACGAGTGTCTCCGCACTTCTCCCCGGTGTATCCTTAACCCCCAGGCAAGCCACAACAGCCACTTGCATGATGGCATTGCAATAGCCATGGTTTCCACTTGAATATTTAATATTTGTTTGCTCATTTAATATTTGTTTGTTCATTTGCACCTAATAAGTTAATGTATTATTTGCTAGTATTATTATTATCATGTTAGTTCTCGGATTTATTTTCGATGCTAGTGATCATGATATGCTCATATGAATAGTTACCGTTTGTATGATAATACTTGTGATGTTCATGATCATCGTTATGCTATGCTCATTTGCTTCTCGTAGACTAAATGATTTATCATTGTTGATGCTATGTTGTTAAATAGTTATGTCACCCATCCATGGTTGCACTGTTATCATGTTCATATGCATTATTATTTCATCATGTTATTGTCATGACTCAGCTCATCACCATTCAAGTTGAACCTGACATTAATCGAACTTGAACAAAACTGTTGGCTGAGTCATGGTGCCACCGAAACGAGCTCACCAGTGCAACCACACTTGCCTGGATGGGGAGGCCCTAATGCGGTCTATTGTCATGCCTCTCGCCGGAACCTCTAACAAGGGAAGGTTATGGGTGCGTGCTACCCTGATCAGGTAGGCTACCATAAGCCTTGAGTGCCCGAGTTGTATGGATCCGAGGTCCCCGTTTGGGACAATGTTATGTTTTGGCCACGACGGTGGCAGCCACAAAGGTGGCGGATGTCACGAGTTGACATCAGGGGCAACCCAGGACGTAGCCCAAAGGGGAGTTTGTCGGGAGTGGCCGGGAGAGTGTCATGCAATAGATTGCTTTTGTCGGAACATCGTTGGTCCACCCGAATGGGAGTACGAGGCCATGAGTTCCGTGGTGTGGGTACAGTGTACTAACCTCTACAAAGTGTATAATCTATCGATAGCCGCGTCCTCGGTCATGGACACAGTTCGTAGTGGGTCACACTATGGGTCAATAGAAATAATAACCTGGATAATAACAACCCCGGTTCGATGAGAAAAGAAGTTGGTTGATCTTTACGTGGTCATGCGATGATCACATGTAGAGATCAAGCTCTGTGTGGTCCTGTGATGATCACGATGGTATAGTTGATACCGAGCTTGGTTGATCCTGAGGTGATCGTGCGATGATCACAACGGTAAGAAAGATTGATATCTATGGTGGTTACGAGATAACCTCCGAGTAGAGTAAGTTGGTCCATGAGACCTTGCACGTCGACCCCCTTGCATGATAGTGCTAGTATCATCATGTTCATGTTATTACCATGCTCATGTTGTAGCCATACTCATGTTGTTGCCATGCTCATGCTGTTGCCATGCTCATGTTGTTGCCATGCTCATGTTGTTGCCATGCTCATGTTGTTGCCATGCTCATGTTGTTCTAGTCGTATCGTGTTCATAATTAATGATTAACCGGTAAATTCCATGTTGTTGTATGTCTTGATTGCTTTGGTTGCTGTGAGCTTGCGAGTACATTCAAAGTACTCACCTGGCGTGTCATGCCAGATTGCAGGTAATGCCGTGATTTCTTGTTTGTCAAGGACCCCGAGGTTGCGCTCTAGGATATGTCCCAGCCAGAGTCCCTGCAGAGTGGAGTCCATCACCGTCGTCGTTATTCCGCTGCTAGAAGTTATTCCGCTTCGAGATGTCTCGCTGCTAGCATAGAGCTCCCTGAGCAAGCGAAGTGTTGCCGTGCCCCTGTAACCTTCGTGCCTTCAGAATCTTTGTACCCGTGTTATTTGTAATAAAGAGCTAATTTGTTCTATGCCAAGCAGTGCCGTATTCCAGAAGACTTGATCTCTGGGCTGGAATAAGGGGTGTTCCAGTCTCTCTGAGCCGGGGTGCCACAAGACTTGGTATCAGAGCAGGTCTGGCTGTAGGACGCCCTAGTCCGCGCGGGCATTAGAAACCGATAGTATAGAGTCTAGTCGGGTTGTTGCATTTCGATGCTGCATTTGTTTGTCGCATAGCATGCATATAGACTCATTATATTGTCGCTAACGGTTGATCTTGTGAGTGTAGGTGGCATCGGTTTTGATCCACTACCTGCACCCTCCAGTTTTGCATACTTGCTCATTGGTGTTTGGTGTCATCTCTGTCCCAGCGGAGTGATGCCAAGGTACCTAGTGGTGTCGATCATTTGCAGGATTGATGCACATGTATCGCACCAATATTTTCTCTTCAGCCACACCTATTGTTTCGGTGGTAGACACGTTTCTACCCCGGATCTTGCCATCCAACCCGCTGTTTGGCAACCCTCACTGGTCTTTGCTATAAGAAAAGGGCAATGCCAGCAAACCCTGATTTCCACCGCTATCCTACCCTATCACCCATTCCCTGGACGAGTATGGTTCCCTGCCGTACGCTTGATGATGATGTGGTCGTGACATCCGTATCACGCTATAGGATCACCGAGTACGTCCTCACCGCTAAGCTTGTCCAGATGCAACCGGTGCTGAACCAGCTCTTGGTGTAGCTCTGTTTACACCAACCGCTCCACACGCTGATCCATTCTCGTGCACACCGTCATAGCATATAAGATCGTAGTACCGGAGTTCCCTCGAGAATTGTATGCTTAAGTAGGCATGCATAGTGTGGTGAATAGCTGTGAAATGTGATGTTGCTTGTGTCTAATCTTAATGCTGTGTGTGCTTTTGTTTTATTCGTTTCTTTTGGCTTCTTTCTTTGGGCCTTCGGTGTTACCTTATTTCCCCTTATGAAAGTTGCTCATCAACCGACACCGGACTCGAAGAATCAGTAAAGATTTCAAATATTTTGAAGCGCAGCTAACAGTATGGAATTCTCAGTCGACTGCATTATATTGAGAATATTCGGTTTGGATACAAATGATATTCTGGAATAACTATTAGCATCAAGACTGCCTCAGTGTGCAACCATCACAATCGCAATGAACCAGCTGGAAGACAATGTGTGTGCAAGACAACAGAACATTTCCAGTCAAAAGAATATCAAGGATATATATATATGGCATTCAGTCCACATATCACGGAGAGAAGCTTCTGGAGTAAGCAACCTAGTCTTTCTCCACACGCTACCAGGGAAGCTTATGACGCAAGGTTCCGCAGCCTTCCTCAGTACGATATGTGGGTAGCTTCCAGCATAAGATACCCAGTCTTCTTCGGTAAGCCACCGCATGAAGCTTACAGCATAAGAAATCAAATCTTCCTCAGTACGCAACCAAGGGAGAAGAAACTCCTGAGGTACGATACCCAGTCTTCTTCAGCATGCTATCCTGGCAAAAGCTTCGAGTGTAAGCTATCCAGCCTTCCTCAGCACGATACTCTCGATGGTTTCCAACACAAGCTATCCAGCCTTCCTCAGCACGATACTCTCGATGGTTTCCAACACAAGCTATCCAGTCCTCGTCAGTACAGCACTACCAACAGCCATCGTCATTGGTACAAGATGTTACTCAGTGAGTTGATAGCATATGGTAGTGCATCTCAAAAATCAGATCCACAACAGTTTGGTCAGAAACACGAGCTACTCAGGACACAAGTGCCTACCGCCGGCACTAAATGTTCAGCTACATGTGCCTTCATATATATTGTGAGCATGCTGCCAAAGTAATGCAAGTCACTCGTACAATGATGCAAGCACGGTGAGAATCCGACAACCACAGGAAGAGGAAGAAAGCCAGTATACACCTCAGTGTGATGCAATGACTGACAAGCTATGAAGCAAGACAATGTTAGGACAATAATCTTGAGAGTGGATATCAAGGCCAGCTTCCACCCAACCGACAAAGTGATATCATTAACCTCTGTCATTGTCATGTATGATTGACCCCAGCAGTGAGCTCTATACGAGTAACTGTGAATCTGGCATATGGTCCTGATGAACCCTTGCTTACCTTTCCTGGTAACGGTACCACGCCTGTGTTCTGAGCTGTTTTCGGCCGTCCAGGGTGGATGCCGCTTTTATACTTCTCTTTTCAACAACTGGCCCATGTTCTGAGCTGCTTTTCGACCGTCTCGGGCAGCTGTTGAGTTTCTTTTTGTAGCAGCGACCCTATGCTCTGAGCTGTTCTTCGGCCGTCTTAGGGAACTACTACCTTCTTCTTATCAACACTGCCTCATGCTCTGAGCTGCTTTTCAGCCGTCATGAGCCATGGTTGAGTTATTTCAGTAATGTCCCGGATGTGAGTTGTAAAGACCGTTCTGGTGGCTACTGATTTATTTGCCGATTTTATGCAAAGGTTCAGATGATCATTACCCCACAGTTAAAGCTCGGGAGATGATAAATTTACCAGTTAAACATTGCTGCACTGCCTGAGGATAAGGATAGGTATGACTGCCGGAATATCGCACCTGACAGCACCTATGGTCACACAAAGAATTAAAGATATTTATGGCCAAGCTCTTTCAGCAAAAGATGCGGGCAAAACAAAACGATAATGAAGGAGCAAGACCGGCAATGCAGGTATGATAGTTGCATAAAAACCAAGGTACGGATACCCAAGACAGTTTGATTCCGTATTGATCACCATGAACATACACTCAAGGAGTCTACTCTGTAAGGACCTCATATCAAGGTGACCGTTGAATCATCGGTACGAATCTGAGGCAAAGAAGTCAGCAAGATTTAGAGCTACTTACAAGCAGTCAGATTCCACCAAGAAAACGATTATGATTCTTAGCATTGCTTTGAACCCGGAGGACATGCATCTACTCGAGTAACCAATGCAAGGAGTAAAAAGGTTTCATGTTCACGGAGGAAATTGGTTCATTGCTCCATTAAATACTATCGGAGCTGGATATAAGAATGTCGCGTCGAATGGAAGTCACTCCCGGACTTATGGAAATCTCGGTCATGATAATATCAGACAAGCCAGCAGACATAAAAGAATGGGAGTCAGAGCAAGGATGAACATATGAAGGAAGGCCTGTCAAAATGTGGGGTACGGTGAAGCAAACCACCCCAGAGTAAGGCAGTCAGTCATATGAAATTCAGTGGGAACAATTTAGAAAGGAAAAAAAAGGATACCCGAGTTGGAAACGGTTTCCTTAAGTCAAAATATTCATACTTGTTCCCTGAGCAACCAAATCTCGAGGACGAGACTTATCGTAAGGGGGGTAGGTTTGTAACACCCTGATTTTGGCCCTTTCTTTTTCTTTTGGATTTCTTTGAATTTTTATATGGATTTCTTTTTCCGTGGCTATGTGGTCTTGAAACCTGGGAAGATCTTCTCTCCTGCCACTTCCTAGTGGCCTGTCATTCTCAAATATATCCCAAGGCCATGTCATTTCCATCTTAGCCCAACCCCAATATTTATTTCTTGGGAATATTCCTTTTTCTATTAATGGAATACCCTGTTTGCCCTAGGTTGTGAAGCAACCTATATTTCTGTCTTCCACAAAATTCTCACAAAATCCTCATAAATTCTTTGGATCATATCTCCCACCAATATGCCAAAATCCATCCGTGCCTAGTTCAAAAATAATTCAGGAATATTGAATTTCCTATTCTGTCCAGCAAGGCATTTTGTGAAGGAAGTGCTATTTATATTTTCTGGATTTCCCTCAAAAAAAAATTCACTCTCTCATATCCAAATTATTGCCACATGCCAAAATTCAGCCTCATTTCCCTAGTAAATCTTCCTCAGCAATTTTCCAAAGTTTCTGTCCAGAGAGAAGCTTTGTGAAGGAAGTACTAGCTAGGCTAATCCAAATGAGTTGAAATTTTGGGAGATAATTTATATGATAAAATAATGACTCTCCACAAAATTTCATTTTCATCTAACAATCTATGTGAGCAGCCCTTCAAATCTTGGTTTCTGGTCACAATTTCAGTTTGTGAAGCAACTAGGTTTTATATTACTTAAAAACTTCTGAAATTAATCCAGGACCTAAATATCCCTAAATAATGTGACCATGCGAAAACTCACATTATTTTCCCAAGCCATTTGCGCCACAAAATTCCCCCAAGTTTCTGTCCAGTGTGGAGCATTGTGAAGGAAGTACCATTTATACTCATCCAATTGGTATGAAATTTTTATGGCACCTTCATATGACGAAATCATCATCCTATACCAATTTCAAGCTCAATCCCAGCCACCCTGTGAGTGCTACTTCCTGATCAAGTTTCTGGACCAGATTTGGCAGTTGTTAAGCAACTAGGTTAAACATTGGTCCAAATCCTTTAAAAACCCACAGGATCATAGTCCATCCTACCCTAAACCCCTGAGACATCCTGGTGAATCGTTATATCATTCCATTTGACCATAGCATCATGCCTAAATTTGATACAGCAAAGTTCAGTCGATCCCTCCCATCAATCCACAGTGGATTTCTCCGAGCTATCACATCAGTGGGACTGTATGTTGGAGGGACAACACGTTTGACAACTTTTGGCAGGCAGACGTGCCCTCCCCTCGCCATTGCACGCGGTGACCATGCCGTTGGCATGCGTTTGGCGCGCTCTGCGCGTCGGCTAGCTCCGGGCACTCCTCTGCTCGCCGTTTCCGCGTGTTTCTTCGTGTCCCAGAGCTTCGTGGTAGCCTCGCGCTCACTCTCCCACCCTGCCCCCCTCCTCCTTCGCCCTCCTCGCGCCACGGCGACCGTGCCCGCGTGCGCACAGTGGACGAGTGGCCGACCGGGCAGCGCACCTCCCGCGTCTGCCCTCCCCTGGCACTCCTCCCGTAGCCCTCCACCCCTCCGCGCGTGCGCACGCATACGCGGACGTCGCCAGAGCATGCTCCATCCGGCCGCGGCGACATCCAGGGACGGCTCCTTCGCCCCGGCTATATAAGCCCACCCCGAGGCTTCCCGAGCTCATCAACCTCCTCACCATCCTCCTCTAGCCCTCCCTGCCCTATCTATTTAACTCGAAGAGCTCTCTATTCCTCCCATGGCCGCCATGGTCACCTCCTTCCTCTGCCTAAATTGGCACAATGCCGAGCACCTCCTCCTCTCCTCTCCCCACCAGAAGGACCACCAAAGCATCACGATGCTCCTCCGCCCTTCGCCCTCTCCTCTGGTGGCCCGTAGCCGTCGTGCCCAACCTCACCCGAGGCGGCCGTCCGCCATGGACAAGGGCGTGTGTGCTCCTGACCTCCCCGACGCCTGTGCTCAAGCAGGTTGGATGCGGCACCTCTCCCCGGGGCCGCCGGTGCCCTCGCCTCGGCCGGAGATGGCGTGTGTCACCGAGGCCAGCGCCGGCGAGCGCTCGGCCTCGTCTCTCCTCTGGCCGTCACGTGGAAGAAGAAGGAGTGGGAGGAGAGAGATGGAGCACCGGTGGGGCCCAGCCATAAGCTACCCGGCGAAGTCAACCCCGGGCCCGCGCGACTTAAGTGGAGGGGGGTTTTGCCCAAGCCGTCTCCCCGTGCACCTTCTGTTATCAGCCCCGCCAGCCGAAACCCTTAAGTAGCGGACGTTCGTCCGTTAGCCGCAGAAATGAACACATTTTTATTCTTTTTCTGCCTAACGAACGAACGGTCGTAACTTTTCGCCCGCAACTCCAAATCAGGTGATTCAAAAGCCCACGATCTCAGTTCGTTGAGCCCGTTCCGATGGTATCATTTTCATGAGGTTGTCACACTGTGAAAATGACCATTTTGCCCTTGCCCTTAAAACAGCTCCGCCGGGAGGGAAATTCTTCCGGCAATTTTTCCACGAGTGTCTCCGCACTTGTCCCCGGTGTATCCTTCACCCCCAGGCAAGCCACGACAGCCACTTGCATGATGGCATTGCAATAGACATGATTTCCACTTGAATATTTAATATTTGTTTGCTCATTTAATTATTTTGTGAATGATATGTGCTCGTGAATCCATGCTCGTTCTTATGCCATGTTCATTTGCACCTAATAAGTTAAATGATTATTTGCTAGTATTATTATTATCATGTTAGTTCTCGGATTTATTTTCGATGCTAGTGATCATGATATGCTCATATGAATAGTTACCGTTTGTATGATAATACTTGTGATGTTCATGATCATCGTTATGCTATGCTCATTTGCATCCCGTAGACTAAATGATTTATCATTGTTGATGCTATGTTGTTAAATAGTTATGTCACCCATCCATGGTTGCACTGTTATCATGTTCATATGCATTATTATTCATCATGTTATTGTCATGACTCAGCTCATCACCATTCAAGTTGAACCTGACATTAATCGAACTTGAACAAAACTGTTGGCTGAGTCATGGTGCCACCGAAACGAGCTCACCAGTGCAACCACACATGCCTGGATGGGGAGGCCCTAATGCGGTCTATTGTCATGCCTCTCGCCGGAACCTCCAACTAGGGAAGGTTATGGGTGCGCGCTACCCTGATCAGGTAGGCTACCATAAGCCTTGAGTGCCCGAGTTGTATGGATCCGAGGTCCCCGTTTGGGACAATGTTATGTTTTGTCCACGACGGTGGCAGCCACAAAGGTGGCGGATGTCACGAGTTGACATCAGGGGCAACCCAGGAGATAGCCCAAAGGGGAGTTTGTCAGGAGTGGCCGGGAGAGTGTCATGCAATAGATTGCTTTTGTCGGAACATCGTTGGTCCACCCGAATGGGAGTACGAGGCCATGAGTTCCGTGGTGTGGGTACAGTGTACTAACCTCTGCAGAGTGTATAATCTATCGATAGCCGCGTCCTCGGTCATGGACACAGTTCGTAGTAGGTCACACTATGGGTCAACAGAAATAATAACCTGGATAATAACAACCCCGGTTCGATGAGAAAAGAAGTTGGTTGATCTTTACGTGGTCATGCGATGATCACAGGTAGAGATCAAGCTCCGTGTGGTCCTGTGATGATCACGATGGTATAGTTGATACCGAGCTTGGTTGATCCTGAGGTGATCATGCGATGATCACGACGGTAAGAAAGATTGATATCTATGGTGGTTACGAGATAACCTCTGAGCAGAGTAAGTTGGTCCATGAGACCTTGCACGTCGACCCCCTTGCATGATAGTGCTAGTATCATCATGTTCATGTTACTAGATGATGCCCCGCGCGTTGCTGCGGGAACCTTGGTAAAACATATGCATAAATAGATGCTAGAAAACTAAACTATTAGAAATCCAAATTTAAGAATGCTCTCGGGAAAACAATAAAGCATATGAAGCATGCGACAACATGTTGTGTCAAAAGCGAAATCTATTGGATTGAAGTCAAACGGGGTGCCATTTTTAACCACAATGTGTAACATATGACCCACATATGTTTGTTTGCTCCAAATGTACAACATACAAATATATGTAGGTCATGCTACAAAAATGTGTAACATGACCGTGTATGCCAGCATAAAAATAAGTGAGACAAATTAACATGCATGGTTGGTGAGGTGGCATGGTTGCATGAGTAGATTAGTGCACAAATTATAACTTATGACTACATGCATGACTTGATGATGTGGCATAGTTGCATGAAGAGGAAAAATAGGTAGTGGGCTGCAACTATTTAAGAATAGACGATTAGCATGCTCATGTTGTAGCCATGCTCATGTTGTTGCCATGCTGATGTTGTTGCCATTCTCATGTTGTTGCAATGATCATGTTGTTCTAGTCGTATCGTGTTCATAATTAATGATTAACCGGTAAATGCCATGTTGTTGTATGTCTTGATTGCTTTGGTTGCTGTGAGCTTGCGAGTACATTCAAACTACTCACCTGGCGTGTCATGCCAGATTGTAGGTAATGCCATGATTTCTTGTTTGTCGAGGACTCCGAGGTTGCGCTCTAGGATACGTCCCGGCCAGAATCTCTGCAGAGTGGAGTCCATCACCGTCGTCGTTGTTCCGCTGCTAGAAGTTATTCTGGTTCGAGATGTCTCGCTGCTAGCATAGAGCTACCTGAGCAGGCGAAGTGTCGCCGTGCCCCTGTAACCTTCGTGCCTTCGAAACCTTTGTACCCGTGTTATTTGTAATAAAGAGCTGATTTGTTCTATGCCAAGAAGTGCCGTATTCCAGAAGACTTGATCTCTGGGCTGGAATACGGGGTGTTCCGGTCTCTCTGAGCCGGGGTGCCACAGTAAGACCGCTAGCTTTCGTCTTTGTCCGTCTGAGGTACTGCACCGGCTGACCCGGGAGTAACAATCACAGCGGTGCTCCCTTTGCCCCCTAGCCGAAATATCGGGAACGTAAGGGGCAAGCACAGGAGCCGGGCAACCCAGCTTGGCCGAATCTTAAAGCAAATCGATGCATATAGTGGCTCGAAAGACTATAGTATATAAGAGGTGGAATAACTCATGTTTTGAAAAGAACATGCTATTTCGTCCCCGGGATCATTTAACAATGTTCCGAGGTGGAAATAATAAATAAGAAGCAAAAAGATTAAGACAAAGACATGGTGTAAGGTATTTACATGGGTCGTGTATGGGGTGTCAAGCGTAGAAGCGTCGGAGTAGCGCCGCATTCCAGGGGTTGGGCTCTAATCGGCCGTCCTCCGGATCTCGGATTCGATAGGCTCCTCTGATGAGTACTTGATCAATGATGAACGGCCCGTCCCATCTAGGGGAAAGTTTGTGCTTTTTGTTTTTCGGGGTGTAGCCTCATTACGAGATCTCCGACGTTGAATTCTTTGGCTCGAACCTCTCTGCCATGGTAGCGCCGGGCCTGTTGCTGATAAATGGCTGACCTTGCCCGTGCGACATTGTGCTCTTCTTCGAGGGCGTCTAGGGCATCTTGCTGATCCAGCTCGTCCTCTAGCTCCTCATACATGCGTACCCGAAGTGCATCGTGTATGATGTCACAAGGGAGGACCGCTTCGGCACCGTACACCATAAAAACGGGGTATATCACGTGGACCTGTTCGGTGTTGTGCGCAAGCCCCCTAGTACGGAATCAAGTTCCTCGACCCATTTACAGTCGGCCTTTTTGAGGGAGCGAACTAGCCTTGGCTTTATTCCGCTAAGGATTAGTCCATTGGATCGTTCCACCTGCCCATGAGACTGCGGGTGGTAAACGGATGCGTAGTCGAGCTTAATGCCCAGTTTCTTACACAACGCTTTAACTTCTTTGGCCGTGAAATTGGTTTCGTTGTCAGTAATCAAACTCTGGGGGACACCGTAACGATGTACCACTCCAGAGATGAATCCGATGACCTGGATAGCCTCGGCCGAGGTGACCGGCTTTGCTTCGATCCATTTGGTAAATTTGTCTACCATGACAAGGAGGTATTTGTTTTTATTTGATCCACCCTTGAGTGGCCCGACCATATCTAGCCCCCAGACCACGAAAGGCCAAGTGATGGGGATGGTACGAATGGCCGTGGGGGGCATGTGGCTTTGTTTGGCAAATACCAGACAACCTGGGCAACGCTGTACCAATGTTGATGCATTTGCGCCTGCAGTTGGCCAATAGAAACCAGCTCGGAAAGCCTTGCTGACCAAGGTCCGAGTAGCGGCGTGATGTCCGCTCATGCCGGAGTGTATTTCCCGAAGCAGGAGTTTTCCTTCTTCCTCGGTTATGCATCGTTGGAAGACGCCCGTGGTGCTCATTTTGTAGAGCTCTCCTTCGTGAACCTTGTAGGCTTTAGATTGCCATAAGATCCGACGTGCGTCGGTTTGGTTATCGGGGAGCTCTTTTTGGAGCAGGTATGCCAGGAGCGGCTCGGTCCAGGGTGCAATGACTGCCATAACTTCATGTGCGGAAGCAGTTTCCTGGACCATCGAGCCGCCCACTATGCCTTCGTCGTCTTCGGGCGTGGCATGGTGCCCGACGTCGCTTGACTCTGACGTTCCTTTGTCATCCTGCCAGACTACGGATGGCTTAAAGAGTCATTCGAGGAAGGTGTTTTCTGGGACCTTATCCCGTTTTGCGCCCAATCAGGCGAGTACATCCGCAGCCTGGTTGCTATCTCGGGGTATGTGGTGAAATTCCAGCCCCTCGAACCTGGCCGAGATCTTTAGGACGGCATTCCGGTAAGCCATCATCTTCGGGTCTTTAGCGTCGAACTCGCCGTTGACTTGTGAGATGGCGAGGTTAGAATCACCTCGGACCTCCAGGCGTTTGACACCCATGGAGACTGCTATCCGGATTCCGTGCAGGGGGGCTTCGTATTCAGCCGCATTATTGGAGTCCGAGTACATGATTTGCAACACGTATCGAATGTTGTCTCCCGTGGGTGACGTGAGCACAACGCCAGCCCCTAGGCCGGCTAGCATTTTGGAACCATCAAAATACATTGTCCAATGCGAGTAAGTGCTGTATTCACGGGGGAGTTCGGCTTCTGTCCATTCGGCCAAGAAGTTTGCCAACACTTGGGATTTCATGGCCCGGCGTGGTTTATAGATGATTGCGAAAGGTAGCAGCTCTATGGCGCATTTGGCAATACGTCCCATTGCATCCCTATTATTGATTATGTCGCTCAGCGGGACATCGGATGCCACGGTCACCGAACACTCTTGAAAGTAGTGCCAGAGTTTTCGTGATGCCATGAAGACTGCGTAGGCTATCTTCTGATAGTGAGGGTAGCGTGACTTGCACGGAGTTAAGACTTTGGATACGTAATATACAGGCCTCTGGACCTGGAATTTATGACCCTCCATATCTCGTTCAACCACGAGAACTGCGCTAACCACCTGGTTTGTGGCCGAGATGTATAATATCATCGGTTCACAGATACCTGGCGCTGCCAGGATGGGATTGGTGGTGAGGAGAGACTTGATGTCTTCCATGGCCGCCGCGGCCTCCTTAGTCCATTTGAATGTTTTGGTCTGCTTTAACAACTTGTATATGGGCAGGGCTTTTTCACCGAGTCATGATATGAAACGACTCAAGGCCGCCACTCAGCCTACCAATTTTTGTGCGTGTTTGAGCTCGGTTGGGATCTCTAAACGATCCAAGGCTCAAATTTTAGCCGGATTGGCTTCAATTCCTCGGCTGGATATGATGAAGCCGAGGAGTTTACCTGCTGGGACTCCGAAGACGCATTTCTTCGGATTAAGTTTTATTTGGTATTCCCGTAGGCTGGCAAATGTGTCGCGGTGGTTGCCTACTAACTGGCCGATGTTTTTGGTTTTGACAACCACATCGTCCACGTAGGCTTCGACGGTCCTTTCGATGTGTTTTTCCAGGCATGTTTGAATCATACGCTGGTACGTGGCACCAGCGTTCTTTAGTCCGAAGGGCATCGTGTTGAAGCAAAATGGCCCGTAGGGTGTGATGAATGCTGTTGCTGCCTGGTCGGATTCCTGCATCTTTATTTGATGATATCCTGAGTAGGCATCCAGGAAGCACAACGCATCATGACCCGCGGTGGCATCTATGATTTGGTCGATACGGGGTAAGGGGAAGGGGTCTTTGGGGTGAGCTTTGTTGAAGTCTTTGAAATCGGCAAACAAACGCCAGGACCTATCCTTCTTTGGTACCATAACCAAATTGACCAACCAGTCGGGGTGCTTTATATCTCGGATGAACCCTGCAACCAATAGTTTTGCCAGCTCCTCGCCCATTGCTTGACGCTTGGGCTCGGAGAAACACCGAAGTGTTTGCTTAACGGGCTTATAGCCTTTCAATATGTTCAGGCTACGCTCTGCAAGCCTACGGGGTATCCCTGGCATGTTAGAGGGGTGCCAGGCGAACATATCCCAGTTTTCTTTGAGGAAAGTGCGTAAGGCTTCGGCGACCTCTGGGTTGAGGTTAGCCCCTATGGATGCCGTTTTAGCAGGATCTGTGGGGTATACTTGGAATTTGACTATTTCATCGGCCGGTTTGAAGGAAGTGGACTTCGATCTTTTCTCGAGGACGACATCGTCCGGATCGACTTTGGCGCGCAGCGCGGTTAGCTCCTCGGCCGTGAAGGTTTCGGCCAGAGTCTCGAGGGCAAGGGACGCCATTTTATTCTCGGCTTTGAGCGCCCTGTCGGGGTCGCTTGAGATGGTGATGATCCCTTTCAGGCCTGGCATCTTGAGCTTCATGTAGCTATAGTGCGGCACCGCTTGTAATCTAGAAAAAGTGTCCCGTCCGAGAAGGGCGTGGTATCCGCTCTTGAAAGGAGCGACGTGGAACGTGATCTCTTCAGAGCAGTAATTATCCGAGGTTCCGAAGACTACGTCCAAGGTTATTTTTCCGCTGCAGCGTGCCTCTCGTCCGGGGACTATACCTTTAAATATGGTGGTACTCTACTCTATGCGCGATTTATTGATGTGCAGTTTATCCAGAGTATCCGCGTATATTAGATTCAAATTGTTGCCTCCGTCCATAAGGACCTTATGGAGCTGGCAATTGTCCACGATGGGGTTGAGGACCAGCGCGGCGGGACACCTATCTGGGGCTGATCTCGGCCGATCGTTATGGTCGAAGATGATCGGCGTGTCTATCCACGCGCCCCGAGATGGTACTTGCCGGACGGAATTAATTTATCGTAGAGCCCGTTTGTGCTGGTTGTTGGACTTGAAGGTCTCGTAGATCATTAGGACATCGTCTTCTTCTGAGGTCTGTTCGAGGTGGCAGGAGGTGCCCGCCAGGAGGGCGGGTCCCCCTTTAGCCACCTGCCTCAATACCCAACAGTCGCGAAGACTGTGAATCGGGCAGAAGTTGATCAGCATGGCGTGGATCAGGCATGGTTTATCCAGAAAGCCGTCCAGAGTTGTCCCGGGGCGGCCGGATATTTTCTTCTTCTGCCGAGGTCGATCGCTCGGGGTGTTCCATTTGTGAGGTTCGCGTCGAGGCGCTGATCGGTCGCGTTCCGGGTAGTCGTCACAGATCGAGTCCGTGTTTTCCCGAGTCCACCAGGCGTCTTCGATGGCGCAAAATCGCACCACCAGGTTGGTCAATTCTGAGAGTGTTTGAACGCAGTGATGAGCAAGGGTGTTCGAGACGCCTTTATCCTTGCATCCACGCTGGAAGGCTGCAATTATGTCAGAGTCCTGGTAGTCTGATATCATGTTTTTGACAGACAAGAATCTAGCCCAGAAGTGTCTAATCAATTCGTCTGGGAGCTGCCGTACGTAGGCGAGGTCCCAGACATCGGGCGAGCCGGAGTTGTCGGGGTGATACTCTAGATGGGAGGTGAGTGGATGAGCTCCGATCTCTAAGGACCATGGGTCCGAGACCGTATTAACTTCGTTCCATGTCGGAGTAGTGGCTGTCGGTCCAGCCGGGTTGATTCGAAGATCGGCCCTCTAGACCGCCGGCATGTCACTGTCCGACCCGCTTTCCAAAAAGTACCTTAGCCCCTCATCCTTGGGGGAATTCCCTGCAGGAACGGGAGAAGGGTCATGGTTCGCCTCAACTTGATGTGAAGGCGTCGTTGTGACCGAAACTTCGGGCGCAGAGATGAGCCCTATGAGCTTGGGGCCGTTGACCGGCGATACCATCGATCCTTCTGTCGATCGCACAGTGGAAGTCTCAATGAAAGCACCAGTGTCGGTGTAAAAACTAGCTGACCTCAGGGTAGGGGGTCCCGAGCTGTGGATCTCGGATCAATGGTAACAAAGACGAAGGGGACAATGTTTACCCAGGTTCGGGCCCTCTTGATGGAGGTAAAACCCTACGTCCTGCTCTTGTTTATATTAATGGAGATGTATCGAGTACAGAGTTGATCTACCTCGAGATCGTAATGTAAGTCTAACTCTAGGGCTAGGTGAATGATGTTGCGTTAATATCCTCTCCACGGGCTAAACCCTTTGGCTTATATACATGCCAGGGAGGGGATCTAGGGTTACAAGGTCGGTATCTATGAGCAAGGCGGCAGGAGAGATCTTGGAGTATACGTCAAGTCTTCGGTGGAGACAGTCTTGTTCACGCCTCCTATACACAGCCTCCGGAGTCCACCTTGATCACGCATGAGGGCCCATCGGCCCATCCGAAGAGACAGGCGGGCTAGATTACAACCCCCGAATCCAGGACACCGTCACTACCCGCACAAATAATTTTCTATAATAGATCTCATCTACTACCTAATTATATTGTGCAACACCCATACATCTCATGTATTCTAGATCGTAACCTGCAACTACGCATAGCACGGCTCATGATCCCACTGTAGGGTAACGCGATAGAAAACAAAAAAATTCCGCACTACGAACAGCCCAGGATCACTATGGAGATGCATACAAGGTTTTGATCTGTTCTTTACTGACTCATAGCGCAGCGGAAGTAGAGTCAATGAAGATCGGTGGTGCAGATCCCCGCAGCTAGGATTTACAACCTCCCAACCGCGAGAATGTACTCCCTCATCAGTCCCTCAGGCAGTCCCTCGGACAGCCCTTCGGGAGGCTCTCGAACAGAACCTCGGACGGTCCCTCGGATAGCCCTTCGGGAGGACCCTCAAAATCAGACTGTAACTCGGACAGCCCTTCAGGAGGACCCTCAAATTCAGAGTGTAACTCAGACAGCCCTTCGAGAGGCACACATGAACTAAGATCGAAACTATGACCTCCCTACCAACTTGCACACATATGGTGTCATCTATCCGGCAGGGCTTCGCCGTCCAGAACTAGTTCCCACCGGAACCCAGACAGCCTTTCGGCTCTACGAAACTATTTCATGGGAGGGAGAGAGAAACCAGATCATGCATGGCATTTGTATGAGAGTAAGGATTGAGTGTGGAGAGCTCATCTCCACCTCTATTTATAGGAAAACCCAAGGGGTAGGGTGGCACATGAATATACCAAAGTACCCATGAAATGTGTCCTTCACAAGGGCTAAAGAGGAAAGCAAGTGGGGCAAGTGGGGCTCCATGGAGGAGCCCCCCCTTGGCCGGCCACCCCCTTGTGGGTCCCCTTCAAAAGGGGTTACCTCCTCACCAAGTCATCCCTTAGATCTTTTTGTAACAAAGCCCAAAAAGATGGCTTTACAAAAAGTAACCCAAAAAGCACTTTCACTATTCACGAAGACATTTTACCACGACCGTTAATTCCGAAAATATTTCTGTAGGCCTAGTACATTTCCAGTACCCACTAAAACAATTCTGGACGCGTTCCGAGACATTTCCGGATCAATGTTTTTCTTCAGCGAAAAGCAACCATAGCAATTCCGGCTGCTCCGGAACATTTCCGGTTTTTCTCTTCGGAAAAAATCCAGAAGTTCCCAGAACAATTCCGGTACATCCAAAATGTTCCGGGTGCATGCCGAAACTTATTTGGCTTAATGGTTACTCCGAAACAACTTTTCGGTTTTACCAAAACTTTTCCGGTGTTCTTTCCGGAACTCTTCCGTTGTCTCCGAAACTTTTCCGGTGACTTTCTCTCAGACTCCATGTCTAGTATTCAGCAGATAGATGACCCTTAAGCGTGTGACCCTGTAGGTTCGGTGAAGTATAGACATGATCGGAACACTTTCTGATGAATGATGAATAGCGAAACCGTGGACACCCATATTGATCCCTATACCCACACGAATGAATATTCGAGTGAACCTCTAGTTGCCGTATGCTATTCCTGTTGCTTTGCGATATGTTTACAAAACCTGAGGTGAGACTTATCGGCCTCCCCGTGGATCAACAACTTGTCCACTATGCCAGTTACCTCATTACCGGTTTTGTTCTCTTTTCTCGTTTCCGCGTTCCGGTATCCCAGTGATCAGATCACATTGTGTCTGGCCAGACGATGATGGATACCGTAACACCGAGAGGGCCCAAAGAATATCTCTCCATCATCGGAGGAGCAAATCCCAATCTTGAGCTATCAAGTTCCTTGTCATACTTTCGCATGAACCCGTAAGCCACCGTAATTGCCACCCTGTTACGGATGACGTTTAACAAACCCCAAAGTTCATGAAGCAAGTGCGAAGGAACTCGATACTCTCATGGTCTAAGGAATTATGCAAACGTTAACTTTCTCTGTGTTATTAACCATAAACTTGTGATGCAGGTATCTCATAGCATAACATCAATTCGGGTCGATTCAACACAAATGTTCTTCTAACATTGTGCCCTCAAAAGTTGCCTGGCATAGACATGCTCATGATCAGGAAAACGTGATCATCATGCAATACTTGAGCTAGTCTTAGAGGCCAGACTAGCTAGGAATACATTTTACCGTTTATTATTCCACACATGCATATGAGTTTTCCTCCGAGCCTCGTGGTTATTGCAGTCTCGAGAACCATAGCAGTTATAGCATGGAACATAAACATAATTATGATCATGAAGATAAATAATAACATTTATTATTGCCTCTAGGGCATATCTCCTACATATCCATACCTACTTAAATCATCAGTAAAAGTATTGAAGTGGAAATACCCACCACGTGCGACTGTGCTCATTGGACCACATACATCACTGTGTATTATTTCCAACAATTCACTCGCCCGTTCAGGATGACCCGTGAACGGCGTCTTGGTCATTTTCCTCATCAAGCAAGCCTCACATGTGTCAAATGATTCAAAATCAAAAGACAGTAAAACTCCATCTTTGTGGAGTCTTTGCATGCGCTTCTTTCCGATGTGGCCAAGACGACAATGCCACAGAAAAGTTGTGGTGGTATCAGCCTTCTTAAGGCATTTAGCATTTATGTTAAAGACATCATTTCCACATTCAAGATTTAGTATGAAAAGGCCCCCAACAATGGGTGCAAATCCATAAAACATATCCATACAATAAAGTGAACAACCATTGTTCCCAGACTTGTAGGAATACCCATCGTGTACCAAACATGATCCAAAGATAATGTTTCTACACAATGCCGGAACAAAATAACAGTTACTTAGTTCTAAGATAAATCATGAAGGGAGACGTAGAGGCATAATACCAACGGCTTGAGCGGCGATCCCAGCACCATTCCCGACGTGCATCACGACTTCATTCTTTGCCAGCTTGCGCACCTTCTGAAGCCCCTGTATCGAGTTGCAAATGTGAGCAACCAATCCGGTATCAAATACCCAAGACTTAGAATTTTCGCTAGCAAGCAAAACGTGGCATTAACCTGTATAACAATTATACCTTTCTTCTTATCTGCCAGGTACTTCTTGCAGTTCCTCTTATAGTGTCTGGTGCCCTTACAGTAGAAGCACTCAGTTTCAGTCTTGGCTCCACCCTTAGAGTTGCTTTGGGAGCCGGTATTACCGGCGCCCATGCCCTTCTTGGACTTGCCTTTCTTTTTGAAACTGGCGGTTTTATTCACAGGCAACACTTGCTTGTGATTTTTCCGTAGTCCTCTGATACGTCTCCATCGTATCTATATTTTTTGATTGTTTCATGCCAATATCCTACAATTTTCACATACTTTTGGCAACATTTTATATTATTTTTGGGACTAACATTTTGATCCAGTGCCCAGTGCCAGTTCCTGTTTTCTGCTTGTTTTTTGTTTCACAGAAAATCCATATCAAACGAAGTCCAAACGCAATAAAATTTTACAGAGAATTATTTTGGAATATATGTGATTTTTGGGAGGTGGAATCAACGCAAACGGAGGACCACAGCCTCCACAAGGCAGAGGGGCGTGACCCCCCCAGGCCGCGTGTTTGTGCCTTGTGGGCACACCATAAGTCGGTTGGGGCTCTTCTTCGGCCGCAAGGAAGCTTATATCGAGAAAAAAAATCATGTTAAAATTTCAGCGCAATCAGAGTTACGGATCTCCGGGAATATAAGAAACGGTGAAAGGCTAGAAAACAGGAACGCGAAACAGAAGAGAAACTGAGAGAGAGATCCAATCTCGGAGGGGCTCCTCTCCTCTGGGAGCCATGGCGGCCATGCAACAGAGGGGGAACTCTCCTCCCATCTAGGGGGGAGGTCAAGGAAGAATAAGAAGGAGGGGGGCTCTCTCCCGGGGCAATCATCGTGACGGCGATCTACACCAACAACTTCGCCACCGTCAACACCAACTCTCTCCGCCTCTATGCAGAGGTGTAACACCTCTTCTCCTTGCTGTAATCTCTACTTAAACATGGTGCTTAACGCTATATATTATTATCCAATGATATGTGGCAATCCTGTGATGTTTGAGTAGATTCGTTTTGTCCTATGGGTTGATTGATGATCGTGATTGGTTTGAGTTGTATGTTTTATTTTGGTGTTGTCCTATGGTGCCCTCCATGTCGCGCAAGCATGAGGGATTCCCGTTGTAGGGTTTGCAATGTGTTCATAATTCTCTTATAGTGGGCGGCTAGAGTGACATAAGCTTACACCCGAGTAAGGGGGTTGTTGCGTATGGGAGTAAAGAGGACTTGTTACTTAATGCTATGGTTGGGTTTTACCTTAATGATCTTTGGTAGTTGCAGATGCTTGCTAGAGTTCCAATCATAAGTGCATATGATCCAAGTACGGAAAGTATGTTAGCTCATGCCTCTCCCTCATATAAAATTGCAATAATGATTACCGGTCTAGTAATTGATTGCCTAGGGACAAATCTTTCTCTTGTGTTACAAAAGCTTTGTACTAAACAACTAACTTTTATTATCTTGAAAATTACTCATAGTTTTATTCTCACAAAGTACTCCTAGTTTTATTCTTGCAAAGTAGTTCTAGCATTACACCTACAAAGTACTTCTAGTTTCATACTTGTTCTAGGTAAAGCAAACGTTAAGTGTGCGTAGAGTTGTATCGGTGGTCGATAGAACTTGAAGGGAATATTGATTCTACCTTTAGCTCCTCATTGGGTTCGACACTCTTATTTATCGAAAAAGCTACAATTGATCCCCTATACTTGTGGGTTATCAAGACCTTTTTCTGGCGCCGTTGCCGGGGAGCAATAGCGTGGGGTTGATATTCTCGTGTGCGCTTGTTTGCTTTATCACTAAGTAATTTTTATTTTCTGTTCCACTAAGTAGTTTTTATTTTCTATTCTAAGTTGTTCTCTATCTTTAGTTATGGATATGGGACAGGAAATACCAAAAAAAAAGTTGTACTTGCTACTCATGGAGATGGGGAACCTCCTAAAACCCTCGATGCTCGTTATGTGGAAAACATTAAATACTACTTTAATAATCCTAATAAATCTCCATTCAACTTGACAATGGGGTATACTTTGGATCAACGGGAATACTTTAGGGATTATCGCTTGTCTCAAAAAGGGAAACTCTTATGGGATCAAATTTATTATTTGCATTGGTATGCTCGGAATTTATGCTTAAGATATGATTATACTTGTTGCTCTAAGATGAAGGCTCCTCACCTTCCCTTTTCATGTAAATTTAATGATAATGAAACCTTGGCTTCTTACGCTAACGGTGTATATGATTACTATGATTTGGAACAAATAGAAGAATTTTTTGCTTTTAAGGGTGCTTATGAAATTGAATCTTTGTTTGAAAAGTATGAAAACTATGATGATGTTGTTTACAGATCTGAAAATTATGCTATACTTAAATATTGCTATGTGAATTATGAATACAATGCCCATATTAATGAATTTATTGAGAAAGTCTCCGCTGTCCAAGAAGAGACTAATATTTTGCAGGAATCTATGGAGGAAGAGATTGCTGAAACTGTGAGCTCATTAGATGAAAAACATGATGAGGAGAGCGAAGAACAAAAGGAGGAAGAGCGGATTAGCTACCCGTGCCCACCTTCTAATGAGAGTAACTCTTCAACTCATACATTGTTTAATTTCCCTTCGTGCTTACCGAAGGATGAATGCTATGATGATTGCTATGATCCCTTTGATTCGTTCGAAATATCCCTTTTTGATGAAACTGATGCTTGCTATGCTTGTGGCCATGATGCCAATATGAATGATGCTTGTGAAGATGAACTTGCTATAGTTCCTTATGTTAAACATGAAATTGTTGCTATTGCACCCACACATGATAGTCCTATTATCTTTTTGAATTCTCCCAACTACACTATATCGGAGAAGTTTGTGCTTATTAAGTATTATATTGATGGGTTGCGTTTTACCATTACACATGATGATTTTGATGAATATAATATGCATGTGCTTGCTGCTCCTACTTGCAATTATTATGAGGGAGGAACTACATCGCCGCCTCTCTATGTTTCCAATATAATAAAATTGCAAGAAACTTTTATACTATGCATTGGCCTTTACTTGATGTGCATGAATTGTTTTTTTATGACATGCCGATGCATAGGAAGAGAGTTAGAATTTGTCATAGCATGATATATGTTGCTTTGTGCTCACAACTAAATTACAAATCATTGTTAATTAAAATTGGCTTTGATATACCTTGGGATCCGGGTGGATCTATTGCTTGAGCACTTATGCATAGTTTAATGGCTTTAAAGAAAGCGCTGCCTGGGAGACAACCCGGAAGTTTTAGAGAGTCATTTTATTCTGTTGTGTGCTTTTAAAAAGTTTAAAAACAAAAAAATATAGAGGGGAACCTAAATTTTTTTTCAAAAAGAGAAGCGATTGGAAGGTTATGCATTGGAGAAGTGAGGGTCGACCTTGAACGCTTGTGTTCATGCTCATGGAAACTATGTAGACTTTTTCATGGAAGTTTATCATAAAATAACTATACCCTTGTACAAACCCATTGTATTATAAAAATAATGTGCCAAGATTTACCTTTAGGATGTTTAAATTGCTTGTTTGGTGTGTGCTGTGAAAAAACAGAAACTTTTGCTGTAGTGCTTGAATTTTTGTTATTTTACTGGAACGTGCAAAAATTATGAAATTTTTACAAAGTACTGCTATGCAAATTTTTTATTTGTTCCTAATTTTTCAGAATTGTTTGAGTGACATAAGTATATGTACCATCTGCATCTTTACAGACTGTCCTGTTTTCACAGATTGCTGTTATAGTTTATTTATTTGCGTATGTTTGAAATCTTGTTGAGCCCCATTGACTTGGGAGCCATAGAATTGTGATAGCATATAGTGGGTAATTTTTGATTATAATTATAAAATAATGTTACAGCAGGACATGATGGGATTTGATGTTATATGTACTAAGCCCTCTAATAAAAAGTTCGGTTAAGTTTTGTTTGGATGAAGTGTTCGAAGATCGAGGAGGTATCGATATGAGGAGAATAAGGAGAGGAAAGAGTTCAAGCTTGGGGATTACCAAGGCACCCCAAGTAAATATTCAAGGAGACTCAAGCATCTAAGCTTGGGGATGCCCCGGAAGGCATCCCATCTTTGTTCAACAATTATCGGTATGTCTCGGTTTTTGTTTTGTTCACATGATAGGCGTAAATTCTTGGAGCATCTTTTGTGTTCATTTTTTCCTTTTCTTTTATGCACCATGCTGGTATGAGATCATCCTTGGTTGATTTATAGAATGCTTCATGCACTTCACTTATATCTTTTGAGTATGGCTTTATAGAATGCTACATGTGCTTCACTTATATCATTTGAAGTTTGGATGCCTGTTTCTCTACATATAGGAAAACCATTATTTGTAGAATGCTCTTTTGCTTCACTTATATTTATTAGAGCGTGGGCAAGTCTTTTGTAGAAAGAATTAAACTCTCATGCTTCACTTATATCTATTTAGAGAGTCAACAGGAATTGGTCATTCACATGGTTAGTCATAAAATCCTACATAAAACTTGTAGATCACAGAATATGATAAGTTTGATTCCTTGCAATAGTTTTGCGATATTAAGATGGTGATATGTGGGAGGTACTAGTGAATGATTGTGGTTTAGTAAGAATATTGGTGTTAAGGTTTGTGATTCCCGAAGCATGCACGTATGGTCTGTCGTTATGCTAAGAAGTTGGAGCATGATTTATTCTTGATTGTCTTCCTTTGTGTGGCGGTTGGGGGCGCGCGATGGTTAACTCCTGCCAACCTCCCCCCTAGGGGCATGCGTAGTAGTACTTTGCTTCGAGGGCTAATAGACTTTCGCAATAAGTATGTGAGTTCTTTATGACTAATGTGAGTCATTGGATTATACGCACTCTCACCCTTCCGCAATTTGCTAGCCTCTTCGGTACCGTGCATTGCCCTTTCTCACCTCGAGAGTTGGTGCAAACTTCGCCAGTGCATCCAAACCCCGTGATATGATACACTCTATCACACATAAGCCTCCTTATATCTTCCTCAAAACAACCACCATACCTACCTATCATGGCATTTCCATAGCCATTCCGAGATATATTGCCATGCAACTTCCATCATCATCATATACATGACTTGAGCATTCATTGTCATATTGCTTTGCATGATCGTAAGATAGTTAGCATGATATTTTCATGGCTTGTCCGTTTTTTGATATCTTTGCTACGCTAGATCATTGCACATCCTAGTACACTGCCAGAGGCATTCATATAGTGTCATCTTGTATAGTTTTTTATCGAGTTGTAATATCGAGTTGTAAGTAAATAAACGTGTGATGATCATCATTATTAGAGCATTGTCCCAGTGAGGAAAGAATGGTGGAGAGTAATGAGTCCTCGAAAAAGTGGGGATGAGGTCCATGAGACTGTTCTAAAAAAAAGGCCAAAAAGAGCCCAACAAAAAAAAGGAAAAAAAGAAAAAAAAGAGAAAACCAAAAAAAATGAAATGAGAGCAAAAGAGAGAAGGGGCAATGTTACTATCCTTTACCACACTTGTGCTTCAGAGTAGCACCATGTTTTTCATGTAGAGAGTCTCCTATGTTGTCACTTTCATATACTAGTGGGAATTTTTCATTATAGAACTTGGCTTGTATATTCCGATGATGGGCTTCCTCAAATGCCCGAGGTCTTCATGAGAAAGCAAGTTGGATGCACACCCACTTAGTTTTCAGTTTGAGCTTTCATACACTTATAGCTCTTAGTGCATCCGTTGAATGGCAATCCCTACTCCTCGCATTGATATCGATTGATGGGCATCTCCATAGCCCGTTGATCCGCCTAGTTGATGTGAGACTTTCTTCCTTTTTGACTTCTCATTATTGATCCCTACCACCGCATTCTATTCCACCCATAGTGCTATGTCCATGGCTCGCGCTCATGTATTGCGTGGGGGTTGAAAAAGCTGAAGCGCGTTAAAAAGTATGAACCAATTGCTTGGCTAAAACCGGGGTTGTTCATGATAAATATTTTGTGTTAAGAAGATGGAGCATGACAGGATCATATGATTTTGTAGGGATAACTTTCTTTAGCATTTTTATTCTGAAAGGCATGATTGTTTGTTGGTATGACTGAGTATTGATGTCTTTATATCAAATTATAGACTATTGCTTTGAATCGTTCGTTTCTTAATATTCATGCCATGATTAGATTACATGATCAAGATTATGCTAGGTAACATTCCACATCATTTTTTTTATCATTTACCTACTCGAGGACGAGTAGGAATTAAGCTTGGGGATGCTGATACGTCTCCGTTGTATCTATAATTTTTGATTGTTTCATGCCAATATCCTACAATTTTCACATACTTTTGGAAACATTTTATATTATTTTTGGGACTAACATATTGATCCAGTGCCCAGTGCCAGTTCCTGTTTTCTGCTTGTTTTTTGTTTCACAGAAAATCCATATCAAACGAAGTCCAAACGCAATAAAATTTTACTGAGAATTATTTTGGAATATATGTGATTTTTGGGAGGTGGAATCAACCTCAAACGGAGGCCCACATCCTCCATAAGGCAGAGGGGCGCGACCCCCCCCCCCCCCAGGCCGCACGGTGGTGCCTTGTGGGCACACCGTACACTACTAGGGAAAACCTTATACGTGGAGGCTTATCAGTAGCGCGTGTTATAAACAGACGCTACTACTAATTAACAGTAGCGCGTGGCTAAGACAAGCGCTACAGATAAGACACTAGCAGTAGCGCGTGTTTCGTGCCCGTCGCTGCAACTATTGTTGAACTGTGCCACCACGGGAGCCCCTCTTAGCAGCAGCGTGGGCCGACAACCAGCGCTACTGCTAAGTGCCGTAGCTGTAGCGCTTGTTGTCGACCCGCGTTGCTGCTACGTCAACCTTATCCCCCCCGCCGCGCCGTTCCACTTTCTCACTCCCCTCACTCACTCCCTCTGTCTCTTCCTCCTCACGCCGTCGCCGCCTTTGCCGCCGCATTGCCGCTGCCGTCCTCCCTCCTTCCTCGGTAAGCCGCCGCCCTCCTCCCCTCCTTCCCTCCTCCCCTCCTCCAGTTAGCCGACGCCCCTCCTCCAGCTAGCCGCCGCCCCTCCTCCCTCCTGTAGCTGCCGACCCTCCTCTTGTCCCTCCTGTAGCTACCGGCCCTCCTCTTCTCCCTCCTATAGTTGCCGACCCTTCTCTTCTCCCTCTCTCCCACCCCTCTCCCTCTGACCCTCTCCCTCCATGCATCCCTCCCTCCCTCCCTCATGCATATTGCATAAATAGATAGATGGATATATAGATGTATATATATAACTAGGCTATTTTTGATAGATGAACTGCATTGGATAGATACATGGATAGATAGATGGATTTATAGAACTAGGCTATTTTTAGATACATTGCATAAATACACAGATGGATGGATATACAAATGGATAGAGAGATGGTTGGATGGATAGATGTTAGGGTTAGAGTTAGGGTATTTTTAGTAAATGTAGGTCTTTTCAATTATATTTTTAGTAAAAAAATAGTAATAGAATAGAAAATTTTAAGTAAAAACGTAATATAATATTGTTGCCAATTATATTGATGAATGGGTGGATGAAATTAGATTTTTTTGTAATGCTTCGATAGATAGATGGATTAAACTAGGTTTTTTTAGTAATGCTTTGGATAGATAGATGGATAGATGCATAATAATGTTTAGTTGATAGCTTATAAGGTTTCACTAAGTCCTAAAATCAGGATAATAATGTTTTTGTTTATATTTTGTTTTTGCAGAAATCAAGGAGCGCCTGCATCATCCCCGCCGTCGTCCCCGTCACCGACCCCCTCCGACCTCGAGGTGAGACCAGCCAAATCCCCATGTCGATGATGATGTAGATGTTTTGATAGATGTAGTAGAGTAGTTGATGAGTAGCTGTGACAATTTCCATGGAATAGAAAATTTTCAATGTTGGTCTTTAAAATATGATGGAGATTTAGACATGTGATATGTAGTGTTGTGTACTACTAGTGCTTGCCCAAGTGGCCTATGTTTGCAGGGAACACCTCAGAGTGGCCTATATGTTTTGCCGGAGTGTTGATTAATTTCCATTCCGGCAAATTTCGGGCGCTCGATATGTCCTTTTTAGCAAAGGTCATGCCGGATTTTTCCGTGAATTTTGGCATGACTTGTGCTAGAATATGTAGGAAATATCGAGTGGCCCGGATTTTCTAGAAATATAATTAAACGACATTTCGGGTTGACTTTTAGAAGTTTAATCTTTGAATTATGAACATAGGAAATGTCTGACGACGACGATAGGATCCCTGAGTGCGACTATTGCGGCGACGACCGGGGTCTGTGCGACAGGCCTCACCTGGAAGACGGTCGGCGCTTCAGTATTAAGCTCGACGAGACCTTCGATGTTGAAACGGTACGCAACGACGACAAGTCTTTTTTCGTAATTAAGCATGACTTCTGCTTCTTCAACGTGTAATTTCCGTCTTTTACAATTCAACTAGTGCATCCCCTGCCATGCAAGACGCTATGTCTTGGAGAAGCCGAATTTCGAAGATCATGAGAATATGGAGACAAATATAGTTCACCTCAGGACCCATCATGGTTATGCTTTTGCTGTAAAGCTATACAATGCGGAGAGCTACTCCCATTTTGGTTGCTCGAATTGGGAAGCGCTGTGCAAGGCGTATGGTTTTCAGGAGGGTATGCATGTCACCTTCGATCTTGGTGATCCTGAAGATGACATCGACGAAGCTAATATCGACATTTGGGTCCTTGTTGATACGCTTCCACTTCTACCTCTATGTGAGTTTCTCAAACATATTTATTAAGTAATTTATATTGTTTTTATAAAAATAGTTGACAGCTTATATATTTCCATTGACAGCTTATTTCCATGCTTCAAAACATGTTCGAAAAATAGTAGACAAAACCTACTACACTGATGGCTCTGAACTAACTTACGAGGAGAAAGATCATCTTGTCTCCTTCATTATTGATGTTGAAACTTTCAATAAGAATTATGAAACTCCTCCACATTATGGTCAATACGTGCCACTAGTGCACGTGTTGAACTACGGTAACATCCATAGAAATGGCATGGTAAGATTTTTTATTATTATGACACCAATGCATCTTTTCCATACATTCTTCTAAAGCTAAACTACATTGCTAACTACGTTACTATTATGATCTTCAACAGAAAATCCCGAAGGATTGTGTGCCTGATCTGATGCATACGAAAGGTCACATGGATGTTGTTAGCTTACGGCCAAGTCTGCTTACGGGTCACCGCTGTTCATACAAGATTTCTCGAACAGATGAGGACCTCTTAATCAAAGATTGGAAACAAATTATGAATGATAGTAGGGAGCTACTTGGAAGCAACATTGTGCGAAGCCCACAAATTGGAGACAGGATAATCTCCATTCTCCAAAATGGAGAGTCAGGGGCTATGTTGTTTTATGCTATTTTACCTTAGAGAGGGGTAGCAGGTCCTACTTAATACTCATGATCATGTGCTAAGAACAATTAACTAGGGTTGGTTATGACTATGATGATGATGAGTATGACTTGTTATTATGATAACGGGTAGACGTTGTTAGATGACTATGATGATGATGAGTATGACTTGTTATTATGATAACGATGATGAGGTATTATTATGATGATGATGCTGAGTTGTTATATGAGCATGATGAGTTATTATATATATCAGTGGGTGAAAGAGAAGTGGATTAGATTCAAGTGGATTAGTAGTAATAACTCATCATGATCATAAAATCATATGATGAGACTACTGTGATGAGACTACTGTATAAAAGCTGTACAAATACAGCGCCAATATGCTGCAGAAAAAATAATACAGGAAAAGTTAGCAGTAGCGCGGGTACGCAGGTAGCAGCAGCGTGCTTTTATCAGCAGCGCGCTCTGGAGAGAGGCGCTGCTGCTATTAGCAGCAGCGCGTTTTATTAAGAACGCTACTACTACGTAAAGTTAGCAGTAGCGCGGGTAGAAACGCGCTACTGCTACATGTTAGCTGTAGCGCCGTATCAGTAGCGCGGGTAGAAACGCGCTACTGCTACATGTTAGCTGTAGCGCCGTATCAGTAGCGCGGGACCCCGCGCTACTGATAGCCCATAGACCCGCGCTACTGCTAGGCTTTTCCCTAGTAGTGGTAAGTCGGTTGGGTCTCTTCTTCGGCCGCAAGGAAGCTTATATCGATAAAAAAATCATGTTAAAATTTTAGCGCAATCGGAGTTACGGATTTCCGGGAATATAAGAAACGGTGAAAGGCCAGAAAACAGGAACGCGAAACAGAGAGAGAGATCCAATCTCGGAGGGGCTCCTCCCCTCCGGGAGCCATGGCGGCCATGGTCCAGAGGGGGAACTCTCCTCCCATCTAGGGGGAGGCCAAGGAAGAAGAAGAAGGAGGGGGCTCTCTCCCCCTCTCTCCCGGTGGCGCCGAAACGCCGCCGGGGAAATCATTGTGACGGCGATCTACACCAACAACTTCACCGCCGTCAACACCAACTCTATCCCCCTCTATGCAGTGGTGTAACACCTCTTCTCCCCACTGTAATCTCTACTTAAACATGGTGCTTAATGCTATATATTATTATCCAATGATATGTGGCAATCCAGTGATGTTTGAGTAGATTCGTTTTGTCCTATGGGTTGATTGATGATCGTGATTGGTTTGAGTTGTATGTTTTATTTTGGTGCTGTCCTATGGTGCCCTCCGTGTCGCGCAAGCATGTGGGATTCCCGCAGTAGGGTTTGCAATGCATTCATAATTCTCTTATAGTGGGCGGCTAGAGTGACAGAAGCTTACACCCGAGTAAGGGGGTTGTTGCGTATGGGAGTAAAGAGGACTTGTTACTTAATGCTATGGTTGGGTTTTACCTTAATGATCTTTGGTAGTTGCGGATGCTTGCTAGAGTTCCAATCATAAGTGCATATGATCCAAGTACGGAAAGTATGTTAGCTCATGCCTCTCCCTCATATAAAATTGCAATAATGATTACCGGTCTAGTTATCGATTGCCTAGGGACAAATCTTTCTCTTGTGTTACAAAAGCTTTGTACTAAACAACTAACTTTTATTATCTTGCAAATTACTCGTAGTTTTATTCTCGCAAAGTACTCCTAGTTTTATTCTTGCAAAGTAGTTCTAATATTACACCTACAAAGTACTTCTAGTTTCATACTTGTTCTAGGTAAAGCAAACGTTAAGTGTGCATAGAGTTGTATCGGTGGTCGATAGAACTTGAAGGGAATATTGATTCTACCTTTAGCTCCTCGTTGGGTTCGACACTCTTATTTATCGAAAAAGCTACAATTGATCCCCTATACTTGTGGGTTATCATCCTCCTTCCGCAGTTTTCAGCATGGCGAGCACCTCGTTCGGCGTCTTCTCCATCCCATTCATGTTGTAGTTCATGATAAAACCGTCGTAAGACGGGGGGGAGTGAAGCAAGCAACATGTCCATCATATGGGCTGGTGGAATTGGAAATTCCAGGGTTTTAAGCCTTTCAGCGTAGCCAATCAATTTGACCACGTGTTCGCCAACTGAACTTCCCTCAGCCATCTTGCACTCCATCATGGTCTTTGTTACATCGTAACGTTTAGACCATGCATTTTGCTTGTACAGAGCATCCAATTCCCGGATCCTATCTGGGGCATTATAGAATTCAAAAGGTTTTTGAAGCTCTAGACTCATGCAAGCTAGCATGAGGCACTGCACTAAATTGCAGTCATCATCCTTAGTGGCCCAGACATTTCTTTCATATTCCGGGGCAGTTTCCGCCGGTTTAGCTGGAAGAGGTGTGTCAAGCACATACACTTTCTTAGCACTCCTGAGGACAATCCTCAGGGTATGGACCCAGTCCGCATAGTTGTTTCCAGTTGCAGCTAACTTCTCTTTCTCTAACATCGGGCCTAAGCTGAACGGTGCGTTGCGAGCCATGTGATCTACAACGGTAAACACAAGTTTCAGTTAGACTTTGTTCATAATTAATTTGCACTAGTGAATAAAACAATTTTATTCTAAGGTGCGCTCCCACTCAAATCAATATCTCTCATAATTGATTGTGAGTGATGCAAGACCCATATTTCAATTCAACGCCAAGGATGCATCCATCTCAAGTGACGAGAATTTCAATTGGTAGGCCAACTTGCCAATCACATCTCTATGTGACTCTTGTTCATCTTTCGATGGGTGTGTTCCGAGCTCAGGACGATCCTCCAGAACGTCAAGACAACCAAGTGATCTCGCTGCGAGGTCTCAACTCACCCACCTCACACTTCTCTAATCGTTCGTACCCATGCATCCATGTGATACCCCGAAGAGATAGGTGCCGTGACGGTGCTACACTTGGGAGAACACTAACTACTTGATATTTTTGTGAGAGATCACCCTAATAAAAAGCGACTACCGTGCAATCAAAAGGGTGCATCAAGAGGGATAAACATCTCAGGCAATTCATAATAGCATGATATGGTATAGCCCTTTTTGACGGAGAAGTCTTTAATTTCTTCGTCTTCGGCATTTACGTCGGTGTTCACCTTCGCGAAGATTGCCGCCACCCTGTCGATGCACCAGATAATATTGCCATCTCTATAGCTAATAATTTTAGTGTATTACATAAGGTTGACACGCAGGTCATTAAAGTGACAATCATATGGCTCCAGCTGTCATGCCGAATCATGACACGCATGTCATGTTAATTAATTAACATCATATAGTCATCTCATACATAATCAAATTAATATGAGAACTGCTATACCACATCACATGCCATCCTGCAAAACCAAGTTAGACGCCTCTAATCGGTTTATACAAAATTTTATTTTTAGTGGCTTCTAAGGTTTTGACTTAAACCGCAGCTACCAACGTTTATCATCAAGTATGATTATTCAAGTTACTAGATTAACTTTGCGGGGCATATGAAATATGAGATAATAAAATCTTGAGCCCCATACTGAACTTCGTCAGACGCAAGAACCCCGTGCAGATCATATCTGCATTGCCCTTTAGTCTGCGAAACATCCATCTTTCTTTAACTATGGTAGAACCCAAAGACACTGAAGCACTTCGTTGATCTGTCAACCAGCATACTCAGGAGCAGCATGGAAGGATCACGGATTGCCAGAACTTTGTAAGATTCTACCATGCCGTCAAGATCAGGACTACGCAAATTCAAGGGAAGCAACAAGAACATCGGGTAATAGATTTCATCTGCTACCCGCACAAATAATTTGCAGCAATAGATCTCATCTACTACAAAATTATATTCTGCAATACCCATACATCTCATGTATTCTAGATCGTAACCAGCATCTACGCATAGCACGGCTCATGATGCCACTGTAAGGGAACGCAGCAGAAAACAAAAAAATTCGGTACTGCGAGCACGCCCAGGATCACTATGGAGATGCATACAAGGTTTTGATCTGATCATTACCGACTCGTAGCGCAGCAGAAGTAGAGTCGATGTAAATCGTCGGTGCAGATCCCCACAGCTAAGATTTTACAACCTCCCAACCGTGAGGATGTACTCCCTCGTTGGCTCACCGGACGGATCGCCGGATAGCCCTTCGGGAGGCCTCTGGGCAGTCCCTCAGATGATCTCACCGGACGGATCCTCGGACAGCCCTTCGGGAGGCCTCTGGACAGCCCCTCGGATGATCTCACCGGACGGATCCTCGGACAGCCCTTCGGGAGGCCTCTCAAACAGCCCCTCGGGCAGAAGATCGAAACTACGACCTCTCTACTGGGTTGCACACATACGGTGTCAGCTATCCGGCAGGGCTTCGCCGTCCAGAACTAGTTCCTACCAGAACCCAGACAGCCTTTCGGCTCTACGAAACTATTTCGTGGGAGGGAGGGAACAAAGTCAGATCATGCATGGCATTTGTATGAGAGTTGGAGTGAGTGTGGAGAGCTCCTCTCCACCTCTATTTATAGGGAAAGGCAAGGGGTAGGGTGGCACTTGAAAAACACAAAATGCCCATGCTTTATGTCCCACATAAAGGGCAAAATGGGGAGGCAAGTGGAGCTCCATGGAGGAGCTCCTCTTGGCCGGCCAGCCCCATGTGGGTCCCCCCAAAAGGGGTTCCCACCTTTCCATGTCATCCCCTAGATCTTTTGGGAAAATCCCTAAAAGGTGGCTTTCCAAAAAGAAATCAAATAGTGTTTTTTACTATTCATGAAAACATTTTTCCGCGACCGTAAAATCCGAAAATATTTCTATAGGTCCAGAACATTTCCAGTACCCCCTAAAATAAATCTGGACGCGTTCGGAAACATTTCCGGATTAATGATTTTCATCTCCGAAACATTTCCAGTGACTCCGAAACATTTCCGGTTTTCTCTCCGGAACTTTTCCGTCGTCTCCGAAACTTTTCCGGTGACTTTATCTCAGACTCCCTGTCTAGTATTCAGCAGATAGATGATCCTTAAGCATGTGACCCTTTTGGTTCGGTGAAGTATAGACATGACCGGAACACTTTCCGATCAATGATCAATAGCGGAACCGTGGACATCCATATTGATCCCTATACCCACACGAATGAATATTCAAGTGAACATGTAGTTGCCGTGTGGTATTCCTGTTGCTTTGCGATATGTTAGAAACATCCGAGGTGAGACTTATCGGCATCCCCGTGAATCAACACCTGTCCACTATGCTAGTTACCTCGTTACCGGTTTTGTTCTCTTTTCTCGTTTCCGCGTTCCGGCATCCCTGTGATCAAATCACGTTGTCTCTGGCCAGACAATGGTGGATACCGTAACACCGAGAGGGCCCTAAGAATATATGTCCATCGTCAGAGGAGCAAATCCCAATCTTGAGCTATCAAGTTTCTTGTCATACTTTTCCGTGAACCCGTAGGCCACCGTAATAGCCACCCTGTTACAGATGACGTTTAACAAACCCCAAAGTTCACGAAGCAAGTATGAAGGAACTCGATACTCTCATGGTCTAAGGAATTAGGGAAACATTAACTTTCTCTGTGTTATAAACCAGTAACTTGTGACGGATGTATCTCATAGCATAACATCAAATCGGGTCGATTCAACACAAGTGTTCTCTTAACATTGTGCCCTAAAAATTGCCGGCATAGCCATGCCCATGATCAGGAAAACAGGATCATCATGCAACACTTGAGCTAGTCTTAAAGGCATGACTAAGAATACAATTTACCGTTTATTATACCACACGTGCACATGAGTTTTCCTCCGAGTCTCATGATTATTGCAGACTCGAGAATCATTGCAGTTATAGCATGGAACATAAACATCAATTACAAACTTGAAGATACAAAATAACTATTATCATTTTCTCTAGGGCATATCTCCTACACGGAGGCGCCAGTCATGGCACGTGGCGGCCGGAGGGCGGAGAATCCACCGGTTTCCAGCTGGGCGTGGGAGAGGAAACGACCGCGGGAGGAGGGTTTGCGGCACGCTCGCGAGTTTGCGGTAGCAGCACGGCTGCCGCATATTTGCCGCACGCAAAGCCTCAAAATAGGGCTGCCCCAAAAAAAATTTACAAAATTTTTGCTATTGGGCTGCCGTTGGAGGGTTTTTTTGCCCCCTCGTGCCCTAAAAACGCTCTGTGCCCTGTTATAGGGCAAGTGTTGAAGATGCTCTAATAGACTATCAGAAAGAAAAAAAAATGCACGATAACCAAAAAGAAAAAAAACAACGTTTGACACCGAGAGTTCGTGTCTTTCTTTTTCCCTTTTTTTCGCGTCTTTCCCACGATTTCCCGTCGCCAAAATTCCCCATCGGACAGAAGGGATGAGGACGGTTCTGCGCCGGCCTCCAAACTGCAGGGGACGCTTCCGAGGTGCTCCACGGCGTCCTCGCCGCCTTCCTGCGCGGGCCCTACCCCGCCGGCCCTCGGCGACGACCTCCTCCGCCTCTTCACCGCCATCCACGCCTCCCCCGCCGTCTCCTCCTGGGCCACAGCCGCCGGATCCGCCGCGCCCGTCAAGCTGCTCTACGCCAAGCACCTCGGCGCCCTCGACCGCTGGATCCAGAGGCTCCCTGAAGCGCAACCACTGCGGTCCTTGGAAGAGCAGAGGCAGGAGCTGCTCCCTGGTGCCAATGGAGCATGGACTGCAACGGGAAGGGGCAGCAGCATCAGCATGTGGTGCTGAAGAGGAAGAGGGAGGACATGGCAGGGATGCTGGATTGGGTGATGCCGGATTGGCAGATGGATACTTCTCGCGCGGGAGGCGGTGGCCAGAAAGAGGGCTCGCCGCGCGAGCATGACGAACGGCGCGCTCTTGCAGGTGATTCCGATACCTTTGAATGATGAACTTGCTGTTGAAAACGTTTGGCATCCAGATAATATTGCATGGGCCTGGCTAGCTGGCGCCCGAGCGCCCGTTCGGGCCAGCGAGCGCTCTCCCCCGCGAAAGGAAAGCGCAGCCGCGCGCGCCCATGACCGGCCGAAAAAGGAAAACGCTCGCGCGCGCGTTGTCTGGTCGGGCCCGCGGCTCACGCGCGCCTGGTCTGGCCGCGTCCGCGGCTCGCGCGCCAGCTGGTCCCCCGCGCCCTCCTGCCAACGCCCACACCCACGCCCCCTTTTCTTCCTTTCTTGCTGTGCAAGCCCCCGTACTTGCCCCTTCTTCCTCCTTTCTCCTCCTTCTTCTTCTTTCTTCCTCCTAATCAGATCTGATCTGAAATCCCCCAGGCAAAGCTCCTCCCATGGCTTCTTGAGACAGAGGTAAGCACCAACCTCCACCCCAATCACATTCACCACCCCCACACGCCCCCTCCTCCCCACCCCCCAAAACACTGCCCCCTCTCTCCATTGATCTTGCATGAACTCTCCCACAGGTGAAAAATCACCCAACCCCCATGCTGGTTGAACATCAACAAGGCTTTTTGTGATGTAACATTGGTGAAAGAAGAACACAATGGAAAAGCGAGCAACTATAGCTCTGATTGTGAGCAACTAGAGCTCTGATTGTAGGCAACTCTAAAGAGTTGATGGAGCAACTGTGCAGTTGCTTGATGTTCAACCAGTACTGGTTATGGGTGTTTTATGAGCAACTAATGCTCTGATTGTAGGCAACTCTGTCCCTCCCTCAACCTCTATCCTCCTTCATATAGTGAAAACCATCTCCCCCCCATTGATCAACCAGTACTGGTTTTTACAAAGAAAACTGCACATTAATATGAAAAACTGAGCAACTAGTACTCTGGTTGTAGGCAACTATATTAGTTTGTGCAGCAACTGTGCATTATAAGCAAGCAAAGTGTGAAAAAAAAACCAGGGTGTAGCTTGACACATGTGCTGAATGAAGAAGTAAAAGCAATGATATTACTACAAAATGCAGCAACTCCTGCGTGTTTTCGTGCATTTGCATCAGGTTATTTTGTGTGATTTCCCATGCATTTGCATCAGGTTATTTGCATCAGAAAAAAGTTCATGCTCGCAGAGTTTTTACTGCTAAAAAAGCCTAAAAAAGGTAGTGATGCTATAGGTACCAGTAACATGCATATATTCTTGCTAAATTCAAACCACAAGTCCACAAACCACAACCACAAACGATTCCAACCAGTTCACTAGGCCTCTAGAAAAAAAGAAAAAAGGAACATGAGGGAGGTTTAATGTACAGCGCTATATGTTTTCTCCATCCATCTACGTCCTGTTCCACATGTCTTCGGCATCCTTCTAAGCTCTCCATACGATATGTGTTGACCTTGTTTCTCCTTCAAAAGTTGTCATCATCCCTGCCTGTAAAAAACACAAAAAACAAACAAAATGTCAGCTATATGGACAGAAAGTTGCCTCAGGTTAATTATGTAGTTAACCTGATGCCCAGAAAACTACATGCAGTTGCACAGATTAACTATGTAGTTGCCCAGAAAACTACATGCAGTTGCACAGATTAACTACGTAGTTGCCCAGAAAACTACATGCAGTTGCATTTTAAAAAAAAACTAACTTCCTGTCCATTACTCGTCGCATAAAATGATACATGCTTATGTTGTCCACTAACACATAGTTTGTTGCAGGTTTGATGTGTTGAGGGAAGGACAGTTAATAGTGCAAAAAAGAAGATGATTGATCTCAATGAACCACCGCTCGACGTAGAGTCCGTCAACATTTCAGTTGAGTTGGGTACACCCTTCTTACATGCAGGTTATGAGCAAGAGGATCACGATTTGGGGGAGGGGGTTGGTGACTCCCCTGACCCCAACATTGGCTCTAACACTACTCAGGTCCCGAACAATCATGTCCCTGCTCCCCCACCTATGGTTGCTCCTGCTAATGCTTTAGTTGATGAGGCACATGAGTTGGAAGACGAAGAAGCTGGGTCACAGCCACAACTTCCTTATGTTGGCATGCGCTTCGACACATTAGTCGATGCGAGGGAACACTACAATCGCTACGCTTTGATGGTGGGTTTTTCAATCAAGTCGAATACGTCTTACAGGTCAGCATACACGGGCGTGCTGGAAAAACAACAATTCTGCTGTAACAAATTCCGCAAGCCGGTGGAGAGGGTTGGGGTCTCGGATGCTGTTTCGTCGAGAAAAAACACTACATGCCCGAGCTCACCTGAACAAGATGATGAAGAGGATGGCGAAGAACACACTTACAAGAAGAATAGGAAGAGAGAGACTATAAAGCAAACAAAATGCCCTGCTAAGATGGTGGTGAAGCTTATAGATGGCAGATGGGAGGTTGTCACTTTTGTTGCAGATCACAACCACCCACTGATTGACAAGCCATCACTTTCGAAATACCTCCGTTCTCACCAAGGCATCCCGCCCGAAGAGAGAAAATTTCTCACTCACCTTAACGACTGCAACTTGACAGCAGGTACAAACAAAAAAACTGCCCACACCACCTTCCACCCCCCCCCCTTCTTTTCTCAATGAATTAATCTTGTTACTGTAGAAGTGTTGCTTATTCCTGCCTCAAGTACTTGGATTTATATTCTATTCTTAGTATAAGCTGCTTAGGATTCATGGGCGACCCTGCTCAGAAAAACCTGGCAACTTGAAACCGCAAATTGAGGCAACTATGTTCATTTTTTATGCAACTCTGGTAATCAAAAAAAGCATGACTCCAGCAAAAAGACTTTGTGAAAAAAACCTGGTATTGTTCTACTTATGCATAAGTGCTGCTTTATGTTCTCTGCTAAAAAAAGAAGTTGCTCGCTAGATTGTGGTTACTTTGTCCTGAAACACAAGTTTTTTGATTTCTTCCAGGAAAGATGATGATGATAATGTCATCATACTACGGCTCAGAGTTAATTGTCCCGTACACAGCTAAAGCCATCCATAACCACTGTTCGAAGCTGAATGCCCCAACTAAGGACATTGACATTGAAGAAACACACAACTACTTTTGCAAGGTGAAGGAAAATGACCCAGGATTCTTCTTTAAATGCAAGACGGATGCGGAAGGCAGGACAGAAAACTTGTTTTGGGTGGATGGTGCGGCACGGAAAGCTTACGCGGAGGCTTATCATGATTGCGTTTCGTTTGATGCAACCTATCTAACAAACATGTACAGTATGCCGTTTGCCCCCTTCATTGGCATCAACAGGCATGGGCAGTCAATTATGCTTGGATGTGGATTTGTGCGGCAGGAACTAGCCTCAAGTTATGACTGGTTGTTTGATGCTTTTCTGGAGGCAATGGATGGGTTGGCTCTAGACAACATCATCACGGACCAAGATATTGCTATGGCACAAGCTATCAAGAGGAAGTTCCCGACAACGATTCACCGTTGTTGCCGTTGGCATATAATGAAGAAAGCCCAAGAGAAGCTTGGCCCTGTGTTGGCTAGGAACCCGGATTTGGTCAAAGACTTCAATGAATGCATTGACTTCAGTTCCACCCCGGCTGAATTTGAAAGGAAATGGGCTGCGCTTCAGTTGAAGTATGAAGGCCTTATGCATGGCCACTTTGAGAAACTCTATGAATACCGGGCTACATGGGTGCAGTGTTACTTCAAATACAGGTTCTTCCCTTTCCTTCAGTCGACGCAACGCAGCGAAGGGTTCAATGCTGTCTTGAAGCGCTATGTGAACCCACACAAGTCAATTCTCAACTTCGTCAAGCAATACGAAAAGATTCAGGAACACATACTCGTGAGGGAGGGCGGGAACGACTACCGGACAGATCATTTAGACACACAAAGATGGTCGCGTTTCCCCATTGAGAGGCATGCCTACAAGGCATACACTAGGGACATCTATGTAAAATTTAGAACTGAGTTTCAAATGATTGGCCAGTACGATGTGCGACCCGCTGGAATCAACTTCTATCACCTTGAGCCCAACACGGGAGAAGTTACAGGGTATGGCTCGAGGAAGTATCTAGTCATAGTGAGCCCAGAGTCAGCAATCTATGATTGTGAATGTTGCAAGTGGCATAGGGACAGCCTGCTTTGTTGCCATGTCTTGAAAATCTTCACGCACCTTGGCGTTAATGAGATACCTTCACACTACATCAAGCGCCGCTGGACGTAGAATGCAGTGCCAAGTGCGCGGCCGGCAAGTAACGAGGGCCCTCCACCGGACTTGCCCACTGAGTCAGAGAACCAGGTTCGGCAAGTGACTATGACAATGGATTTTGCAAAGCTAGCCAAGAAGGCAATGACGAGTGATGAGGCAGCCGCTGCAGTTAGGAGGCACATGAAAGCAGCGGATGTTGAGGTCACTAAGCTGAATAAACTAAGGAAGAAGAGGCTAAAGGCAGCCCGAGAAGCGGCTCGGGCTAGGGAAGCATCAAACGGTAATGCCCCAAGTGGTTCAGGCCAACCTCCTGCCCCCCCTGCCCCCCTGCTCCTATGGATCCACCTCGGTCAGTCACAAAAGGGCGCGTCCGCAGCAGGCGCTTCCAATCAGCAATAGAGCTTCACCCCAAGAAAAAGAACAAATGCAGCATCTGTGAATCAATCGAGCACACTGCTGCGACGTGTCTAGGGAAGCTGCTGTGATGGTTACCACATGAAGAAAATGACCCCCCTGGGCTTGCAAACTAGCTGAAGCAAAAAAAGCAACAAGTGTCCCCCCCCCTAGATGCAGCAACTGTCGCCTGGTTTTTGAGCAGATCTAGAAGGAAAATCAAGCAACTTATAGTTCAAAATAGCAAACTATGGATTTTTGTGTCCTGCATGAACTTGTTTTTAATTTATGTGTTTACCTAGCTTTAAATTCACAAAAGGGAGACATTGTGCCCGGGGAAGTTGCTGTGATGGGTGGAGAAAAGGACAACTTGAGTAGCAAAAAAGGGAGCACCTCTAAGCTTGTTTTTGAGCAGATGACAAAAGAAAACTCAAGCAACTGAAGTGTGTTTTTTGTCGTCGAGACTGTGATGAGCTTCATTATGGTTGGGATGTTTTTGAGGAACTTGTTTTGATTTATGTGTTTTAATTACTTTGAATTCATGAAAAAAAGTGGACACTTCTAGATGGATGCTTATCATTTGTGTACCTGGTTCTCGTTCACTTCTTGACCGGTTTGAGGATGTCCTGCCAGACAACCTTGTTCAGGTCACACTTTATCATCAAGATAGTCAAGAGCTTCCTTATGTTCGGTATGTCGTCTTGTCCGTAGTTTGGGAGCCACGTCCCATTCCACAGTAGTGCGTTCATCAATGCGAATATCCCACAGTCACCTCTGCAAAAACAAAAAAACACGAGGAAACTTGAGGTCATGAGAACACTTGGATAGAAAAAAACTATGTCTTAATACAACAATCATTGTAAGTTATTTAGTACTTACGATACAACTTGCTTGGGTGCATCAATGTCCTCAAGTGGGAACTTCTCCATCAAGATTGCCTGCTTCGGGTAGTGCTTGTCCCAAAGCATATGAACTGCTGCAACAATGCACCTTGCGACTTCATCCAACCTCTTGCTTTTCTTCAGTGTCCTTGACGAGTCAAACACCTCGAACCTTCTATCCCTCAGGTTGATGTTGAATAGCCAATAGTGATGAGCACCACTCACATTCCCTGGATCTAGGTTTTCAATGACAGGGATCATGACCTGAAAAAAAAGGAACAATCCTGAATTCAGCTACAACGAAAAGTCTGATATGTTCTATAGAAACAAAAAACAAGCACACACTTATGAAAATTCAGGCAACCCTATGTGTTCTTGGGACCAACTTTTGCTTGAATTGGTGTAAGAAAAATGAAAAAAGACAAAAACAAACAAAAGTAGTTATTTGGGAAACTATAAACACACAGAACGAACTTGCTTTACACCTCATGTTCAATCTGGCACTAGGGCCCCCAGAGTTCCTAGGCAGCTATGTGTTGCATTTCAGGCAACTTAGATACTAAAAGAACAAAGAAAGCAACATACAAAAATAGCTGGACCATATCCCAACTTATCAAAGCATAAGTTGTTTTTAGGCAACACAAAAAGGAGATTGTGAGCAACTAGCATATTAAAACAAAAGCAAAAGTGACATAAAAACTGCTGGAAAACATGGGCAACTTAGATGCTAAAAAACAAAAACAGACAACACATGGAACATACATTATCTTGCTCATCCAACCGGTTTGATGGTTTGAACCTGTCCTGCAGCTCATTTACATTGAGATCAATTCTTTGTAGCCAATTCTGTTAAGAGGAAACAGGTGAAGAGGAGAAAAATATCAGTACCAATCGAAAGGAATAAATCTGTAAAAAGAAGAAGTAATTGAACAAGTGTGGGCACTTACCGAAAACCTAAGAGGCATAATGACTTTCTTGGACCCCACCCGCCTGTTGAACATGATTGCCTCAATCCCCAACTCAAAGACATGAGTTTTCAGCCACCCGGTCTTCTTCATTGATTGAGCAAGCTCGTTCAATGTGCAATAATAACCGCGATAGTTTAAAATCTGTGGCCTGTAGAACAAGAAAGGTTCTTATTTAGCAACTGCAAAAAGAAAAAAAGATCATTTCATAAAGAAGGGAAAAAAAAGGTTGTTACTGGAAAAAACACACACGTTTTATCCTCCCCCTTCGACGTCCTTGCTGTCCCTCCTCCTCCTCCAAGCAACAGAACCATTGCATACAATCTGTTTACTTCTGCTGAGCAACTAAAGTCTTTTTTCACTTCTACATTCACATATGGTGACCTTTGTGATGGGGGGGCTTTGAGTATTCTCCTCTCGCGCTTCAGAGGAATGGGCTCACCCGAGCTGCTGGCAGCACCTTTGCTCGATTCCCCCTCACCGGTTTTTTTTGCGTCAACAGTTGGTGTACTGAAACCGGAAGGTGACAAGTGCCCTCCGCTCTCTGCTATTGCAGCACTTTTGACTGCCCCCTCGATGACATCATCGAAATCAAGGTTACCCCAGTCAATTCCCCACTCGATGTCTGCACTCGGTGATGCGTTTTCCACCCCCTTACACTCTGCTGCAGTGTACTCCTTGGTTTTATTTTCCTCCATTTCATCTATGCCGAGGTCAAAGGTTGGAGCTGGACAGTAATCATCCAAAACAGCACTTCCAGACTTTGATCTTTGCAGCGACGGTGCTGGTTGACCTAAATCAGACGCTCCTTCGTTTGATGTCAGATTCATGACAGGGGATGCCCGTATTATTGGTATGGTTCCAGCAGATTTACTTCTCGCGAGCGGTGGCGTCGATCCTGGGCTGATGCACTTTTCAAGCAGCTCGTTGATGCTCCGGATGTCGTCAACTGGGATTTCTTTGCCTTTTGCAGGGCATGCTTGCTTTGTGGGAACGGCCGGAGGCTTGTCACTTGATTGCGGTGCATTTGCTTCTGAAGTTGCCTGGATCAGCTCAGGAGTTGCTTCCTCCAGCACATCAGTTGCTTCCTCCAGCACAGCAGTTGCTCCTGTCTGTCTTGACTGCTGCCTAATGCTCGCTTCTCCTGCTGAACCTTTCCCTATATCCTTGTGCTGTCTAGTGACAACTCCAATGTCAACCGCTGACTCCGTACGTTGCTTGGGAGGATTTACTCCCTGCATGCTCACTGAAGTTGCTTGAAATTTCTGTTTAGTTGCTTCCAAATTGTCATCAGTTGCTCTCTTTTGCCTCTTTGCTGCTTGTTTCTGGTAAACCTTTGTTTTTGGAGCTGTTGCCACTTTCTGACTTGCCACTTCAACTATTGACCTCAGGACTGTCGAAGCTTGCTGAGTGCCTGTCATAGTTGCAGCACTCTGACCCGCCGCACCCTGGCCTGCTTCCGGGGACAGAGGGGTAGACTTAACTGCCTTGTGTGTTAATTTCTTAATGTTCTTCCTAACACCCCTTTCAGCTCCACCTGCAAGCCATGTTTCAACCTCACTTGGTGGTTGCGGAGCATCTGCAGTCACCTCAAGGCATAAATCCATCCCGGGGAGTTTTTCCTCAGTTGGCATCATGGGCACAGGGAAAAGAGGGATATCTCGGAGCTCATGGATGACCTGCTTCTGCTTGTACTGCGTGTCTCCAATCCTCACCACATCTGCAGCTGAAATAACAGGCCCGCTGTCTACCTCAAACGGCTCCTTCCGCATGTCCTTCTTAACAAAGCTGCTTTGAAAAAAACTGCCGGCGCTTTCGATGCTTCCTTGTGTGCTCTCAACAGACATCATTTGCACTGGTTGCTGTTGTTCCTTGCCAGTACGCTTGAGTTTCTCCATGATCTTACTTAGCGGCACCTCATCATCATCAATGCTGCCCCCGCGCCACCCCTGGTTTCGTGAACCATCCTCATCATGGCAGCCGCTGCCGCCGGGCTTGTCGGTGCTAGCGTTGCCGCCCGTGCCGCCATCATCCTTATCTTCATCCCCCTTCTTCCCTCCCCCACCATCTTCCTCCACCTCATCACCTTCATCCTCGCTATCTTCCTCCTCCTCTTTTTTCTCCTCTTCATGCTTTCCATCGTCCTCTTTCTCCTCTGCTTCCCCCTCTTTCTTTTCTACTTCATTCTCTTTTTCATTGCCCTGTTCCGCATTTCTCTCCTTGTCTTTGCTCTCTTCATCCTCCTCTTCCTCTTTACCATCCTCCTCCTCATGATGCTCTTCCTCTTCATCATCCTCCTCGTCGTCCTCTTCCTCCTCTTCACCACCATCTCCCCCGCCAACAGACCGCTGAGAGTTGTCAACGTCCATGTGCTCTGACTCATCATCAGCAGTTTCTGTTGCTGCTGGTGGGCTGCTGTATGAGGGAGGATCATCATCATAGTCATCGTCATCGTCGTCATCGTCATTGCTGACCCCCTCCTCATCCGAACTCTCCTCTTCAGGACTGTCCTCATCTTTCCCTTCCTCCTCTTCTTCTTCTTCCGAAGATTCAAATTCTTCCTCGTCCGATTCCTCCTCCTCTTCATCGGATAGCAAAAGTGTGTCCTTGCACCGAGTGCTACTGCCCCTTACTTTCTTCAGCTTTGCAATCTTCTGCTGTTTTGGACTTGCCGCTGCCCTTTTCTGCCTTTCCCTGCTCACTGATTGACGTGCGCTTGCGACCCTTGAAACACTTGTGGCTGCCGGTTCATCCTCCTCCTCGTCCAGCTTTCCCACGCCTTGAACAAACCTCCCCATTTGGACTGATATTTCAGAGCACATGTCATGCACCAGCAATGACAACTTCCTTTGTTTCTGCAAACACAAAAAAGCAACTGAATGAGGAGACTACATAACACAATGATGAACAAAAAAAAAGAGGCAGTGCGTTTCGTAGGAATTAACAAAAAAAGGGAACCAAAAATACATTGGGGTTGTAGGTTTGAGGAAGCCTCACAGCGACAAACTTCTGGATGTGATCCATGCTCCCAAAAAGGCTATCATATGCGCTCCTCGAGAACTCACCTTTGAGCTATTTTTGTTAAAAAAATGACATGTTAAAACAGTTAACAAAACATGATATAGGTGAAAAGGGGTGGCTGAGCAACTGCCTCCCTAACTTAGGGCAACACCAGCACTATTGATGGGCAACTGCATTTATGGACATCACAAAAACAGCAGCAGCTACAGTAAACTGATGAATGATCAACTACGAATATTGGCAATTGTAACTTCAAAAAAACCTCATGTAAAATATCACCACTTGGAGAAAAAAGAATGAGGATGATTACCATGCAAATTTTGATGCAGAAACTTTCATACATTAGCTAGAGCAACTAGCTCCCTAAAATTAGGCAACAGCATCCCTATAGGTGGGCAACTGCATAAAATAATTCATGCAACTACAAAAAAACTGATAAAAAAGGCAAATCCAACCCTTATTATTGGCAACTGTGTACTTAAAAAAAAAGGTTGGGCATTGGGTGATACACACGGTTATTTAAAAACAAAAACACAACATGCGCACTTTCATAAAACATGGGATCTGTGTGCATGCTGAACACACAACAATGAAAAAGGAAAGATAGGCTGAAAAAAATTATGTGCAGAGGAAAGTAAAGTAAAACTTACTCGCAACTTTCCATAAACGCCCTTCCTAATCCTGTCCTTCTTAATGACTGCCTTGATCAGACCATCATTCCATGCTTTGACCCTTGGAAAAACAGTTGGCGTGCTCTCATCCACATAATCCTTGTCGATTGTCCTGTAGTCCACATCAAGCGAGTCGAGATAAAGGAGCTGTTTCAAAAAAGGGAAAAACACATGTAAGTTGCAAAAAACCTATCCAACTTAATAATAATAAAAAAGGGTTAAAGAAAGAACACAATGAACCAAAAAAGGGGTGGGGGGGAGGTCTAGATCATTTTATCACTAGGTGAAAAAGGCAACAGCATATTGTGTTCTTCTTGTCTCCAAAACCCATGAAAGCAAGCCTAAGTTGGTCGACGACAAACTGGCAAACATTTGAGTTCACAATCTCACGTGGATTGAGCGCAGCTGAGTATGCGCGCGGGGACACGTTCAAGCTGGTGGTCGGTGCAAGAAAACAACTGAAAACAACGACAAGCCAGGCACTTAAGAACTTGTCATCTCCAACAGCTCCCAGCCCCTTTATCATTTCGCACCACTTGGTCACTCTTAGCGCGGGCCCTGAGGGGATGTTGAACATCTCATTGAACAACCTAACTATATCTGGATCCACTTCATACGCAACCTTCTTCTGCCCCCTTGGCAAGCCCCAATTCTTTCTACGCTTGCTGCATCAACTGGGATCTTCCCCCTATCTGGGATAACAAGCTGCGACAACTCAGGGTCATAACACTTCATGACAAACTTGACAACATCTCCCTTCATTGTTCTTGCGCCGATATCAAGCACGCCGGCAAAACTTATATCACCGATTGCATCCTTTTGTATATCCTCAAGGTCACTGTTTAAGACAAAAAGTCTTGAAGGTGATGCCCTGTTCCTCGGTGGTGGCCCACTGCTACCAATCTGCGTAAAAAAATGTACAGAAGAATTCATATTAAAAAAAGGGCAGAGGCTACAATTATATTAAACTGAGCAACCCACTGTATTAAAACTGAACAACCCACTATGCTAAACTAAAGCAACCCACTATGCTAAACTAAGCAACCCACACCATAATTTTAAAAAAAGCTGTGTTTGCTAAAAACTGAGCAACTAGAACTATATTGAACTGCAACTGCTAGTACTAAAGTAGGCAACTGCTATACTGCTATTCTGCTGCTTATCAACGATAGCAAAAATGTATACAAAATGACATGCTGATTAAGCATTACATATTTCAAAAAAGAAAGAATCAGATGTCTCCCTTCTTTCAAGTTTTTCATAAAAAAAATACCTCATCCCCAACTTTCTTCGCACGTTTCGGATGCCTCCCTCCTTCGTCACGAGGAGCGGAAACGGGTGCCCGTTTCCCCGCCCGACCACCCCGGGCAGAATTGGTGGCCCGTTTCCCCGCCAGACCACCCCGGACAGGATCCACAGCCGTCCTCCCACGCTTGCGTCCAACATTACTCTTTGCTGTTTGAGCCACCACCTCTTCTCCCTCATTTTCACCATCAGTTCTCCCCGCGGTCCTTTTGCTTGTCCGAGCCATTCTGTAAAACAAACACACCAAAAAAATGTCATTGCTGATCAAAAAAAAAAATACAAGCCCTGTAACCACAAGTTCTGCCTGTGGACAAAATGTCATTTGGGAGGGTGATAAAAAATGATCTCCATTTACTCCTACCCAGATATAACTCAACTGCTGAATGCTAGTACTTCCAGAAGCAACTAGGTGCTGAAAACTAGGCAACTACTCACTATTTTGTAGCAACTAGGAAAATGACAAAAAACAAAGCACATATTACTTCCTCATCACAAAAACAAAGCACATAAAACATCTTCATCACATAGCTAGACATCAAAAAACTCCTAAAAACAGTGGTTCGATTCACCATCTAGTTGCTGTTTGTAAATATCAATACAAGATGAGATATCATCACGAATAACTGGTCGGGCCAATATGATGATGGTAATGTCCTCATTCTATGGATCACAACACAGCACAACGCCATGGCCCTAGTAGACAAAACATTGAGCAAACTCCGAGCAAACAACACCTCATATATCCACAAAACAACACTACAAACAACTGCTTGTCCAGTATCAAAGCAATTGTTCGTGAAAAATTGAGCAACTCCCAATCAAATACACCTTTACATTATAAGCAACTCCGGACCAATTTCATAGCAACTGATGTTTATAAATTGAGCAACTCCAGAAAAATAACCCTATACATCCAGAACAACACTACACATTCACATTATGAGCAACTACGCCTTCACATAATGAGCAACTCCTGACCAATTTCGTATTATGAACAACTACGCCTTCAGATTATGAACCCCCAGTCCCCCCACCGTTCCCCAACCCAGCACAGCCATGGACGCCGCCAGGCCGGCGCGCGCGGTGACAGGGAAGGAGCACTGCGACCAGCGCTTGTTCCGCCGCGCCTCGGGGCGCCACGCGCCGCCCTGGCAGTTGAGTGCCCGAACCTCACTGAACCGAGCACAGCCATGGCCCCCGCACCCAACCCAGCCCCGCCGTAGCCCCGCCGTGCACAGGATGCCTCGCGCTCGCCCCTCCTTCCACAAAACGGAGAATCCCCTTCCGACACCCTAACCCTAGCCCGCCATGCCAACCAAATCCGACGAGGGATACGCTGGGAAGATGCGGGATTACCTCCACCAGTCGCCGACGGCGCGCCGCGGCCGCGAATGACCTCCCGCACCGGCAAAAGCTCGCCGAACCCACGGGCGGAACGCCGCGCTCGTCGTCGTCGAAAGGGAGAGGAGAGCGGAGAAAGGGAGAGGAGGGCAGCGGGGCAGTTCGAGGAAGAGCGGAGAGGATTCGAACCAGGTTGCAGGCGGTTTCGCCTGAAATTAATGCGCCGGGCCCACCACTACCGCTCCCCTCGCGTCGCACACGGCGCGGATCGGACGATGGAGCTGCGTGCGCTCGCGACGTCCATCCGGCGCAGCTGCACTTATTAGCATTTAGGATATTGCATACACAGAAATAAGTATTGAATTGGGCATTGGATTACTTTACCCCAGGTGCTGAAAATGTACGCATGTTTACTCATATGTAATGTAATCGGTGAATGGTAATGTGTGTGTAACAGCAGTTTATTGGACAGTGAGACATTTTAGTTGTAGTCAGAACAGTACAGTTATAATCATTGTAGGCTATTCATTCATTCACGGATTGCCAGTCTTTCAGTCAGGAGCTGCTGGCCTTCCAGGAGCACCGCACCTCCACGCTTGTGCGCGCCGAGCTGGATGCCCTCGCCGCCCCCCTATGCCTGGCTCGTTGCTCCCTGTCCAGGTCCATGAATACCGATTGATTCGTCCCTACATAAGAGAAAGCACGGATCCGTAAAGTGTTGTATGGATTGATTCCAACATGGACCTGGTTTAGAAACTCTTTCTTGTATGGCATACACGAAACCTGTCCAATTCCAGAAAAAAAGAAAAGGATTCAAGGTACAGGTGCTCTCACGTTGATCGATGCATTCGCAACGTTTGTGTCTAATCCACTTGTCCTAATGATCGATGCCATGCCTACTGGTCGTACTATGCAACTCGACATCTAAAATATTTAGTACCCAGTCCGGCATGCCCATGCCCGACGACAAGGCCAACAATGGGGTCAGTGCTCCTCCTCTTGCTCATTAGCCCTTTTCTGAATGCCTGCCATTACTTGCGATTGCTGGCCTATGAAAACAGTGATTAGTCTTGTACATTTCCTGTCTTTGAAAACAGTTAAACATGTTTCCTTTTGTGGGTGTGCATTTTTAATTTTTTGTAACATGCTTCCTGTGGAAGTCCTTTTTTTTTTTGTAATGTGCCGTGAGCTAATAGTATATAAAGGGTTCCCATCCTCCATGGTTTGCACTAATAAGCACATTTGCAATATACAAATATGTTTGATTTTTTGTTGTTGCAAATGCTGGATTAAATTCTAGTTCTTCAAAGGCATTCTACATATTGAGATAATTCCATATGTTTCTTGTAAATTAATCTGTTTGTATGAGTATATACATGCTTAATTTTAAATTTTATGTCAATCCATGTGGAGAGTACATTTGCTATTATTAGGAGTTTAAATGATGATGTGATTGTGTCTCGGTACTGATCTTGAATTTCTGTTAGTCTAATTAGCTGAAATCTTTTTGAGCAGGCAGAAGGTGGCGGAGGCCGTGGATGGGAATTGGTGCAAGCATTGCGCCTGCAAGAAGTGCAGATGCTTCAATCTGTAAGGAGCCCCTGTTTTTTCTATTATTTGTTCATTGCATCACCATCAGATCAGTATGTGTGTTTAATCTTAACTAACTTGACATACTAGTAAATCTTTGCTATCATTATCGGCAAGTTTTAACTTGTAACTACAACTTTGATCTTTGTAGGTTCGAACGGTCATAGCAACATGGCAGCAGCGGCAGTCTCGGTTCTATGAGCAGCAGTGGCAGTCGGTTCTATGAGCAGCAGCAGCAGGATGATGCATTTGTTTTCGGCATGCGTTGATAATGTAATAGTTTTAGCAGATATATTTTATTTGTCCCTCGCCAGCTGCGACGACCTTCGGAGTCCCAGATCTTCTCCACCGATAAGGTGCGTCGGTGCCTTGCTATTGGTGCCAATGGATCCTTCTCTTATTAGATCTATTGGTTTTCGTGGTGCTTGGACTGGGATTGGGCTGGTCTGCAGATGAGGCCCACAGCAAAGCTCGGGGAGGTGGTCATGGCGGACCAGAAGCTGGCCAAGATCGACACCTTCTTCGCCATCCTAGCGCCACCACGGACCCCCTTCCACTAGTCCTTTCTCTCCTCCTAAAGCTAAGGTTTGACTTCCTGGAAGCGCGCTCTACATCTCCTCTGTTTGTATATGTGCTTTGCAATTGAACTTGTGTGATTTCCTGTGGATGTAATGGTGTTGGCTGTGGATGTATAATCTGCCCGTTGTCTTGCTTTTGCACTTTGGCAATGAAGCTTGCCCCTGACTATGCTACCTGTGCATGATTTTCCACTTGATGCTTAGAGGTTTAACTGGAATTTATAAAACGCTCGGCTATGCAATGTGTGTTCTTGTGTTAAAACTGGGATGTGCAGCAAGATAACAAAAATTGTGTAGATGTCAGGTTCACTTATTCATGCCATTTGATCATATATAGTAGAAGGGTTGCCTACACAAGCACAGTCCTGTAGAGATTTATATCAACCTTGAGCACTACGTGCTAGCATGTATGTACATTTGATTGTGGACTGGCAGGTTTACATGGATATCTCGGAATATTAAGGACCTTATTCCTGATAGCATAGAACTATTGTGTGTGCTGCTCTGAATACGAGTGCTTTGTTGCATGCTTGTGTCTTGAATAAAGGGATAGATTTGAGAGGCATGCACTTTGGGACCTAAAATGAGGCATCTGCAATTTTGCAGTCCTGTGCCTTTTTTAATTCAAGATGTTGTTGATCTGTGCCCGACATAGTTCTGAAGCTGTACTGTTGCATGTACTTTTCAGGCTGCTATGGAAAAACTTTGAGAAGAAGCTCGCGTGGTGTCAGATTGCGTGCCATGGATGGAGAGGTTTGTGCTTGATTCTTGGTGTAGAATGATACATCATTGGCTGTAGATCAAAATACAGAAATGATCTTGAGAAAGCTGGTGAGCTTTGTGTTGTACAAGTATATACTGGTATAATCTGTATTAGAGAACGTCAACTTGTCTTTTTGATTGGGTAAAACTTGACTTTTTGGCACGTCCCTCCCCAGCTGCCTGCTATATATTCTATTCAGTTGAGCAGTGGGATCTGCTCGCCTGCACGGGCTGGAGGCGGGCCATGACCCTTCCCCACTAGTAGAAAACAGGGCTTTGGTCCAGGCCAGATAAGAGCATTAGTCCCGGTTCTGCTATGAACCGGGATCAATGGGTGCATCAGTCCCGGTTCGTGAGGCCAGGGCGCCGGCCGGGCCACGGCAGGACCCCTTTGGTCCCGGTTCCAGACACGAACCGCGACTAAAGGGCCTCGCTCCTGGCGTAGCCCCTTTAGTCCCGGTTGGTGCCCCCCCCCCCCCCCATCTCCTCTGTTTTTTGGCCGTCGAAGGGTGGGAGGTTTGTGCTGCTCTGTTCTCACCTTCTATGCACACATGAGGTGTTTGATGAAATGCCCGAGCCACACTTAAGCTTTGTCCTCTCCAAGCTCGACCTCGAAGCTCCATTTTCCCCCAGATTTGTCAAGGTTTGGCGGTGCACCAACTACACAAGTGTTCTAAAAGGTTAGCAACTTCATCGTTTCATCTCTCACTGCTAGTTTAGCTCATTTCAAATGTTGTAGAAGTAGAGTGGTTTGTGGGTTTTAGTGGAGGAGTGTATGTGGGAGTTCTTTTGATTTAGATGCACAATTTGAGCTGAAATTAACTTCTTAGAGTCTGCACATGTGTAGGGTGCCGTCCCCGTCCCTGTCCTCACCGCCGTCGATCGCCCGCGCCGATCTCGTCGCCGGCACCACCGTGGTGAGCCTCTTGTTCTTATTTTCTTTTTAAAAGAAAAAATTTCTTACTTGTATGATTTAGATAGATACTTGTATAATTTTCTTACTTTTATTATTGTTTGTTATTATATAGTGCCATGACTTTGGTATCCGCCCCCGTCGGCCCTCGTCCTGTCTATGATTCGGATGTGGTATATTATCTTTTATTATGATTTGTTTCATTTAGTGTTTATGACAATTATGCCGACCAACGTGACATAGATGTTTTTATCTAGGAGGTATGTGAACCGGAAATTCCAACCGACCCTCTTGTCGAGAGGTTAAATTTAGTTGAAAAAGAAAACAATTACTTGAAGAAAAAATTGAAAAGAATTGAGGAGGAGAAGATGGAATTGGAATTGCATGTTGCCGATGTCGTCGATGATCACAAGATCAAGATGGATGCAATGCGCTTGAAGATTAGAAAGATTAGAAAATATGCCATTCATAATAAGGCTTGGTATCATTATGCCGTTGGATCAATTGTTACCTTAGTTGCGATTATGATCGCATTTGTTGTTGTTTTTCATAGTTTCAATGTATGTTTTAATTAGATGCTCTAGAGAGCTATATGTTGTTCTATGAGAACTATATATGTATGAACTTTATGTATTTATTTTTTCAGTAATAACATTTGATCACTACTGTACTTTGGTTTTAATGTGATGATGAACTTGTATTAATTTGGTCACTTCTCTATTCATGATGTTCTGTAATGGTTTTTGATACACTTAATTATATAATGCACGCAGATGAACCGACAATGGATGTACGGTGACCGACGCACCTCCGAGTATATCTTGAGGGCCTGCATAAATTTTTCGAAGTGGCTGAGGCAAACAAGCAGAATGGTTTTATGTATTGTCCATGCCTTGTCTGTGAGAATACGAAGGATTACTCTAACTTGAAAACCCTTCACGTCCACCTGCTTGAGAAGGGTTTCATGCCACACTATAATGTTTGGACCAAGCACGGAGAAAGAGGGGTTATGATGGAAGACAACGAAGAAGAAGAGGATGATGACAACTATCCCCCTGAATACGGTGATACTGCAACGGGGGAAGCTGAAGATCAAGAGGAACCAGACGATGTGCCCGATGATGATCTTCGCCGGGTCATTGTTGATGCAAAGAGACATTGCCAAAGTGAAAGGGAAAAGTTGAAGTTCGATCGCATGTTAGAGGATCACAAAAAAGGGTTGTACCCAAATTGCGAAGATGACAACACAAAGCTCGGTACCACACTGGAATTGCTGCAATGGAAGGCAGACAATGGTGTATCTGACAACGGATTTGGGAAGCTACTGAAAATAATGAAGAAGAAGCTTCCAAAGGATAATGAATTACCCGACAGTACGTACGAAGCAAAGAAGGTTCTCTGCCCTCTAGGATTGGAGGTGCAGAAGATACATGCATGCCCTAATGACTGCATCCTCTACCGCGGTGAGTACGAGGATTTGAACGCATGCCCGGTATGCGGTGCATTGCGGTATAAGATCAGATGAGATGACCCTGGTGATGTTGAGGGCGAGCGCCCCAGGAAGAGGGTTCCTGCCAAGGTGATGTGGTATGCTCCTATAATACCACAGCTGAAACGTCTGTTCAGAAACAAAGAGCATGCCAAGATGATGCGATGGCACAAGGAAGACCGTAAGAAAGACGGGAAGTTGAGAGCACCCGCTGACGGGTCGCAGTGGAGAAAAATCGAGAGAAGGTGGGGGGACTTTGCAGGTGACACAAGGAACGTATGGTTTGATTTAAGTGCAGATGGCATTAATCCTTTTGTGGAGCAGAGCAGCAATCATAGCACCTGGCCCGTGAGTCTATGTATCTATAACCTTCCTCATTGGTTGTGCATGAAGCGGAAGTTCATTATGATGCCAGTGCTCATCCAAGGCCCTAAGCAACCCGGCAACGACATTGATGTGTACCTAAGGCCATTAGTTGAAGAACTTTTACAGCTGTGGAATGGAAAAGGTGTACATGTGTGGGATCAGCACAAACAGGAGGAATTTGACCTACATGCGTTGCTGTGTGTAACCATCAATGATTGGCCTGCTCTTAGTAACCTTTCAGGACAGACAAACAAGGGATACCACGCATGCATGCACTGTTTAGATGATACCGAAAGTATATATTTGGACAAATGCAGAAAGAATGTGTACCTGGGACATCGTCGATTTCTTTCGACCAACCATCTCTTAAGAAAGAAAGGCAAGCATTTCAAAGGTGAGGCAGATCACCGCCCTCCATACTGGTGATGCCATACTTGATATGGTCAAGGATTTACAAGTAATCTATGGAAAGGGTCCTGGCGGACAATCTGTTCCGAAAGACGCTGAGGGATGCGTACCCATGTGGAAGAAGAAATCTATATTTTGGGACCTACGCTATTGGAAAGACCTAGAGGTCCGCTCTGCAGTCGACGTGATGCACGTGACGAAGAATCTTTGCGTGAACCTGCTAGGCTTCTTGGGCGTGTATGGGAAGACAAAAGATACACCGGAGGCACGGGAGGACCAGCAACGTGTGCACGAAAAAGACGGCATGCATCCAAAGCAGTATGAAGGTCCTGCCAGCTACGCTCTTACCAAAGAAGAGAAGGAAATCTTCTTTGAATGCCTGCTCAGTATGAAGGTCCCGTCTGGCTTCTCGTCGAATATAAAGGGAATAATAAATATGGCAGAGAAAAAGTTCCAGAACCTAAAGTCTCATGACTGCCACGTGATTATGACGCAACTGCTTCCGGTTGCATTGAGGGGGCTTCTACCGGAAAATGTTCGATTAGCCATTGTGAAGCTATGTGCATTCCTCAATGCAATCTCTCAGAAGGTAATCGATCCAGAAATCCTACCAAGGTTAAAGAATGATTTGGTGCAATGTCTTGTCAGTTTCGAGCTGGTGTTCCCACCATCCTTCTTCAATATCATGACGCACGTCCTAGTTCATCTAGTCGACGAGATTGCCATTCTGGGTCCTGTATTTCTACACAATATGTTCCCCTTTGAGAGGTTCATGGGAGTCTTAAAGAAATATGTTTGTAACCGTGCTAGGCCAGAAGGAAGCATCTCCATGGGCCGGCAAACAGAGGAGGTCATTGGGTTTTGTGTTGACTTCATTCTGACCTTAAGCCGATTGGTCTCCCTCAATCGCGGTATGAGGGGAGACTGACTGGAAAAGGCACGCTAGGAGCGGATTCAATAATATGTAGGGACGGGCATTCTTGGGCTCAAGCACACTACACAGTTCCACAGAATTCTACCATGGTGATGCCGTATGTCAATGAACACAAGAATATTCTGCGCTCCAAACACCCGGAGCAGTGTGACGACTGGATTACATGTGAACACATCAGGACTTTCGGCAGTTGGTTGCAAACACATCTCATGGGTGACAACATTGTTGGAGATGAGCTGTACTCGTTCGCCAGGACACCATCTTCGATTGTATTGACTTACCAAGGGTACGCGATAAATGGGAATACATTTTACACGATCGCCCAAAATCAAAAGAGCACCAACCAAAACAGTGTTGTCCGCTTTGATGCAGCAACCAACAGGGGAAAGGACACATATTATGGTTACATAGTGGACATATGGGAACTTGACTATGGACATGATTTTAAGGTCCCTTTGTTTCGGTGCAAATGGGTCAATCTGTCAGGAGGCGGGGTACGGGTAGACCCGCAGTATGGAATGACAATAGTGGATCTCAACAATCTTGGGTACACAGACGAACCATTCGTCCTAGCCAATGATGTGGCACATGTTTTCTATGTGAAGGACATGTCTACCAAACCGAGAAAAAGAAAAGATAAGGAAGCGAATACATCATACAATGAGCCAAAGCGCCACATAGTTCTTTCAGGGAAAAGAGACATTGTGGGAGTGGAGGGCAAGACAGACATGTCTGAAGATTATGAAAAGTTTCATGAAATTCCTCCCTTCAAAGTGAAGGCTGACCCAAGCAGCCTGTTAAACGATGAAGATTATCCATGGTTACGGCGCAATAAGCAAGGGACACACGCGAAGAAAAAGTGAAGACTTTGTCTCCACAACTATTCTGATGATGGCTTTGATCTAGAATATCACTGCAGTTACATGTCAAGAAATGAAATGCCTTTTGTAACATATGAGTTTTCGTCCGAAACCGTGATACTTCCAAAGAGAATGTCCATTTTGTACACGAAGTGCATGCAGGTTTTGCCGTAACGCTCTCAACTTTTTAGCACATGCTATGTGGGTGAAATGATGATACCATGCCAAGTTTCAACCTTTTCAGAGTTCATTTGTACTGCTTTTCAATTTCAGGGTCATTTAGCTAAAAAATCAGTAAATGCATGAAAAATAGCAAATGAAGTCAGAAAGGGTTGAAAATTGATGATGTGGCTTTGAATGGTGCATGTTGAACGCACAAAAAGTCTGGAGTTCAAATAAGTCTAAAAAATATGAAATGCCTTCATAACACATGAGTTTTCGTCCGAAACCCTGATAATTCGAAAGAGATTGTCCAGTTTGTACACGTAGTGCATCCAGTTTTTCCGTAACCCTCTCAACTTTTTAGCACATGCTATGTGGGTGAAATGATGATACCATGCTAAGTTTCAACCTGTTCAGAGTTCATTTGTAGTGCTTTTCAATTTCAGGGTCATTTAGCTCAAAGAATGAACTAATAGCAAAAAGAATGAACTAAAAAGCTTTTATAAAACTCTAATAGCAAAAAGAATGAACTAAAAAGCTTTTATAAAACTGTAATAGCAAAAAGAATGAACTAAAAAGAATCAATTTTTTTTTGTTATGATCAACTAAAACAAAACTATTATATTCTTCAAGAGCAAAAAGAAACAACTAAAAAGTTTTTATAAACCTCTAGTTATTATAAAAGTATTTTTGAAACTAAAATTATATAAAATTTATGCAACTAAAATTATCAAAGTATTTTTTGTCAAAACTTTAATAGAAAAAATAATTTTCATAAAGTATTTTTTGTTAGAAACTTTAATAGCAAACTAAAATAACAAAATCTGTTTTTGATTCAAACACCCATTTAAAATAACCTAAAAATTACCAAATTGAATATAATGATATAACACACTAATATTAAACAGCAGGAAAAAGAATCACTCAAAAATCTATTTTTAAAGTAAAGTTATTCACAAACTAGTGATTCACACAAATTTCAAAGAAATCAAATTTAAACTATTCAAATTTGAAAACTACTGGCACTAACAGAAAGTTTATAATTTTTGTGACCTAAAGCAAAAAGAATCACTCAAAAACTCTAAGTATTTAGCTGTAAGTAGAAACAAAAGAAAATAAATAAAGCAAAAAACAAAACAAAAATACTGGAAAAGACCTTTAGTCCCGGTTGCTACCACAAACCGGGACTAAAAAGTAAAATAAAAATAAAAATATGCCGCCTACTGGTCCACCACGGCCTGCATACGACTAGAAACCCAACACGCTAGTTGGGCCAGGATGCAGGCCCGCAGCAGGCCCAGTAGGCCCACAGGCAGAGAGAGGGCGTTTAGGCCCGTAGGCCTGCATAAGAGAGGAGCTCGAGAGGGCTGGCGCAGCCGCGCTTATAAACCACTCTCGACGCCTCTGAGCTAGCGTGGTGGGACTAAACATCCACCCGCCCGATGCCGTGCCAGCCGCAGCCATTTAGTCCCGGTTGGTGGCACCAACCGGGACTAAAGGCCCCCCTTTAGTCCCGGTTGCAGCCACCAACCGGGACTAATCTTTAGTCCCGGTTGGTGGCTGCAACCGGGACTAAAGGGGGTCCTTTAGTCCCGGTTGCAGCCACCAACCGGGACTAAAGGTGGGGCTATATAAGCCAACACTTAGGAAATTTTCCCCAAATCTCACTTCTTCTTCCCCCGACGCCGCCAGGCTGCTCCGCCCGCTCCTCGTTGCCGCCGAGCCCTGCCCCCGACGCCGCCAGGCTGCTCCGCCCGCTCCTCGTTGCCGCCGAGCCCTGCCCCCGATGCCGCCAGGCTGCTCCGCCCGCTCCTCGTCGCCGTCCCTGCCTTGACCCCGACGCCGGCCGCCACTCCCTGCCCTGACGCCGCCGAGCCCTGCCCCGACGCCCGCGCCCGCTTTCCTGCCCCGATGCCACCCCCAGTGACCTCCGCCCCCTTCCCCTGCGCTGCCGCCGCCGCCGCCGCCCCTGCCCCTGCCCTGCGCCCCGTCGCCGCCCCTGCCCTGCTGCTTAGCCGCCGCCGCCGCCCCTGTGCTCTCTGCTAGCCACACTTAGCATTTTTTTTGTTCTTAAAATTTTTTATGTTCATAGATTTTTTTTGTCCATATATGTATGTATGTATGGATGGATGTATATAGAAAATGTTGATATGATGATTTTTTTTTGTTCATAGAATTTTTTTTGTTCATAGATTTTTTATGTTCATAGATTTTTTTTGTCCATTATTGTATGTATGTATGGATGGATGGATGGATTGATGTATATAGAAAGATGCTTACTGTATGTAGATGTATGTATGTATGTTTATGTATGTATGTATATGTAGATGTATATGTATATGTATGTATGTATATGTAGATGCTTAGTGTATATATATGTATGTAGATGTATATGTCTGTATGTATACTTTAGTATGTAGATGTATATGTATATCATAGCAAAAAAAAAGATGTATTCCCGGAAGTTATCCCCCTTCAGCTATATCGTGTAGTGCCGCGTTAGAACACCCCTAACTCTCTCGGGAATTCAACATATCCCCGATAACTTCGACATGAGGGGGGGTCGTTAAAACATAACCCCGATAACTTCGACATGAGGGGGCCGGGGGGGTGTTCGTTAAAACATAACCCCCTAGAAGAAAGAGCGTTGTCGATCTACCCCCTCCCGCCCCTACCCGTAATTGTTATGTATAATACTATATATTGGCGTCTAATTCACCGGTCTTACCTCAGTGAACCGAAGGGACTTTATTTATTCGGTAGGCGGCCGACTTAGGTCAATGTGGTAGAATGGATAGTTCGATCTCCTGCATAGCGATTATTTTTTCTAAAGTGTCCTCTCCTGAAAGTATAACCCCGATAACTTCGACATGAGGGGGGACGTCGGACATGCATGAGAGAGGCGGTCCGCAAAGTATAACCCCCGATAACTTTGCATCATGTTTGCGACTAATCCATTGCTCATATATGCATATGATTCCTTGTTGTGATTAGCTAGGTCTATGTTTGCCACTAATCCATCTCTCATGGTTGTATATTGCCATGTTGTAACATTTGCAGAAACTATGGACAGAGACTTAGAAAAAGAAGAGTTGTTGGGGGATATAATCCGCGACGGAGGTGATATCACCTTGTCGTTTCTCAACGACACCGATGGTCAGGAAAGAGAGGATGACGGCTCCGGTGATCCAATGGAGGAGGAAGGAGATCATGACGGCTCCGGTGACCGAATGGAGGAGGAAGGAGATCATGACGGCTCCGGTGACCGAACGGAGGAGGGAGCCTTAACTGTTGCAAAGTCCGGCGAGGTATATATACCTATATTAATTAAGCCTCTGCTGACTTGATGCATTAATTGTTTCGTATGTACATATATTAACGCTTCTTTCTTCTTTTAATTAGCCCTCCGGATCGAGCCAAACTTCCGTAAGGAGACGAGGCCCGAAGAAAAGGTTGCGCCAGGATGAAAGGTTCACGATCGAAGAAGTCGGTCGAGATGGCCAACCGATTGCTCCCAAGCGGAGCAGGGACACATTATACATCAGTGCGGAGTGGTTGTTAGGGACATCGTCCCGATCAGCATCCAAGAATGGAATAAGAAGAAGGACCCTGAAGTTTCTTATGTCCAGGATAGACAGAAAGATGATCTTTGGGCCTCGCTGATGACAAATTTCAGCCTACCACCAGAGGCGGATCCGAATAAGGTCAAGGCGTTTGCTCTTAAGAAGATGGCAGAACTATTCAAGAACTGGAAGAAATATTTGAACAAAAAGTTTGTCGAGAAAGACAAGACTCCATAATTCACCGGTCCATATGAGAAGATAAAAGAACACTGGCCCGCATTTGTGGCCTACAAGAAATCGGACAAGGGCAAGCAAAGGTCAGCGACAAATAAGCTAAATGCTGCAAAGAAGAAGTATCACCATGTTATGGGGTCAGGTGGCTACAGCAAAGCCCGGCCTACGTGGGACAAAGCTGAGCAAGACCTGCTTGCTAAAGGGGCTGGAGCTTGACTACCCTACAGGTGAAGGGGATAATCTTCTGGAAAATGCCTTAAGGAGTACCTGCCTATGGAGAAAGGAGAACATCAAGCTTCCAAACTAGACGCCGCCTCAGCAGAGTCAGCCAGAGGAGGCCCCTCAGCAGACTCCGCTGCCTCATTCGTCTCCGGCGCGTCAGCTGTCTCCGCCGCCTCAGTTGTCTCCGTCGCGTCAGCCGACTCCGGCGGAGGAGGCCCCTCAGCAGAATCCTCCTTCGCCTCCTCTGCGGCGTCAGCGGACTCCGCCTCCTACGCCGCGTCAGGAATCTCCGCCTCCTCCGCCGCGTCAGCGAACTCCGCCTCGTCAGCAAGGGCAGACGAGAGCCGCCGCCGCTCCGGCGGCTAGCAGTACAATAGGTGGTGGGAAGAAATTCAAATTTGGTCCAACCCTCAGGGTTCCTCCAAAGTTACCATATGAGAGGACTGACGAGGAAAACAAGGACATCAATGCTCCTGAAATGCAGGCCCATTTTGCATGGAAAGTTCCACCTCCGAAGGAAAAAATAGATCCGGTAAAGGCGAATCGCACTCTGGATGCCCTTACGCGACCACCTTCGCCTCCGCCGCTATCAAACTATGACCGCATTATTGGAAAGACATATGACAAAGCTATGAATCGGTCGAGAAGTAAGAGTACTGGTGCAAGAAGTGTGAAAACAATTCCCCAGCTCGGCGAACAGGAAAAGCAATCGTGCCACCCGCTCAAGGTGTTTACCGATACCCCGGGGGTAGCGGCTGTTGCTCCTGGTTTCAATCCTGGTGATTACCTAGGCGATGATGTACATTTTGAAATCGCTAAGCCGGTAGACACCTTTAAATACCAGCACGAGAAGCGTCTCGTCAGAAGTGATGATCTGGAACGAGATCTACCAACGATGATGCGAACATTACATAAATGGTACTTGGAAACCTGCAAGGATGGGACGGGCAGTATCTTGGTGGGAATTAAGGATAAGCACGACTTCATTGGAGTCGACTCGATCTTCGTTGAATTTGACGAACTCTTTCAGTTATACAATCAAGCCGCCCTCGACAAAAGTCTCGTGGCTTGTTATTGTCTGTAAGTATTATTTCTGTAATTAAGTATCTAGCTCAGCTCATTCATTGCATGCATATAATTATCCTCACTATATTATGCAGATTGAAGATCGTCGAATTTTAAAAAGGACAAATCTATGACATTGGGTTCATTAACCCAAATATCATAAATGAATGGTCGGTACAGAAGATCCCCGAGGAGACTGAGAAAATCTTGCTCAGCTCGTTCCTTCGACACCAAAACAAAAGGGAAATACTCTTTCCTTACAACTTCAAGTGAGTGTTACTGTCTTCTGCATATTCTGTTTCGCTGACTCGAGGTTAAGTGTAATTGATGAGTTATGCGTGCGTAGGTTCCACTTTATTCTGCTAGCCATTCAGCTTGACGAGGGAGCAGTAACTGTCTTGGACTCGAGACGTAAAGAGGCTACGGAGTATGCGGACATGATTGAAATGCTCCAGAAGTTAGTTCAATCATTATCGCACTATATCGACAACTTTCGTTCATTTCCTGATATCAAGTAATCATTTTCTTTGCCGGGCAGGGTTTGGAAAAAGTTCATCACGCGGGTTAATGGTGAATGGAGACCGGAGCTGCGATTTAAACAACCCAGAGTAAGTAGTACTAGCTAGTTCCGCGCATCTCTCATTGATTCTAGTTTCAATACCATTATCATGGTTGATTATCATTTTGATTGAACTCTATTCTCGTAAAGTGCATGTGGCAGGAACCCGGAACTGAGTTATGTGGATACTACGTTTGCGAGTTCATTCACCAAAAGACCACCGAGAGGGGCTTCACTAAACAACAATTTGAAGTACGTAAACAATATTCATAATTTTATTTTATCACCATCAATTGTGTTGATTTCATTCATATATATATATATATATATATATATATATATATATATATATATATATATATATATATATATTGACCCCCCTTCTTTAAATTAGACCATGCAGAAGTGGAACGTACTCCTACCAGCTGATCGCCTACGCGCAATTCAAGAGGAGTTGGCGGGATTCTTTGTTGACCACGTCATTCCTAAAGACGGAAAATGCCATCGGGAATTGCAAACCTGTTGAATAGATATATGCGTCAACGTGTACTATCTGTAGTAGCATCGAATAGATATACGAAAACTTGTTGTTCGACCAACAAGCACGGAGAAAGAGAGGTCACTTCTCTCTATATATTGATCATGCATGACGATGTTGTGTAATTAATGGTTCCTTCATTGCTTACTAGCTAGCGTCGAGTTCTCTCTATATGTAGTAGCTAGCGTCGACCAAGCACGGAGAAAGAGAGGTCACTTCTCTCTATTAGCTAGCTAACATAATATGAAACCCCTAAACCCTCCAAAACCCCTAAACCCCCCCTTTCAAAAAAAAAAAACCCAGCGCCTGCGAGCTGCTGACGCGTGGCTGCCTTTTGGTCCCGGTTGGTGTTACCAACCGGGACTAAAGGTCCTCCTGCCTGAGTGCTGCGCAGCGGCCACGTGGAGACCCTTTAGTCCCGGTTGGTGTTACCAACCGGGACTAAAGGTCCTCCTGCATGGGCGCCCCACAGCGGCCACGTGGAGCACCTTTGGTCCCGGTTCGTAGGCCAACCGGGACTAAAGGTTTTAGGCATTAGTCCCGATCGTTTTGTCTTGGTTCCAGAACCGGGACTAAAGGCCCTCTGGAACCGGGACAAAAGCCCTGTTTTGTACCAGTGCCCTCTTCCGGCCGCGCCACTCGGCGCATTACAAGAAGCCCCTGCCTAGAGTGTCGGTTCTCCAGTGAGCCGGCCAGACACTATTCAGGTACACACACACTCATGTGTTCTCTCTTATTTTCGATCTTGTTTCATGCATTTGTCATAGTATATGCATGGTACACACACAAATGAGACCCTGGGTGATTAAATACTCTGTTAAGTACTATCTGAATAATCGCAAAGAAATTGCATACACATCTATATGTAGAGCAATGACCAAGTTCATCCCTCCCCCCGGTGTGCCAAATTGCCTGATCTTCTTACTTCATCCATCATGCTTCCATTTAATCAGTTGTATCATCTTTTTCTGTGCTGTGTGTAGGTTTGGTTGTTGCAAGATGACGGCGACGTCTTGCTGCCGTCGACAGCCGTCATTGCCAAAGGTTCAGGTGTTTGCTTGCCAAGATTGTGGTTGTGTGTTTTTCCATGAATAAATTGGTGCTGGTTTGATGCTGCGTTTGTGTGTGCACACCTGATTAATTATTTTCCGGTGAAGAATGATACTGCATGTCATGTGTGTGGTTTGATTTGGTCTGCTGTTCAGAACTGCTGCTGTTACAAGTGTGCTTGTAGTAACAAGGAGGGTTTGATCGATGTGCCCGTGGGTGTGTTGTGTCTACCACATACGGCCACACAACCCCGGCCATTTGTTGTGAGCGTGACGAGAGTGGTGCTTGCGAAAGACAGTAGTGAAACAACAAAGTTGTTAATTTGTGTGTGATTGGTTCAGCTTCAGCAGCAGCATGCGTTTTGCTTGATGTAATCAATCAATTCTTGATTGATTTGCCGGTGTGCTATATATGTAAGTATGCATCGAGAGGTTAGTTTACTTGCTTTTGGCATAATTGCGTCATTATGCCTGGGCTGTCAGGGCTCTCAGCCACATGGATAGTTCAATGGCTACTAGCTAATAGCGAAATCTGGCAACCCTGATCACGTAGGATCCAGCTCACCAAAAGTAGACACACTCTCATAACTAAGTACTATAATACCCCTCATAGCTTACGATGGAATAAATGGGAGTGGGACTTCGATTGATCCAAAAAATATTGATGTGCATTGCATGGCGTCCTGAACGTGGGCACTATTTCATCAGGTGGAAATAGCTGGACGGCTGAAGGTAGCTTTATTATTTTCTTGCAACCAGAACCGGAACAAAATTCTTCTTTTTAGTCTGGGTCCTGGTGTCTTTTCCTCGTCGACGCTAGAGGCCATATCAGGGTTTTTTTTCTTCTGCTAATCGAAACACGCCTGCCACCACCGTCTCCTTTCCCTTCCCCAGTGCACGCAAGCTACGCACCGGCTGGGCCTTTCGTCTTCTCTAGGTCCCACGCTCCATGCCTAACGCACCGCCGTGGCCTTGCTGTCCTGTGAGCATGTATGAGTGCCGGCCATGCCTGGATTTTAATTAATTAGTCTTGATCCTAATAATACAAAAAAAAGTAGGTGTACCTTTTCCACGTAGTATGTTACTAGTCGAAAACTGCTAAAGTGAGCCACCTCAACTAATTGCCATCAACTAATTATGCAGTGCATTCCTGCGGACACCGTCGAAGAAGCGGTGCAATATATAATCCCTTATCTAGAGGATATGAGCAGTACTGCACACAAGGCCATCTATTTTGATGGATGGCAAGGGCTGGCTGCTTCGGCGGTGCTTAGAGCCATAGCCGAAGACCCTCCACCATCTCTGCTGAAGAAATTCAACAAGATCGTCCACATCGACTGCTCGAGGTGGAAAAGCCGAAGAGCACTCCAGAGGACAATCGCACAAGAACTCAAGCTTCCTCAGCGGGTAATGGATATTTTTGACAGGCAAGATGAAGAAGATGATTTCAGAGGGGTAGATGAAAGCTCCAGAGCTAAAATAGGATCCGTTCGCAGAGAGATCCTTCAAGTCCTTATAAGGCACAGATGTTTAGTGGTCTTTCATAATGGAAGCAATGATACGGTTAATTTCAGTGCTTTTGGCATTCCCCAATCAGAATTTTTTGATACTAAGGTATTATGGACATTTCGAGGAAGACTTCGGCTCAACCCAGGAATTAGTGAGAAGGTGGATGATTCCCATCTTTTCCTTTATAATGACTATTGGAATGAACCTTGGAATAATTTGCTGCAAAATGAGGCTAGAGAAATTGCTGGTTACACGGATAATCTTGGTGCAGTAGTTGAAGGGGGTTGCTTGTATCTGTTGTCATTAAATTGTCCGGGAGGCAACATCATGGACTATGACTGGGCCACCCATGCTTCGAGCTATTGGGTTTGTGATGGGATTATATAAGGAGGTCAGGGTGCCGAAGCATGGGAGATTGCAGCTGCTCTACACCACAACATAAATATAGAGGATTATTCATCTAATGTGCTGCCCTCTTTTGGTCATAAACTGGAAACTCCTCCAAAACGGTGGATATTGTCCAGCGACAACTCTGTGGTGCATCCAGAGTCAACGTCCTTTTTCCTTGCGGCAGCCGCAAGCGGATCTGATCCTCCATTATGGTTGTTACCTAATAACATGTTTCATCAATCGGAGAATCTTCATGTGCTCAAATTATGTCACTACACCTTCAGTTTTTCCACTCCTCCTTTTCATTGTTGCCACAACTTAAGATTCCTCGGACTAGATAGCTGCCGGGATCAATGACCAGAAGAAAACGAGAAGCAAGACATACCAACAATGGATTTTTTTAAGAGCCTATGGGTGATAGACATATGCAATACAGATTGGGATCTACCTTCATCACCAGAGGTAATAGAGCAGATGGCTACAAATATTAGGGAAGTACATATAAAAAATGGAAGGTTTTGGCACATCATTTTTGCATGGGGACAACTACAGAACCTTCACAAGCTTCGAGTAATTGACCCTACTTGCTCTTGGGAGATGGGCGGAAAGGATGAATTCACAGTTTTGCCCAGCTTGTTAAGATCAACTAGCCTCAAGACTCTGGTTCTAGATGGTTGTGTTGGTTTGGAGCATGTTGAAGGATTCCCTCTATCACTTGAATCATTCTGCTTAGATGCAAGACCAAGAAAGGATGATTACAAGGAAGCCAAAATAAGCCGCATCTCCATGGCTGGCTGTGCAAGATTGTCTGACTTCACACTGCGTGGATCACTTCCAAACCTCGAGGAGCTGGACCTCTCAGGCACAAGAGTCAAGACACTTGACCTCACAACTCAGGCGGTGCAGGTCCTATGTCTCCAACAGGTCATGCTTTTGGGATGTGAGCAACTCCGTGTTGTACTTTGGCCAGAAAATGGGATGCCCCAACTAAGTTTGCTATGCATTGACACTCGAGGAGGAGAAGAGGTCGGAAGAATACCACCTGATTTTGACAAGTTAGAAAAGAGACATTGTCAAGCATATGTTGCTATCATGGATTTGAAATTCATCCAGATAGTGCAAACAGGTTACAATATGTTCCGGACTATGAACACTGATAGATTCAGTCTAAACCTCTGCGTATCTGCTAGTGGACAGTGGTGCAACAAGGATAAGATGGGATTTGATAGCAGTGAAAAAATATGCAGGCCACCCCCGCCGAAGTCATTAATCCCCGTTCATTCTTACAACACCTACATAGGTGTCACTATTGACGACATAACTATTGATCACAACTACAACATCACATCACATCACAATTTCAGCTGTCAAGCTGCCATGTGGAGATTGGTATGGGAATTAGCAACACTAATGTGGAGAGCGTACAAGCAATCAAGGCTATCATCTTTGCAATGAACAAATATGAGTCGTTGCATGTGCATGACAATTCTTCCATCACCACTGTCATCCCTAAACACATGATGTCCAGAGTTGGGAAGGATCTTGAATGGGAACATCTAAAACAGTGCCATGTGGTGAGATGCCCCAAGATGCACACAGTCTTCACCACTGACTACAATATCTTCCTCTTTGAAGAAGTAGAGACCTTTTGGGCGGCTGATTTACTGATGGCACACTGCATTTGGAGCACAGGAAGGACCAATAGTTTCAAGGACACAAGTTCATTTGCGAAACTGCAGAGCATACACCTGTACTCTTGCCCGAGGCTACATTTGTGCTTCCATTATTCTGGACTATTTCAAGATTATATTTGCCCAACTTAGAAAGTCTCCACATTGTCAACTGTGGCGATCTAAAGACAGTATTCCCTGTTCAGCCGAGCCTCGAAGAAGGTGTACTGGAGTTCCCAAGCCTGAAGCACATCCACCTGTATGAGCTCTATAAGTTGCAGCATATATGTGAGGTCAAGATGCATGCTCCCAAGCTTGAGAGGGTATGGCTCAGGGGCTGCTGGGGTCTCAGGCGCCTCCCAGCCATAGGCCGAGATAGCCGCCTCATCGTGGACTGTGAGAAGGACTGGTGGAAGAAGCTAGAGTGGGATGGGCTGGAGGCCGGCCACCATCCTTCCCTCTTCGAGCCACGCCACTCCTCGTATTACAAGATGCCCCTGGAGAGAGTCTCTGTTCTCCGGTGAGCCGATGCAACAAGCGTTCAGGTACACACACAGAAAACTTTCTCGCTTTGTCTCTTGTTTCATGCATGTACAATATAAACTTAACACATTTACTGTATGGTAGTCTGAACATGCAGGAATACTCTGTATGAAAAGTTAATTAATCATGCCTGCCTTGTGTTATTTTCTATCATCCATTGCTTATGTATTCTGCTCTCAATTAATTTCAGTTGCATGCTTGCATCATGCCATGTGCTGTGCTGTGTAGGTTTGGTGGTGCAAGATGATGGTGTCGTCTTACTGCTGCTCATTGCCGCAATGGTCCAGTCCATGTCAGTGTTTGTTTCCCAAGATTGTGGTTATGTGTTTTCTGAAGAATAAATAGGTGCTAGCTTGGTGCTGCGTGTGTGGGTGTGTGCACCTGCTTAACTTTTGTTTCCGGTGAGATCGAGGTGACGTACAGTCCCCGTGTGGTTTGGTTTGGTTTGGTTTGGGGTCATGTGTGTGATTGTCATAAAAAGGGTTTGTTGTGCCTGTGGCTGTGGTGTGTCTGGCACGGTCGCATAACCCGGCCCATTGGTGTGCTCTCGCATGCACAGTCGGGCTAATTCAACAGCACGTATATGCGTGCTGCCTGGAAATGTCTTACGAACTGAGGTTTTAATTTGGTTTGATTATTCGTCGTTAATTAATTTGTGCATGCATTTGGGACAGGATAACCAAATCTGAGAGTTACACAACTGCTGGTAGCTAGCTGCTGGCATGCATTTGCTTAGCCCGGCCCTCTGATCGAGCAGGAGTCATGATTTGTGGGCTAGCTAGCTCTGAAATCTCCAACGTGCTAGTTATATCTCTGATCCAACTTTTCATTTTTCTTTTGTGGATGCATTAACTTGTAAGCTAATTCTGCAGGAAATGATCTCCGGCTCAGTCCTAGTGTGCTACATGGCCATGATGTATACAGTGATTTTGTCTCCATATTATGATGTTGCGGCTTCGTTAATGAAACTGTTGATGATTCCTTTTTTGTCGAAAAGAGAAAAAGGAAAGAATATCTTCAATGCTGCTTTTTTTTTAATCTTTCAGTTATGAATTCACGGAGCCAAGGACTGTTGTCTGTAGCAAGTGGAGACTGACTAAGTTACGCTGAACTCTGAAGCCACCTTCAGAGTCTATGCGCATATACTTCAGATTATGACATTATCTTTTGCCTCCAGTTAATAGAGAAGAATACACATTGAGCACCGGGAATGCACGCGCCTCCCTTTTGAAAAAAGAAAATATCTTTTCATTCCGCATGTGTATTTGTTTTATTTCTTTTTGACGTTTGTTGGTTTGGCATCTCGACAATAATTTTTTTGTTTTCACTAGTAGAAAACAGGGCTTTCGTTCTAGCCGAATCGGAGCAATAGTCCCGGTCGCGTTACGAACCGGGACTAATGTGAGCATTAGTCAGGGTTCGAGCGGTTAGGACGCCGGACGGGGCTCGTCAGGCATCAGTCCTGGTTCGAATGGGACCTTTAGTCCCGGTTGCAGACACCAACCGGGACTAAAGGGGTTACGGCAGGCGCGATACCCTTTAGTCCCGGTTGGTGTCTCCAACCGGGACTAAAGATCTCAGTCCCGGTTTTAGACCCCAACCGGGACTAAAAATTTGCCTATATATATCCTCGTCCCTGCCCGCCCTCTCCTCTGTTTTTTCCTCATAGAAGGTGGAAGGTGTGTGCTAGTTTGTTTTCCCTTCCTATGCACAAGAGGTGCTCGATGAAATGCCTGAGAGCATGATGCCACTTGAGTTCACACAAAACAAACATGATATGAGGTGCCCGAGCCACACTTAAGCTTTCTCCTTTTTCTTTCCTCCTCGGTCGAGGTTAGCAACTTTATCCTTTCATCTGTCATTGATACAATGCATGTGTCGATGTACACTAACCGGGATTAATCGGGACTAAAAGTTTCCTGCATATATGTCATCGTGCCCGAGCAACACAATCCATTCTTCTCCTCTGTTCTTCCTCCAAGCTCGACCTCCAAGCTCCATTTTCCTCAAGATTTGTCTAGATTTGGCGGTGCACCAACTATCCAAGTGTTCTAAAAGGTTAGCAATTTCATCCTTTCATCTCTCATTACTAGTTTAGCTCATTTCATGCTCTAGAAGTAGAGTGATTTGTGGGTTTTAGTGGAGGAGTGTATGTGGAAATTTATTTGATTTAGATGCAATTTGAGCTCAAATTAACTTGTTAGTTTGCACACGTGTAGGTGTGGTACTGTTAATTAAGTATCTCAATTTTGTGGTTAGTGATACTATTAGTGAGTTAGTGTGTTAGATAGTGTTACTATTAGTTAGTGTGTGTTAGTGTGTGCTAGGGTGTGTCTTAGTGGTATAGTATTAGTGTGTGTGTTAGTGTGTGCTCAAATTAACTTCTTGGTTTGCATATGTGTAGGTGTGGTTTAGGGTGCCGTCCCGTCCCCGTCCCCGTCCTCACCGTCGTCGATCGCCCGTGCCGATCTCGTCGTCGGCACCACCGTGGTGAGCCTCTTGTTCTTATCTTTTAAAAAAAAAATCTTACTTGTATGATTTAGATAGTTACTTGTATAATTTTCATACTTATATTATTGTTTGTTATTATATAGTGCCATGGTTTTGATATCCGCCCCCGTCGGCTCTCGTTCGGTCTATGATTCGGATGTGGTATATTATCTTTTATAACTATTTGTTTTATTTAGTGTTTATGACAATCATGCTGACCAACTTGACATAGATATTTTTATCTAGAAGGTATGTGAACCGGAAATTCCAACCGACCCTCTTGTCGAGATGTTAAATTTAGTTGAAAAAGAAAACAATTATTTGAAAGAAAAATTGAAAAGAATTGAAGAAGAGAAAATGAAATTGGAGTTGCATGTTGCCGATGTCGTCGATCGACACAAGATCCAGATGGATGCAATGCGCTTGAAGATTAGAAAGATTAGAAAATATGCCATTAATAAAAAGGCTTGGTATCATTATGCTGTTGAATCAATTATTACCTTAGTTGCGATTTTGATCGCATTTGTTGTTGCATTTAAATGTTTTACATAGCTGTATGTTAGTTTCAATGTATGTTTTAGATACTCTAGATAGTTGTATGTTGTTTTATGAGAACTATGTATGAACTTTATGTATTTATTTTTGTAGTAATAACATTTGATCACTACTGTACTTTGGTTTTAATGTGATGAATTTGTATTAATTTTGTCATTTCTCTATTCATGATGTTCTGTAATGGTTTTTGATATACTTAATTATATAATGCAGATGAACCGGCAATGGATATACGGTGACAGACGCACTGCCGAGTACATTACGGACCTGCATAATTTTATCGGTGTGGCTCAGGCAAACAGTCTGAATGGTTTTATGTGTTGTCCATGTGTTGTCTGTCAGAATAAAAAGGATTACTCTTCCTCGAAAATCCTTCACACCCACCTGCTTCGGTCCGGTTTCATGCCCAGCTATAATTGTTGGACCAAGTACGGAGAAAGAGGGGTTATGATGGAAGACAATGAAGAAGAAGAGGATGATGACAACTATCCTATGTTCTCTGAATACGGTGATACTGCAACGGGGGAAGCTGAAGATCAAGAGGCACCAGATGTGCCCGCTGATGATCTTCGCCGGGCCATTGTTGATGCACAGAGAGAATGCGAAAGTGAAAAGGAGAAGTTGAAGTTGGAGCGCATGTTAGAGGATCACAAAAAATTGTTGTACCCAAATTGCGAAGATGGCAACACAAAGCTCGGTACCACACTGGAATTGCTGCAATGGAAGGCAGAGAATGGTTTATCTAATAAGGGATTTCAGAAGTTACTGAAAATAATGAAGAAGAAGCTTCCAAAGGATAACGAATTGCCTGACAGTACGTACGAAGCAAAGAAGGTTCTCTGCCCTCTAGGATTAGAGGTGTAGAAGATACATGCATGCATTAATGACTGCATCCTCTACCGCGGTGAGGAGTACGAGAATAAGAATGAATGCCCGGTATGCGGTGCATTGCGGTATAAGATCAGACGAGATGACCCTGGTGATGTTGAGGGTGAGCGCCCCAGGAAGAGGGTTCCTGCCAAGGTTATGTGGTATGCTCCTATAATAGCACGGTTGAAACGTCTATTCAGAAACAAAGAGCATGCCAAGTTATTGCGATGGCACAAAGATGACCGTAAGAAAGACGCGATGTTGAGACAACCCGCTGATGGGTCGCAGTGGAGAAAAACCAAGAGAGAGTTCCCGGACTTTGCAGTTGACGCAATGAACTTATGGTTTGGTCTAAGTACAGATGGCATGAATCCTTTTGGGGAGCAGAGCTGCAGTCATAGCACCTGGCGTGTGACTCTATGTATCTATAACCTTCCTCCTTGGTTGTGCATGAAGCGGAAGTTCATTATGATGCCAGTGCTCATCCAAGGCCCGAAGCAACCTGGCAACGACATTGATGTGTACCTAAGGCTATTAGTTGAAGAAATTTTATAGTTGTGGGGCAAAAAAGGTGTACGTGTGTGGGATGAGCACAAACAGGAGCCATTTGACCTACGAGCATTGCCTTTCATAACCATCAATGATTGGCCTGCTCTTAGTAACCTTTCAGGACAGACAAACAAGGGATACAATGCATGAATGCACTGTTTAGATGAGACTGAAGGTGCATATGGATAAATGTAAGAAGGTTGTGTACCAGGGGCATCGTCGATTTCTTCCGACCAAGCATCCCGTAAGAAAGAAAGGCAAGCATTTCAAAGGTGAGGCACATCACTGGAAGAAGCCTGGCCACCGTACTGGTGATGATATATTTGATATGGTCAAGGATTTAAAAGTAATCTTTGGAAAGGGTCCTGGCGGTCAATCTGTTCCCATGTGGAAGAAGAAATCTATATTTTGGGACCTAACCTATTGGAAAGTCCTAGAGGTCCGCTCTGCAATCGACGTGATGCACGTGACGAAGAATCTTTGCGTGAACCTGCTAGGCTTCCTGAGCGTGTATGGGAACACAAAAGATACACCGGAAGCACGGTAGGACCAGCAACGTATGAAAGAACCAGACAACATTCTTTGAGAGAACGAGAAGGATAAAGGACGTCGTAACTTAAGTCCTGCCAGCTATGCTCTTACCAAAGCAGAGAAGGAAATATTTTTTGAATGCCTGAGCAGTATCAAGGTCCCGTCTGGCTTCTCATCGAATATAAATGGAATAGTAAATATGGCAGAGAAAAAATTCCAAAACCTAAAGTCTCATGACTGCCACGTGATTATGACGTAATTGTTTTCGGTTGCATTGAGGGGGCTTCTACTAGAAAATGTTCGATTAGCCATTGTGAAGCTATATGCATTTCTCAATGCAATTTCTCAGAAGGTAATCAATCCAGAAATCCTACCAAGGTTACAGAATGATTTGGTCCAATGTCTTTTCAGTTTCGAGTTGGTATTCCCACCATCCTTCTTCAATATTATGACGCACGTCCTAGTTCACCTAGTCGAACAGATTACCATTCTAGGTCCTGTATTTCTACACAATATGTTCCCCTTTTTGAGGTTCATGGGAGTCTTAAAGAAATATGTTCATAACCATGCTAACCCAGAAGGAAGCATCTCCAAGGGCTATGGAATAGAGGAGGTTATTGAGTTTTGTGTTGACTTTATTCCTGACCTTAAGCCGATTGATGTTCCTCAATCGCGGCATGAGGGTAGACTGAGTGAAAAAGGCATGCTAGAAAAGAAAGCAATAATATGTAGGGACGGGCATTCTTTCACTCAAGCATGCTACGCAGTTCTACAAAGTTCTACATTGGTGGCCCTGTATATCAATGAACACAAGAATATTGTACGCTCCCAACACCCGGGACAGTCTGACGACTAGATTACACGTGCACACATGGCGACTTTCGACGGTTGGTTGCAAACACATCTCACGAATAACACCACTGTTGGAGATCACTTGTACTTGTTGGCCAGGACAACATCTTCGACTGTATTGACTTTCCAAGGGTACAAAATAAATGGGAATACATTTTACACGATCGCCCAAGATAAAAAGAGCACCAACCAAAACAGTGGTGTCCGCTTTGATGCAACAAACACCAATAGGGAAAAGGACACATATTATGGTTACATATTGGAGATATGGGAACTTGACTATGGACCTTCTTTTAAGGTCCATTTGTTTCGGTGCAAATGGGTCAATCTGATAGGAGGCAGGGTGAAGGTAGACCCGCAGTACGAAATGACAACAGTGGATCTTAACAATCTTGGGTACACAGACAAACCATTCGTTTTAGCCAATGATGTGGCTCAGGTTTTCTATGTGAAGGACATGTCTACCAAACCGAGAAAAAGAAAAGATAAGGAAGCGAATACATCATACGATGAGCCAAAGCGCCACATAGTTCTTTCAGGGAAAAGAAACATCGTGGGAGTGGAGGACAAGACAGACATGTCAGAAGATTATAATAAGTTTGATGAAATTCCTCCCTTCACAATGAAGACTGACCCAAGTATCCTGTTAAATGATGAAGATTCTCCATGGTTACGGCGCAATCATAAGCAAGGGACATACGCAAAGAAAAAGTTTTATACCCCAAGATCCCACTCTGGGATGTGACCGGCTTCACCGTCATCACTTTCTCTCTAGTGAATTTCCAGACTTATAGCTGAAAAGTCCCACTTCGGACAAACCGGAGGGAATCTTTCTAAGAATTAGGGTATATATGTGTTTTGGGTGTTCCTAGGTGGACTCCGGAGCGTCGGAATCCAACCAAAAAGCTAGGGCATTTTGGCATTTGAAACATGATTTTTGAATAATTATTTATTAAGTTAAGAATTTTCAATTATTCCTGTCCTTTAGTATTTTAATTATACAGAGGAGTTAATCAATGCAATTATGTCCAAACAAAATATGAATGTCTTCTGAGCATTCCAGATAAGCCGCTTGAGGTTGACAGGCAGTCATTTGCGAAATATTAATGAAACTGCCTTTTGAGCCTGCAGTGACCATAGCTTTCAAATTGTTGCTCTCAGGCAGACTCTTCTGGGCGCTACTTTCAGATTCATCACGAGCCCTGTTAAGAACCTAGCATGGAAAACAAATTATGTCAAAAGAAGTCTACCAAGAAAGTGATCGCTCACTCCTTCCAAGTGTACCTGATTTACTCTATTTTCAAATGATTCCATCATTGTGCGTCCTGGCTCAGGTTCCAACTCCTTGTCCTGCGCTTGCTTAATAAGCCCCTTCCAACTCTTTATTTTTTCAAAAAATCATTTCTAGGTACACAAGTAGTCATTTCATCATAGATCCATCAAGAGTTTTGCAAGATTCCACCCCTAACTATCACCGGTCATGCCCCCCGTTTTGACCGCATTTTGAAATCGGCATAAACAATTGAAAAAAATCAAAAAAATATAAAACCTTCGCGTTGCATCATCATTTATGTCCTAGTAACCATATAAAATAATAAGGTTGATATGCTATACGTATTTTTCTGATTTGTAATTATTTCACTTTGTATTTTGCAAGGTTGATCATACGCGCCCATTCGCGCCTAACCTTTCGCGCCCTTTCGGCCGCGGCCGAAAAATAGCTTTAGTCCCGGTTGGAGCCACCAACCGAGACTAAATATCCTTTTGTCCCGGTTGGTGGATCTAACCGGGACTAAAGGCCTCGCGGTATTTAACCGCCCCCTTCTCCCTCCCCCAATCTTCCAGCATTTTCATGCGAAACAGAGGAGATGACCGCCACCAGGAGAACTCGCTCTCGCGACACCGTCAGGCTGCCCGACCGCACCCTCGACGTCCGCTCGCGTTGCCGGCCTCCCCATGCCGCCCGAGCCCGCCGGCGCCGCTCTCCTCCACGCGCCACCCAAGCCCGCGCCAGTGCTCCTCCACGCGCGTGCGCCCTCGACGTCCGCTCCCGCCGCCGGCCTCCACGCGCCGCCCGAGCCCGCCGGTGCCGCTCTCCTCCGCGCGCCGCCCGAGCCCGCCGGCGCCGCTTTCCTCCACGCGTCGCCCGAGCCCGCTCCGCTCCTTCACGCGCGCGCGCCCGCCTCGACATCGCCGCCGGAATCCAAGCCCGCGCCCTCGACGTCGCCACCGGATTCCAAGCCCGCGCCCTCGACGTCGCCGCCGGAATCCAAGCCCGCGCCCTCGACTTTCACGCGCCGCCCGAGCCTGCCGCTCCTTCACGCGCGCCCTTGGTAAACTCCTCTGCCCCTAAAAAATGTTAATGCAGTGTAAAATTAGCGTACTTAAAAGAACGTTGATAGCATTACAAAACTGTTTATAGCATTTAAAAATGTTCAAATTTTAAAAAAAGGATGTAACATTTAATAAAAAGTTTACATCATAAAAAATATTTGTGTAATTCTATAAATATATGTTTCATACCATTTAAAAAATGAATGCTACATTTAAACAAAATCTTCACGCATTTCAGAAAATAATTGTGACTTTAAAAAATGTTATATACAATTTATATATTTTGAATAAAACATTTAACGTGTATTTGAAAAATGTCTAACAAGCATTCAAAAAAAAATCAATGATATTTATTTGAAAAAATTTAATCACTTAGATATGTATAAAATGTTTTAGATGTATACAAAAATGTAAAATGTGTATGAATAAAAATTGGTATTAAAACATATATTATAAAAAATGTGAATCGTGTATTTGATAGGTGTATAAAAAATAAAGACATGTGGTGAGGGAAAAATCTGATGCAAACAATGAAATAAAGCCGAGCCAGTAGCGCCACAATAAAGGCGAGCCGGAGCAACGTCTCACAATGAACGAGAAATGGACCTGATTTGTTTTCATAGGAATTTGTTCTCGGCGATGATGCCCGGCCCGCATCCTCGTCGTCGACTCGGCGGCAACAACCAGTTTGAGAGGCGCCATGTCCGGGACTGGGCTCCGCCGGGCTGGCACTGGGAGGTGCTACCTTTCGGGGCGCGTAGCTTGGTGAGGAATCGGGGTCTCGTCGTCAACCTGGAGCTTCTTTGATGGCGGTCGCGTGGGACACTATCGGTGCAGAGGGAGCCGGCCCCCGAGGAGGTGGTACGTCGCCGTGTCAGGGAGGAGGATGAGCACGTCCATCGCTACATGGTTGCGTTGGACGTCAGGTTCTCCAATACCTGGCAGTTTCTTTAGGGATCTCATCCGAGCTATGATCCTGTGATGGTTCCTTCTTTTTGGGTGTTCACCGCCCGCGGCTCAGGAACCGCGAGTCGACGTCCAGTTTGATTGGGCGAGATGTATTAGTGATATTATGTGATATTATTGTTGCATTAACTGGACTATTCGAGATGTATTAGTGATATTATATTATAATATTATTGTTGCAACTGGATTATTCGAGATGTATTAGTGATATTATGTGAATTTGTTTTAATAATGTGATTTTTTAATCGAGATACAAATAGACATGGAAATGTGAATTTGTTTTAATAATTTGTTTATAGCATTGAAATAACTTGCAAGTCTTTGCAGAAACTATGTAACACGGCAGAAACGAAGAACAAGAAGACATGTTGGGGAAAATAATCCGCGACGGAGATGATATCACCTCACAATTTATGAACGACTCTGGTGAGGGAATGGAGGGAGAAGATGACGGCTCCGGTGAGGGAATGGAGGTAGAAGATGACAGCTCCGGTGTTGGAACCTTAACTATTACAAAGTCCGGCGAGGTATATTAATTAAGCCTCTGCTGACTAGATGCATTAATTGATTTGTATATACATATATCAACGCTTCTTTCTTCTTTTAGCCCTCCGGATCGAGCCAATCTTCTATAAAGAAATGAGGCCCAAAAAAAAGGTTGGACGATAATGAAAGGTTCAAGATCGAAGAAGTCGTTGAAGATGGCAAACCGATTGGTCCCGCGCAGAACGCAAAAGCATTTGTAAGTCAGTGCAGAGCTATTGTTACGGATAGCAACCCGATCACCATTCGAGAATGGAATCAAGCCAAAGGCAGATGGAGTTACTTATGTCGACGATAGATCCAAAGAAATGCTTTGAATACGCTCATAACAAATTTCACCCTACCGTCAGAGGTGGATCCAAATAACAAAGTTACAGAGCGAAAAGTCAAGGCGTGGACTCTTAAGAAGATGGCCGCACAATTCTGCAACTGGAAGAAAAGATTGCACCAAGACTATATCCTGAAAAACAAGACTCCAACATTCACCGGAGCATATGAGAAGATAAAAGATCACTGGGACGCATTTGTGGACTACAAGACATCGGATGAAGCTAATAAAAGGTTAGAAATAAATAAGAAAAATGCTGCAAAGAAGGAATATCACCATGTTATGGGGTCAGGTGGCTACAAGGTTGCCAGGCCTAAGTGGGAGAAAACTGAGAACGACATGATTGATAAAGGGATCGATCCAGAGACATTGGAGTGGGCCGAACGGGCAAAGACTTGGTTCTACGGGCATGGAGGAAAGTTGAACCCAGAAACAGGGAAGTGTATTTTTACAAAAGATCAACTTGCAACGCCCCTCAAAGCCCTTAAAGCTACAATGAAGGACGTGCAGGACGGGAAGTTCAATCATGACAGAGAGAACGACGAACTAACACGCGCCCTCGGGAATGCTGAACACAGTGGACGAACATGAGGCACATCAGGCTCCGTTCCGTGGAAGATTGGGTTTCCCGACTACAGTGACACTTATAGAAGCCGACGGAGAAAAAAGAAACAACATACAGACCGGCTGCAGCAGATAGAAGAAAAATTAGCATGGCAGCAGAAGCAACTAGACGCACTTACCAGCCAGCAAGCTACTGGCCCATATCAGCGGCACGAAGATCCTGCATTTGATACTGCCGGCCCACCATCTCAGCGGAAAAGCAGCATGGCTTCCACGGAGCTCGTTCGGCCCATAGATGATATCACGGCTCCTCGCTACCCCGTGGATGATATCATGCAGAGGGAAAATTGTGAGCTACGTGTGAAATGCATGAACATATCCATGAAGGTGGCGGTCGGCTTTGCCTTACCTCCTGTACGTAATGGAGCTTACCATTGCTCTCCGATTCCAGATGGCTATGCTATTGTCGGGGTGGATGAAGTTATCAAGGGATTTGAGCAGCTGGAGCTTGACTTCCCTACAGGTGAAGGGGAGACTGAACTGGGAGATCCCAGAAAAAGTACAATTCTATGGAAAAAGGAACACATCGTGCTTCCTCATTGGACGCCAAGGCCATCGACTCCTCAGAGTAGCAATCCAGCTCTATCTCCGCTGCCTCAGCCGTCTCCGCCGCCTCAGCCATCTCCGCTGCGTCAGCAGACTTTGCCGCCTCCGCCGCCTCAGCCGTCTCCGTCGCCTCAGCCGTCTCCGCCGCTTCAGCAGACTCCGCCGCCTCAGCCCCGGGTGGATAAGGGGAAGAGAACCGCTGCTCCGGCGGATAGTACTACAACTGTGAAAAAATCCTCAGCAGGTACAAGGAACAGCGTCAAGGAGGCTCCTACCAAGTTACCATACAAACTTACTGATGAGGAAACCAAGATGGTTGTGGATGCCGATGTGAAACGCCAGCTTGCTCCGAAATGGCCCGAGCCAAAGGAGAAAATAGATCCGACAAAAGCGAAGCACTTTCTGGAAAATCTTACGTGACCACCGCCTTCGCTGTCATCAAACTATGACCGCTCTATTATGAAGTCACATAAAGAACATGTGCAGCAGTCGGAAAGTAGTAGTGCAAGGGGGAAAACAATTCCCCAGCTCGAAGAACAGAAAAACCAATCGTGCCCCCCGCTCAACGTGTTTTCCGATATCGATTATGATCCGGAGGTAGCGGCCCATAATCTTGGTTTGACTCTTGCTCAATACTTAGGCCAGGTAGTAGACTTCCCCACGGCTGATTTAGCATACAGATACCAGCACGGGAAGCCTCCCGTCAGACCTGAGGAGGTCCGGCTTCTACCAACACAAATGCGAAGATTGCATGAGTGGTACATGCAAGCCTCAAAGGAAGGGAGCAACTGGTTCATGGTGGGAATTAGAGATGAGCATTACTTCCGTGGAAACGACGAGATAAACATTGAATTTGATGAATTATTTCAGTTATACAATCAAGACGCCATCGACAAATCTATCGTCAGTTGCTATTGTCTGTAAATATTATTTCTGTAATTAAGTCTCTAGCTCAGCTCGTTCATTGCATGTATAATTATCCTCACTATATTATGCAGAATGAAGATTCTCGAATGACATTGGGTTCATTGACCCAAATAACATACATGAATATACGGTAAAAAACAAAGCCAAGGAAACAGAGGATAACTTGCTAAGGGCGTTAAGGAAACAACAAACCAAAAGGGAAATACTATTTCCTTACAACTTCATGTGAGTGTTACTGTCTTGTACACATTATGTTTCGCTTATTCGATGTTAAGTGTAATTGATGAGTTATGCATGTGCAGTTTCCACTTTATTCTGCTAGTCATTCAGGTCGACGATGGAGTAGTACTTGTCATGGACTCGAAACGTAAAGACCCTAAGATGTGGGCGGACCTGAGTGAAATGCTCCAGAGGTAATTTCGATCATTATCGCACTATATCGGTAAATTTCGTTCACTTCCTGATATCAAGTAATTAATAACTCCTTTATTCATTTTCTTTGCCGGGCAGGGTTTGGAAATGGTTCACCAAGAAGGTTAGGGGTGAATGGAAAGAGGAGCTGCAATTTCGATAACTCAATGTAAGTAGTACTAGCTAGGTCCGCGCATCTCATTGATTCTAGTTTCAATACCATTATCATGCTTGATTATTATTTTGATTGAACTCTATTCTCGTAAAGTGCTTGAGGCAGGGAGACGGGAATAATTTATGTGGATACTATGTTTGCGAGTTCATTCGCCAGACACTAGTAGAAAACATGGCTTTAGTCCCGGTTCGTAAGGGCCTTTAGTCCCGGTTCTGCAACCGGGACTAAGGAATCAGGACAAAAGGCACTCACTTTTAGTCCTGGTCGTGTTACGAACCGGGACTAAAGGGTCTCCACGTGGCCGCTGCGCAGCGCTCAGGCAGGAGGACCTTTAGTCCCGGTTGGTAACACCAACAGGGACTAAAATGCCGCCACGCGTCAACCCCTGCCAAGCGCTGTTTTTTTTCTTGAATGAAAGGGTTTAGGGTTTTGGAAGGGCCGTATATATTTATATTGTATTTTCACGCGGTTACACATATTAATATACAACATCAGTACAAATTATGGAAGAACAACATCCAACATCAGTACAAATTAGATGGATGCAAGAGACCAAGTTGAATTAGAGGAAAATACGATGTTGCGATTCTCAATATCGTATTTTCCTCTAATTCAACTTGGTCTCTTGCATCCATCTAATTTGTACTAGTATATGTCATATAACAACTCATCATCATCTTAATCAACTCCTCGAAATTCTAGTTGTTATCATACTAGTTAAACAGCTCTTCATCATTCCAGGTAAAAAATCATAAAAAAGGTGAACTCCTCATCATTCAAGTTGTTATCATACTAGCAAGAGTGACCAAGTTATCACAACTTAGAAACACGAACTACTGCTCTCTCCTAGGTAAAATAGCATTAAAAAGGTTAACTCCTGCATCTCCCCATTGAAGAATACAGATCAACCTATCTCCAACTTCTGGCCTGCGCGATTTATCATCTCCAAGTGGTTGCGTGGTTGCTTTCATTGCCTTGCTCCATCCTTTGATTTTCAGGGTTTCTTCACTTCGAGATTTCGTGTATTTACCAGGGTAACTCATCCAAATTGGGCGTAAGCTAACCATATGCAAATCACCATTGGGAAACATCCATTTAGGCACGGTCTCTGGCGGGAGTACCTGTTGAAGAACATAAGTAATAATAACATAGTTAGCAAACTAGTTTTGCTTAAGAACAATGTATGAAAAAGATGGACTAGTGACGCAATGGTAATAAAATTCTTACAAACTGTCTGAAGTGATGTTATAAGGGTTCAACTCATGCACTAGTGGCACATATTCATGATAAATGGTGCCAACCATGTAATTGCTAACATGATGCTGAACATCATGAATAAATGAGATCAGATGATTTTTCTCCAACCAAGTAAGCTTGGATCCATAACTGTAGTAGGTCTGATCTATTATCCGCCGTGTTGCTCTTGTAGCAGAGAAATAAGCTGATAATTAAAAATAAAGAAGTTTAGTTGGGATGAGTACCAAATACTTTTCAATAATCAATATAAATTACCTAACAAATCTGTTGACAAACTCACCTGGAGGTAGAACTGGAATCAAGTCATAATCTGCATGCACCCAAATTTCTATGTTATTATCACGAACATCGTCATTACCAAGATCCAACGTAATGTTCATGTCCTCATCCAACCCATACGCCTTGCAAAATGCTCTCCAATTAGAACAACCAAAATATGTGTGATCTTCTTCATTTTTTACCTTGACAATAAAAGTGTAATGCTCCGTTCTTAGGTGAGCTATCTTAGACTCCGTACTATCCTTCTCTTTGAAATGAAACTTGTGCAAGACAGCGAATCTTGCATGGCAGGGAACGCACTAGTCGAATTGTACAAAAAAAAATTAAAGATTAACTAAAGCAAGAAAGCACACGTCATACTTCATTAACAAAAAATACATGCCGTCTTTACATACCGTAATAATTTCGAAGTCATCCTGTAGCTTGACGGTGAAGGATGTATCATTGTCTAGGTGAGGATAAAGGTCGCATATACCTCTGTCATCCCAGCACAAAGGGCACTAACGGATCCTATCGTTGTTAGACGAAGTCGACATTTCCTGTGTTCATGATTCTAAGATTAAAAATCGACAACAAATTATTTTCTTAATGCTCATTGATTCTAAGATTAACAATTTCGTATTTAATGGAAAAACTGAATCATAGTAGAATAAATTCACTTCCCTGCTCATCTCGAATAATCTAGTTAATGTATCATTGAATATTATCACTAATACATCTCGAATATTATCATATAATATCACTAATACAGCTCGAATATTATCGAATAATCTAGTTGACTCGCGGTTCCTGAGGCACGGGCGGTGGACACCCAAAGAGAAGGAACCATCACATGATCATAACTCGGGTGAGATCCCTGAAGGAACTGCCAGGTACTGGAGAACCTGACGTCCAACGCAACCATGTAGCGACGGACGTGCTCGTCCTCCTCCCTGACACGGCGACGTACCACCTCCTCGGTTGCCGGCTGCCTACGCACCGATAGTGGCCCACGCGACTGCCACCAAAGAAGCTCCGGGTCGACGACGAGACCCGGATTCCTCACCAAGCTACGTGCCCCGGAAGGTAGCACCTCCCAGTGCCAGCCCGGCGGAGCCCAGTCCCGGACATGGCGCCTCTCAAACTGGTTGTTGGCGCCGAGTCGACGACGAGGATGTGGGATGGGCATCGTCGACGAGAACAAATTGTGGCTAGCAACTAACATTTCATTTAACAACAATAACAACAATACCATATCAGAAATTTTCATTGCTTCAGACACACACGCACACTAAGCCACCCCTTGTTTATTTTTTATTCGTGTAGCTTCTCCTCTCCCACTATTCTACATTTCCAAGACAATGTCCGAAGAGGCAAAATACATAAGATGAAGGCAAAAATACAAAAGAACAAGGAAAATTCTGTTGCTGTAATTTACAAATGTCTCTTGGTTACTTTCATTTCAAAATATATAAATAGATTAGACTGACATTTTACCAATGCAACACCCTAAAAACGAATTGTTGTTGGATTACATACGACAAAAGGTCTATGCAGATTGATAATTGTTTGTTCATCGCCATCTAATTATGCATTTTGCTCTCATGCTATCTATGTGATATGTCTATTTATCAACACTTTATTAGTATAATAGCACATATTTTGCTATACCGACATCAATTTCCACAAAAAAACTGAAATGTCTATTTATCAACATTTTGGGACGTGGCCGTGGGCCATGGCGCCGCCGCGGTCGGGTAGGCCGGCGGCCATGGCGCCGCCGCGCTGGGGCATCCACGGGCACGGCAAGGGGGCGAACAGAGAGGGGGGAGGCGGAGGCTCACCGTGGGAGGAGGAGGCGGAGTCGATGGAGGTGGTGGCGTCGGGGTCGGGCAGGACGAGCGGCGATGGCGGCGTCGGGGTCGGAGACGAGAGGCGCAGCGACGGTGGCGTCGGGGTCGGGGGGGGGGAGTGGAGATGACGGCGATGTTCTCCGGCAGCCTGGCGGCGTCGTGGTGGGTTCGGCGCGCGTCGGGGTCGGAGACGAGATGAGAATTCACGAACCGGTGCTTATATAGCACACCCTTTAGTCCCGGTTTGTGGCTCCAACTGGGACTAAAGGACCCCTTTTAGTCCCGGTCCGATCCACAAACCGGGACTAAAGATGAATTTCACCAGCCCAAAGGGCGCGAAACACAGGCCTTTAGTCCCGGTTGGTGGCTCGGACCTGGACTAAAGGGGGTCCTTTAGTCCCGGTTGGAGCCACCAACCGGGACTAAAGGGTCGGTCCTGGCTAGTGGTGGGAGTTTAGTCCCACCTCGCCAAGCGAGAGGCGCTCGCACTGGTTTATAAGCCCGCCTGCGGCTACCCTGCTAAGTTCCTCGTAAAGCACAAACTGCTCATCGTCTAATCTGGTCTCTCTCTGCCCTGTGGGGCCTACTGACAGCCGATATTCGTGCGCTGCGGGCCTGCCTCCTGGCCCATGTAGGGTTTCTAGTCGTATACAGGCCGTAGTGTGTGAATAATCTCCTGCCTAGTAGGCGGGCATTTTTTTATTTTTTGCATAAATGTCAATTTTTTGAACTTCTTCAAATCACATCCTAATTTTTATACATACTCACATCCTAATTTCTACACATACTCACTTATGTGTAATACACATGATTATCTGGACTTGGCTCGGCATGAGGGGTCCTCCGATCAGAGAAACCACATAATACCTCCAACTTTATGCCATACAACGTTTCTCTCTTATCAACACCGATGCTTCTGCTGTATTCATCTATGTCAAGACGTTTAAACCATGTCTATATTAACCTTGTTATTTTATATGGAGTCACCAACCGGGACTAACCACGTATGATCAACCTTGCAAAACTTGGGACTGAAAGGATAGGAATAATTGAAATTTCATAACTTAATAAATAATTATTCTAAAATCATGTTTCAAATGCCAAAATGCCCTAGCTAGTTTCTACAAAGATTCCCTCCGGTTTGTCCGAAGTGGCACTTTCCAGCTATAAGTCCGGAAACTCACACTAGAGAGAAAGTGATGGCGGTGAAGCCGGTCACATCCCAAAGTGGGATCTTGGGGTATAAAACTATTTCTTCGCGTGTGTCCATTGCTTATTGCGCCGTAACCATGGATAATCTTCACCATTTAACAGGATGCTTGGGTCAGTCTTCACTCTGAAGGGAGGAATTTCAAGAAAGTTTTCATAATCTTCTGACATGTCTGTCTTGTCCTCCACTCCCACGATGTTTCTTTTCCCTGAAAGAACTATGTGGCGCTTTGGCTCATCGTATGATGTATTCGCTTCCTTATCTTTTTTTTCTCAGTTTGGTAGACATGTCCTTCACATAGAAAACCTGCGCCACATCATTGGCTAGGACGAATGGTTCGTCTGTGTACCCAAGATTGTTGAGATCCACTGTTGTCATTCCGTACTGCGGGTCTACATGTACCCCGCCTCCTGACAGATTGACCCATTTGCACCGAAACAAAGGAACCTTAAAATCATGTCCATAGCCAAGTTCCCATATGTCCTCTATGTAACCATAATATGTGTCCTTTGCCCTATTGGTGATTGCTGCATCAAAGCGGACACCACTGTTTTGGTTGGTGCAATTTTTATCTTGGGCGATATGTATTCCCATTTATCTTGTACTCTTGGAAAGTCAATACAGTCAAAGATGGTGTCCTGGCCAACAAGTACAGCTCATCTCCAATAGTGGTGTTACCCATGAGATGTGTTTACAACCAACCGCCGAAATTCCCATGTGTTCACGTATAATCCAGTCGTCAGATTGCTCCGGGTGTTTGAAGCGTAGAATATTCTTGTGTTCATTGATATACGGGGTCACCAATGTAGAATTTTGTAGAACTGTGTAGTGTGCTTGCGCCCAAGAATGCCCGTCCCTACATATTATTGAGTTCGGTCCTAGCGTGCTTTTTCCACCCAGTCTCCCCTCATGCCGCGATTCAGGAACACCAATCGGCTTAAGATCAGGAATAAAGTCAACACAAAACTCAATAACCTCCTCTGTTTCATGGCCCTTGGAGATGCTTCCTTCTGGCCTAGCACGGTTACGAACATATTTCTTTAAGACTCCCATGAACCTCTCAAAGGGGAACATATTGTGTAGAAATACAGGATCCAGAATGGCAATCTCGTCGACTAGGTGGACTAGGACGTGCGTCACAATATTGAAGAAGGATGGTGGGAACACCAACTCGAAACTGACAAGACATTTGACCAAATCATTATGTAACCTTGGTAGGATTTCTGGATCGATTACCTTCTGAGAAATTGCATTGAGGAATGCACATAGCTTCACAACGGCTAATCAAACATTTTCTGGTAGAAGCCCCTCAATGCAACCGGAAGTAATTGTGTCATGATCATGTGGCAGTCATGAGACTTTAGGTTCTGGAATTTTTTCTCTGCCATATTTATTATTACCTTTATATTCGACGAGAAGCCAGACGGGACCTTCATACTGAGCAGGCATTCAAAAAAGATTTCCTTCTCTTTTTTGGTAAGAGCGTAGCTGGCAGGACCTTGATACTGCTTTGGATACATGTCGTCTTTTTCGTTCATACGTTGCTGGTCCTGTCGTGCCTCCGGTGTATCTTTTGTCTTCCCATACACGCCCAGGAAGCCTAGCAGGTTCACGCAAAGATTCTTCGTCACGTGCATCACGTCGATTGCAGAGCGGACCTCTAGGACTTTCCAATATTCTAGCTCCCAAAATACAGATTTCTTCTTCCACATGGGGGCGTGTCCGTCAGCGTCATTCGGAACAGATTGTCCGCCAGGACGCTTTCGAAAGATTACTTGTAAATCCTTGACCATATCAAGTATATCATCACCAGTACGGAGGACAGGCTTCTTTCGGTGACCTGCCTCACCTTTGAAATGCTTGCCTTTCTTTCTTAAGGCATGCTTGGTCGGAAGAAATCGACGATGTCCCAGGTACACATTCTTCTTGCATTTGTCCAAATATATACTTACAGTCTCATCTAAATAGTGTGTGCATGCGTGGTATCCCTTGTTTGTCTGTCCTGAAAGGTTACTAAGAGCAGGCCAATCATTGATGGTTACAAACAGCAATGCTCGTAGGTCAAATTCCTGCTGTTTGTGCTCATCCCACACACGTACACCTTTTTTATTCCACAGCTGTAAAAGTTCATCAACTAATGGCCTTAGGTACACATCAATGTCGTTGCCGGGTTGCTTAGGGCCTTGGATGAGCAGTGGCATCATAATGAACTTTCGCTTCATGCACAACCAAGGAGGAAGGTTATAGATACATAGAGTCACAGGCCAGGTGCTATGATTGCTGCTCTGCTCCCCAAAAGGATTAATACCATCTGCACTTAAACCAAACCATAAGTTTCTTGCATCACCTGCAAAGTTCGGCCACTCTCTCTCGATTTTTCTCCACTGCGACCCATCAGCGGGTACTCTCAACTTCCCGTCTTTCTTACGGTCTTCTTTGTGCCATCGCAACAACTTGGCATGCTCTTTGTTTCTGAACAGACGTTTCAACCGTGGTATTATAGGAGCATACCACATCACCTTGGCAGGAACCCTCTTCCTGGGGCGCTCGCCCTCAACATCACCAGGGTCATCTCGTCTGATCTTATACCGCAATGCACCGCATACCGGGCATGCATTCAAATTCTCGTACTCCTCACCGCGGTAGAGGATGCAGTCATTAGGGCATGCATGTATCTTCTGCACCTCTAATCCTAGAGGGCAGAGAACCTTCTTTGCTTCGTACGTACTGTCAGGCAATTCGTTATCCTTTGTAAGCTTCTTCTTCATTATTTTCAGTAGCTGCCCAAATTCCTTGTCAGATACACCATTCTATGCCTTCCATTGCAGCAATTCCAGTGCGGTACCGAGCTTTGTGTTGCCATCTTCGCAATTTGGGTACAACCCTTTTTTGTGATCCTCTAACATGCGATCGAACTTCAACTTCTCCCTTTCACTTTCGCATCCTCTCTATGCATCAACAATGACCCGGTGAAGATCATCATCGGGCACATCTGGTGCATCTTGATCTTCAGCTTCCCCCGTTGCAGTATCACCGTATTCAGGGAACATAGGATAGTTGTCATCATCCTCTTCTTCTTCGTTGTCTTCCATCATAACCCTTCTTTTTCCATGCTTGGTCCAAACATTATAGTGTGGCATGAAACCCTTCTCAAGCAGGTGGAAGTGAAGGGTTTTCGAGGAAGAGTGATCCTTCGTATTCCCACAGACAGTACATGGACAATACATAAAACCATCCTTCTTGTTTGCCTTAGCCACTTCGAGAAAATTATGCAGGCCCGTAATGTAGTCGGAGGTGCGTCGATCACCGTACATCCATTGTCGGTTCATCTGCGTGCATTATATAATTAAGTATATCAAAAACCATTACAGAACATCATGAATAGAGAAATGACCAAATTAATACAAGTTCATCATCACATTAAAAACAAAGTACAGTAGTGATCAAATGTTATTACTGAAAAAATAAATACAAAAAGTTCATACATAGTTCTCATAGAACAACATACAACTCTCTAGAGCATCTAATTAAAACATACGTTGAAACTAAAACATTTAAATGCAACAACAAATACGATCAAAATCGCAACTAAGGAAACAATTGATCCAACAGCATAATGATACCAAGCCTCGTTATCAATAGCATATTTTCTAATCTTTCTAATCTTCAAGCGCATTGCATCCATCTGGATCTTGTGTAGATCGACGACATCGGCAACATGCAACTCCAATTTCATCTTCTCATCTTCAATTCTTTTCAATTTTTCTTTCAAGTAATGGTTTTCTTTTTCAACCAAATTTAACCTCTCGACAATAGGGTCGGTTGGAATTTCCGGTTCACATACCTCCTAGATAAAAACATCTATGTCAAGTTGGTCGGCATAATTGTCATAAACACTAAATAAAACAAATAGTTATAAAAGATAATATACCATATCCGAATCATAGACCGGACGAGAGCCGACGGGGGCGGATACCAAAACCATGGCACTATATAGTAACAAACAACAATAAAAGTAAGAAAATTATACAAGTAGCTATCTAAATCATACAAGTAAGAATTTTTTTCATTTAAAAAGAAGATAAGAACAAGAGGCTCACCACGGTGGTGCCGGCAACGAGATCGGCGCGGGCGATCGATGGCGGTGAGGACGGGGACGGGGACGGGACGGCACCCTACACATGTGCAGACTCTAAGAAGTTAATTTCAGCTCAAATTGTGCATCTAAATCAATGAACTCCCACATACACTCCTCCACTAAAACCCACAAAACACTCTACTTCTAGAGCATTTGAAATAAGCTAAACTAGCAGTAAGAGATGAAAGGATGAAGTTGCTAACCTTTTAGAACACTTGTGTAGTTGGTGCACCGTCAAACCTAGACAAATCTTGGAAAAAATGTAGCTTGGAGGTCGAGCTTGGAGAGGAGAAAGCTTAAGTGTGGCTCGGGCATTTCATCAAACACCTCATGTGCATAGGAGGTGAGAAAAGAGTAGCACACACCTCCCACCCTTCCACGGCCAAAAAACAAAGGAGATGGGGGGCGTGGACATATATAGGCAAAACATTAGTGCCGATTTGTGTCTAAAACCGGGACTAAAGGCCTAACCTTTAGTCCCGGTTCCAGACACCAACCGGGACTAAAGGGCAGCAACCCCTTTAGTCACGGTTGGTGTCTGGAACCGGGACAAAAGGTCCCAGTTGAACTGGGACTGATGCCTGCCGAGGCCCGGCCGGCGTCCTAGCCGCTCGAACCGGGACTGATGCTCCCATTAGTCCCGGTTCGTAACACGACCGGGACTAATGCTCTTATCTGGCCAGGACCAAAGCCCTGTTTTCTACTAGTGAGACGACCTCTGAGAAGGGTAGAATTTTAGAACAACTTCGAGTACGTAAACAATATTCACAATTTTATTTTATTACCATCAATTGTGTTGAGTTTCATTCATATATATTGACCCCCTTCTTTAAATTAGATCGAACTGATGCGGGACGATCTTCTACTAAAGGATCGCATACGAGCAATTCAAGAGGAATTGGCGGGATTCTTACTTTAAGAGGTCATATCTAAAACCGAAGAATACCATCGGGAATTGGTAGGGAATTGGTAATTAGATATTAGGGATCGTAAGAGATATTATATTATATATATGCATGAACGTGTACTATATGTAGTAGCGTCGAATATATATACGAAAACTTGTTGTTCGATCAAGCACGGAGAAAGAGGTCACTTCTCTATATTCATGACGATGTTGTGTAATGGTTCCTTCATTGCTATATGTAGTAGCGTCGAGTTGAATGGAAAACATAAAATAAAAATGAAAACTCTAAATGAAAAAGAATTGAATGGTAAACACAAAAAGAAAAGGGAAACACAAAATGAAACACGGCCCCTCCAAAACCCTAAACCCCAGCGCTTGGCAGCGCCTGACGCGTGGCGGCCTTTAGTCCCGGTTGGTGTTACCAATTGGGACTAAAGGTCCTCCTGCCTGAGCACTCCATAACGGCCACGTGAAGCCCTTTTAGTCCCGGTTCGTAACACAACCGGGACTAAAACGGGGGCCTTTAGTCCCGATTCTTTAGTACCGGTTGCCCAACCGGGACTAAAGGCCCTTACGAACTGGGACTAATGTCCCGTTTTCTACTAGTGTTTACTCTATGAGTTTTTCCATGCATCCATGTTTTCTCCTTGCTAGTGAGCGAGCTGCAAGGAGTCAACATTGGCATAGTCTGATATACAGTTTAGTTCCAACCAAAATAAGCTTGCACTCTTCAAATTTTGGCCGGTTTAATTTTGCAGCCTTTCATTAGCAGTCCGATGTGCAGTTTTCAGTCTGATGTACAGTCAGCCTTCCGCAAGTATTGTGGAAATTTCCGAGCACATTTTGTGTAGCAGTTTGGACAGCTTTTGTACTTTTCGGCCGAATTTTTGCGAAATGATTTTGTATTAAGTGACACGGAGCAATTTGACTTGCATAAAAAGCAAAGAGGATGTCTGCAGCAGCGAGTATCATATCCTGTAATGCCTCGCTAGGCCACATAATTTTTTTGTTTCAGAAACGGCGGGGGGCAGAGTACTCATGATTTGTATTAGGGAGAGAGATCTCGTTCCTTGTAGGCTCTGCCCCGCCCCTTTGCTTTATTATTAAAAGGAAAAGGAAAAGGGAGGAAGAAGCAAAGAAGCAGTATCGGCATAGCTCAAACCGCAAGCAAAGAACCTGTAGGCTGCAGCTTTGGGAAAAGCAAATTATTAAGCCAAACGTACACAATGCCCAGTACTGCCGTCTCTCCAGTATCCCTATTCATTCGTTCATTGCTCCTTCTCCGTATCGTCTCACATCGAGTACTTTTCCCAAAGATTTAAGAATAACCCACTCCACCAAGTCATGTTAATTAGCTACAAACTTGCGCACTGTATGTGTTTGATCCACCGAGTCATGTTAATCGGATCCACATTTAAAACTTGCAAGATATATAGCCTATCGGCAGTAGTGAACTGAGGATGCGATTCTTTTTGAACCCACAAACAGATTATTTTTTCTGTCTCCTCCCACGGTTGCATTAGCACAGCAACACGCTAGTGTAAGGATGCCTACACTTACGGCTGCACCGACCAGCTAATATAATCAAAACACACCGCCATCAACTCCTAATTCTACAGTGAGTGACAGTCTGCTACATACAGGTTGTCCTCCCCGACACGCTGCATTCTTAACGCACCGGCCGCCTCCCCTTCCATCTACTCTAGGTCCGTCGGGCCGACTAACACCTCTATGAAACTGAAATCGTGGTGCCCAGCTTGTGGCTCAGTGCGAGCCTGTATATATGAGTGGCCATGCGTGCATGCAGTTTAATGAGTACGTCTGTACGTGTTCGGTCCTAATAATGACAAAAAATAGTCGCTGCACCTCTTGCATACACTAAATCTGCTAAGTAAACCGAGTGACCTCAACTTATTTCCATCAACTAATGCAGAGGATTTATATCCAGACCATTGAAGAAGCGGTGAAAAAGATAATCCCTCATCTAGAAGACATGAGCAATACTGCACACAAGGCTATCTATTTTGATGGATGGGATGGGTTGGCTGCTTCGGCGGTGCTTAGTGCCATAGCCAAAGACCCAACTGTCGGTGCTAAAACCGGCGGATCTCGGGTAGGGGGTCCCGAGCTGTAGGTCTAGGAACAATGGTAACAGGGGACGAAGGGAGACGATGTTTACCCAGGTTCGAACCCTCTCAAAGAGGTAAAACCCTACGTCCTGCTTTGATTGTATTGATGTGATGGGGCACAGAGTACAAGATGATCTAGCTCGAGATCGTATGATGGTGTTCTAAACCCTAAGGCTAGTAATCGTGCCTCTAAAGGCTAAACCCCTCAGCTTATATATGCACCGAGGGGTACCTAGGTCATACACATCGTCGGTTGCCAACACGCCGGCTACAAACCAATCCTTGAAGTACAGGCCAAGTCTTTGAAGGTTTCCATCCTGATCACGCCGAGGTTCGTGGCTTCGGTAGTCCTTCCTTTTGATGATCGGCGGGCCATAAGCTCGGTCCATGGACTGCAGGCCGTATAGGTTAGTACCCCTTAGTCCAGGACACCGTCAGTAGCCCCTGAACTGGTCTTCAAAGCCGAAGACTGTAGCTTTCTCCTCGGACTAACTTCTTCGGTTGGCATCTTCGGCTTGGTAGGCGAGTTCCTTCTTTATTAGTGCTCGAATCCGGAGCCCTGAATAATCGGAAAATCTTTTTGGTCTTCCTTTACAGCTGATCTCAACGACCATGTATTTTAAACCTTCGTCCTCGGCCAGGAAAGCAAGGGGTTTCTTTTACAAAGGCCTTTATTCACGTCCGAGGTCTTGAGTTAACTTAGTCTCAAAGACTCGCCATGTAGGTACTACCGGTGAGAGGGTTCAAACCCTGACAGCTTTATCGAACCGCCACCACCAGTTATCACAAAACGTATCGTGGCCCTAGGCAGCCCATCATAGGCATGTCCCATCAAGATCGTGCCCCGGTTTTTAAGGGATATCATCATCAAGTTGATTTATCGATGCGAGTTTAACGGCACACAGGGTAGGGAACAAGCGATTTACATGGTGCAGCGAGGGGACTCTTGGTCTTTTACTACCCTATAAAAGCACAGAGACAGTAAATCATTTTTCCCACGCTTCGATCCCTTGCTTCATTGCTCAAAGCTCTCAAAGCTCCGGTGCCCTCAGATCTATCTCCACGTTCCCAATCCATATCGAATTCTTCACCATTCTTCGCCAGCGATGGCGGGTAGTGGAAAAGAGGCCGCAGTCCCGGCATCCGACGCCGGTTTGAAGGGGCAGTGGATGCACTCCACCGTCACGGCGAGCACCATCGAGGGGCTCCATGCTGCAGGGTACATACCCGCAACCGCCAAGTGCTGGGCCCCCGCAACGGGTGAGACCGGCCGCTCTGACTCCGCCATCCTCACCCCCGAAGCAAGGGAGAGGGTGTTCTTTGTCCCCCACATCATCCGAGGTCTGGGTTTTCCACTTCACCCCTTTGTGAGGGGGCTTCTATTTTTCTATGGGTTAGACTTCCACCACCTAGCCCCAAATTCCATCCTCCATATAGCTACCATTATTACTATATGTGAGGCATTCCTTCGCGTCCAACCGCACTATGGCTTGTGGCTGAAGTTCTTCAGCGTCAAACCGAAGAGTAGTGGCTCCCAGCTCACTGAATGCGGCTGGGCCATGATCAGCAAGCTCCCAAAGGTGCTCTGGCCAAAGGGCACCTTCGTGGAGACAATCAAAACGTGGCAGCGAGAGTGGTTCTATATAACCGAACCACTCTCCAAAGGCCAAGTAGGGATCCCTGTCTTCACAGACGAGCCCCCGAAGAGACTCATCTCCTGGATGAAGAAAGGCCTGGACTGGGAAAACCTGGACGAGGTGAAGACACTCCAGAAGAGACTAAAGGGGGTGATCAGGCAAGGCATCAAGCTAGTTGACGTAGTCCACGTCATGCTTCGTCGCCACCTCCTGCCTCTTCAGTTCAGGGCCAATCTGATGTGGTGCTACAAGCCCGAGGATGAGGTGACCGTGTGGCACTTCTTCCACACCAACCTTGACAGGATGTGGACGTCGCTCTTTAAGCCGTCCAAAAACAAATTCCCCTCAAAGGAGAAGGGAGACATTAGCTACAGCACCGAGAATGGCCCATCCGAGGTATAGACAGTTTTACTTGGTGTTGTTGTCCTTTCTTCAACTTTCAATAAAGTGATTTACTTAACTTTTAATGGTCAGAGATGGCGCAACAAGGCCAAGAAGATGGGTTCTTTGGCGCCGCTACCCGAAGAGGCTAGGACCCCTTAGCTCGAAATGTTGTTGGCCGAGGAACCATACACGATTCCAGTCAAGGCGAAGGGGGAACCGAAGAGGAAGAGGGTCTTGTGCAGCCGAGGAGCTTCCTCAGATGCCAGGTCCAAGGACACACATGGCTCCTCCATCCAGGAGGAGGAGAAGGAAGAAAAGAAGGAGGAAGTGGAGGACATCGAGGGCTCTTACCCAAAGGGGGGGGAGAGGGCGACGTCCGAGGACGCTGAGGAGCAGTCCCCTCCTCGGCAATTTAAAAGGCTTTGGAAGGCCCATGTTGCCCAGCCTAGCCGGCCCTTGGCTCTCTCTGAGGACACCGGCTCTCGTTCTTCCGAGGACGTGTCTCCCCTGCAGCACAGAGAGAGGCCGCCGCCGAGAAGGTACCATGTTTGACACATTGTACGTAATAAGCTTAAATTGACACGTTCTTAACTTTGTTACATTGCTTTCCCTTACAGCCCACAACGCCGCCTTCCCAGGGAGGGTGATTCAAACGAGGTCCCCCGGATGAGCTGGCCGAGAGTGCTTCGGACACCGGCGTCCATCCTTCCCCCGCTCATGACGAGCGGGGTGAGGTCAATTCACAATCGGACCTCCCTATGTTAAGCACAGAGGGTGGCGCCGAGGTGCTAATGGCCGAGGTTCATACCTTGGTCGCAGAAGACCAAGGGGCTGGGATCCCACTGGTCCCTGAAGAACCGGTGCTTGATCGCCCGGTGTCATCGGCCCCGACAGGTCCAGTGCCACTGAGCCATACGGGGGTAGTCGTTTCCTCTCCAGCGAGGGACAAGGACGAGGACGCACAGCTGCCCACCTTGGGCGGCATAAGGAGATAGAGGCAGCCCTACAGATATCCTCAATTCTTCCCGAGCACTGTGCCATTGTTGGCATGGCTTTCAACCAGTTCCGGTCCACAGAGGCCGGAATCATGGAGGCCTTCATAGGCCTCTCGAAAGGTTTTGAGGTATGTTATCTTTTTGTCATAGTTTGTATTACTGTAATGTCTAAATTAATGTTTAGTACACCCAGTATCCCTTTAAGGACAAGTTTTGAAAAAAGAGTTGTCCGAAGACTTTTGTACAAGAATGTTGCCAAAGTTAGTTTATGCTTTAAGAACGGATATATAGTAGCCCCAGAGCCCTAAGTTAGTTAGAAATACTGACTTGGGGGTCGACTGTGTACTAGAATTTTTTTAATCTAAACGAATATGCAGTAGCCCCCGAGACTCTTGTCAGATTAATACATCCGACGAGAGGATCAATTTCGCACCTCGGAGTCTTAATAAAAAAATTGTGCAGGCATCTGCCTCATCTTCGGCGTCCAACTTGAAAGAGTTGGAAGAGCCGAACCACAAGCTTGTGCGGTCCAAAGAGGACATCAGTCTGCTAAAGGAGCAGATGGACAGAGCACAAGGTAAGACATAGAAACTGGCACCATAGTTTTATATTTTGTTAAAGCAACTCAAGTACTAATATGTGCGCTTGATTGTGTCCAGCTGCCGCAGCGGAGATGGAGGCACTCCGTGCCGAGCTCAAGAAAGCTTAGGAAGAAGCCGAGCAACAAAGGACTGCGGCTGAGAAGAGCATCGCCGAGCTCGCCGGGGAGAGGGATGCTCGAAAGAAAGACCAGGCCCGGATCCTGGAGGTGGTGCAGGACTTGAAGGGCCTATATGCGGAGCGCGACGTCCTTCAAGCCTACAAGGAGAATGACGCAGCCGAGCTCAAAAGGCTCGAGATAGCGCATAAAGAGGCCCAGGCCCAGGCGAGGTCGGACCGGGAACAACTCCAGATAGTAACGGAGATAGCCGTCGGTAAGCCATTTTTACTATAGTGCATCTTCGGTGGTGGCCGCTTCGCCGAGTTGATGCAAATCTGGTGTGTATCAGGTGCCTTTGTGGACCTGCCAAGGAGTGCATCGGTTGCGCATCAGTAATTCAACGGGCGTGAGGATTCGGACGGGCAGAAGGTATTTTGGGCGCAATTTCAAGTGCCGTCGCATCCGCCGGTCCTCAGTGACCAGATAAAGCAGTTGATGGAGCTGCATCGCATCGCTAGGCCTGCAATGGAAGGCCTCTGCATTGCCCTATGGCCTGCCGAGCAGCTGCCGAGCAGTTACTTTTGCTTAATCCAAAGGCTTCAAAGCGCCAGCCCTCGCTTCCAGCTCTAGAAGAGTTCGGCTTGCCTGGAGGGTGCTCGGCTAGCGTATGCGTTTGTGAAGACGCATTACCCTGGGGTAAAATCTAAGGTCATGGCGAAGGGTTGACCAGAAGGGGAGAAGCGCGTACTCGAGCAGTTTTTTTAGGAAGTTATGGTTGCCGCCCATATATCCGAGGCCAAGTGCCGCAAGGATACCATCCTTGAAGGTCTTGAGTAGACCCACTCGGAATGCCGAGGTGTATGATGTAAAAAAGACAAGTTTCATTTTGATATGAATGAATCCTTTATGCCTGATATGTTTATTTTGACTCTGTATGAAGCTGGAGGGTACAGGCTATTGGATGATACAGCATCATGGGACTGGAATCGCTTGAAGCTGGAATTTCATCAGAAGTTTTATCCTATGCATCTAGTCCATCGTGATCGGAACTTTATTTATAATTGCTGGCCTCGTGAAGGAGAAAGTATCGCTCAAGCCTGGGGAGGCTTAAATCTATGATGCACACCTGCCCCAAGCATGAGCTCTCAAGAGAAATGATTATACAAAAATTTTATGCTTGGCTTTCTCATAATGATCAAGCACTACTCGATTCTTCTTCTACTGGTTCTTTTATGAATAGGACTATTGAATTCAAATGGGATCTTCTGGAAAGAATTAAACGCAACTCTGAAGATTGGGAACTCGACAAAGGTAAAGAGCTAGGTATAAAGCTTGAGCTTGATTGTGTTAAATCTTTGATGGAAACCAATACTTTCCATGAGTTTAGCAATAAATATGGCCTAGACTCTGAGATAGTAGCTTCTTTCTGTGAATCATTTGCTACTCATGTTGATCTCCCAAAGGAGAAGTGGTTTAAATGTCATCCACCCATTGAAAAATAATTAGAGGAACCTGTTAAAATTAAGAGGGAAGAAATAATTGTTAGCCACGTTGATCCAATTGTTCCTACTGCTTACATTGAGAAACCACCTTTCCCTGTTAGAATTAAGGAACATGCTAAAGCTACAACTATGGTTAATAAAAGCCATGTTAGAACACCTAAACCTTCTGAACAAATAAACATTGAGCCTAATGTTGTTATGGTTAAAGATATCCTAGTTGATGATATTGAGGGTCAAGTTCTTTACTTCTGTGGTGAAGCCGCTAGAATTGCAAAACCTGCTAGAAACGTACAGGATGAGCTAGATAAAAACAAACCAGTTGTTGGCATGCCTGTTGTTTCAGTTAAAATTGGAGATCATTGTTATCATGGCTTGTATGACATTGGTGCTAGTGTTAGTGCTATACCTTTTATCTTATATCCAGAAATCATGAATGACATAGCACCCTCTGAGCTTGAAGACATTGATGTTACTATTAAACTTGCGAACAGAGATACTATTACACCACTTGGGATTGTTAGAGATGTTGAAGTCTTGTGTGGAAAAATTAAGTACCCAACTAATTTCTTAGTACTTGGTTCTAAACAAGATAATTTTTGTCCCATTATATTTGGTAGACCTTTCTTGAATACTGTTAATGCTGAAATTGATTGTGTTACTGAGAAGGTCAAAGTAAGCTTTGGTGATGTGTTTCATGAATTTAATGTCTCCAAGTTTGGTAAGCAACCGCATGATAAAGAATTACCTAGTAAAGATGAAATAATTGATCTTGCTTCTATTGCCGTGCCTCCTACTGATCCACTAGAACAATATTTGCTGGACCATGAGAATGATATGCATATGAATGAAAGAAATGAGATAGATGATATACTTCTTAGACAAACACCTATTCTTAAACACAACTGACTAGTTGATATTTTAGGGGATCCTCCTCCTCCCAAGGGAGACCCCGTGTTTGAGCTAAAGACTTTACCTAATACCTTGAAATATGCTTATCTTGATGAAAAGAAGATATATCCTGTTACTATCAATGCTAACCTTTCAGAGCATGAAGAAAAGAGATTACTTAAAACTCTGAAGAAGCACAGGGCTGCTATTGGATATACTCTTGATGATCTTAAGGGCATAAGTCCCACTCTATGTCAGCACAAGATTAATATGGAATCGGATGCTAAACCTGTTGTTGATCATCAACGCCGCTTAAATCCTAAGCTGATGGAAATGGTGAGAACTGAAATACTAAAGCTTCTGGAGGCAGGTATAATCTATCCTATTGCTGATAGTAGATGGGTAAGTCCTATTAATTGTGTTCCTAAGAAAGGTGGTATAACTGTTGTCCCTAATGATAAAAATGAATTTATTCCACAAAGAATAATAACTGGTTATAGGATGGTAATTGATTTCAAGAAATTAAATAAAGCTACTAGGAAAGATCATTACCCCTTGCCTTTTATTGATCAAATGTTAGAAAGATTATCTAAGCACACACACTTTTGCTTTCTTGACGGATATTCTGGTTTCTCTCAAATACCTGTGTCAAAAGAGGACCAGGAGAAAACTACTTTCACATGCTCTTTTGGAACCTATGCTTATAGACGTATGCCTTTTGGTTTACGCAATGCACCTGCTACCTTTCAAGGATGTATGACTGCTATATTCTCTGACTTTTGGGAAAAGATTGTTGAGCTTTTCATGGATGATTTTTCTGTTTACGGGACTTCTTTTGATGATTGCTTGAGCAACCTTGATCGAGTTTTGTAGAGATGTGAAGAAACTAATCTTGTCTTGAATTGGGAGAAGTGCCACTTTATGGTGAATGAAGGTATAGTACTTAGGCATAAAATATCTGAACGAGGTATTGAGGTGGACAAAGCTAAAGTTGATGCAATAGAGAAAATGCCATGTCCAAAAGATATCAAAGGTATAAGAAGTTTCCTTGGACATGCTAGTTTTTATAGGCGTTTCATTAAAGATTTCTCAAAGATCTCTAGGCCACTAACTAATCTTCTTCAAAAAGATATTCATTTTGGTTTTGATGATGATTGTGTAGAAGCCTTTGAAATACTTAAGAAAGCCTTGATTTCTGCGCCTATTGTCCAACCACCTGATTGGAATTTACCATTTGAAATTATGTGTGATGCTAGTGATTATGTTGTTGATACTGTTCTAGGGCAAAGAATAGACAGGAAATTGAATGTTATTCATTATGCTAGTAAGACCCTAGACAACGCTCAAAGAAATTATGCTACTAGTGAGAAGGAATTTTTAGCAGCTGTGTTTGCATGTGATAAATTTAGACCTTACATTGTTGACTCAAAAGTCACTATTCACACCGATCATGCTGCTATTAAATACCTCATGGAAAAGAAAAATGCTAAACCTAGACTTATTAGGTGGGTGCTTTTACTACAAGAGTTTGATTTGCATATCGTTGATAGGAAGGGAGCTGAAAACCCTGTAGCAGATAACTTGTCGAGAATGGAAAATGTTCTTGATGACCCACTGCCTATTGATGATAATTTTCCTGATGAGCAACTTGCTGCTATAAATACTTTACATAGTACTCCTTGGTATGCTGATTATGCTAACTATATTGTCGCTAAATACATACCACCTAACTTCACCTATCAACAAAAGAAAAAATTCTTCTATGATTTACGACATTACTTTTGGGATGACCCACATCTTTATAAAGAAGGAGTAAATGGTATTATTAGACATTGTGTACCTGAGCATGAACAGGGATAAATCCTACGGAAGTGTCACTCCGAGGCTTACGGAGGACACCATGCTGGTGACAGAACTGCACACAAGGTACTTCAATCCAGTTTTTATTGGCCTACTCTTTTTAAAGATGCTCGTAAGTATGTCCTTTCTTGTGATGAATGTCAAAAAATTGCTAACATTGGTAGACGTCAGGAAATGCCTATGAATTATTCACTTGCTATAGAACCATTTGATGTTTGGGGATTAGATTATATGGGACCTTTTCCTTCCTCTAATGGGTATTGATACGTCTCCGTCGTATCTATAATTTTTTGATTGCTTCATGCCAATATTCTACAACTTTCATATACTTTTGGCAATATTTTATATTATTTCTGGGACAAACTTACTTATCCAGTGCCTAGTGCCAGTTCCTGTTTTTTTTGTGTTTTTTGTTTCACAGAAATTCCATATAAAACGAAGTCCAAACGCGATAAGAATTTACGGAGATTTTTTTTGGAATATATGTGAATTTTGGGATTCGGAATCAACGAAAGACGGTGCCCGAGGGAGGCACAAGCCAACAGGGCGCGGCCCAGGGGGGCGCGCCCTGATGGCTGGTGCCTCCCCCTTCGGTCGGTTGAAGCTCTCCTTCCGACGCAAGAAAGATATTTTCGCGATAAAAATCCCCTCAAAATTTTAGCCCGATCGGAGTTACGAATCTCCGGATATTTAAGAAACGGTGAAGGGGTCAGAAAACAGTCGCGAAAACAGGAGAGAAACAGAGAGAGAGATCCAATCTCGAAGGGGCTCTTGCACTCCGGGAGCCATGGCGGCCATGGACCAGAGGGGAAACCCTCCTCCCACCTAGGGAGGAGGCCAAGGAAGAAGAAGAAGGAGGAGGGCTCTCTCCCCCTCTTTCCCGGTGGCGCCGGAGCGCCGCCGGGGCATCCATCGTGACGGCGATCTACATCAACAACTTCGCCGCCGTCACCACCAACTCTCTCCCCCTCTATGCAGCGGTATAAAACCTCTTCTCCCCAATGTAATATCCACTTAAACATGGTGCTTAATGCTATATATTATTATCCAATGATGTGTGGCTATCCTATGATGTTTGAGTAGATTTCTTTTGTCCTATGGGTTGATTGATGATCGTGATTGGTTTGAGTTGTATGTTCTATTTTGGTGCTGTCCTAAGGTGCCTTCCATGAGGCGCACACGTGAAGGAATCACACTGGAGGGTGTTGCAATATGTTTATGATTCTCTTATAGTAGGTGGCGAGAGTGACAGAAACTTACACCCGAGTAAGGGGATTGTTTACGTATGGGATAAAGGGGACTTGATGTGTTAATGCTATGGTTGGGTTTACCTTAATGAATTTCTAGTAGTTGCGGATGCTTGCTAGAGTTCCAACATAAGTGCATATGATCCAAGTACGGAAAGTATGTTAGCGTATGCCTCTCCCTCATATAAAACTGCAATAATGATTACCGGTCTAGTTATCAATTGCCTATGGACACATCTTTCTCTTGTGCTTAAAAAAGCTTTCTACTAAAACAATTTACTTTATTGTTCTTTATCTAAGCAGCCCCTAATTTTTATTTCTACGTTCTTTATTACCTTGCAAAACTATCTTTTAAAGCCATTAAGTACTTCTAGTTTCATTCCCACAAAATAGTTTCATACTTGTTCTAGGTAAAGTAAGCGTTAGCAAGCGTAGAGTTGTATCGGAGGTAGATAGAACTTGAGAGAATATTAATTCTGTCTTTAGCTCCTTGTTGGGTTCGACACTCTTACTTATCAAAAAAGGCTACAAACGATCCCCTACACTTGTGGGTTATCAGGTATACACATATTCTAGTTGTTGTTGATTACGTTACTAAGTGGGTAGAAGCTATTCCTAATAGTAGTGTTGATCATAACACTTCTATTAAAATACTTAAAGATGTTATTTTCCCGAGGTTTCGAGTCCCTAGATATTTAATGACTGATGGTGGTTCTCATTTTATTCATGGTGCTTTCCATAAACTTCTAGCTAAATATGATGTTAACCATAGAATTGCATCACCTTATCATCCTCAGTCTAGTGGCCAAGTTGAATTGAGCAATCGAGAAATAAAGTTAATTTTGCAAAAGACTGTTAATAGATCTAGAAAAATTGGTCTAAGAAACTTGATGATGCTTTATGGGCTTATAGAACTGCTTACAAAAATCCTATGGGAATGTCCCCTTATAAAATGGTCTATGGAAAAGCTTGTCATTTACCTCTCGAGTTAGAACATAAAGCTTATTGGGCAATTAAAGAACTTAACTATGATTTTAAGCTTGCTGGTGAGAAGAGGTTATTTGATATTAGCTCATTAGATGAATGGAGGACACAAGCTTATGAAAATACCAAGTTGTTTAAGGAAAAAGTTAAAAGATGGCATGACAAGAGAATCCAAAAACGAGAATTCAATGTAGGAGACCTAGTTCTTTTGTACAATTCTCGTTTCAGATTTTTTGCAGGTAAACTTCTCTCCAAATGGGAAGGCCCTTATGTTGTTGAGGAGGTCTATCGCTCCGGTGCTATAAAGATTAACAACTTCAAAGGAAAAAACCTAAAAGTGGTAAATGGGCAAAGAATTAAGCACTATATCTCAGATACGCCCCTTAATGTTGAAACTAACATTATTCAAGTTATGACTCCGGAAGAACACATAAGAGAGACCTTCCGGAACTCTCTAGAAAGCTGAAAAGGGGTAGGTATGTGATACGGTAAGTAAACCGACTCCAAAAAATCCAAAAATATATTTTCTGTTGGTTTTGGTATTTTAGAAAAATTTCAAAAATAAAAGGGAGTCAGGGGGACCCATGAGGGAGCCACGACCCAACAGGGCGCGGTCCACCCCCAGGTCGCGCCCTGTCAGCTCGTGGTGCCCTCGTGCGCCCCCCGAACTCCCTTTTCTTCCTGGACACGTATTCTAACCTAGAAAAAATCATTATATATACTCCCGTATGTTTTAACCACCGCATCGCAAGTTTCTCCTGTGTTCTTGTTTTGGGCTGTTTTTCTGACAGATTGCCGAAGGTATGTAAGTTATGTCCTTGTCCTCTTCCAACAACGTCGAGGACTAGGCTTGGTTGATGTAGATGGAGCTTGAACAAGAAGGAACCGAGGAAGTTATCTCAGGGGAAGAACCCATAGACTCTATGGAGGTGCATCCCCCAGCCTCAGAGCGGGGTACGCTAGCAGGCATCTCCACTTCTCCGAACTCTTGCCCACCAATGGGGAGGAGAGCCCAGCAAGCTCAGGACGTGCAAGGTGATGCAGGAAAAGGCTCTTGGTGGCCAGAGAATAAGCATATTATGGTGGAAGTATAGAAGAACACTATAATGATTCAGCAGTTACTCAATGAGACGCGGGAGTTGAAGACCCTCCTGCTAACTATTGTGAGGGACAAGCCTACTACATCATCACCACCATCACCCAAGAGGGACACTTGAGTACATGGGTATAGGCACCACCCTTAGCTTGTTCCATATAAGCTTGGCGAAGAAGTTGAAGAGTGTAGCCTGTATCTGCTGTCACTAAATTTTCAGGGAGGCAATATCATGGACTATGACTGGGCCATCCATGCTTCTAGCTATTGGGTTTGTGATGGGATTATACAGGGAGGTCAAGGTGACGAAGCGTGGGAGGTTGCAGCTGCTCTGCATCAAGAGATAAACATAAATGAGTATTCATTTAATGTGATTCCCTCTTTTGGTGATCAACTGAAGACTCCTCAGAAACAATGGATATTGGCCAACGACAACTCTGATGTGCATGCAGAGTCGACATCCCTTTTCATTGGAACAACCACAACCGGATCTGATCCTCCATTATGGTCGTTACCTAATGACATGTTTCATCAATCGGAGAATCTTCATGTGCTTAAATTATGCCGCTGCACCTTCAGCTTTTCCTCTCCTCCTTTTCATTATTGCCACAACTTAAGATTTCTCGGATTAGAAAGCTGCCAGGATCTACGACTAGAAGAAGTCAAGAAGCAAGATATACCAATAATGGATTTTTTAAAGAGCCTATGGGTTATAGACATACGCAATACAGACTGGGATCTTTCTTCATCACCAGAGATAATAGAGCAGATGGCTGCAAACATTAGGGAAGTGCATATAAAAAATGGAAGGTTTTGGGACATCATTTTTCCATCGGGGCAACCACGGAACCTTCGCAAGCTTCGAGTAATTGACCCTGCTTGCTCTTGGGAGACGGGCGGAAAGGATGAATTCATAGTTTTGCCCAGTTTGTCAAGATCAACTAGCCTCAAGACTCTGGTTCTAGATGGTTGTGTTGGTTTGGAGCATGTTGAAGGACTCCCTCCGTCGATTGAATCATTCAGCTTAGATGCAAGACCGAGAAAGGATGATTTCAAGGAAGCCAAAATAAGCCGCATCTCCCTGGTTGGCTGTGCAAGATTGTCTGACTTCACACTGCGTGGATCACTTCCAAACCTTGAGGAGCTGGACCTCTCAGGCACAAGAGTCAAGACACTTGACCTCACAACTCAGGCGGTGCAGGTCCCATGCCTCCAAGAAATTATTCTATTGGGATGTATGTAGCTCTATGCCATTTTTGGCCAGAAGAGGGTCTGGCAACACTGACAATGCTGCACATTGATTCCTCAGTATGCCCCGTTCAAACAAAACTACATGATGTGTATGTTACAATAGTGAACATAAGGTTTTTTTGGGTCCTTGGTATTACAAAGCAATCTTCGATTCTGTTGGAAGATCAATAGGTTCCATCTATATCTTTGTGTCCCTTGTACCACCGATGTTAAGGGACAACGCTATATGAAGGAGAAGATAGGCCCTGGTAATAGTGGGCAAATAATGGGCCTTCCTCAACCAAAGTCATTAACCTCAACTACTTACAACACCTACATTAATGTCTCTGTTGGCAACCTAATTATTGATCAAGACTACAACAATGGAATGCAGTTTCAGCCGTCATGCTGCCATGTTGAGATTGGTAAGGGAATTAGCAACGCTAATGTGGAGAGCGAACAAGCAATCAAGGCTATCATCTTTGCAATGAATGAAGACAAGTCGTTGCATGTGCATGAAAATTCTTCCATCACCACTGTCATCCCTGAACACATGATGTCCAGAGATGGGAATGGTCTTGCATGGGGACATCTAAAATAGTGCCATGTGCTGAGATGCCCCAAGATGCACATAGTCTTCACCACTAACTATCATATCTACGCCTTTCAAGAAATAGAGACCTTTTGGGTGGCTGATCTCACCATGGCGCGCTGCATTTGGAGCAAAGGAAACACCTATAGTGGCACAAACACCGATTCATTTGCGGAACTACGGAGCATACACCTGTACTCTTGCACGAGGCTCGCATTTGTGCTTCCATTGTTGTGGGCTATTCAAGGATCATATTTGCCCAATTTAGAAAGTCTCCGCATTGTCAACTGTGGTGATCTAGAGATGGTATTCCCTGTTCATCCCGACCTCGGAGAAACTGTACTTGAGTTCCCAAGCCTGAAGCACATCCACCTGTATGAGCTCTATAAGTTGCAGCATATATGTGAGGTCAAGATGCTTGCTCCTAGGCTTGAGAGGGTATGGCTCAGGGGATGCTGGGGTCTCATGCGCCTCCCAGCCGTCGGCCGAGATAGCCGTCCCATCATGGACTGCGAGAAGGACTGGTGGGAGAAGCTGGAGTGGGACGGCGTGGAGGCTGGCCATGACCCTTCCCTCTTCCAGCCGTGCCACTCGTCATATTACAAGAAGCCCCTGGACAGAGTCTCGGTGCTAAGGTACACACACATGCGTTCTCTCATGTTTTCAAACTTTTTTCATGCATGTGGAATAGTATATGCATGGTAGTAGCAGTTGGTGAACAGACCTTGAATAAATACTCTGTTGTGTACTATCTGAAGAACTGCAAACAAAATAAACACATATGTGTAGAGTAGTAGCAACTTAGCTGACCCTTCAAATGGACCCAATTTTTTCCACCATCTTCTATGACCAATTTAATCAGCTGTGTACCGAGTTCCTTGATCTACTCATGTTATGCATTCAACGATCTATGCATTCTTTGATACACTCCTGTCCCATTAATCAGCTGTATCATTCCCTGTGTTGCATGCGTAGGTTTGGTGGTAGCAAAACAGTGCAAGATTGGACTGCTGCTGTTGCTGCAACGGTTCAAGTCATTGCAAGATTGTGTTGGTGTGTTTTTCCGAACAATAAAGTGACGCTTGCATGATGCCGCGTGCGTGTGTGTCTGTATGTATGTGCACCTGCTTAATTAGTTCCCGGTGAGAACAAGATCTGTACGTTGTTTGGTTTGGTTTGGATTGTGGTTGAAATAAGAAGGGTGTGCATGTGGTGTGTCTACCACGAACACAACCCTGACGGTGTGATTGAGTGCTGCTTGCCAGAGACAGCTGGAGACTACGAAACAATGGTAAATAGTGTGTATGTGACCCATTCCAGCAGCATTTGTATGCATGCTGCCTAGAAATGTACGTACTGGTGTGATCTGCTTATATTACATGTGCAATTTGTACAATTGCACATGAACTGAGTATCTATTTGGTTTCATTATTCATCATTCGTACAATGTTGTGCTGTATGAATGCATTGGGTGTACGAAATCTAATAGCTACAGCTGGAAGTTGTTGGCATGCATTTGCTTAGGCCCTCCGATCGAGCAGGAGTCATGAGTTGTGTGCTATCTTGAACTCGATGCTTTAATCCTCAATTTAATTATATGATATATCCTCTGTCCTAGTGTAGTCCTAGTGGCGCCGTCGCTCGCTCGCTCGCTCCTTCCCTCCCTCCCTCCTGTGCTTCGCATGCATGGGCACTGCACGCAGGGTCTTTGGTTCGGCCCAGTGTTAGCTCCTTCCCTCCCTCCCTCCTGTGCTTCTTTCTACCCATGCATGCATGGGCACTACTCTCTCCGCCATGCGTCGATCGTTGGCCGGCCTGCATCGTACGTGCTGGCACGAATCAAGTCCCACCATGATTTTCAAACGGACGACGCCATCCCCACGGCCGGACCCCCACCCTCAAGACACATAATACAGCTGTCCTTTTCGGTTCTCAATTCGATCGACGTAGCTACACACCACGCACTAGCTAGTACGTACACACCGTGCACTACACGCTGCATGCATCCATGCGTTGCGTGCGTAGCTATCTACTCCCTGCGTCCCGTAATATAAGATCGTTTTGCAAGCTAGCTGGCTACACACGTATAGGTACGCAGGGGCGAATTCAAGGGCCAGGCTTCGCATGGCTTGAGCCTACCCTCAAAAACCATGATTTGTTTCTTTAGTACTAAGCTTCAACAGATTTGGCAGTCTCAATCTTAAAAAAACAGGTGAAACCGGTCCATCTAAGCCAACTAGACCACGCAGAGCCTACCCTGCATATCCATCCTAGATTCGCTGCTGTAGGTACGTACGTGCACTTACCTACGAGTAATAATCAACCGACTTAAGCGCGTCTAATCACGGCTCCCTCATGCATTGCATGAATCAACCTAGCTAGCTACTACTTACCTAGGACTTTTTTGAGTTCACGTAGATGCATGCTTCAGCCCAAAGAACAAGATCTTCATTTTCTTGATAAGACACATGCATGCATTGAGCTGATCGATCAATAACTTTGAAGCTGCATGCATGCTTCACACGTTGAAGACCCCGCTTCTTCCTGAGGCCGAGGGCCCCTCCCCGAGCCCCTGTGCACGCTCCACGCCACCACCTCCATCACCATGGACGCTGGATCCAACCCGCAACCGCAGCGCCACCACCTAGGGCATTCAATGTTGCGTATGGTGTGTCTGACAAAAGGCGGAGCTGTAAAACAGGGAAAAACCTTGCATGAGAAGCACATGAAAAAAGACAAAATGAAAAATGGAGCAAAATGAAAAATTCTTCAAAAGAGGAAAGAGGAAAATGATCATGGAACTTACAGGCCGCTTCCCAAATGAGGCTTTGCCCAAGCAAAACTTGTTCTTGTCGTATTCCAACACAAGAGCAAAATCCTTATCACACACGAAGCAAGCTCTCGGCAGAGAGAGATTCAATCTGTGCTCATCTATTGCGGGGGGGGGGGGGGGGGGGGGGGGGGGGGTGGGGCGGGAAGGGAAAACTAGATGATCCATATATATAACCTGTTTTTTTTTTTCCCACAAGAGAAGTTAAAAATTGTTATTATTCTTGGGGCGGACACACAAAAAACAACAAACATGAGTTGTCATTACCGCAAGCATAGGGAAACATCCTCCAATCCAGAATGGAGAGGAAGGCTGTAGCTTTGCCTGATCCTTGCAAGTCTGAACCATTTTCATCGCAACATTTAGAATGTGCTCATCCCAGGCAAGCTCGTCATACCCCACCTCCTTCAAAGTCGTGCCGCGGTTGTCCGCCTCCGTCATGCTTCCAGTGCTACCAGCTCGTCCCTCCAAGAGCCCCCGCGCCGTTGGCCACAACGTGGCCGTTGGTGCTTGAGGCATAGCACAACAGTCGGCTGGGGGCATGGAGCGTGGGAGGGAGGGGGGGGGGGGGGCTTGGAGGTCGAGCCCACGAGGCACACAATGGTGGATATGCGTTGACACGCGAGCGATGGCAATGAGGAGCGCCAGCGTCACTGGGCCCTGGACTCGCCGCCACCTCCAAACTCATCGACATAACAGATTGTGTCCGAGAATAAGGACGGTCGACGCTTCCAGGATTGGAGCCCGGAAGACTGACTCGAAGAAGAAGGGTCGGCATCCGTCCGAGTGTCGTGCCTGCGAGGACTAAAATTGTAACCAATCTACTAGCTGGGATCGAGGCACCAGGATTCCCCTCCCCGCCACCGGACGCCGGAGCAGCCGTCGGAGATCGAGGGGAAGAAGGCTTTGCCCTAGTCGCCTTGGGACAGGGGAAAGAAAAACGAGAAAACAAGCTACTATTTCACTAATAAGAAATAATGGGCGCCGGTCATCGTATGCGATTTGCCGCGCGTACCCGTCATCGTGGAGTCGAAGAAGCCAATCGGTTTTTTTTTTTTAACAAACCGGGCTCGCTAGATCGGCGCGCATGCTGCGTTTTTTTTCCTTGTTTGCACGTACGCTGCTGCTGCTGCTGGGGTGCATTCGCAAAACGCAAAACGCAGCTGCACGTGGATTCTCAATCGTATCTCACGGTGATTTCGAACTACTGGAACGTACATGGGGCGCGTCCCATTCTCCACCTTGATCTGCTCCTGCGCACCAAGATGCATTGCCACGCCGCCTTTCTGAATTACCATTGAGCTGTCGGTGTTGTGCTACTCGTGATTTGCATTAGGAATCTGGTCCAAGGACCCTTTGCTTTATTCAATTCAAAGAGAAAGGAAAAGGAGGAAAGAAGCAAAGCATTAGCAGACAACGTCCTTCTTTGGTTTTTTGCTTTGCTCAAACAGCGAGCAAAGAACCTGCAGCTAGCTTTGGGAAAAGCAAATTAACCCAAACTTACGACCTACACAAGCCCTGCACTGCATACCTGCACAACTAGTTAGCCACAATATAATTGCCCTCCAGTATCCCCATTCATTCCTTCATTACTCCTCCTTCGTATTACCTGACATCAACATCTTCAATTTCTTCTGGCCCGACCAGGCACTGTCTGCAGCTGCAAATTTAGGTACTATAACACTAATTGATGCTATATATATATGAGTGATTCTTTTGCTATCTATCCATATATCTTGTGTCGATTGCTTGCTAGCAGCATATTATGCATCAACTGACAATGTTTGTTCATGCATGCACAAACATAACTAATCCCCGCGCTCTTCTGGTGGCAACGTATGTAGGAGATGGCAACTAGCAAAATAAAATAATTCATCTGGAGGTGCACATCGATGCATGGGGTAGATTGGCATCTGGAGCTTCCCTAGTCAGGCACAGTTGCTCTCCAATATCCCCCCATTCATTCCTTCATTGCTTTTCCTTCATATCACCTCACATAAACACATCTTTCTTCTTCTGCCACTACCTCTTTTGCAGTTAACTGGTATCGACAGATATATACTAATTCTTCTGTTATTCATCGATCATCACCACACAAGATCTGTGTGTCTGCATGACCAATAAGGTACGTACTACTGCTAGTACTATATGGTTTTAAATATTCTTCTCTAATAGCTAGAAGTTTAGTTTGCTTCCAAAATAAAACTGTATTAATTATGCATCCACTGAAAATGTTCGTTTAGTTCATGGACAACATAACCAACTCCTACCCTCACTCTTCTGATAACTACCAGGTGCTAGCAAAATAATCAGAGATCCTTCTGGAGGTGCAGGTCGATGGGTTAGATTAACATCTGTAGCTTCGTATCTTTACCGGGCCTTCTTTGAAATATTAGTCATCATGCCGCGAAAGGTATTTTTCTACATATACGTGCATGCAATTCTCACAATCTAGACTAGCACTAGTATTTCAATTCTTTTGATAGTATAGATCTACACATGGCTCTTGTTCAAAATATAATAATTAAGCATGTCAAGGATTGTTTGTATTAATTTGTTCTTGAATAAAAAATTATACGTTCAAGATTTACATGTTCATTAGCTCGGTTCAAGGATAAAGGAATGGTTGCCAAAATCAAACGCACACAGACAATCAGTGGACACACACACACACACCCATGCACACGCACGCACAGTTGTTCCCTCGTCTCAATGCAGTGCGGCTGAACGCCTACTTGTGTACACATATAAGCATTGCCCCCAGTACTGATTTACACGTACATTCAAGATTCATCGTATGATAGAAACCACCGGTTCTGGTTGGTTTTAGTAGCAATTTGAATTTGATAATCATGAACAGCATTACCTCACTCTAAACATGGCTCATTCTTTACTTGAGCTAGCAATCTACAATGCACTTTTGTAATTGCTGCAACTAAAATGCATCACGACCAAAAATTAGTTGGCAAACGTTTCAGAATAAATCAACACAGAGGACTTGCAGATAAGGAAAAAGAACATTACCTTGTGAAGGATTGGAACTATAACAGCTCCTTATCACAAGGAATACAAAAACCCTCCTCACGTGTCATCCGAAGATCCAGGCATTTTACACGTTCAATATCAGTCTTCATTCCAAATGGCAATGGAGCATGATCACACCCATCTAACATTGGCAAAACTTATGAGCAAGACACTTGTAAAATTACATCAATACCTAGACTTGAAAAGGACCAAATATTTTGTTACCAGAACAAAAATCATCTGTGTACAAGCATGAGTGGAATAAAAAAACACTGCCAACCTCAAAAATCATCTGACCACAAATATTTTGTTCCCAGCATATACATCGGTTGGATGAGAAAATAACTGAACTGAAATTGTAATCTACAGAGGCTTTTAAGAGAAGGGAATATATGCTGTGTAAGTCAATGTGCATCATCTTGATTGCTTGAAAGCTGTCTGGAATTTCTAGAATAAAAACTTGGGTCAACACTACATTGCGGTTAATTTTGACACAAATATGTGATAATTACAAAACGTTCCCACGAGTACACTGTCACTAATCTCTTTACTTTAACCCACCAGAAAGTAATAATAGCACTCATAAACAAAAAGGTTCTTCGCTTTTTATACACTACTCGGCACCTGATCAGATCTGCAAGTACCACTGTACCAGCACAATGCTCTCTTATCCATGCCTCAGTTAGCAACTAAGATATGAATATCTATGAAACCACACAATGACTTGCATGGATAAAAGGTTCTCATTGCAGCTTAACAGAGGGACTACCATGACAGTACATTTGTGGCATGAAAAAAAGGTTCAAGACAACCTAGTTTATTACATACACGACCACTGGAATTTATTTAGATGCGGAGATCAACGGACTGGAATAACCTCTATTCAGGATATCTCTATCTAGTAAAAAAGAACATGCCAGTCACAGCAAGATTAAATGGCATAGCAGGCACTAAGCATGCCAGTTACAACCTGCGTATTTGCCTTCGGTTTGGTGCCGTCTTCAGCTGCTACTTGGCCCTTCAAAGCTTCCATCTCAGCCTGCAATAATTATTCATCTATGAGATTCATACTGATGAATCTTCCACAAAAACAAAAGAAAGCACGGCAACTTGTTCTAAGTATGTGTGGACAGATACATACGGTTGTCAATAACTCAAACTTTGAATAAATCGCAATGTTGTTAAGCTGATCTTGCCAACAAATGCACAAGCCATACATCCTTACAGACGGATCGGACGATGACGGCGCCTTCGGTGTTGTTCTCCCTCCTGGGGGCATCGTTTTGGAGCAAGTGCTGGCTGGAGGGGACTAGAGGAGGAGCGGTATTACATCTACCGCAAGGCCGACGGCGGATCCCGGCGGCATGGCGCTGCGGTGTTTCGGCGACGGGCGCGTGTGGATGGATACGTGCAGGATGGTGGCGCTGTCTGGCACCGTGGTGGCGTCGACGGCAGGCCTGGCAAGGTCGGTGCGTCAGTACTTGCTCTGGAGATTGATCAGTGAAAGACGACGGCGGCGGCTTCTGAGAGTGCGCCGGACCGGTGTGTGACACAGTCCCGGTATGTGGCTGGGCTGGGGCATCCGGCTTTAGATGTTAGGCTTTGGTGCGATGTCTGTTTGGTATTCGGCTCGGACATTCGGCACCCCTTCATCAAGGGGATAGGAGTAGCGACAGGTGTTGCCAAGATGGTGACTTCAGGCCTACTGATGTATTACTTTGTAAGGTCTTTGTGAATAATTAATAAAATGGCTGCATGCATCGCCCAATGCAGAGGCCGGGGGTACATCCTCCTTTTCTAAAAAAAATAAAAAAATACATCCTTACAGGCTGCAGCTCCAAGTTTTGTGACAATACTATGAACTAGTTACAACACAATTACAGTAGTTTACAAGCAAAGAAAAACCATGGATTCCAAGGATAAGACATTTTCCTGATCAAACACAAAGCGCCAGATAATTTTGGTTGCCATCCTAGAGACTAAGAAGTGCCGTTGCAGCCGAAGGGGTTTCGCAGAAGAAAATCATATGACAAGTACACATTTAAGAGCTTATTAAAGATTCTTAGTGGAACTGCATATAGCCACCTATCTCTTGCTTCATAATTGTTACAGCGAAGGAGAGAGTTTTTTTTTTCGAAAAGGAGGATGACCTTACAAAGTAATACATCAATAAGTCTCAAGCCGCCATCTTGGCAACAACTATCGCTACTCCAATCAACTTGACGAAGGGGTGCAGATTGTCGGGGCAGCATACCCAGACCTCACACCAAAGCCCAACATCTAAATCCGGAGGCCCCAACCAAGCCGAATTGCCAGGTCTGGGTCACACACCGGTCCGGCGCACTCTCAGCGGGCACCGCATGCGCACGCTGCAGAGGCCGTCGCCAGTGTCTTCCACCGATCCATCTTCAGAGCAGGTGCAGATGCATCGACCTTGCCAGGCCTGCCATCGACGCCACCACGGTGCCAGACAACGCCACCTCCCTATGCGTGTCCATCATCACACATCCGTCGCTGAGACCCTGCCGCACCACGCCGCCGAGACTCCACGTTGTCGATGCGTCACATGAAACGCCGCTCCGCGGTTGAACCCATCCACTGGTCCCTCGAGCCAATGCACACCTCCAAGAATGACGCCCCCAAGAGGGGAACGACACAAGAGCGCTGTCATCTGATCGACTGATCTATAGTTTCCCCCGGAGGTAGAGGATAGAGGTCTCGAGCTTCTCCACGGTGATGCCTTCAAGAAGGGGACGACACAGAAGAGCACCGCCATCGCCGGCCTTGGCACTAGCCGAGAGCAAGGTTTTCACCCGGATCTGCTCGACGAACCTCCATCTAGCATCATGTGCACGGACCGCCACCGATCTCTGCCGTCGCGCAGCGAGCAGGCCGCACCGGCCAGATCAGATCTGACCGGAGGCCAGACCACGCATGCTGCCGACCCGTCCACCAGGCCCTCCACGCCGCCGCCGCCGATCCGAGGCCAGATGGCATGCCGCCGCATAACTGTCCGCCGCTGCAGCCCGAGGTAGGGCCGGCCGCCGCGCTCGCAGCCCTTGCCGCATCGCCTTCATGAATATGCAGAAAAAATCAGCTCCACATTGGCATGTGCGGGAATTTGCAATTTGTTTTCGAACTTCCATTCACCAAGAAATAGCATAGCATCTCGATCTAACATGTGTACATTATCAGCTCCACATTTAAAATTTGGTAGTAAGTAGAAAATAAAAAGAACATATGTAACATAGCAAATTCAAAACTGAGGCAGCACAGCGTCCCTGTCATTCATGCGACCCATGCAATATGTAGGTTCAGTCTAGCAAGCGAGCGTCACCGCCACGGCAGGCGGTGACCATGTGCTGATGCACGCCAACGGTGGCTACGGCCAGCTGAGTCGATGGAGAGATGTGGGAAGGTGATGGATAGGGCATTCTTTATAATGCAAAACTCAGCAGCTTATTCTCCAAGCAAGGGTATTTCTAGGATCAGATGCATGGACATCGATTTGCTATTTGAGAGTCATGATCAAGATTTTTTTACTTTTCAACATCAAGCATTAGTGACTTGAGAAGCAATGTGTTTTCTCCTGGCTCTTAAGTTACATGCTGGTACAGCAGAACATTCAAGTGGCCAAATTGCTCCCGCGCAAGAATCGCTGCAGCATTTGCATGTTTCAACACCTGTGAGGGATGTGCTAATGCTCTTTTATTTATGCTTGCCATCCGTAAAGCACAGCCCACCCTTTTTATTTACTGCCAACTGGGCGTTTCAATTCCTCCCTTTCCCTAGGATAACGGACCCACAATTCACTTATGCTAGTTGATTCTCAAGGCGCTTGTTAGTTCTCGTACCCAGGGTGTATATAAATTAGTCGAAGTTTATTCAAAGTAGCGAGGTGGTACTATTTAGATCATTGAAGAGTCTGTTTTACAACACATTCATACCCCAGTTCGGACGGATGCATCCTTTGCATAGCATGCAAGTTCGTGAGTTCGAACGCCAACCCGAGCAACTAAACATCTTTTTTGCCTCTTCCCAATCAAACAAAAAAATAATACGCACCAGGCCCAGCTCGCCCCAGTTGCTTACACAGAAAATAACGTGCACAAGCCCAGGCACAACTCGGCCCAGCAGAAGACACACGAAGGACAGAGGAAGAGAAAAGGAAACGACGGACGAAACTTTCACGCGTAAACGATTCACGGACGAAATTTAGGAGCAAGAATCATTAGCCCCTTTACTAGCACAAATGCCCGTGCGTTGCAACGGTAGAGAAAATTAAAATGACCAGCAAAACACTTATCAACGCAACACAACGGGGCGAATAATTTTTAGTGACTCATTCGTGTTGCCACTTTTCAGTTTAGCCATTATCATCGATGGTGGTATGATTTTGATGTTCGTAAGTGAAATTTTCTGACAGAGCTTCACTGATGTCCTCTTAACAACGTCCCATTGAGCTCCAATTATCATCGGATGAAATAGTAGTGATGCATTGGAATGGGTTTTTTGTATGGATTTTTAAACATTCAAATGCAATCGGGGTTTTACTACAATATTATTTAAGAAAATGTTTGTTATTTGCAGTGGCGGAGCTACAATACAACATCTGGGTACAAAGGAAAGCCCATAATTTTTTTCTCTCATATCCTAGTTTGATCCTAACTCATCACTGCTCTCTCTATGGGATGGGCGGGCCACGACCCATTTGGCATGGCTGTAGCTCTGCCGGTGGTTATTTGGTTAATCCGTTTTTCTTTTTTTACACTTTTTGGTTATCATCATGTTGTTTCTCAAAAACAAAAACATAGTTTGAAACGTCGCTGCCGGCTTACACAAAAGAAAAAGATATCCAAACCAGCTGATAGACCACAGTGTACAACATGAGCCACGTGACCCACCAACCCAAGCTCAACCAGCGACTCGTGTCAATGATTCACCTTCTTTGGATCTGGAAACGCCTCAGCGACTCGTCTCCTTCCACCACTCCACGGCTCCACCAGCCCCCAGCCAGTCGATCCCCTTTTTGCTCTCCTCTCTCTCCTATCTCCATATTCCCCCACAACGCTATCTCCCAAATCCTATAGTCCCCTGCTGCAAATTCCAATTAACCAAGCTGGAGATACGCCGCCTGCAAGGGAAGCCGCAGTTCCTTGCTCCATCTTCCTCTGATGTACGCATTTGCTTGCTCTACCGATTCTGCAGTCGAGCAGTCTGTTGTTTCCTCTGCACCTTAGTTGGGTCCGTTCCTTCGTTCCCTCCCCCTTCCTTGAGAAGAACGGTACATATGCCTCTGCATCTTGATTTATTGATTTTCATTGCCTCTTCCTGAATCATCATGGCATAGGTATATGAATCGGCGAGATCTATGCCGGGGCTCCAGCCTTCAGATCGGCGTGGTCGTCGTGTCCAGCTCACCCTCTGACGGCGCAAAATCTCTGCTCCAGCCGAGACTGAAGTCCAAGTGCGGCGCGGGGTACCAACGCCGTCATGGCCGCCGGACAGCCGCAGCTGCTCGCTGGCGACCCGGGCTCCTCCTCCTCCCACGCACCGCCACCGCCTCCGCCCAAGACCCTCCTCGCGAAGCCGCCGCTTCCACCCCTCTCGTCCTCCGGCGCTGACGACGAGGGCGCTGGCGGCAGCGGCACCCGCGCGTGCCAGGGGCCGCAGCCTGGCTCGCTCAGCCTCGTCTCCGACGCATGGGAGGTCCACACTGATCAGATCCACGCTGGAGCAGCCGGATCCGTCGTCTTCCTGGCTTGCCCCTGCCCGCTAGCCTCCCGCGCCGCCCAGTGTCGGCCCGGCCGTCCGCATCGCCACGCTCGTCACGCCTGGCCCTCTCCGCCTCCGCGCGCCGTCGCCGGCACGTCTCCGGCCCGTCGCCTCCGCGCGCCGTCGCCGGCCCATCGCCTCCTCGCCCGTCGCCGGCGAGAAGGCCCCTCCTCAGGACGGGAATGGATAAGCCGGGGAGGGGGGTTATGTAAAAAAATGAAACGTTTTTTTAACTTAAAAACGTACTGCGGGTTGAATACCGGAAAAGCGAGGGGTGTTTCTGCAAATTTGACCGCGACGTACGGCAGAAGCAGTAGCTGCTTTATTATTAGGGAAAGATTAGTAGGTAGAGATATGGCATGCGCATGACAGAGTGAAAACACATGAAAAGAGAAACAGTGATATATAGGTAAAGATTAGTGGTGCCACTCACACGGGGAGGGGAGGGGAGAGGTCAGCCAGCCTTCCGCTCTTGGAGCTCGCGGGGAAAGGCGTTGGGAAGGGAGAGGTGGAGGAATGAGGCGACCTGCACATCGAGAATGAATTAGATGAACGCCACGAAGCAAAAAAGCAAAGAGCAGTAATTAGAACCCGATTCGACCACACAGCTATCAAATTGAGCACCGGCGCCTCCTAATAATAATCCCAGATATGAGGGAGCTGCAGCGGACGTGGATGTGATTTAGGAGGAACGGGGTCTTCCTAAATTAGGCACAAATTGCTGGATCCAAGTAGGAGGAACGGGGTGGAGAGCTTCTTGTGGCCTCTTATCTTGTGGCAGATGTGGCACCTTGGTGCATGCCCGCGCGAGGAGAAACTTGGGCACCCAGCGGCGGCAGCGGATGCGGAGGCCGCGACACTCCGGCACCCAGCAGGCGGAAGAGGTGAGACGCTTAGGCGGCGAACGAAGAATTGTCCCTCCCTCCGGCGGCAACAGATCAAGCCCGAGAAACAGAGTGAGAACTCTGGTTGCCAACGCTGCCCCCTCTTATCTTTTAGTCACAAAGTTGGAACGATGGTCATGGCTTACTGTGAGCCTGTATGAGTGCCGGCCATGCGACAGTTTAATTAATTAATTTTGATCCTAATAATAACAAAAAAAAAAGAAGGTGCACCTCTTGCATATATGTTACTAGCCGAAAACTACTAAAGTGTGTGACCTCAACTAATATTTATATCAACTAATTATGCAGAGGATTTATGTGCACACCGTCAAACAAGCGGTGCGAGCGGTAATCCCTTATCTGGAGGATACGAGCAGTACTGCACACAAGGCCATCTATTTTGATGGATGGCAAGGGTTGGCTGCTTCGGCGGTGCTTAGAGCCATAGCCGAACACCCTCCGCCATCTCTGCTAGAGAAATTCGACAAGATCATTCACGTCGATTGCTCTAGGTGGAAAAGCCGAAGAGCACTCCAGAGGACAATCGCACAAGAACTCAAGCTTCCTCAGTGGGTAATGGATGTTTTTGATAGGCAAGATGAAGAAGATGATTTTAGAGGGGTAGATGAAGGGTCCAGAGCTGAAATAGGATCCGTTGGGCGAGAGATCCTTCAAGTCCTGTTTGGGCAAAGATGTTTAGTGGTATTTCATAATGGAAGCAATGATATGGTTAATTTCAGTGCTTCTGGCATTCCTCAAGGAGAATATTTTGATATTAAGGTATTGTGGACATTTCGAGGAAGGCTTCGGCTCAACCCAAGAATTAGTGAGAAGGTGGACGATTCCCATCTTTTTATTTATGATACACACAGTGCTCACGGGTGGAATTTTTTGCTTAAAGAAGAGGCTACAGAAATTGTTGGGTACACGGATAAGACTGGTGAAGCAGTTGAAGAGTGTTGCTTGTATCTGCTGTCATTAAATTCTCAAGGAGGCAACATCATGGACTACAACTGGGCCACCCATGCTTCTAGCTATTGGGTCTGCGATGGAATTATACACGGAGGTCAGGGTGACGACGCATGGGAGGTTGCAGCTGCTTTGCATCAACAAATAAATATAGAGGATTATTCATCTAATGTTGTGCCCTCTTTTGGTGATGAACTGAAGACTCCGAAAGAGTGGATATTGTCCAAGGACAGCTCTGTTGTGCATCCAGAGTCAACATCATTTTTCCTTGCTGCAATTGCAAGCGAGTCTGATCATCCATTAAGACCCTTACCTAATGACATGTTTCATCAATCGAACAAGCTTCGTGTGCTCAAGTTATGCCGCCGCACCTTCTGTTTCTCTTCACCTCCTTTCAGCTGTTGCCGTAGCTTAAAGTTCCTTGGATTAGATCACTGCAAAGATCAACATGAAGAAGATGAGAAGCAAGGTAGACCAGCAATGGAATTTTTTCATAGCCTATGGGTACTAGACTTATGCCACACTGATTGGGAGTTGGATTTAAACTTAACAAATCAGATGGCTGCAAACATTAGGGAGGTACATATAAAGAAAGGAAGGATTTGGTGCCGTAGTTTTGCATGGCAACAACTGCAGAACCTTCGAAAGCTTCGAGTGATTGAGCCTACATCCCCTTGGCAGACAGGCAAAATGGACGAATTCAAAGACACAAGGAAGTTAGAGTTCCTCCACCTATCTGGGGATATTACAATACAAGCTTTGCCAATTATGTCAGGGGCTACTAGCCTCAAGATTCTAGTTCTCGATGGTTGTGTTGGTTTGGAACGTGTTGGCCCGGAAGGACTGCCACCATCACTTGAATCCTTCAGCTTAAATGCATGTACAAGAGGGGGTCAGAATAAGGAGGCTCAAATTTCACATATCTCTTTGGCTGGTTGTGCAAGATTGGTGAACTTCAGATTGTGTGGATCACTTCCAAAATCTTGAGGAGCTAGATCTATCAGCCACATTGGTCAAAACACTAGACCTCAAAGATCAGGTGGTGCAGGCCCCGAGACTCCAACAAATTATTCTACTGGGATGTCTGCAGCTCCTTGCCATTCTATGGCCAGAAAATGGTATGCCAAAACATACAGTGTTACACATTGATTCTTTAGTCTGTCATGTTGAAGCAAAACTACATGAAGCGTATGCTACTATAATGGACATAAGGTTTTTTCAGTCCTTGGTATTACAAAGCAATGACCGATTCTGTTGGAAGAGCAATAGGTTCCATCTAAATCTTTGTGTCCCTTGTACCACCAATGTTAAGGGACAAAGCCATATGAAGAATAAAATGGGCCATGGTAATAGTGGGCAAATAATGGCTCTGCCTATACCAAAGTCATTAACCCCCAGTACTTGCAGCACCTACATCGACGTCTATGTTGGCAACATAATTATTGATCACGGCTACAACAATGGAATGCAGTTTCAGCCGTCAGGCTGCCATGCTGAGATTGGTATGGGAATTAGCAACATTAATGTGGAGGGCGTACAAGCAATCAAGGCTATCATCTTTGCAATGAACAAATCCGAGTCGTTGCATGTGCATGACAATTCTTCCATCACCACTGTCATCCCTGAACATATGATGTCCATAGGAAGTGAGGTACTTACATGGAAACATCTGAAATCTTGTCACGTGGTGAGATGCCCCAAGATGCATACAGTCTTCAATACTATCTATCGAAAAATCATCTTTGAAGAACTAGTAAACTTTTGGGCGGCTGATCTCCTGATGGCCCATTGTATTTGGAGCAAAGAAAGGGCATATGATATTGAAGCCGATATTTCCTTTGCGAAACTGCAGAGCATACACCTGTTCTCCTGCCCGAGGCTCACATTTGTCCTCGTGTTGTCGAGGTTATACACCTTGAGAAGCTTGGAGACCCTCCACATCGCCTTCTGTGGTGATCTAAGGCAGGTGTTCCCCGTGGAGCCAGAGATTCTGACAAGAATAGCTACAAAACATAAAGGTGTACTGGAACTCCCAAACCTGAAGCATATCTACTTGCATCAGCTCTTCAAGCTGCAACACATATGCGAGGCCAAGATTTTTGCTCCCAAGCTTGAGACCATCAGGGTCAGGGGATGCTGGGGTCTTAGGCGCCTCCCGGCTATCGGTCGAGACAGCCACCCCATCGTGGACTGCGAGAAGGATTGGTGGGAGAAGCTGGAGTGGGACGGGCCGGAGGCTGGCCACGACCCTTCCCTCTTTGAGCCGCGCCACAAGGCGTACTACAAGAAGCCCCTGCCTAGAGTCTCGGTTCTCCGGTGAGCCGATGAGACACTATTCAGGTACACACACTCATGCGTTCTCTCTTGTTTCATGTTTCTGTCATAGTATATGCATGGTACACACACAGCAGAGACCTTGGGTGATTAAATACTCTGTTACGTACTATATGAATAGTTGCAAATAAATTGCACACACATATATGTGGAGCAACAACTAAGTTAATCCCTCCCCTCCGCTGTGTACCAAATTGCATTCTCTTGTTACTTCATCCATTCTGCTTCCATTAATCAGTTGTATCATCATTACCTGTGCTGTGTAGGTTTGGTTGTTGCATGACGACGGCGAGGTCTTGCCGCTGTCGATTGCTGCCGTTGACGCAACAAGTCCAGGTGTTTGCTTGACAAGATTGCACTGGTGTGTTTTCCCAAGAATAAACTGGTGCTAGTTTGATGCTGCGTGTGTGTGTGTGTGCGCACCTGCTTAATTGTTTTCTGGTGAGGTACGATACGTCGTATCATCTGTGTGTGGTTTGGTTTGGTCTGTTATCATGAGTGTGCTTGTAATAAGGAGGGTTTGATGTGTCTACCACGTACGGCCACACAACCCCACTGGTGTGGTGTGACGAGAGTGCTGCTTGTCAAAGACAGTGAAACAACAAACTTGATTTGTGTGCGATTGATTCAGCGGCATGCATTTCGCTTGATGTAATCCACCAAGAGTTTATTATTCAGCACCGTGTGCATTTGCATGGTCCTAGAGCGGAGCAGATCACTGAGTAGTATTTGATTTTAAAAGAGAGCCGGCCCCATTAATTCCCACCCCCCAAAGAAAACATGCATGCATGTGAGGTATATATATATCCAGTGGATTATTTATTTGTTTCTCCGGCTGTAGGTCCGTGTTGCTATTGTGGTTTCCTAGCTGCTACGTACTCCAAATCAGAGACGGATCTCATTTGCGGAACAAAAAATGTCGTATCCCTATCCGAGACCTCTTCCTCCATCCTCCATCCTCGGTCGCCGGACTCGAGTAGGTTGGTTAATTTCCCGTACGCATATGGGGGACACGCCCACCAGGTGCTCGTGCAAACCAAACCAAATTAAGCTGCTGCTGCCACAATACATACGTACATACATGCATGCATGCATACAATCCGAATCCGATCAATCGAGGTACGTCCTCATGCACAACCCATATTAATTTTTCATGAATCTCCCATCGTCTGCTCGCTCAGTCCGCACTGCGTCTCCATGCATATATCATGAACCGCACACAGAGTAGTGCACGTTCTTAACGTTCCGAGTTCTCATGGTGTGAAGACGGATGTCCTGACCCTGCTCGGCTTCAACATCGCCACGCTGTTCTACCCCCAGGAGGCCGGGGGGTGGGGGTCGACTCCGGTGAAGTGGTGGCGAGGCTGTGGGAGGGGGAAATTCATGATCGAGTACATACTAGAGCAGGGATAGACCAAGTAAGTGCAATTTACTCTCTGAATATCTCGTTCATATATTTTGTATGTACAACGACGGTTCCGTATTAGTATGTTGCATTATATATGTTGGAGGCAACCAGCTGCAACAGGGCTTGAAGTTCGGGGTCGTGATGTTCTGAATCTATATATCTGGTTAGGGTACTCTGCCCTGCTCTGCTCCAGAGTACGTGCGAGCTGCCAAAATAAGACGGGGACAGACTAATAGAGCAAACCACTGGTGCTCCACACTGGTTTGGTGATCAACCAAGGTACGTGCGTCCTCGTGCACATATCCCACCATAGTATTTTAGAAATCTCCTATCGTCTGCTCACCCACTCACTGTGCCCAGGGAGCATGCGGCTGAGCCCAGGGATGCGATCGACCGCGACTCCTTTGCGAGGAGCGCAGATCAAGACTGCGGACAGGCGGCCCGATCAACCAGTGGGACGTCTAGGGTACGCGCATGTCCGGGTTTCCCATCGTGCGATCGAGGAACTTCCTCACGTACGTACGCGGCTACGGCAGCAGGGCATCGGCGGCAGACCAACGCTGCGTTCATGGCGGCCGGGCGAGGGAACGGGCCTCCGCCGCCGCCGCAGGCCCTCCCCGGTGCTGCGATGGCGGCTGTGCGAGCTCTGGCTGCGGTGCCGGTGGCTGAGGTGGTTGCGACTACGGCGACTACTCAAGATGCGGTAAGCGACAAGGCGAGTGACAAATCGGACAATGACCATGCTTGTAAGGGGCCGCGAAAGAGAGAGAAATTGTATTGCTACACCGGTGCGGCAAACCGGGTCACTTTGCGGTGGGATGCACTGCGGGTTTTGTGACATTTGCTTGAAGCCGAAACATGCTTTGGGGGACTGCCCGCTTCTCTTGCCACCCAAACCAGTGGTAATAGTTTATGGAGTCTGCGACAGTTAGCTGATGTTCTTTGAGACTGCATGTATGAACTCCGGCAGACCCCGTCTTGAGAGCTCGAGGACCGGCCTGGTGCGAGTCCCAGGTGGTTCCATGACGGAGGAGCAGATAGTGCAACAACTAAGGAGGTTGGTCTCTGCGAGTTTCCAATGGTCTCTAATGCGGATTGATGAACAAGTGTACAAGGTGGATTTCCCGAGGAAAGAGGATCTGGTGCGCCTCTTGGCTTTTGGTATATGCAGAGTTCCAGACAGTACGTGCTATCTCGAGTTTGATGAGCGGAAGAAAAAGGAACCTGAGGGGATACCACTGCGTCAGATTTGGGCCCGGTTTCGTGGGGCTCCGTCTAAGCCCCTAAACGATTTTTTGGAGACCTGGAGCATTGGGTCATTGATAGGTAAGACTGGGAAGGTGGATATGCCTTTTACATGCAGCCACGATGTTGCGAGGTTACTCGTCGGGGTGACCGAGATTGATTATGTGCCGGTGTACGTACCCTGGACTTATTGTGGCGTGACATATGATCTCAGGGTCGAGATTGAGGGGTATCCTTTTGGTGATGATGGCACTAAGGTCACTGATGATGACATGACTGGGGGAGGAGATGGGCAGCAGGACGACACCATGGACCACGACAAGCGTGGGGACATTCCTAAGTCCACTGGGCAGCCTAATCAGACCGCGGATGCCCCTGTGGACAAGGGGACTACAACTGCTTCGACGCCTATGGTGGGGCTTCGGTTCGGTTCCTTTGGGGCGGCTTCGGCACCTAGCTACCTTTGGGGGGACCGGGTCGAGACTGGAGATCCAGCGGAGCAGGAGCCACCTCCGCTATCCCCGGTGATGTCGCCGGTTCGTATGGCGAAGACCTTGGAGGTTATGAAGCCAGCTTCCCCCTCGACGCTAGTCCTGGGAGGGAGCCCGAGGTAGGTGGCCTCGTTTCTGTCCCCTGCTTCGTCTCCCATGGGGCAGATTACTGTTGGGGAACGTTGCATGGGAAACAAAAAAATTCTCGTACGCACACGCAAGATCTATCCATGGTGATGAGCATCTATAAGAGGGAAAGTTGGATCTAAATATCCTTGTAGATTGCTAAGCGGAAGCGTTAAGAAACGCGGTTTATGTAGTCGAACGTCTTCGCGATCCAATCACGATCCGTCCACGAACTCCCGATCAAGTGCCGAATGGACGGCACCTCCGAGTTTAGCACACGTGCGGCTCGTCGGCGTCCTCTCCTTCTTGATCCAGCAAGCGAGAGAGAGGGGGTAGATGAGATCGGGACCAACACGACGGTATGGTGGTGGTGGTGGCAGCGGAATTCCGACAGGGCTTCGCCAAGCGCGTACCGGTGAAACGTGGGAGGAGTTGGGAGAGGTAACGGGCAAGGGTCGAAGGGTAGCTGCCCCCAACGCCTCCCCACCTTTATATAGGCGTGGAGGGGGCTGGTGGCTTGTTCTCCAAGGCCCTAGGGTCGTTGGCCAAAGGGGAAGGAAGGAAATCCCACCTTTCCTTCCCCACCGATTGCTATCCCCCCTTTTTAGGGATCCTGATCTTATCCCCTTGGGATATGAATCTATTCCTTTTAAGGGAGGATCTTGGTGCGCCTAGACCAGGGTTGTGGGGACTTTCCCCACTACCCACGTTCATGTGGGCCCCCCATGCAGGTGGGCCCACTCCGGAACCTTCTAGAACCTTCCCGGTACAATACCGAAAAAACTCGAACTTTTTCCGGAACCCCGATAACAACTTTCCATATATGAATCTTTACCTCCGGACTATTCCGGAGCTCCTCGTGATGTCCCGGATCCCATCCGGGACTCCGAACAACCTTCGGACTTTCCACTATTAATATCTCAATACTACCCTAGCGCTACCGAACGTTAAGCGTGCAACCCTACGGGTTAGAGAATCATGTAGACATGACCGAGACACCTCCACGGTCAATAACCAATAGCGGGACCTGGATGCCCATATTGGTTCCTACATATTCTACGAAGATCTTTATCAGTCGAACCACGATGTCAAGGATTCAGACAATCCCGTATGCAGTTCCCTTTGTCCATCGGTATGTTACTTGCCCGAGATTCGATCGTCGATATCTCCATACCTAGTTCAATCTCGTTACCGGCAAGTCTGTTTACTCGTTCCGTAATACAAGATCCCGTTACTAACTCCTTAGTCACATTGCTTGCAAGCTTCTTGTGATGTTGTATTACCGAGTGGGCCCAGAGATACCTCTCCGTCATATGGAGTGACAAATCCCAGTCTCGATCCATGCCAACCCAACAGACACCCTTGGAGATACCTGTAGAGCACCTTTATAGCCACCCGGTTACGTTGTGACATTTGATACACACAAGGCAATCCTCCGGTGTCAGTGAGTTGCATGATCTCATGGTCATAGGAAGAGATACTTTGACATGCAGAAACAATAGCAAATAAACTGACACGATGATACGTCTCCAACGTATCTATAATTTTTTATTGTTCCATGCTATTATATTATCTGTTTTGGATGTTTTATATGCATTAATATGCTATTTTATATTATTTTTGGGACTAACCTATTAACCTAGAGCCTAGTGCCAGTTTCTGTTTTTTCCTTGTTTTTGAGTATTGCAGATAAGGAATATTAAACGGAGTCCAAACGGAATAAAATCTTCGATATGATTTTTCTTGGACCAGAAGAAACCTACCAGACTTGGAGAGGGGGGCAGGAGACCTGCCGGGAGACGACAAGCCTGCAGGGCGCGCCCTAGGGGGGGGCGCCCTCCTGGGTTGTGGCCCCCCTGCAGGCCTCCTAACCCTAATCTTCGTCCTATAAATTCCCAACTATTCCCCCAATACCAAAGAGAGCCACGATAATACTTTTCCGCCGCCGGAAGCCTCTGTTCCCGTGAGATCGCATCTTGGGGCCTTTTCCGGTAATCTGCTGGAGGGGGATTCGATCACGGAGGGCATCTACATCAACTCTATTGCCCCTCCGATGATGCGTGAGTAGTTCACCTCAGACCTTCGGGTCCATAGCTAGTAGCTAGATGGCTTCTTTTCTCTCTATGTTATTCAATACCATGTTCTCCATGATCTTCATGGGGATCTATTCGATGTAATACTCTTTCGCGGTGTGTTTGTCGAGATCTGATGAATTGTGGATTTATGATCAGCTTATCTATCAATATTATTTGAATCTTCTCTGAATTCTTATATGCATGATTTGATTGAGTTCATATCTTTGCAAGTCTCTTCGAGTTATTGGTTTGGTTTGGCCAACTAGATTGGTAATTCTTGCAATGGGAGAAGTGCTTAGTTTTGGGTTCAATCTTGCGGTATCCTCACCCAGTGACAAAGTAGGGATAGCGAGGCACGTATTTGTATTGTTGCCATCAAGGGTAAAAAGATGGGGTTTTCATCATATTGCTTGAGTTTATCCCTCTACATCATGTCATCTTACCTAATGCGTTACTCTGTTCTTCATGAACTTAATACTCTAGATGCAGGCAGGAGTCGGTCGATGTGTGGAGTAATAGTAGTAGATGCAGAATCGTTTCGGTCTACTTGACACGGACGTGATGCCTATATGCATAATCATTGCCTTGGATATCGTCATAACTATGCGTTTTTCTATCAATTGCTCGACAGTAATTTGTTCACCCACCGTATTATTTTCCTTCAAGATAGAAGCCTCTAGTGAAACCTCTGGCCCCCGGGTCTATTTTCCATAATATATTTTCAGATCTATAAACCAAAAATACCCAAAATACTTTGCTGCAATCTTTTTACTTTTCGTTTTAGTAATCTTTTATATCTATCTCTATCAGATCTCATCCTTGCAAGTAATCGTGAAGGGATTGACAACCCCTTTATTGCGTTGGGTGCAAGTGTTTGATTGTTTGTGTAGGTGCAAAGATTGGGGATTTGCTTGTACCTCCTACTGGATTGATACCTTGGTTCTCAACAACTGAGGGAAATACTTATCTACTTTGCTGCATCACCCTTTCCTCTTTAAGGGAAAACCAACGCAAGCTCAAGAAGTAGCAAGAAGGATTTCTGGCGCCGTTGCCGGGGAGGATACATAGCAAGTGAAGACCAAGTACCCATCACAAACTCATCTCTTGCATTTACATTATTTGCCATTTGCCTCTCGTTTTCCTTTCCCCCACTTCACCAATTTGCCGTTTTATTCGCCTTTTTCTCGCCGGATCTCTTTTTGTTTGCTTGTGTTTCCATGTGCCTTCTATTTGCTTGCATCTTCGCTTGCTAAAAATCTATTGATATGGATCCTCATCCACTTGCAAATCTTTTCAAAAGGCCAAATTATGATGAACCAATTGCTAGTGAGTTGAGTGCACTTGATTATCTCTATGAAGTTTTGTTTGAAAATCATGAATCTGAAAATTTTGATGAAGTGTTGAAAGAAGAAATTTATAAGGTGATTCATGATAGTCCCTTGAATGATGAGCATGATTGCAATGTTGCTAGTATGAATTCTCTAAATATCCATGATGCTTATGATATGCAAAGCCACAAGCTTGGGGATGCTATGTTTGATGAAGATGATATTTTTTGTCCCCCAAGTTTTGATGAGAAAATTTATTATGATGATTGCATGCCTCCTATTTATGGTGATGGTGATGACACGTATGCTATAATGAGTAATGATAACCATGAAACTTATCATCATGATTTTAATTTGCAATGTGGTTATGTCAATCAAGTGTCTCATGATACTTATATTGTTGAATTACTTCATGATGCTACTGAAATTCATTATGAGGGGGGAACATATGCTTGTAGGAATTGCAATAATATCAAGTTTCCTCTCTATGTGTTTAAAGTTTTTAAGTTATGCTTGTTTTGCCCTCCTATGCTAGTTGATTCTTGTTCCCATAAATTGTTTGCTCACAAAATTCCTATTCATAGGAAGTGGGTTAGACTTAAATGTGTTTTTCATGCTATTCATGATGCTCTTTTGCATATCTCAATTACTACTTTTTATGTGAGCATCATTGAAATCGTTATGCCTATCTAGGGGCGTAAAACGATAGCGCTTGTTGGGAGGCAACCCAATTTTATTTTATGTTTGTTTTTGTTTGTTTTTGTTTCTGTTATTGAGTGATTTACACATTATTACCTCTGTAGTAATTGTGTTTTATTGTTTTAATTAGTGTTTGAGCCCAGTAAGACCTTTGGGATGGTCTACGGTGATTGTTGATTTGTTTTTGCTGAAAAACAGAAACTTTTGCGCTCAGTCCAGGAATTTTATAAATTCACCAGAGCGTCGAATGAGTCTGAAATTTTTACACCAGATTGATATACAAATTTCCCAGATTGTCCTAATTTTTTAGAATGTTTGGAGTTATAGAAGTATTCGAAGTTTACATATTGCTACAGACTGTTCTGTTTTTGACAGATTCTGTTTTCTTTGTGTTGTTTTCTTATTTTGATGTATCTATGGGTTGTATCGGGGGTATGAACCATGGAGAAGTTGGAATACAGTATATATTACACCAATATAAAGAAAGAATGAGTTCGCAACAGTACCTAAAGTGGTGATTTATTTTTTCTTATACTAACGGATCTCACGAGTTTTCTGTTGAGTTTTGTGTTGTGAAGTTTTCAAGTTTTGGGTAAAGATTTGATGGACTATGGAATAAGGAGTGGCAAGATCCTAAGCTTGGGGATGCCCAAGGCACCCCAATCCATATTCAAGAATACCAAAGAGCCTAAGCTTGGGGATGCCCCGGAAGGCATCTCCTCTTTCGTCTTCAATCCATCGGTAAATTTACTTGAGGCTATATTTTTATTCACCACATGATATGTGTTTTGCTTGGAGCGTCTTGTATGATATGAGTCTTTGCTTTTTAGTTTGACACAATCATCCTTTCTGCACACATATTTTGAGAGGGACACGCATTAATCGTGAATTTATTAGAATACTCTATGTGCTTCACTTATATCTTTTGAGCTAGGCAATTTTGCTCTAGTGCTTCACTTATATCTTTTTAGAGCACGGTGGCGTTTTATTTTATAGAAATAATTGAACTCTCGTACCTCACTTATATTATTTTGAGAGTCTTTAAACAGCATGGTAATTGGTTTAGGTTATGAATTTAGTCCTAATATAATGGGCATCCAAGAGGGATATAATAAAAAAATCATATATAGTGCATTGAATACTATGAGAAGTTTGATTCCTTGCATATAGTTTTGAGATATAAAGATGGTGATATTAGAGTCATGCTAGTAAGTAATTGTGGATTAGTAGAAATACTTGTGTTAAAGTTTGTGATTCCCGTAGCATGCACGTATGGTGAACCGTTATGTAACGAAGTCGGAGCATGATTTGTTTAATGATTGTCATCCTTTGTGTGAGGGTCGGGAGCGCGCGATGGTTAACTCCTACCAACCTCTCCCCTAGGAGCATGCGTCTAATACTTTGCTTCGATAACTAATAAACGTTTGCAATAAGTATGTGAGTTCTTTATGACTAATGTGAGTCCATGGATTATACGCACTCTCATCCTTCCACCATTGCTAGCCTCTCTAGTACCGCGCAACTTTCGCCGGTGCATTAAACCCACCATATACCCTTCCTCAAAACAGCCACCATACCTACCTATTATGGCATTTCCATAGCCATTCCGAGATATATTGCCATGCAACTTCCACCGTTCCGTTTATTATGACACACGCACCATCATTTTCATATTGCTTTGCATGATCGTAAGATAGCTATCATGATTTTTCATGGCTTGTCCATTTTTTTGATGTCATTTGCTATGCTAGATCGTTGCACATCCCGGTACACCGCCGGAGGCATTCATATAGAGTCATATTTTGTTCTAAGTATCGATTTGTAATTCTTGAGTTGTAAGTAAATAAAAGTGTGATGATCATCATTATTAGAGCATTGTCCCATGAGAGGAAAGGATGATGGAAGCTATGATTCCCTCACAAGTTGGGATGAGTCTCCGGACTTTACAAATAATAAAAGAGGCCAATGAAGCCCAAATAAAAAAAAAGAGGCCAATGATGCCCACCAAAAAAAATGAGAGAAAAGAGAGAAGGGACAATGTTACTATCCTTTTTCCACATTTGTGCTTCAATGTAGCATCATGATCTTCATGATAGAGAGTCTCCTATATTGTCACCTTCATATACTAGTGGGAATTTTTCATTATAGAACTTGGCTTGCATATTCCAATGATGGGCTTCCTCAAATTGCCCTAGGTCTTCGTGAGCAAGCAAGTTGAATGCAGACCCACTTAGTTTCTTTTGAGCTTTCATACACTTATAGCTCTAGTGCATCCGTTGAATGGCAATCCCTACTCACTCACATTGATATATATTGATGGGCATCTCCATTGCCCGTTGATACGCCTAGTTGATGTGAGACTATCTTCTCCTTTTCCTCACAACCTCCACCATATTCTATTCCACCTATAGTGCTATATCCATGGCTCACCCTCATGTATTTCGTGAAAGTTGAAAAAGTTTGAGAACATAAAAGTTGTGAAACAATTGCTTGACTTGTCATCGGGGTTGTGCATGATTTAAATACTTTGTGTGGGGAAGATGGAGCATAGCCAGACCATATGATTTTGTAGGGATAACTTTCTTTGGCCATGTTATTTTGAAAGGACACAATTGCTTTGTTAGTATGCGTGAAGTATTATTGTTTTTATGTCAATATTAAGCTTTTGTTTTGAATCTTATGGATCTGAACATTCATGCCACAATAAAGAATATTACATGGATAAATATGGTAGGTAGCATTCCACATCAAAAATTCTGTTTTTATCATTTACCTACTCGAGGACGAGCAGGAATTAAGCTTGGGGTGCTTGATACGTCTCCAACGTATCTATAATTTTTGATTGTTCCATGCTATTATATTATCTGTTTTGGATGTTTTATATGCATTAATATGCTATTTTATATTATTTTTGGGACTAACCTATTAACCTAGAGCCCGGTGCCAGTTTCTGTTTTTTCCTTCTTTTTGAGTATTGCAGATAAGGAATATTAAACGGAGTCCAAACGGAATAAAATCTTCGATATGATTTTTCTTGGACCAGAAGAAACCTACCAGACTTGGAGAGGGGCGCAGGAGACCTACCGAGAGACGACAAGCCTGCAGGGCGCGCCCTAGGGGGGGGCGCCCTCTTGGCTTGTGGCCCCCCTGCAGGCCTCCTAACCCTAATCTTCATCCTATAAATTCCCAAATATTCCCCCAATACCAAAGAGAGCCACGATAATATTTTTCCGCCGCCAGAAGCCTCTGTTCCCGTGAGATCCCATCTTGGGGCCTTTTCCGGTAATCTGCCGGAGGGGGATTCGATCACGGAGGGCATCTACATCAACTCCATTGCCCCTCCGATGATGCGTGAGTAGTTCACCTCAGACCTTCGGGTCCATAGCTAGTAGCTAAATGGATTCTTCTCTCTCTATGTTCTTCAATACCATGTTCTCCATGATCTTCATGGGGATCTATTCGATGTAATACTCTTTTGCGGTGTGTTTGTCGAGATCCGATGAATTGTGGATTTATGATCAGCTTATCTATGAATATTATTTGAATCTTCTCTTAATTCTTATATGCATGATTTCATATCTTTGCAAGTCTCTTCGAGTTATTGGTTTGGTTTGGCCAACTAGATTGGGAATTCTTGCAATGGGAGAAGTGCTTAGTTTTGGGTTCAATCTTGCGGTGTCCTCACCCAGTGACAAAGTAGGGGTAGCGAGGCACGTATTTGTATTGTTGCCATCAAGGGTAAAAAGATGGGGTTTTCATCATATTGCTTGAGTTTATCCCTCTACATCATGTCATCTTACCTAATACGTTACTCTGTTCTTCATGAACTTAATACTCTAGATGCAGGCAGGAGTCGGTCGATGTGTGGAGTAATAGTAGTAGATGCAGAATCGTTTCAGTCTACTTGACACGGACGTGATGCCTATGTGCATAATCATTGCCTTGGATATCGTCATAACTATGCACTTTTCTATCAATTGCTCGACAGTAATTTGTTCACCCACCGTATTATTTTCCTTCAAGAGAGAAGCCTCTACTGAAACCTATGGCCCCCGGGTCTATTTTCCATAATATATTTTCAGATCTATAAACCAAAAATACCAAAAATATTTTGCTGCAATCTTTTTACTTTTATTTTACTTTTCGTTTTAGTAATCTTTTATATCTATCTCTATCAGATCTCATCCTTGCAAGTAACCGTGAAGGGATTGACAACCCCTTTATTGCGTTGGGTGCAAGTGTTTGATTGTTTGTGTAGGTGCAAAGATTGGGGACTTTCTTTTACCTCCTACTGGATTGATACCTTGGTTCTCAACAACTGAGGGAAATACTTATCTACTTTGCTACATCACCCTTTCCTCTTCAAGGGAAAACCAACGCAAGCACAAGAAGTAGCACACGGTCATATGCTATGTTTATAGTTTGGGTCTTGTCCATCACATCACTCTCCTAATGATGTGATCCCGTTATCAAATGACATCTCATGTCTATGGCCCGGAAACCTTGACCATCTTTGATCAACGAACTAGTTAACTAGAGGCATACTAGGGACACAGTGTTGTCTATGTACCCACACATGTATTTGAGTTTCCAATCAATACAATTATAGCATGGATAATAAACGATTATCACGAACAAGGAAATATAATAATAACCAATTTATTATTGCCTCTAGGGCATATTTCCAACAGTCTCCCACTTGCACTAGAGTCAATAATCTAGTTCACATCACCATGTGATTTACATTGTTATGAATCTAACACCCAATGAGTTCTGGGGTTCGATCATGCTTTGCATGTGAGAGAGGTTTTAGTCAACGGGTCTGTAACATTCAGATCCGTGAGTACTTTGTAACTCTCTATACTGTAGATGTTGCTACCACGCTTCACTTGGAGCTATTCCAAATGGCTACCCCACCATATGTATCCGGATTGCTACTTTGAGTCGTCCGGATTGGTGTTTAAAGCTTGCATCGACGTAACTCTTTACGACGAACTCTTTATCACCTCCATCATCGAGAAACATCTCCTTAGTCCTCAAGTTACTAAGGATAATTTTGACCGATGTCCAGTGATCGACTCCTCGATCACTCTTGTACCCCTTGACAGACTCATGGCAAGGCACACATCAGGTGCGGTACACAACATGGCATACTATATAGAGCCTATGGCTAATGGCATAGGGGACGACCTTCATCCTTTCTCTTTCTTCTGCCGTGGTCGAGTTTTGAGTCTTACTCAACTGCACACCTTACAAATCAGGCAAGAACTCTTTCTTTGACTGATCCATTTTGAACTCTTTCAAAATCTTGTCAAGGTATGTACTCATTGAAAGTTTTATCAGACGTCTTGATCTATCTCTATAGATCCTGATGCCCAATATTTAAGTAGCTTCATTCCAGGTTTTCCTTTGAAAAACTCATTTCAAACAACCCTTTATGCTTTCCAGAAATTCTACATCATTTCCGATCAACAATATGTCATCCACATATACTTATCAGAAATTCAATAGTGCTCCCACTCACTTTATTGTAAATACAAGTTTCTCATAAACTTTGTATAGACTCAAAAACTTTGATCACCTCATCAAAGCGTATATTCCAACTCCGAGATGCTTGCTCCAGTCCATAGAAGGATCGCTGGAGTTTGCATACATTTTAGCATCCTTAGGACTGACAAAACCTTCCGGTTGTATCACATACAACCTTTCCTCACGGATACCGTTAAGGAAACGTTGTTTTGACATCCATCTACCAGATTTTATAATCGAAAAAATGCAGCAACTGCTAACATAATTCCAACAGGCTTTAGCATCGCTACGGGTGAGAAATTCTCATCGTAGTCAACTCCTTGAACTTGTGAGAAACCCTTTACCACAAGTCGAGCTTTATAGATGGTGACATTATCGTCCGCGTCCGTCTTCCTTTTAAAGATCCATTTGTTCTGAATGGCCTTTCGCCCTTCAGGTAATACTTCCAAAGCCCATACTTTGTTTTCTTACATGGATCCCATCTCGGATTGCATGGCCTCTAACCATTTCTCAGAATACGGGCCCATCATCGCTTATACATAGCTCGTAGGTTCATCGTTGTCCAACAATTTGACCTCTAAGACAGGGTTGCCGTACGACTCAGGAGCAGTACGCGTCCTTGTCGACCTACGAGGTTCGATAGTAACTTGATCCGAAGCTTCATGATCATCATCATTAACTTCCTCTTCAACTAACGTAGGCTCCACAGAAACAACTTTCTGCGCTGCACTACTCTCTGGTTGAAACAAAGGTTCAACAGCCTCATCAAGTTCTATCTTCCTCCCACTCAATTCTTTCGAGAGAAACTCTTTCTCGAGAAAGGACCCGTTTTAGCAACAAACACTTTGTGCTTGGATCTAAGATGGAAGGTTTACCCAACTGTTATGTTAGGGTATTCTATGAAGATGCATTTGTCCGCTTTGGGTTTGAGCTCATTAGGTGAAAACCCTTTTTCACATAAGCGTCGCAGCCCCAAACTAAAATTCATACGGTGTCATCTCAATGGACTTAGATGGTGCCCTATTAAAGTGAATGTATTTGTCTCTAATGCTTTAACCCAAAAACGATAGTGCCAAAACGATAAGAGACATCATAGTATGAACCATATCAAATAGGGTACGGCTACGACGTTCGGACACACCATCACTCTATGGTGTTCCAGGCGGCGTGAGCTGTGAAACAATTTCCACATTGTCTTAAGTTGCATACCAAACTCGTAACTCAGATATTCATCTCCACGATCATATCGTAGACATTTTATCTTCTTGTCACGATGATCTTCAACTTCACTCTAAAACTGCTTGAACCTTTCAAACGTTTCAGACTTGTGTTTCATTAAGTAAATATCCCCATATCTACTCAAATCATCAGTGAAGGTAAGAAAATAACGATATCCACTGCGTGTTTCAACACTCATTGGACCACATACATCAACATGTATCAATTCCAATAAGTCACTAGCCCGCTCCATCATACCGGAAAACGGGGTCTTAGTCATCTTGCCCAAGAGGCATGGTTCGCATGTCTCAACCGATTCGAAATCGAGTGAGTCAAAAGATCCATCAGCATGGAGTTTCTTCATGCGCTTTACACCAATATGACCTTCGCGGCAGTGCCACAAGTATGTGGTACTTATCATTACTAACTTTGTATCTTTTGGCATCAATATTATAAATATGTGTATTACTACGATCGAGATTTAATAAACCATTCACATTGGGTGCATGACCATTGAAGGTATTATTCATGTAAACAGAATAACCATTATTCTCTAACTTAAATGAATAACCGTATTGCAATAAACACGATCTAATCATGTTCATGCTCAACGCAAACACCAAATAACATTTATTTAGGTTCAACACTAATCCCGAAGGTAGAGTGAGCGTGCGATGGTGATCATATCAACTTTGGAAGCACTTCCAACACGCATCGTCACCTCGCCCTTAGTTAGTCTCCGTTTATTCCGTAGCTTTTATTTCGAGTTACTAACATTTAGCAACTGAACCGGTATCTAATACCCAAGTGCTACTAGGAGTACTTAGTAAGGTATAGATCAATAACATGTATATCAAATATACTTTTGTCGACGTTGCCAGCCTTCTTATCTACCAAGTATCTAGGGTAGTTCTGCTCTAGTGACCGTTCCCCTCATAGTAGAAGCACTTAGTCTCAGGTTTGGGTTTAACCTTGGGTTTCTTCACTCGAGCAGCAACTGGCTTGCCAGTCATGAAGTTTCCCTTCTTACCCTTGCCCTTCTCGAAACTAGTGGTTTTACCAACCATCAACACTTGATGCTCCTTCTTGATTTCTACCTTCGAGATGTCAAACATCGCGAATAGCTCATGGGATCATCCATCCCTGGCATGTTATAGTTCATCACGAAGCTCTAGTAGCTTGGTGGCAGTGACTTGGAGAACTATATCAATCACTATCTTATCTGGAAGATCAACTCCCACTCGATTCAAGCGATTGTAGCACCCAGACAATCTGAGCACATGCTCACCGATTGAGCTATTCTCCTTCATCTTGCAGGTAAAGAATCTTGTTGGAGGTCTCATACCTCTCAACACGGGCACGAGCCTGAGATCCCAATTTCAGCTCTTAGAACATCTCATATGTTCCGTGACATTCAAAATGTTTTGGAGCCTCAATTCTAAGCCGTAATGCATGACGCACTGAACTATCGAGTAGTCATCAGAACGTGCCTGTCAGATGTCACTACACCACGCACCAGAATTCCCTACCGGTGTGTGTTGGGAAAGTTCACTTATACTGACACACAGTCGGTCGGGAAAACTTGCATCGATCAGTTGGCCGAGAATACACACTTATGGCATCCAACAATCGGTCGGGAATTTCTGTATGTTTCGCATATGTTGGTTGGTCGGGAATACGAGGAGTACCACCGAACTATCGGTCGGCAATTTTTCCCGACCAACTGTTCGTATCTAATTGGGCCGATCAGTCGCACACGCGGGAACGTGAAATTCTTGGCGCCGAAATGAGCCCAGCCCACCAAAAATCCCATCTCCCCTTTTCGCCTTCTTTCCCCAAATTCCTCAGATCTGGCGCACAGTTTCTACATCCGCCGCCGCGCACGCTCGGGCTCTCTCTTCGCCGCGCACGCTGCTCCCCGGGGCCGGCCATGTGCTCTCCAGCCGGCGTGGCCGCCGCACCCTCTCTCCCTCCCGGCAACCAGCCTATGCACGGCCGACCCCACTCCACACTGGCGCCGGTGGAGGAACCCTACTCCATACTGCCTCCGCCTCCGCCGGCAGGAACTTTCTCCGCCGCCCCCTCCACCTGCAGGTGCTCTCTCCTCCTGCCAGTTCGCCCTTCCCTTCACCGTCGCTCACCGCACTGCCCTGCACGCACAGGTGGTCTTGCTTTCGCCGTCCAAACCCTACCGGCAGCTACCCTTTTCGTCCGTGCCCAAGCTCATCCATCTCCTGGAGGTGCCGCCGGCCAAGAAGGTATGCTCCAAGACGCCTCTTCCCAGATCCAACTAGGACAGTGGGTTGGCTTTAGTCCTTCTAATGCCAGGTCTTCAATCACCTCGGGCGTTAGCTATTTCCCAGCAAGACAACGATTTCTCTTCAGAAGAATTGTTTTTTGCTTAAACATGTGCATGCTTATGTTAATTTACACGTACTATGTGCTTTGAGAAGAAAACAGTGTTTATGCATGAGCACACCTTCTGCATAGCGGTCAATTTGGGGAAAATGGCACATTCAGACTGATTTTAGTGATCTATTGATTGCTCTGAACCTTGGTTTGTCACCATAGTTTAGATTCTTGATTGTTGTTCTGGCATTGAGAAGTGGGATCCTAGAGGGGCTAGAGTCTGTGCAATATAGGAAAATGCTAATGATGTCCTGTGAGAAGTTGAGATCATTTACAAGAACAATAATTATGTGTGTAGCAATAATACATTTTAGGCAAACCAAAACTTGAGATTTTGGTTCAGTTTCAGCTCTTGCCTCTGCACATAAATTAAGATACCAATTGAACACGGCACCTTTAGTTCCTAGTTGTCATGATACAAATACTGAACCTGACATCTACAGAAATATATTCCTTTCATAATCTCTTGCTTTTCCTTGATGAGCAGCAACTTATGGTGAACTTCTATATTTTAGATTTTGCTTTTTCCAGTTATTTTTTTTGTGGACATGTATGACACCAACTTATAATATTTTTGGCGAACATTTAAAGCAGTGCCTGGCAAAAGAAGGGGGGCAAACCTACTAACCAGCAGGATCTGAACGACGTGTGGATTTCCAGGAGGTATTTTCTTATACTGTTAGACACTGTTTGATATTAATATCATGCATTCTTGCTAGACTTAATTGTTTCCTATGAAGTTCAATTACTGGAACACCTATTTTGTTTTCTATGATCCACATGCGAGGCATAGAAAGGGTTCTATTTTGATTTTTGTTTCAGTTTCAGAGTAGTTCTATTCAAATTTTGAATTTTTTTAGTTTCTTTTGTGTGGACAGTGTGTGAGGCATTTAAATTCACTATTAATTATGTGTGCAGCTAGCATGCACAAAGGTTGGATGGATGCACCTAGGTACAACACTTTGTATTTTAAATATCTTAGATGTTAGTACTTGCTGAAATTCAATGTAACACGCTACATATGTACACTTGCATGTAGGCATATGGAGAAGTACTTACAAGGTCTTGCCAGATTCCTAGAATGCATTTAGTAATTGTTCAGTTAAGAACAAAAATCTTATGTCCTTGTAGGCCGTCGAACTTGGTCATCAGCCTTTTTTTCGCAAGGAACACTTATATTTAGCTAGGGAGACATCTCATGCATCTGACGCATCTCAAGTAAAGAATGGTTGTGCAGACTTTTAGCTTCATTTTTAACAAGCTATACTTATGTAAAGCATCTGCTCTTATATAGTTTATGAGATGAAGGCGGAAGGGACTGTTAGTTAAGAACAATTGCATATTTGTAATTCCAGCAAGAGAGAAAATGGTACAGTTAAACATTTGGATTGAAGCAATAGATCAACAGAGCATTTGTTCTGCAGTCTAATGAGATAAGATGAAGATTCTTCTAAATGACTGAAATTCAATTTTATTGGAATGATATGTGCTAAAATCAACCTCTATACAGTGATTATATACGGAATTAATTTTATAAACACACATAGATACTTCAAAATGTCACTGTTGCCAGTTTACCATTTATGTGTTTTACGACCTGATATTTTTAGTTGTAGAAGTTGTTGCCACGTACTTTATTCAACTAGGTACTTCCGTTGCTCTGCGACCATGAGCAGCTCCATGCCTTCTGCAGGCCGGTCCCTATTTTTCAGGACTAGGTGTGCTACTATTACTACTTCCTACTGATTTGTCCACATTTTCTCTGTCCTACTCCTCTCTTTTCATTTAATCCCTCGAATTTCTAATCTTTGTCTATGCAGATTCTCTCTTACCTGTACCTAAAAGGTGTTCGATGAAGATCCAAGCAAGTTGCAAGGAGGATTCATCTATGTAGTATTCAAGCTCTGTTGGCTTTGCTTAATAACTTCTTTTTCTGAAATTTGGTTGCATTCAATGATTAATTCCTCTGATGCCAATGCGGCAATATCTCACGTATGAATTCTCATTTTTCTTTGCCAGTTACATAGTTGTTTACATGCCACCTGGATATTGGAGTAGCATAGTATCTGGGGAAATGCTTTTACTTTTTAGTCATTTGTACGCCACATCTGGTATTGTTGGTCCATTCTAAAGGCCAATATGAAAGGGCAACTTATATATGTCAAATCGCGTGGGTACTTTAGTAGGTACTTTCAGGTTTTGATATTACTCTATCGCTAGAATTTCCTTTCGAACATTGCAATTAGCTTTTATCATAACATGGTAAGTATTGAGAAATTTGTTCATCTACCTCCCAGGTAAACTGGAAGTATTGTAGTATTCAAGCAGGAACCATATTCCAATTGCATCCTGGGGATTTTCATCCTTGTTCTAGCTTCACTGAATAATGTTTGCTGCGGCAGATAAAGACTAATGTTTGCACTTACCTCACTCTATCCCAAATTGGTTTGTTTACTAATGTTGCATTTGTAGCATTTCTTATCTTTCCATAGTTAATTTGTTATTGGAAATTGGTTATTGATCAGGTAAGGAAAGAAATCTTCAAGTCTCAGGTTTTTCTATAACCATCCCCCCATGGTGGTAAGCTCTCCCAACAAATCATAATGTAAACTGACTCAGATCAGGTGTAAATTTTTTCCTTTTTCTGCTGTAAAAAAAACATTCCACCGGGCACACTAAAGTGCAGCATTCAATAAATATACTTCATGATATTCTATTCGAATAAAGTAATATATCATGTTCTTGAAGTTTTGTCATCAGTGCCTTATACATGTGCACCATGGCCATAAGTACAAGCAGCATGCATATGTGCATTGAGACCTACAACATGAGAGGAATAGGAGAGATAAAAGCGGGTCGACAATGAAAAGTGACACGGCAAGGCGTGTGGTTACTTCTAGTGGTTAACTATACCTGAATGGAGTGCCTTTTTGAGTAGGTGTTTTAGTACTAGCTTGCCTTGTGAAGTAATAGTTGTTGTCAATGATATGAGTTATACAAGTTTTTATGGTGCCATTGTATTTATGACTATACAAATGTAATCACAACTTCTTTACATTTTGCAGGAAAGACATGCAAGCGGACGAGTAACCATGAAGCCGACGATTCAGGATATTTTGTGCAATGGTGATTGAATCATTGGAGATACATTTTACCTCTCATTTTGTAAACCCACATTGTACCTGAGACAATAAACCATAATATCTCCTCTATTTAATTAGTTACATTAGCTCATGGGAAATTTGGATGGTTATCATGTTAATGACAGATGAACTATTTATATGTGAAATTAATTAATATGTGTTACAATTGTTTGGTTATGGTTTATTATTGCTAGAGGACATGCACGCTATTGTTATGAAATATCTTGATTGATATTTTGTTGGCAGCGCAAATGTAAGCTATGGGAGGGCTATTGGATGTTGGTTGGCAAAACAAATCCCTTTGGACAGTCTATTGGGGAAGCTAATGCCAGGGCCAACGAAAAGTTGGACGGGAAAACAAACCCCATCGGACCGTCGGTAGGGAAAAGCACGTGGCATGCCCAATAGATTGTTGGTCGGGAATAATAATACCGTCAGATAGTCGGTCGGGAAAGGCTCATGGCAAGCCCAATGGACTGTCGGTCGGGAAAGGCCCATGGCAGGCCCAATAGATTGTTGGTCAGGAAAGTTATTCCATAGCCGACAAGCAGTCGGTCGGGAAAGATATGTCGGTCGGGAAAGGCCTTTCCCGTCTGGACTTTCCCCAACAGACATTGTTGGTCGGCAATAGTCTTTCCCGACCGACTATCTGTTGGTGGAAGCTGTTTTCCCGTCCAACCTGGCTGTTAGAGATGTAGTGTTATGGTGTAGTGTGTTCACAACATCTACAGACGACGCTTGAGGGGGTGGCGCACCGAGTGGTGCATTAAGGACATAAGCCTTCTATGCAGCAATGAGGACAATCCTCAGATCACGGACCCAGTCCGCATTATTGTTACCATCATCTTTCAACTCTATTTCTCTAGGAACATTAAAAAAATTCAAGGGAGCTACAGCGCAAGCTAGTAATCTACAACATAATTTGCAAAGACATTTTGACTATGTTCATGATAATGAGTTTAGTTAATCATATTACTTAAAAACTCCCACTCAAATTGACATCCCTCCGATCATTCGAGTGTCACATGATCCAAATACACCAACTCAAGTCCGATCATCACGTGAGTTGAGGTGGTTTCAATGGTGAACATCTTCATGTTGATCATATCTACTATATGACTCATGTTCGACCTTTCGGTCTCTTGTGTTCCGAGGCCATGTCTGTACATGCTAGGCTCGTCAAGTTTAACCCGAGTGTTCCGCACGTGCAACACTGGCTTGCACCCGTTGTATCCGAACGTAGAGTCTATCACAGCCGATCATCACGTGGTGTCTCGAAACGACGAACTTTCGCAACGGTGCACACTCGGGGAGAACACAATTTTACCTTGAAATTTTAGTGAGGGGTCACCTTATAATGCTACCGTCGTCCTAAGCAAAACAAGGTGCATAAAAGGATTAACATCACATGCAAATCATAAGTGACATGATATGGCCATGATCTTGTGCTTTTTATCTCCATCTCCAAAGCACCGGCATGATCTCCATCGTCACCGGCATGACACCATGATCTCCATCATCTTGATCTCCATCAACGTGTCACCATGAGGTTGTCGTGCCAACTATTGCTTCTACAACTATTGCTAATTCATAGCGATAAAGTAAAGCAAAAACGGCGAAAACAAATTAAAGACAACCCTATGGCTCCTGCCGGTTGCCGTACTCATCGACATGCAAGTCGTGATAATCTATACAAAACATGATCATCTCATACATCACATATATCTCATCATGTTTCTGGCCATATCATATCACATCATACCCTGCAAAAACAAGTTAGACGTCCTCTAATTTGTTGTTGCATGTTTGACGTGGCTGCTATGGGTATCTAGCAAGAACGATTCTTACCTATGCAAAACTGATACGTCTCCAACGTATCTATAATTTTTGATTGTTCCATGCTATTATATTATCTGTTTTGGATGTTTTATATGCATTAATATGCTATTTTATATTATTTTTGGGACTAACCTATTAATCTAGAGCCTAGTGCCAGTTTCTGTTTTTTTCCTTGTTTTTGAATATTGCAGATAAGGAATATTAAATGGAGTCAACACGGAATAAAATCTTAGGAATGATTTTTCTTGGACCAGAAGAAACCCAGCAGACTTGGAGATGAAGGCAGGAGACCTGCCGTGGCGTCACAAGCCACCAGGGCGCGCCCTAGGGGGGCGCGCCCCCCTGTCTTGTGGCTCCACGGCAGCCCTCCTAACCCTATTCTTCAGCCTATAAATTCCCAAATATTCCCTGGATACCAAAAAGAGCCACGAAAATACTTTTCCGCCGCCGGAAGCCTATTTTCCCGTGAGATCCAATCTTGGAGCCTTTTCCGGTAATCTGCCGGAGGGGGATTCGATCACGGGGGGCATCTACATCAACTCCATTGCCCCTCCGTTGACGCGTGAGTAATTTACCACAGACCTTCGGGTCCATAGCTAGTAGCTAGATGGCTTCTTCTCTCTCTTTGTTCTTCAATACCATGTTCTTCATGATCTTCATGGAGATCTATCCGATGTAATACTATTTTGCGGTGTGTTTGTCGAGATCCGATGAATTGTGGGTTTATGATCAGCTTATCTATGAATATTATTTGAATCTTCTCTGAATTCTTATATGCATGATTTCATATCTTTGCAAGTCTCTTCGAGTTATTGGTTTGGTTTGGCCAACTAGATTGGTAATTCTTGCAATGGGAGAAGTGCTTAGTTTATGGTTCAATCTTGCGGTGTCCTCACCCAGTGACAAAGTAGGGGTAGCGAGGCATGTATTTGTATCGTTGCCATCGAGGATAAAAAATGGGGTTTTCATCATATTGCTTGAGTCTATCCCTCTACATCATGTCATCTTACCTAATGCGTTACTCTGTTCTTCATGAACTTAATACTCTAGATGCAGGCAGGAGTCGGTCGATGTGTGGAGTAATAGTAGTAGATGCAGAATTGTTTCTGTCTACTTGACACGGACGTGATGCCTATATGCATAATCATTGCCTTGGATATATTCATAATTATTCGCTTTTCTATCATTTGCTCGACAGTAATTTGTTCACCCACCGTATTATTTTCCTTCATGAGAGAAGCCTCTAGTGAAACCTATGGCCCCCGGGTCTATTTTCCATATTATATTTTCAGATCTATAAACCAAAAATACCAAAAATACTTAGCTGCAATCTTTTTACCTTTGTTTTACTTTTCGTTTTAGCAATCATATCTATCTATCTCTATCAGATCTCATCCTTGCAAGTAACCGTGAAGGGATTGACAACCCCTTTATTGCGTTGGGTGCAAGTGTTCGATTGTTTGTGTAGGTGCAAAGATTGGGGACTTGCTTGTACCTCCTACTAGATTGATACCTTGGTTCTCAACAACTGAGGGAAATACTTATCTACTTTGCTGCATCACCCTTTCCTCTTCAAGGGAAAACCAACGCATGCTCAAGAAGTAGCAAGAAGGATTTCTGGCGCCGTTGCCGGGGAGGATACATAGCAAGTCAAGACCAAGTACCCATCACAAACTCATCTCTTGCATTTACATTATTTGCCATTTGCCTCTCGTTTTCCTCTCCCCCACTTCTAAAACGATTTTCAGAAGAAAAAAAAGATTTGCCGTTTTATTCGCCTTTTTCTCGCCGGATCTCTTTTTGTTTGCTTGTGTTGCCATGTGCCTTCTATTTGCAAGCATCTTCGCTTGCTAAAAATCTATCGATATGGATCCTCATCCACTTGCTAATCTTTTCAAAAGACCAAATTATGATGAACCTATTGCTAGTGAGTTGAGTGCGCTTGATTATCACTATGAAGTTTTGTTTGAAATTCATGAATCTGAAAATTTTGATGAGGTGTTGAAAGAAGAAATTTATAAGGTGATTCATGATAGCTCCTTGATTGAAAAGCATGATTGCAATGATGTTACTATAAATTCTATTAATGTCAATTATGTTAATGATATGCAAAACTACAAGCTTGGGGATGGTAATTTTGTCATGTCCACTTATTGCAATGATCGTGATTGGGGTGATAATGCTTCTTATGATCTTGAAAATTTATTTAAGCCTCAAGTTGAATATGTTTGCAATAGTATCGAACGTGGGTTTGGGAGAGCGTAAACTTTAGCTAAAAAGAATCCCACATATTTGGAGAGTGTTGAATCTTTTGAATTTTTTGATAAGTGGGTTTGGAGAGGTCATAACTTTAGTTGATGATAATCCCACTATTTTGGAAGATGATAAAAACTATATTCGTGTTGATCATAAAGAGAGTATTGATTTATGTTATAGTTATATTGTTGATTTCCTTCTTGATGCTACTGAAATTTATTATGAGGGAGGAACATATGCTTGTAGGAATTGCAATAATATCAAGTTTCCTCTCTATGTATTCAAAGTTTTGAAGTTATGCTTGCTTTGCCTTCCTATGCTAGTTGATTCTTGTTCCCATAAATTGTTTGCCCACAAAATCCCTATGCATAGGAAGTGGGTTAGACTTAAATGTGCTTGTCATAAGATTCATGATGCTCTTTTGCATATTTCAATTACTACTTTTTATGTGAGCATCATTGAAATCATTATGCCTAGCTAGGGGCGTTAAACAATAGCGCTTGTTGGGAGGCAACCCAATTTTATTTTTATGCTTTTGTCTTTGCTTCTGTTTTTGAGTGTTTTACACATTATTACCTCTGTAGTAATTGTGTTTTCTTGTTTAAATTAGTGTTTGAGCCAAGCAAGACCTTTGGGATGGTCTACGGTGTTTGTGATTTGATTTTGCTGAAAAACAGAAACATTTGCTCTCAGTCCAGGAATTTTGTAAATTTACTGGAACGTGCTTTTGATCTGAAATTTTTAAAAAAGATTTATATACAAATTTCCCTAAGTTTCCTAATTTATCAGAATTTTTGAAGTTACAGAAGTATTCGAAGTCTATAGATTGCTACAGACTGTTCTGTTTTAGACAGATTCTGTTTTCTTTGTGTAGTTTGCTTATTTTGATGTATCTATGGGTTGTATCGGGGGGTATGAACCATGGAGAAGTTGGAATACAGTAGATATTACACCAATATGAATAAAGAATGAGTTCACAATAGTACCTAAAGTGGTGATTTATTTTTCTTATACTAACGGATCTCATGAGTTTTCTGTTGAGTTTGGTGTTGTCAAGTTTTCAAGTTTTGGGTAAAGATTTGATGGACTATGGAATAAGGAGTGGCACGAGGCTAAGCTTGGGGATGCCCAAGGCATCCCAAGCCATATTCAAGGATACCAAAGAGCCTAGGCTTGGGGATGCCCCGGAAGGTACCCCCTCTTTCGTCTTCAATCCATCGGTAAATTTACTTGAGGCTATATTTTTATTCACCACATGATATGTGTTTTGCTTGGAGCGTCTTGTATGATATGAGTCTTTGATTTTTAGTTTGCCACAATCATCCTTGCTGCACACATCTTTTGAGGGGGACACGCATTTAATCGTGAATTTATTAGAATACTCTATGTGCTTCACTTATATCTTTTGAGCTAGGCAATGTTGCTCTAGTACTTCACTTATATCTTTTTAGAGCATGGTGGTGTTTTATTTTATAGAAATTATTGAACTCTCGTACCTCACTTATATTATTTTGAGAGTCTTTAAACAGCATGGTAATTGGTTTAGGTTATGAATTTAGTCCTAATATAATGGGCATCCAAGAGGCATATAATAAAAACTTTCATATTAAGTGCATTGAATACTATGAGAAGTTTGATTCCTTGCATATAGTTTTGACATATGAAGATGGTAATATGAGAGTCATGCTAGTGAGTAGTTGTGAATTGGAAGAAATACTTGTCTTAAAGTTTGTGATTCCCGTAGCATGCACGTATGGTGAACCGTTATGTAACGAAGTCGGAGCATGATTTGTTTAATGATTGTCAACCTTTGTGTGAGGGTCGGGAGCGCGCGATGGTTAACTCCTACCAACCTCTCCCCTAGGAGCATGCGTCTAATACTTTGCTTCGATAACTAATAGACTTTTGCAATAAGTATGTGAGTTCTTTATGACTAATGTTGAGTCCGTGGATTATGCGCACTCTCACCCTTCCACCTTTGCTAGCCTCTCTAGTACCGCGCAACTTTCGCTGGTGCATTAAACCCACCTTCCTCAAAACAGCCACCATATATTTTCCTCAAAACAGCCACCATACCTACCTATTATGGCATTTCCATAGCCATTCCGAGATATATTGCCATGCAACTTCCACCGTTCCGTTTTTCATGACACGCACCATCACTTTCATATTGCATATAGAGTCATATTTTGTTCTAGGTATTGAGTTGTAAATTTTGAGTTGTAAGTAAATAAAAGTGTGATGATTTTCATTATTAGAGCATTTGTCCCGTGAGAGAAAAGGATGATGGAAGCTATGAATCCCTCACAGGTTGGGATGAGTCTCCGGACTTTACAAATAATAAAAGAGGCCAGCGAAGCCCAAATAAAAAAAAAGAGGCCAAAGATGCCCACCAAAAAAAAATGAGAGAAAGATAGAAGGGACAATGCTACTATCTTTTTCCACACTTGTGCTTCAAAGTAGCACCATGATCTTCATGATAGAGAGTCTCCTATTTTGTCACTTTCATATAACTAGTTGAATTTTTCATCATATGCACAACCACTTAGTTTTCTTTTTGAGCTTTCATACACTTATAGCTCTAGTGCATTCGTTGCATGGCAATCCCTACTCACTCACATTGATATCTATTGATGGGCATCTCCATAGCCCGTTGATACACCTAGTTGATGTGAGACTATCTTCTCCTTTTTCCTCACAACCTCCACCATATTCTATTCCACCTATAGTGCTATATCCATGGCTCACGCTCATGTATTGCGTGAGAGTTGAAAAGGTTTGAGAACATAAAAGGTGTGAAACAATTGCTTGGCTTTTCATCGGGGTTGTGCATGACTTAGATACTTTGTGTGGGGAAGATGGAGCATAGCCAGACCATATGATTTTGTAGGGATAAATTTCTAAGGCCATGTTATTTCGAAAGGACACAATTGCCTTGTTGGTATGCTTGAAGTATTACTGTTTTTATGTCAATATTAGACTTTTGTTTTGAATCTTATGGATCTGAATATTCATGCCACAATAAAGAATATTACATGGATAAATGTGTTAGGTAGCATTCCACATCAAAAATTCTGTTTTTATTATTTACCTACTCGAGGACGAGCAGGAATTAAGCTTGGGGATGCTTGATACGTCTCCAACGTATCTATAATTTTTGATTGTTCCATGCTATTATATTATCTGTTTATGACGGTCCACTCTCCCGCATCTTCCTCATCACCACCATCACCTTCCCCCATCTATTTATGACGGTCCACTCTCCCGCATCCCGATGTACCCCCTACATGAACATGGTGCTTTATGTTTCATATTGTTATGCAATGATTTGTTGCTATCCTATGATGTTGGAGTAGATCCTTTTTGTCCTATGAGTTGATTGATGATCTTGATTGGTTTGAGTTGCGTGGTTTATTCTGATGATGTCCTATGGTGCCCGTCGTGTCGCGCAAGCGTGTGGGATCCCCGCTGTAGGGTATTGCAATACGTTCATGATTCGCTTATAGCGGGTAGCGAGAGTAACAACATCTTATACCCGAGTAAGTTGGTTGTTGCGTATGGGAGTAAAATGGACTTGTTACTTAATGCTATGGTTGGGTTTTACCTTAATGATCTTTAGTACTTGCGGATGCTTTCTAGAGTTCTAATCATAAGTTCATATGATCCAAGTACGGAAAGTATATTAGCTCATGCCTCTCCCTCATATAAAACTGCAATAATGATTACCGATCTAGTTATCGATTGCCTAGGACAATCTCACAAATCCTACCACCACTTTTCCACACTCGCTATATTTACTACAAGCTTCGAACTACAGACCAACAGGCCACAATAGTAGTTGTGACAATAAATGGTACGATACCACTCTTATTTATAAAACCCAGTGGTTTTCCTTTTTTGTTTGTTCTGGCTGAGTTTTCATAATTTTTTTTTCTTTTTCCTAATTCATGAACTTTTCTTAAATTCAAGAAAAATAATTCAAATATGTGAACTTTTTTTGAATCTTTAACTTTCTTATAAATATATGTGAACTTCTTTTCAAATGTCTGAACATTTTTTTCAAATGCGTATTTTTTTCAAAACACCTGACCTTTTTCCAAAAGTGATGGACTTTCTTTCAAATACTATGAATTTTCTTAAACATTGATGATTTTTTTTCAAAAATCGACTGTCAAGCTGAGATTCCCAAAACCGTGAACATTTAAAGAAAACTGATGAACTTTTTTTAAATCCGTGAGCGCTTGGACGGCCTAACTGGCGGGAGCGATGCTGTCGCCTAGTAGGGCCAAGGCATAAATAATTTTTTCTTTTCTAATTTTTTTCTTCTCTTTTTCTTTTAATTCATTTTATTCTTTTTGAACTTTATTATTCTTTTTAAAATTTGTTTCCAAATTTGAAAAAATGGAATACCGAAATAACAGTTTTAGGTAACTGTTTTAAATTATAATTTTAAATTCTTTTTTGGTCAAATATTTGTGTCCCTTTGTATTTATTAGTTGTAGAAACTTACAAGTAACAGTTTTAAATTATGATTTTAAATAATTTTTCCTTCCAATTTGGCATAGATGCCTACCATGTGCATGTCCACATGCTTACAAAAATTGGGGTCATTTCAATAATGTGCCAAAAAAAATACTATGTTCAACTTAGGGTGTTCAGCGGACCAGAAAGCCCCGTTTGAGAGCTCCTTGTTTCTCGACATCCGTCAAATGACCACAATTTTTTAATCGGATTGTATGACCAATTCAAGTCAAGTTGTTTTGGTTTCTACAAATTTTGTATTGTCTGGAGTTTTTTTTCTATCAAAGAGGGCGATAAATGGACAAACTTGTCACAACTTGCATACGGTGTCAGAAATCGTTCAAAACTGACATGGATGCCTATCATTGACATGGCCACCTGCTTGCAAAAGTTGGGGTCATTTCAAAAATGTCTAAAAATATACCAGGTTCAACGAAGGATGTCCGGGAAGGCCAGAAGACTCTGTCTGAGAGCACGTTGTTTCTCGACATCCTTGAAATTGCCCTAATTTTTTTTCATACCTCGTATGACCAATTCAAGTCACCATGCAAAGTTGTTTGTGTTTTCGAGAAGTTTTATATTTTCTGAAATTTTCTCGATTAAAAAAAGGCCGATAAATGGTCAGACGTGTCCGAACATGCATACGATGTCGGAAGTCGTTCAAACCTAGCATATGGATGCCTACCATGGGCCCTGTGCCATGCTGTCATGCCGTGTCAGCGTTGCGGCCGTATAAAAATGACATTTACACCGTATTTGCCCGTCCAAGCCAACTTTCTGCATCACTCTAATGTATGACGCAAGTTTTAGCACTAAAGTGACCATTTGCGCCAAGTTATATCACCACCGGTGTAATTGACTCGAAAGAAAACTAGAAGGGTACTTTAATTACTTGTTTTTCCCTTGACCATAGCTAAGCCCGGTCTAGTTTTATTATTACAAGGGGAAATCCTGAATAACAAAACATACACAGCTTAATTACATCGTTATAGCTGGTGACAGACGCCAGCTTTACAGTACTAGTACACGAAAGAAGTAATCACGCGCATCACAAGGATCGACCGCGGCAAACGTAAACTTGTGGCATCAGTTGTTGCGCACCAACAACTTGACGAATAATATATACTCCTAGCGTCAACAACCCTAGTGAAAACAGATATGTCGATTTTTATCTATCTTTCCAACAGTTATTTTCGGACGGAGAGAGTATATAAAAGAAATACAATGACTAATTTGCAGCAGGCTTCATTCAATAGTAATTTTGAACTGCTGGAAAATCACCAAGTGCTCCAACGATGCCAACAATATAATGCTCGATCTAGTCCTTGTTACCAAACTCTAGAGAAAGAAAGCGACTCGAGCCTACTCGATCATGCTTGGACCCTACCTCGAATCGTATCACTCTCCTTGGTAATTCTCCCCTTTGCTTTATTCAATTCAGTTCAAAGGAAAAGTAAAAGTAGGAAGAAGCTCAACAAGATAATTAGCAGACAAGGGGACACTTCCATCTTTTCTTTTTTGCTTAGCTCAAACCGCAAGCAAAGAACCTGCAGCTAGCTTTGGCAAAAGCAAATTGTAAGCCAAACGTACCTACACAAGCCCTGCATTGCACTGCACTGCATACTTGCAGCCCTCCAGTATCCCCATTCATTCCTTCATCGCTTCCTCATATCGCCTGACATCAACATCTATAGTTTCTTCTGGCCCGACGGAGCACTGCCTGCCTGCCTGCAATTTAGGTACTATATGTACTCCGAATGCTCAATATATGATCAATTCTTCTGCTATCAATAATATATCTTACTTATGTTAATTGCTCGCTTGCAGTACATTATGCATTGACTCACAATGTTTGTTCCTTCACGCACAAATATAACTAATTCATGTACGTGCTCTTCTGGTAACTTGCTAGGTGCTAGCAGCTAGCAAAATAACTCATCTGGAGGTGCAGATCCATGGGGTATATTGTCATCTAGAGCATCGAACTCTCGTCAGGCACGCTTGCTCTCCTTTCTCCCCCCCATTCATTCCTTCATGCACAAGATCGGTGTATTTGCCTGCCGAGTAAGGTACACACTTATTGCTACTACTATATGGTTTTAAATATTCTTCTCTAATTGCTAGCGGCTTAGTTTGCTTCCAAAATAACAAGTGTATTAATTATGCATCGACTGACAATACTCCTTTTGTTCATGCACAAACATAACTAATTCCTAGGCTCTTCTGATGCCCACTAGGTGCTAGCAAAATAAAATAACCGGAGATCCATCTGGAGGTGCATATCGATGGGTTAGATTAACATCTGGAGCTTCGTATATATACCGGGCCTTTATTGAAATATTAGTCATCATGCCACGAGAGGTATTTTTCTACATATACATGCATGCAATTCTTCTTCTTCTTTTTTCGCAAAATACAAGCATGCAATTCTCACAATCTAGACTTGTAGTATTTCAATTCTTGTGGTAGTATAGATCTACACATGGCTCTTGTTCAAAATATAACAATTAAGAATGCTAGAGATTTTAACAGAAAAAAGCATGCCAGATATGGTTGTATTAATTTTTATTGAATAAAAAATTATACGTTCATGATTTACATGTTCATTAGCAAGGTCCAAGGATAGAGAAATGGTGGCCAAAGTTCAGACGCACACATACAATCAGTGGACACGCACACACACCCACCCACCCAGGCACACGCACGCACAGTTGTTCCCTCGTCTCAATGCGGTGCGGCTGAACGCCTACTTGTGTACACATATAAGCATTACCGAGCTACGGGCTCATTCATGATTCATCGTATGATAGAAACCACCGCACCAGTTCTGGTTGGTTTTAGTAGCAAACTGAATTTGCTAATCATGAGTAGCATTACCTCAGTCTAAACATGGCTCTGTTAGAGGTAAACACGGCTTATACTCTCCTAGGTGTACGTGGAATACATGTACGTGTGTTTGTGTCCGCCTAGGACCAGAATTAGAAGCCGACTAGCCTAGCTTGTGTTGATCCTGGCTGTTATATATAGCCATGTAAAGCCCCTTGTAAACACCAACCGATCAAAGCAATACAAAGAAAAAGCAAGGCTCGATACGAGCCTTTGGCAATACATCATTTCGTTTGTGTTCGCTGAGTTCCGTCTACGCCACCGAAGAAAATCGATCGATCCGATCGACTAGAGCTAGCTAGCAAGCCAGGTTCACGAATCCATTAACCTGCTTGCTTCCTTGCTTCGAGCCAGCTTTACACACGTACTTGTATTAGCTTCGGTCGTGATTTGATCTATGGTTTAAAAACCAACAGGCTCAATCTACAATGCACTTTTGTAATTGCTTCAACTAAAATGCATCACGACCAAAAATTTGTTGGCAAACATTTCAGAATAAATCAACACAGAGGACTTGCAGATAAGGAAAAAGAACACTACCTTGTGAAGGATTGGAACAATAACAGCTCCTTATCACACGGAATACAAAAAGGAAATTAATAAAACCCAACAAATTAATTACTGTACCTTATATCTTGTCCGGCTGATAGCAACCAAACAGCAACACGTACGCGCTAGCTAGCTAGCTATCTCGCCCTAGCTCCCTCGTCTCCTCCACCATCACCTTCGCAGTGACCATCTCCACCTGCTTGTCCTCCCCGCCACTTTGCTGCGGCCCTCCCATCTTCTCTAGCTCCAACAACTCATAAATACAGGAAACTGTGTGCCTGTACGACTGCCCATCCATCCATGCAGTTTATTAGTGTTCCTCCTAATAATAATAATAAAACAAAGTAGCTAAGTGCACCTTCTGCATGTAGTATGTTGTTAGAATGAAAACTGCTAAAGTGAGCGACCCTTAACTAATTGCCATCAACTAATTATGCAGGCGATTTTTCCGGACACCGTCGAAGAAGCGGTGCAAATGATAATCCCTTATCTAGAGGATACGAGCAGTAGTGCACAAAAGTCCATCTATTTTGATGGATGGGATGGGATGGCTGCTTCAGCGGTGCTTAGAGCCATAGCTAAAGACCCTCCGCCCTCGCTGTTGATGAAGTTCGACAAGATCATCCATGTCGACTGCTCGAGGTGGAAAAGCCGAAGAGCACTCCAGAGGACAATCGCACAAGAGCTGAAGCTTCCTCGTCGGGTACTGTCTGTTTTTGATAGGCAAGAAGAAGAAGATGATTTCGTTGGCATAGATGAAGGCTCAAGAGCTGAAATAAAATTCGTTGCAAGAGAGATCCTTCAAGTCCTTATGCCACACAGATGTTTAGTTGTCTTTCATAATGGAAGCAATGATATGGTTAACTTAAGTGCTTCTGGCATTCTCCAAGATCTTTTTGATGCTATCAAGGTACTGTGGAGATTTCGAGGAAGGCTTCGGCTGAACCAAGGAATAAGTGACAAGGTGGATGATTCCCATCTTTTTCTTTATCCTTATTCTGTTGGTTACAACATTAATCCTTTTCTTAAAAAAGAGGCTAGAGAAATTGCTGGGTACACAGATATGCTTGATGAAGCAGTTGAAGAGTGTTGCTTGTATCTGTTGTCATTAAATTCTGAGGGAGGCAACATCATGGACTACAATTGGGCCAACCATGCTTCTAACTATTGGGTATGTGATGGGATTATACAAGGAGGTCAGGGTGACGAATCATGGGAGGTTGCAGCCGCTCTGCATCAACAGATAAATATAGAGGATTATTCATCGAATGCACTGCCCAGTTTTGGTCAATATCTGAAGACTCCTCCGAAGCGGTGGATATTCGTCAAGAACAACTTTGTTGTGCATCCGGAGTCAACGTCATTTTTCCTTGCTGCAACTACAAGCGGGTCTGATCCTCCATTAAGACACTTACCTAATGACATGTTTCATCAATCAGACAAACTTCGTGTGCTCAAGTTATGCCGCTGCACATTCAGTTTTTCTTCACCTCCTTTCTATTGTTGCCGAAACTTAAGGTTCCTTGGATTAGATGGCTGCAAGGATCAACGAGTAGAAAAAGAAGAGAAGCAAGATAGACCAGCAATGGAATTTTTTCGGAGCCTATGGGTACTAGACATATGCCAGACAGATTGGGAATTGGATTTATCAGCAGACATAACAAAGCATATGGCTGCGAACATTAGGGAGGTGCATATAAAGAAAGGAATGATTTGGTGTCACAGTTTTGCATGGCGACAACTTCAGAGCCTTCACAAGCTTCGCGTGATTGAGCCTACATCCCCTTGGCAGACAGGCAGAATGGATGAATTTACAGATATGGTGAAGATGGAGTTCCTTGACCTTTCTGGGAATAGTACAATACAAGTTTTACCAAGTCTGTCAGGTGCAATTAGCCTCAAGACTCTGGTTCTAGATGGTTGTGCTCGTTTGGAGAATGTTGAAGGACTCCCTCCATCACTTGAATCATTCAGGTTAGATGCAGGACCAAGAAAGGATGACTACAAGGAGGCTAAGATAAGCCGCATCTCCATGGCTGGCTGGGCAAGATTGTCTGACTTCACCCTGGGTGGATCACTTCCACACCTTGAGGAGCTGGACTCAGGCACAAGAGTCAAGACACTTGACCTCACAATTCAGGTGGTGCAGGTCCCATGTCTCCAACAAATTATTCTATTGGGATGTATGCAACTCCATGCCATTTTATGGCCCGAAGAGGGTTTGCCAACACTAGCAGTGCTGCAAATTGATTCCTTGGTATGTCGTGTGCAAACAAACCTACATGAAGCATACGCTACTATAATGGACATAAGATTTTTTCAGTCCTTGGTATTACAACGTAATGTCCGATTCTGTTGGAAGAGCGATAGGTTCCATCTAAATCTTTGCGTCCCTTGTACCACCAATGGTAAAGGACAAAGCTATCTGAAGGAGATGATGGGCCCCGGTAATAGTGGGCAAATGATGGGCCCTCCTCAACCAAAGTCATTAACCCCCAATACTTACGACAACTACATTGATGTCTTTGTTGGCAACATAGTTATTGATCATGACTACAACAATGGAATGTAGTTTCAACCATCTGGTTGTCATGTTGAGATTGGTAAGGGAATTAGCAACGCTAACGTGGAGAGCAAACAAGCAATCAAGGCTATCATCTCTGCAATGAACAAGGCTAAGTCGTTGCGTGTGCACGACAATTCTTCCATCACCACTGTCATCCCAGAACACATGATGTCCATAGGAAATGAGCAACTTTTATGGCTAGATCTGGAATCTTGTCATGTGGTGAGATGCCCCAAGATGCATACAGTCTTCAATACTATCTATGGATACATTAAATTTACAAAACTAGTGATCTTTTGGGCGGCTGATCTCCGGATGACCCATTGTATTTGGAGCAAAGAGAGGACACTCAATGTTGAAGACGATCGTTCCTTTGTGAACTTGCAGAGCGTACACCTGTTCTCCTGCCCAAGGCTCACATATGTCCTCGTGTTGTCCACGTTATACAACTTGAGAAGCTTGGAGACCCTCCACATCACCTTCTGTGGTGATCTAAGGCAGGTGTTCCCCGTGGAGCCAAAGATTCTAACAACAATAGCTACAGGCTACCGTAAAGGTGTACTGGAATTCCCGAACTTGAAGCATATCTACTTGCACCAACTATTCAAGCTGCAACAGATATGCGAAGCCAAGATGTTTGCTCCCAAGCTTGAGACCGTAAGGGTGAGGGGATGTTGGGGTCTTAGGCGCCTCCCGGGTGTCGGTCCAAGCAGCCGCCCTATTGTGGACTGCGAGAAGGACTGGTGGGAGAAGCTTGAATGGGACGGGCCGGAGGCTGGCCACGACCCTTCATTCTTTGAGCCGTGGCACTTGGCGTATTACAGGAAGCTCCTGCATAAAGGATCAGTGCTTCGGTGAGCCGAACAGACAGTTCAGGTACACATTCGCCAAGTCTCGCTTGTTTTCTCTCTTTTTTCCTGCACGTGTCATATGTGGTAGAAGCTATAGACACATCTTGGGCATCTCTGTTTTGTACAATGTGAAGAATCGTGAACTTAATACACACACATATATTTTTTGAGAAGCAACAGTTGTGGTACACTAGTACAAAACAGGGCATCGGTCCACCCCTGAGAAGCCCATTAGTCCCGGTTCACTCACGAACCGGGACCCATGGGGGCATCGGTCCCGGTTCGTGAGGCCAGGGCGCCGGCCGGGCCTCGTGGGGCATTGGTCCCGGTTCGTCTGACCCCTTCTGTCCCGGTTCTAGACACGAACCGGGACCAATGCGCCTCGCTCCTGGCCCACAACCATTGGTCCCGGTTCGTGGCTGGAACCGGGACCAAAGGTGGTCCCGGTTTGTGGCTGGAACCGGGACTAAAGGTGACCCCTTTGGTCCCAGTTCCAGCCACGAACCGGGACCAATGCGCCTCGCTCCTGGCCAACAACCATTGGTCCCGGTTTGTGGCTGGAACCGGGACCAATGGTTGGCCTATATATAACCCGCGAGCAGAGCAATGCATTGCTCTGTTTTTTTGCCCGGCCGTGGGAGAGCTTTTGTGGTGCTCTAGCTCACCTCCTATGCACATGAGGTGTTCGATGAAATGCCCGAGCCACACTTAAGCTTTCTCCTCTCGAAGCTCCTTGTCCAAGCTCCATTTTCCTCAAGATTTGTCTAGGTTTGGCGGTCCGTCCTGTCCCGTCCCCGTCCTCACCGCCGTCGATCGCCCGCGCCCATCTCGGCGCCGGCAACACCGTGGTTAGCCTCTTCTTCTTATCTTCTTTCTAAAAGAAAAAAGTTCTTATTTGTGTGTTTTAATTAGATGCTCTAGAGAGTTATATGTTGTTCAATAATAAGAACTATATAACGCACGCAGATGAACCGGCAATGGATGTACGGTGACCGACGCACCTCCGAGTATATTAAGGGCCTGCATAATTTTCTCGAAGCGGCTGAGGCAAACAAGCAGAATGGTTTTATGCATTGTCCATGTACTGTCTGTGAGAATACGAAGGCTTTCTTCAACTCTAAAACCCTTCACTTCCACCTGCTTGAGAAGGGTTTTATGCCACACTATAATGTTTGGACCAAGCACGGAGAAAGAGGGGTTATGATGGAAGACAACGAAGAAGAAGAGGATGATGACAACTACCCGCCCCCTGAATACGGTGATGCTGCAATGGGGGAAGCTGAAGATCAAGAGGAACCAGACGATGTGCCCGATGATGATCTTCGCCGGGTCATTGTTGATGCACAGAGAGAATGCGAAAGTGAAAGGGAGAAGTTGAAGTTCGATCGCATGTTAGAGGATCACAAAAAAGGGTTGTACCCAAATTGCGAAGATGACAACAGAAAGCTCGGTACCACACTGGAATTGCTGCAATGGAAGGCAGACAATGGTGTATCTGACAAGGGATTTAGTTCGCTGCAGAAAATAATGAAGAAGAAGCTTCCAAAGGATAACGAATTGCCCGGCAGTACGTACGAAGCAAAGAAGGTTCTATGCCCTCTAGGATTGGAGGTGCAGAAGATACATGCATGCCCTAATGACTGCATCCTCTACCGCGGTGAGTACGAGGATTTGAACGCATGCCCGGTATGCGGTGCATTGCGGTATAAGATCAGACGAGATGACCCTGGTGATGTTGAGGGCGAGCGCCCCAGGAAGAGGGTTCCTGCCAAGGTGATGTGGTATGCTCCTATAATACCACGGCTGAAACGTCTGTTCAGAAACAAAGAGCATGCCAAGTTGATGCGATGGCACAAAGAAGACCGTAAGAAAGACGGGAAGTTAAGAGCACCCGCTGACGGGTCGCAGTGGAGAAAAATCGAGAGAAGGTGGGGGGACTTTGCAGGTGACGCAAGGAACGTATGGTTTGGTTTAAGTGCAGATGACATTAATCCTTTTGGGGAGCAGAGCAACAATCATAGCACCTGGCCCGTGACTCTATGTATCTATAACATTCCTCCTTGGTTGTGCATGAAGCGGAAGTTCATTATGATGCCAGTGCTCATCCAAGGCCCTAAGCAACCCGGCAATGACATTGATGTGTACCTAAGGCCATTAGTTGAAGAACTACGTAACAGCTATATGCACACACATATATTCTTCTTCCACAGTTCCGCTAATCAGTTGCATATCATCATTCCCTGTGTTTGGTAGGTTTGATTGATGTGGTCAAGGACTATGATGGCGGTGGTCGGCATCGTGCTGCTTTGCCGCGACAGTTTGATTGTGTGTGAGACAGTCCCATGGTGTGAGAGTTTAATTCTTACATGTGTGTTCCAAAGGCCGGAGATACTGGTCGGATTGAGCTTGCAGTGTGTGTTATCATTCAGTACAGCAGCAGCATGCGTATGCTGACTGAAAACGGCTTGGTGTGATGTACGTGCGTACATGGATTATATATCAACTGGGTATTTATTATTTGGTTCCATTATTACCTTGCCAGTGTGGTTAATACAGTATTATTTACTCCCTCTGTCCCGAATTAATTGTCGTTGGAGGATTCTAGTTCAAACTTCGTCCTGTACAATTTATTTTTCTGTTTCCTAAACTACCCTCGCTCGCTCAGCCACTCGCACGCTCGCTCGCTCAGCCGCTCGCTCGCTCGCCCCCGCCGAATCCCTAGCTCTCCCCCGCCGGCGCTCCTCCCTCGCCTGCGTCGTCGGCGCCTCTCCCTCGCCTGCGTCGCCGGCCCCTCTCCATTGAGCGGCTGGATACGAAGGGCGTACTGCTTCCTCGCCGACGGGGAGGTCAAGAAGAGCCAGGACGGTGGCAGGGGTGGCGGCGGTGGAGGGGGATGGGGATGGGGTCAGCGGTAGAGATGCGGCTGCAGCAACTGTTCCACCTGCAGCTGGCCGAGGTCGCGGCCCTGCGGCGGGAGGTCGGCGTCGAGCTGCAGGCAAAGATGCAGGTGGAGGAGCTCACCAAGGAGGTCGCCGGAGTAAAAAGGTCTCTTTTTTCCCCTTCTCCTGTCAGTTTCAAGTGTATTGGAAGCAAGGCGAATTCCTTCCTCACACACTGCGAGCTCAGCCTCGAAGGGATCTTAGCAATTGAGCAGCAGAGAATATGATCTGCCCATGGCCATCCCTCGAAGGGATCTGAGCAGTTGAACCTGTGATCACCATTTGTTTGGTTCTCTGTGCAGCTTTTATTTTGGATTAGGAGTTAATCAACGCTTGTTTACCTGCGACGAGAGAGGATTTTAATTAACTGCTTGTTGAACCTGTGATCACCATTTTGGATTAGGAGTACATTCCTTGTTTACCATGTGCACAGAGAAAGCCCGGGATTTTAATTAAAGGAATGTTTCTTCCATCTTACAGTATATGCACCTTTTATTTTGGATTAAAATTTGGATTACTGTCATTCATCAAAGAAGTGGTAGTCTGCTTGCTTATTTGGTTTCCCTGAATGTCAGTATTTTGGGCAGATATCACTATGGCATAAATATGGGATAAATGGGAATTTGTGGGTCAAGCTACTGATATTAAGGTTACGGGTAAAGACTAAATATGGTTTCCCTGAATGTCTGTATTTTGGACAGATATTTAGATGCATTGAAATTTATTCCTTGATGCACTGAAGTGTACTGAACTGCTAGAAGAGCACATTGAAATTTATTCCTTGATGCATTGAAATTTATTCTTTGCTGCTGTCATTGTTTGCTGCTGTCATTGTTTGCATATATATTCAGTTAAGTGTTTTTAAAAAGCTCTTCTCTGAATTTATATGCACCTAGGTGAATATATATTCAGTTAAGTGCTTTTACAAGAACTTTTCTGAATTTACAAGCACTAGGTGCATATATATTCAGTTAAGTGTTTTTAAAAAGCTCTTCTCTGAATTTATATGCACCTAGGTGCATATATATTCAGTTAAGTGCTTTTACAAGCACTTTTCTGAATTTCCAAGCACTAGGTGCATATAAATTCAGAGAAGTGCATATATATTCAGTTAAGCGTTTTTAAAAAGCTCTTCTCTGAATTTATATGCACCTAGGTGCATATATATTCAGTTAAGTGCTTTTACAAGCACTTTGGAGCAGCAGTAATAACTGTTAGAGTATGTCTGTTTCCCAGTGCTGTTTGGAGCAGCAACATTATCCTTCTTGTGCTCCTAACATACTCCATGTTTGAGTACTTCTTGTTGAAGGTTGCTTGTACTTCATGTTTGAGTACTCCTTGCTCTGTTCGTGGAGTGGAGCTGTGGAGTACAGTAGAGATTAATTAAATGTGGCTCTGTACTTCTTGCTCAGTAGTGCAGATTTGTGCACTACTGATTTCTGGATGGAGTAGATGAATGTTCATTTGAACATTTTGCTTTCTGGATGGGTAGATGCAAGGTTCAGTAGGTTATACTGATTTTGCTTGCTCATCTCTCTTCTTTCTCTCTTCTCTTTCTCATTCTCATTCTCTTTCTGTTTCTCTTCTCTTCTCTTCTCTTCTCTTCTACTCCATCCAAATTAAATGGAGTATTTCTGGTTAATTAAAACTAAATGAAAATTTCCTTTAATTAATCAAACTAAAGGAAACCTTTTGAGTTAATCATAATTAATTGAAAACTTTCCTTTAATGAAATCTAAATGAATATGTTTCACTAATTCAAATATACTCAAACTGGAGTAAAAAATAATCATACAAATGATGCACTCCACACAAGCCTTTGCAAACATACTCAAATATGGATTATTGCCAAATGGAGTTACACATCAAGCATCAAAGCCTCATCACAAGCATCACTAGCCTCATCACATGCATCACTAGCCTCATCACAAGCATCACTAGCCTCAACACAAGCAACACAGCCTCAACAAGATCATCAGAGCCTCAACACAAGCAACACAGCCTCAACAAGATCATTAGAGCCTCAACACCAGCAACACAGCCTCAACAAGATCATCAGAGCCTCAACACCAGCAACACAGCCTCAACAAGATCATCAGAGCCTCAACACAAGCAACACAGCCTCAACAAGATCATCAGAGCCTCAACACCAGCAACACAGCCTCAACAAGATCATCAGAGCCTCAACACCAGCAACACAGCCTCAACAAGATCATCAGAGCCTCAACACAAGCAACACAGCCTCAACAAGATCATCACTGAACCCTCTCCATTAGCTCCAAGTTGTATAGGGCATTTGCATAAACCTCTTGTGGACATGAAGTCTTGGAGGTAGTTTCCCAAGCCTCTCTAGTCTTTCCTTGTCCACATGGGGTATTTTATAACCATTGCCTCCTGCATTGTTAAGGATCTCAATCATGCAAGCCTGTAGAGTTAGAAAAATTCTATTCAGCTTGTAAACCTCATAACCTTCAAATTCCTCCAACACTCCATTAATAAGGTCTTGTAGTGTTTTAGGGCTTAAACAGTCTATCAGAGATTGCAATGAGTTGAAGAATCCAAGGTCAAGCAAGTTCAAATTAGGACTGTTGGCAGGCTGTTGTATAATTCTAATGTCAAGTCCAGTTGTTGCAACAGCTTCTAAAAATTCCGGGTCATCAGGCAAAATATGAGGCTTAGCATTATACTGCTGTATATAGATGGTGTGCCCAACATCACTTTCAGGCCAAATAGCTTGTATCGCTGGCAAGACCTTCTCTATCAAAAACTCCCTCATCACTTTTCTATCGACTTTTATTGACTTTGTTTCTATTGTACCTTTGGGCCTATTGTCACTTCTCCTCTGAGCAGGGACTTCTTTCACAAATGGCCAGATACCGATTTTTCCGGAGAAGGTCACGTTTCCTTCACTATACCACCTTGGCCTAGCAATGGCTGTCAAGAACATCACCGTGCCAATACAACTGCCATGTATAGGCCTCGTAGGCTCTTCCTCCCCATCCAGGAGATAATACGTTTTATTCCTCTTGGTCATATTAAACCACTTTTCATCAATATGCACAACATTATGCATATTCTTGAACTTAGGCCTTGCAGTAGTTGTTGTTGCCTCATCAAACATCGATAAGCAAAATTTCATCCTATCCTTCTTATTCTTTTCCTTCAGAGCTGGCTTCACACAGTTTGTATGCCTCATTATCAACTTCAGCATGAACTTCCTATGGAGCGTGGTAGGGCTACATCCCAACTGCCAAGCTAGTGACCTAATAGTAGATCTCCTGTTTAGTGGAATTGTTATGATTTTTTCTAGGTTAATGTCCTTAGGCTTTCCTCCACAATTTCCTTTTCTTTGATTGGAAACATCCACTTCCTGGCCTTGTTTGATTTGAGACATCGCTTTCCTCCAAATTCTTTTATGTTCCAGACACCTACTCCAAAACAATTTGCAATGTCTTGCGTATCAGTTCCCTTAAGAATTCCTCCTCTACTCATACACAGTGTATGCAAGGCTACATAAGCAGCAAACTTTACACAGTCTCTTTTATAGCGGCGAGAGGGCGGGAGCGGTGTGGACGCGTGGCGGGAAAGTGTGGGACGCGCGGCGGCTCGCCATGACTATACACGTCTCTTGACAATCTGTACACAGCTATTGCTACATAATAGCAAACTGAATTTACTAATCATGAGAAGTATTACTCAGTCTTAACATGGCTCATTCTTTACTTGAGCTAGGAATCTACAATGCCCTTGTGTGATTGCTGCAACTAAAATGCATCATGACAAAAAAATTGTTGGCAAACGTTTCAGAATAAATCAACAGAGGACTTGCAGATAAGGAAAAAATAATACCATGTGAAGGATTGGAACTATGACAGTTCCTTATCACGAGAAATAAAAGAAAAACCTCCGCACGTGTCATCCGAAGATCCAAGCATTAGATTTATTCACCATAGCAAGTTCTCATATCCAATATTCATCAGCTATACCCTATTATTGTTATCATTACCGCCAATCAAGAGCATAGCATATATTTCTTAAGCAGGAGAGAAACAACTTCTATTATTTATTTCTGAAATAAAGAAGGAAAATTTCTTCGGATGCCCAATTCTCAGAAAACAGTAATAATCTGCTTAAATGAGAAAACATGTACTCTTACAATAAAAACAATAAATACCGAAGCATGTTTATACATTTATATTCCATCTCTTGTGTAGTACAGAGCAGATTATAAGGCGGTAATAACCATATTGCGACAAATCAATCATTCTCTCTATTACTCGAACGGCCAAAACCCAAAATTGAAGGACATATACAGCAAGGGTGGCCTTCCTTTTCAATCTAAATTATCTAGATGCTAGTCTAGCTGTAACTAATGCACTCCCAAGCTGGGACTGTATGCTCCTCATCTTTATCTTGAACCAATTTTTTGTTGGTAAACTTGTGGACGGTCAGTAATAATAAATCATAATATTTGGCCAAAAGGTGTTTCTAAGTTGTACAGATTTGTTGGTCAGTATTAATAACTCAAATAAGATGGTACCACTTGCAAAGGGATAGCCATTAGTAAAGCACGCACAATTAAGCAGAAGACGCTGCAGTTCTTTGTTAAATAATATTAACTCATGTCTGATTGTTATAACTGAAAATGCTTAGCTAATGCACAGATCAAGAAAAGTCGTACCAGATTAACTTCCATGTGTGTAATTAAGGCATTGAGGGGGAGGTGGGATGGGAGAAAAGGATAAGGAGGGAGAGATATTGGAGATTGGACCGAGGACGTCGACGGCGATGTCCCTGCAGTACGGTGCCGGGGTGACGACCAGTGGCGAATCCAGGAAGAACATGGAGGGTGGGCTCAAAGTCACACACCAAGGCATCAAAGTAGTGCTACAGAAGCAACAACAAAAACAATGATATGTTTGCTTCTTACCAAGGGATATTGTGGTTACAGAACACCTCCACACCGCAAGCCGTCTGTCCAAACGTGTGCCCAAGTCACCAACCGCAAGCCGTCTGTCCAAATTAGCACATTTGTTAGTGATACAACAATAAGTCATGCATAACTAAGTATTAAAACTAGCAAATCTGAGATCTATACCTCTAAGGAATCACATTAAACTCATGAGGCAAATGTCCTTTTCGATCCCTCATTTTCTGGAATTGTATCATGATTTGATCATCATGAATTCTTCTAAATATCTCTTTCTCGCAGTAGCACACCATCAAATCATTTAGCCAATCATCTGATAGTTTGTTGCGCAAATCTGTCTTACTGATCTTCATTGCTGAAAATATCCGCTCAACTGATGAAGTAGCCACAGGAAGAATGAGTGTCAACTCAATAAGGCGATATACCAACTGAAAAGTTGTGTGTTTCGTTGTTTCAACCATCAACCGAGCAAGTGTGGACACATCCCGGCATCCATTAAATTCCTCACTTCTTCTAATGTTCATAAGGAATCTTGGAAGGTCTACTCTTAGCAACAACCGGTCGGTTTCTGTAAAGTCCTCATCATAAATTTCAGCAAGCCGAATAAGTTTGTCAACGTTAAACTTTGAGAAGTTGTTTGCTGGATTAAGACAAGACATACAATCCAATAACTCGGTGGAAACTTCATTGAATCGGTGATTCATCTCAGTGATAGTTGCATCAATGGCAACGTTGAATATGCTAACCTTGTAGTAGTGAAGTCGAGTCACCTTATTCTTAGTGCGAACAGATTGACCCATAGTTCCAACAAGATCATCCATGTTTGGCACATCAATAGCATGTGTTTCACAAAAGTTCTTGGCTTGGAGAAGTAAAGCCTCCCACCCATTGTCCCTCATGTTCTGCAAGCTTTCTTTCACATCCAAGATCAAACGCATGGCTTCAACAATATTTTGATTCTTTCTTTGCAAAGCTTGGGATAGATGATTTGTGTTGCTCAACAAGTTTATTAAGAACAACATGATGAACACAAATTCAAAGAATTCCATGTTTTTAAGCAAACCTATAGCTCCACCTTGACATGTGTGTTCCCGAGCATCAACCATGACAATTCCTAGCACATCCACCACAGCATTCCACATTGTGAATATACGAAGCAAGGTTTTGAGATGTGAGCCCCAACGAGTATCTCCTGGTCTTGTTATGTTAGATTCTTGATGCAACCCGGTACCGGCTGAAATCTTTCCATTCTCCATCAAATCTAACAATTTGTCTTTATGTTTGGCAGGAAATGCATCTTTCCTTTTGCAAGATGAACACACTTGAGTTACTATTAAGGGAATATAATTGAAGAAATCAGCAATAGCAGGACTACATTGAGCAACATTGACAACCACCAACTGCAACTGATGAGCAAAGCAATGAACATAGAATGCATATGGAGCTTCATCTCTAACCAATTTTTGCAAACCATTGAATTCCCCTCTCATATTTGAAGCACCATCATAACCCTGACCACGTAGCCAAGAAATTGACAAACCATGATATTCCAACACATCAACCAAAGCTTCTTTAATTCCAGCAGATGTACAATCTGTGATGTGCTTAATGGCAAGGAATCTCTCTTGGAGCACCCCATGATCATCTAGAAATCTGCGTGCATCAAGAAATCAGATTAGTAAACCTTAGTAGTACAATATTAGAACACTAAAAGATGCTATGTGTTACCTCACAATCACCGCCATCAATAAGTATTGAGAAATTCTTATCTCCAATGTCACTCTTAATAACTTTGGTTACCTCCATTGCACAAGCTGCAGCAAGGTTCTTTTGAATGTCAGAACAAATCATTTGTGCATTTCCGTCCCCCTTATCAAATGCCTCCTTCATATCTTCCTTCTTGTTATTATACCAGTCCAATAACTCTCTAAAATTACCCTTGTTGATGGAAGTGGAGGATTCATCATGCCCACGAAAAGCTTCACCTTGTGCTATGAGGTACCTTGCCCAATCCAATGATGCAGTTAGGCGGATTTTATAAGATATCTCAGCCTCCTTGTTGTACACACGGAATTTGGTAGCCACACTTGCACGTTGATTGTTGAAATCATCACAATCTCCCCTAGCAATGTTGTGGTAACTAGATTGACCACCAACATGCTTTTCAAAACTAGCTAGACCTGTTTTCCAACGAGTGTAGCCATCTTTTGTGAAAACATCATTGCCAAATCTAATAGCCTGGGATGGTTTCTTGAAAAGAAAGCAATGAAAGCAAAACGCCGCCTCCTTATCCACACTATATTCCAACCAATCAAACTTGTCAAACCATGGACGTTGAAAGGATCTATAAATTTTACCATCCTTTGTCTTCTTGACACTACTAGAAAAAGGGCTATCCCTAATATCAACATTAGTGGCGCACTATAGATGTGGTGCGCCACTGCTATATAGCAATGGCGCACCAGTTGTAGGTGCTCCATTGCTATTTTTTTACTAATGGCGCACCAAAGAAGGAGTGCGCCATTGCTATTTTTTTCTGGGATCCACCCCCTCCCCAGGCTTACCAGTGGCGCACTATTGCCAGGTGCGCCACCAGTGTCTACGGATATGTATGGCGCACCAGGAAGAGGTGCGCCATTGCTATCTGTATGTATGGCGCACCTCTCCCAGTGCGCCATTGCTAGCACCCCTGCCTAATACCTATTCCCCACCTCGCCCTGCCGGCCTCCTCTCGCCCCCGCAACCCTCCTCTCGCCGCCGCCGCACGTCTCGCCCCCTCCCCCCACCCGCCCCAGTCTCTGGCGGCCGCCGCTTCCCATCCCCACCTCTCCGGCGACCGCCAGCCTTTCCCGGCGACGCCTCACGCTCACGTCAACGCCACCTCCCCTTCCTGGCCGGAGATCCACTCGAGCTCCACCCCCCTCTCGATTCCTCTCCAAATCCCGCCGTCGGCAACCCCCACCGGCGAAACCCCATCACCACCGGCGACCTCCCTCCCTCCCTCTTCATATTGACGGATGGGTGGGGATGGGGAGGGGCGGATCCGCACCCGCACCCACCTGAGCATCCTGCTGCGGTGGCCCTCGACGCCGACGAACTCCACGACGCCCATCTCCGGCCATGGCGACCGCGGATCTCCGACCCCCTTCTCTTGGTTGGGTGGGTGGGTGGGCATGAATCCCTCCCTTGTCTTCTCTGCCTCCCTCTGATTCCTCCTTGGTTTGTTTTGTGTCCGATCTGTAGAGGCTGTCGCTGCTGCTGAAGGCGGTGGAGGCGGTGGTCGTCGACGCGGTGCTGTCGCTGCCCAACGTCCGGCGGCGGGTGACCAACTCCTGGGCCGCCGTCCACGACACCTTCTTCTCCACCAAGGTCAGCCCCGCCCCGCCCAGATCAAATCAAACCTCATCCCTGATGCCCTCTCATGATCTGGTTTGATCCCCCCGATGCGGTGCGTGCGTGCAGGAAGTGTTCGAGAGCCACCGCGTCGTCTTCACCGTCGGCACCTCCATCGCCTCTGTCCTCACGGCGTGGGCCGGTACGCCCCCCTGCTCCATCCCCTGCTCTGCTTCTCCCCGCACTTTGTATGCCGTCGTCGGGTTCAGAGTGTGTCGCTGACCCATCCGATTGACTGTCTTTTTGTTTTCAACAATCGCCGCTGTATGTGAAGGGAGAGGGACAGGGAGTGATGCATCTGTGCAGCTGCTTGCTGCTGAACCCTAATTAGTTTGTTTGGCTTATGTATAATACCATAGGGCACACCTCAATTGGAACCACAGCTGCACTAGAGCGGTTTTGTTTCAGAATGCCCCATGGGTGTTGATGACTGAATGCAAGTGCACCAAGTTAATACAATCTAATTGATGAATTTATCTCCCAAGTCTCTGCACACTAATACAATTTAAATTTGTGTGTGCTCTTCAGTAGCTTGGCCCGCCCAATTTTTTCCTTGTAGCTCCGCCACTGCTTGTAATGACACCGCAACTGTAGTATCATGGGACGAAACATGTGTTGTTGGTCTATGAATTGTTAGCATGGATTAGAACTACTGATGTGAGCACGACAAAGTGTTTAGCTATTCCCCCTTGCATGTCTATCCGTGCTTCACATTTGTGATCTCGCTCAATATAATAATTTGAAATCTACTGGCATGTTCATTTATGCACACTGTCTATTAGTGCATCATCTGTGTTGTTTGATTTCTACAAACCTGATGATCTTGCCCACCTTGTGTCTACCTACCTGCAGATCAACGGGTCTCTGGCTCGCAGGGCCATCAAGGACCTGATGGAGAGGGGGCTCATCAGGATCGTGTCATCATTTTGGGCTGCCTTCAGGTTGCGTTGCCTTTGCCGCCGGTTAGTAGGCGTTGATGGGTAACATGAGGTAGGAGAAACACTTGTAGTCGTAGTAGCCGAACATGCTGTGCCTGTATACATGTCTGTAGCTGAATGTATGTATGTATCTGGTCCTGGTGCTGCGTCGGCCTCTGGTACGTAGCAGGAATGCATGTGGATGTTGGTTTGCTGTGCACTAGTTGGTGCTATGCTACATCCTGGGTTCTGGGTTTTATTTTAGAGATCTAGTACAGCAAACTAGGACTGCAGGCGCGCCTTGCCCGTCCCCTTGCTGTTACATCCCTGGCAAGTGCATTTCCTGTCGTGCTCGATATGATGAAATGTAGATCTGGCAGGGTTAGATTTGATCTGGATGTACTAATCCGACTAGCACGTGTTGGATATATCTCTCTTTTTATGTTTCATCATTACCAATATGCCGATTGCTTGCTTGTTGTGTTCCGTAGGATCTGTATAAATTGTTAAACATTGATATTTTTATATGTATTATTCAGAAGTTCTAACTGCTGTGGTTGGGTGTTGGTAGTCTGCTGTTCGATTATCAAACCTTTGAAGTTAATTTTGATCATGTGTGCATCTGTGTGATATATCTAGGTTCAGCTTTGACGCTCCATCGGCAACCAGTTGTTCAATTAAGTCTGTTTGTTACAGTTATCTATATCAAGTGTTGCTTTGTGAATACTAGAAACTTGGTTTTGGTGTCCTTAGTTGGATCAATTTACAGTCTGCTGCAAGAGCCTCTTGTATATGATGCATACATGTACACCGGTGGTGTTCTTTTTGGAAATTGAATCATACTCACATGTAGTCGCTTCATTTGTTTGACCTGGAAGATGTTTATCTTTCTCAGGTTCCTGTTGGGAGGGCCACCCTTGGACATGTCATTAACATTATTGGTGAGCCTTGGTGGTCCCCGACGAGGGGGACGGCGAGGACGTCATTGGAGCCTAGCATGGCAGCAGCACCAGTACCTTGCTGCTGTTGGGAATGGAAGGGAGCTGTTCCATGCACCGAATCCAGGGAGAATATCACCTTTGGCATGTACGCCATCACCTTGGGCATGCTCGTCGCGCTGCTGCTCGGCCTCAACATGTCCTGGAGCGCCATTACCGCCGCCCTCACGCTCATCTTCCTCGACTTCAAGGACGCCCGCCCCTGCCTCGAGAAGGTAATTGTCTGTCTGTCCGTTTGTCCGTTTGCAGTTAACTAAGTTGTGCCCCATTGATGTCCTACTACTGTTAATTGTTACTACCATGGTGCTGATGCTGTTCAGAATATGATATGTGCCTTAATTCTAAGTTCTGGTCTCTCTTAAGAGACACTTCTAGCTTTTCTGACTCAAAGTTGTTAACTTGGTACTGCATGAGTTTTACTACTGCTAACACAGAGAGTATTTTGTGCAGTTTGCTCCCATTTGGCTGTGTGAAGGGGGCCAAGGAGAAGCTGCGGCGGGTTTCCTTGTTGCCGAGGTGACTTCTCTCGCCTTTCTCCCCTTATATGCAAGTATATGATCCTACACTAAACTACAGTACTATGTATAAATATTCATCTACTCAGATCTAGAGCAGTAGTTATAACAATTGGAGTTTAGTTATTAAGCAACTGCTTACTGTGATTATGCAATTTTAATGAACATAGTTGTAACAATTGGAGTTTAGTTACCCTGTGTAGTTGCCTTGTCATCAATATTTTCAGTGTGTGTGTGTATTGAAACTAAAATTGAAACTGCTCCATTGCTGTAATGTTAGCAATTGCATCTTGTTAGCAATTGAGTGTATTTTAATGTACTAGCCTTCTGTTAAAGCATATCCACTTCCAACTTTCATCAGTTATAAATAGTTTGTTTGTCTTTCTGTTTATTTTGTTACACTTTGCAGGGATAAAGTGAAGAAAAAGAAGAAAAGATTACTAGAAGATTAGTTTTAGGATTTTCTTTTATTTCCTTGCAATTTTCCTTTTATTGGATACTTGTAAAGACATTGTAATATTCTTACTATAATAAAAAATATGATTCTATTTCAATTTTTTTTTAAAATTATTTTTCCTTATAGGTTGTTTTCTGTAAATTTGGATTTTTTTTTGTTTTCCAAATACATTACTAGTGGCGCATTTCAGCCCTTATTAGTGGCGCACCTTCCTTTATTACTAGTGGCGCACCTATAAGGCTATTAGTGGCGCACCTAGAGGGAATACCAGTGGAGCACCTAAGGGTTAGTAGTGGCGCACCAAAGGTGCGCCATTACTATCTGGAATAGTAATGGCGCACCAGAGGTGCGCCATTACTATCTGTTACTAGTGGCGTGTTAATAGTGGCGCACCTATAGTGTGCCATTACTAACGAAAACAGGTGCGCCACTAATAGGGCTTTTTCTAGTAGTGTAAATGTATGCCCAATAGCTTTGTTTCGCTTGTTCAACAAAATAAGCTCTTCTCACATCATCACTTCTAATTTCAGGGGCATAATCTTCTATAGGTATTCTCAGTCCTGGATCAGCAATAATTTGACTTGGATGAAATTCCAGTATAGGCATCCTTGGTTGGTTTGTACTCTCATCAAATGTGGTATCATTTCTCTCATCGCTTGGGGTTGAGGGATCGGTCCTCTCATTAGTTGAAGGGGGAATTATGCTCACTACAGTAAAGGGAAGGGGATCTGCGTTCACATTTGCTAGGATTAGTGGGCTGGCTGGGATAGGATCAGGTTCGACACGAGGAGTGCTTGAACTACTTGCAAAAAAACTGTTTATGCTCATATTTTTTCTCTTCATTTCTGCAAATCTGCAAATAATTGCCACAGGAGCATGACACTAAATTAACTAACATAACATGAACTAGCAATTAGAAATGTACAAAAATTGCTGGCTAAAATTACCCAGCGACCCGGCAGCCAGTCACACCTCAAGGCTCAACTCCCTCTCCCTGGCTCAACGCCTCAACTCCCTGGATCAAAAGAAACTGAATTCAATCGCAAGTAGTTTGTCAATGGTTTGTCAAGTCCCTGCAGTTCCTCCAGTCCGCGTCGCATGCATCCGAGGCATGGTACAGGCCGGCGGCAAACAGCCAGCCAGGGTTGGCCGTTGGCCGTTGGCGCGTCGGGCCCTCGGCTCGTCGGCGAAGCGCGCGGACCTAGCTGCTGGCGCGGTGCTCCGGCCAGTCCGCCGCCTCCGCCGGTTCCCGCGTCCGCAGCCGGCCGCCCCCAACGCCGACCAACGCCAGGTCTGAGCCCTCGACCTGGAGCGTGAGCGGTGCATGGAGCTGGTGCTCCGGCCAGTCCGCCGCCTCCCTCGCCCGCCGCCGGCCGCCCCCAACGCCGACCAACGCCAGGTCTGAGCCCTCGACCTGGAGCGTGAGCGGTGCGTGGAGCTGGTGCTCCGGCCAGTCCGCCGGTTCCCTCGCCCGCCGCCGGCCGCCCCCAGCGCCGACCAACGCTAGGTCTGGGCCCTCGACCTGGAGCGTGAGCGGTGCGTGCGGCGTGCGTGGAGCCGTGGATGCGTGCGTGGCTTCGTTACTTTGGTGTGGGCTGTTGGGCTTAGCTGAGACGAAGAGTAGTAGTAAAAAAAATCAATTGTTTGGAGGATAGGCTAGAGCCCTATGAAGCCCACCTACTGGACTCGCCGCTGGTGACGACGACTTGCCCGGGTAAGCAACTGGTGAGGCGGTCAACCAGCCGTCGTTGACACTTGTCACCTCGGGGTGGAGGTGCGGCGACGACCTGGGAGCGGATCAAGTCGGCATCGTGGCAGTGTCGACCTTGGGGCGACTTGTTCCGGTCGACGGCCGCCTGGCCATCTCTCTTGCCTCGTCCAGCGGTGGGGCTTAGCAGCCGCCACAACGATGCGGAGGAGATGGAGAAGCCCCTTCTGTTTCTTCTCCTCACACCGGCGGTTGCCATGGAATTAATATTAGTTGCATCCCCCGTCTTAGCAGCCGGCACTATGACAGCGTGTGTTGTGATCTTCGCCTCCCACGTCTGACAAACAGACTTATTCGTGGACGAAGGGAGTAGGAGGGGACGGACACGGACCCTCTCCTCCAACCTCCAACTGCTAAACAGACTTAGCCCTCCCTCCCTCCACCAGCTTGCTTAATTAATTTCTCTGCAACCTGTCCTGCTGTGTATCATATCACTCAAAGGGAAGAGAGAGAAGGGGAGACAAAGGCAAAGGGGCCTGCGGTGGCAATTATCCTCCCTCTCCTCTAACCTCCAACTGCTAAACAGGCTTAGCCCTCCCTCCCTCCCTCCCTCCACCAGCTTGCTTAATTAATTTCTCTGCCTCCTGTCCTGCTGTGTATCACTCAAAGGGAAGAGAGAGAAGGGGAGACAAAGGCAATTATCCCCGTAAATAAGATAAAAAAAAACAGTGGCAAGGACGACATATACCGTTTCCCTCAAAAGCTGCGGTTAACTTTCTCCCCCAGCACATATTGTTGCGTGTTTGTTTCATTATTAGTTGGCAAAAAATAAAAGGGTAGCTGATAATCAAGACAGGTACGGTACGGGTGACTGCACCGACCACCATATGCATGCTGCATGCATCGCAACCTGCTAATCAAAGACTACACACCGGCCGCCACCTTCTCCTTTCCCTTCCCCAGTGCATCCACCCTCTCATCTTCTCTAGGTATGCTCCCACCGACACAGAAACCGTACTGAAATTGCATGCCCGTGGCTTGCCGTGAGCGTGTACGAGGAGTGTCGGCCATGCAATGCAGTTTAGTTCATTAGCGTTGACCCTAATAATAACTTTAAAAAAAGTAGGTACACCTTTTGCGTATATTTACTAGACGAAAAATGCTAAAGTGAGTCACCTCAGCTAACTCCCATCAACTAATGCAGAGGATTGGTCCGTACACCATCGAACAAGCGATGCAAGAGATAATCCCTTATCTCGAGGATACGAGCAGTGCTGCACACAAGGCCATCTATTATGATGGATGGCGTGGGTTGGCTGCTTCGGTGGTGCTTAGAGCCATTGCTCAAGACCCTCCGCCATCTCTGTTGAAGAAATTCGACAAGATTGTCCACGTCGATTGCTCGAGGTGGAAAAGCCGAAGAGCACTATAGAGGACAATCGCACAAGAACTCAAGCTTCGTCAGCCGGTAATGGATGTTTTTGATAGGCAAGATGAAGAAGATGATTTCAGAGGGATAAATGAAGGCTCTAGAGCTGAGATTGAAGATGTTGGGGCACAGATCCATCGATCCTTACGAGAGCAAACATGTTTAGTGGTCTTTCATAATGGGAGCAACAACACAATCGACTTCGGTGATTTTGGCATCCCCCAGCCAGACCGATGGGTTATTGGTAAAGTATTGTGGACATTTCGAGGAAGGCTTCGGCTCAACTCAGGAATTAGTGAGAAGGTGGATGATTCCCATTATTATTTTTCTTCTGAGGATATTGGTTATAAGTGGAATATTTTGCTTAAAGAAGAGGCTAGAGAAATTGCTAGGTACACAAATACGCTTGGCGAAGCAGTTGAAGAGTGTTGCTTGTATCTACTGTTATTAAATTCTCATGGAGGCAACATCATGGACTACAACTGGGTCACCCATGCTTCTAGTTATTGGGTCTGCGATGGGATTATACAGGGAGGTCAGGATGACGAAGCATGGGAGGTTGCAGCTGCTTTGCATCAACACATGAATATGGAGGATTATTCATCTAATACATTGCCCTCTTTTGGTCATAAACTGGTGACTCCTCTGAAACGGTGGACATTGTCCAAAGACAGCTCTATTGTGCATCCAGAGTCAACATCATTTTTCCTTGCAAGCGATTCTGATCCTTTGTTAAGACCCTTACCTAATGACATGTTTCATCAATCAGAGAATCTTCATGTGCTCAAATTATGCCGTTGCACCTTCAGTTTTTGCTCTCCTCCTTTTCATTGTTGTCACAACTTAAGATTCCTGGGGTTGGATAGCTGCCATGATCAACAACCAGATGAAGACGAGAAGCAAGATAGACCAACAATGGATTTTTTTAAGAGCCTATGGGTGATAGACATATGCAATACAGATTGGGATATGCCTTCATCACCAGAGATAATAGAGAAGATGGCTGCAAATATTAGGGAAGTACATATAAAAAATGGAAGGTTTTGGCACATCATTTTTGCATGGGGACAATTGCAGAACCTTCGCAAGCTTCGAGTAATTGACCCTACTTGCTCTTGGGAGACGGACGGAAAGGATGAATTCACAGTTTTGCCCAGTTTGTCAAGATCAACTAGTCTCAAGACTTTGTTTCTAGAGGGTTGTGTTGGTTTGGAGCATGTTGAAGGACTCCCTCCGTCGCTTGAATCATTTAGCTTAGATGCAAGACCAAGAAAGAATGATTTCAAGGAAGCCAAAATAAGCCACATCTCCTTGGTTGGCTGTGCAAGATTGACTGACTTCACACTGCGTGGATCACTTCCAAACCTTGAGGAGCTAGACCTCTCTGGCACAAGAGTCAAGACACTTGACCTGACAACTCAGGTGGTGCAGGCCCCACGTCTCCAACAAATTATTCTGTTGGGATGTATGCAGCTCCATGCCATTTTATGGCCAGAAGAGGGTCTGCCAACACTGACAGTGCTGCATATTGATTCCTCGGTCTATCATGTTCAAACAAAACTACATGAAGTGTATGTTACTATAATGGACATAAGGTTTTTTCAGTCCTTGGTATTACAAAGCAATGTTCAATTCTGTTGGAAGAGTAATAGGTTCCATCTAAATCTTTGTGTTCCTTGTACCACCAATGTTAAGGGACAAAGGTATATGAAGGAGAAGATGGGCCCTGGTAATAGTGGGAAAATAATGGGCCCTCCTCAACCAAAGTCATTAAACCCCAATACTTGCAGCACTTATTTTGATGTCTCTGTTGGCAACATAATTATTGATCACGACTACAACAATGGAATGCAGTTTCAACCGTTAGGCTGCCATGTTGAGATTGGTAAGGGAATCAGCAACGCTAAAGTGGAGAGTGAACAAGCAATCAAGGCTATCATTTTTGCAATGAACAAAGCCGAGTCATTGCATGTGCATGACAATTCTTACATCACCATTGTCATCCCTGAACACATGATGGCAATAGGTGGCAACAAACTTGAATGGGAACATCTAAAACAGTGCCATGTGGAGAGATGCCCCAAGATGCACACAGTCTTCACCACTAACTACGATAGCACCTACTCCTACCTCTTTAAAGAAATAGAAACATTTTGGGCTGCTGATCTCTTGAATGTTCACTGCATTTGGAGCAAAGGAAGGACCTTCGGTGACACGGACACTAGGTCATTTGGGAAACTTAAGAGCATACACCTGTACTCTTGCCCGAGGCTCACATTCGTGCTTCCATTACTGTGGGGTATTCAAGGATCATACCTGCAAAATTTGGAAAGTCTCCACATCGTCAACTGTGGTGACCTAAAGACAGTGTTCCCTGTTCATCCCGACCTCAAAGAAAGTGTACTTGAGTTCCCAAGCCTAAAGCACATCCACCTATATGAGCTCTATAAGTTGCAGCATATATGTGAGGTCAAGATGCATGCTCCCAAGCTTGAGAGGGTATGGCTCAGGGGCTGCTGGGGTCTCAGGCGCCTCCCTGCCGTCGGCCAAGATAGCCGTCGCCCCGTCGTGGACTGCGAGCAGGACTGGTGGGAGAAGCTAGAGTGGGACGATGGGCTGGAGGCTGGCCACGACCCTTGCCTCTTCGAGCGATGCCACCCGTCGCATTACAAGAAGCCCCTGCCCAGAGTTTCTGTGCTTCGGTGAACAGACAATACTATCCAGGTAGATGCTATATATGTTCATTGTTTTGCATCTTGTTTCATGCAAGTGTCATAACAGATGATAGCTGGTAATATGTTGTGCAGGTTTGAGGCATGGTGGCAAGACCAATGCCGTGGACTTGTTGCTGCTTTCCACTGCCATGGCGGCTCAAGTCAATAACCTGGTGTGTTTCCTTCCGAGGATGGTGGATGTGTGTTTCCTTGCTGACGAAAGAATAAAGTGGTGCTATCTTGCTTGATGCCGCACCTGCACTGCATCTGCATGCATGCTTAATCATCTCTTTGTGTGTGTCTCCACTCTCCTCCAGAGTGAGACGACTTATGCATCATCGGTGTGGTTTTGTTTTCTGTGTATGTTTGTGCCCAGAGCTGGCAAGGACCGTTTGGTTGCGTGTTTCTCGCACGTGTGTGTGCCAGATCCAGATTTTAATGTGTGTTATTCAATTCAGTACAGCAGCATGGATATGCTGACTGTAAATGAATGGCTTGGTGTGATGTCCGTACATTGCCTTGATTACATTGCCTTGTCAGTGTGGTTAATATCAATGACTAGTACGATGGTCTTTTCTCTTCTTATTACATCTTAAATGTTTCATTTCCCTGTACGTACGTGCCACCTATTCATTCATTGGGTTCTTCATTCTGCGTCATGCCATCTGATCAAGGCCGGACTCGGAATCACAAAATCCTCATGCAATTGCTTCATGCTGCATTTCGTTATAGTATGTTTAACATTTGTGCAAACCTGTCTCGACCTGCTTGATGTATATGATTATATTGCAGTCTCTGGCACTGGCAGACAGTTATGGCGAGACGGCGGTGTAGGCGAGTCGTAGTCATCTCCAAATGAGAACTTTGCAGGTCTTGAAATTCCGATGAGTCAGGTTAGATATCAAACCAGCCGGCCAAGTTCCAGGGCATCGATGTGCTCTGCTTCCTGGACAGCACCAACAATAGTCCGTCCGGTTTGTAATTAAGCGCGCATGCCAAATTTGGTGCCTGTTCATGTTGAGTTCACTGCTCAATTGTCCCAAGAAAAGAAAAAAGCCATATCCGGTTGAGCTTCCTTCGTTCAACATATCAAATTCTCTCATTGTTGATCACACCTTAGGGAAAAGTTTAATCAAATTCCTCAGGTTGTTGGTCACACCTTGGTGGAAGTTTTAGTCATGAGTATCATAGTATTTATGTATGTATCTGACATATTTTCTTAAGAGTAATCCAAACAGCAGACCGAGAATCAAGATCATACCTTAAATTTCGAGGCACTTACGCTCCCGTCCTGGTAGCAACCGCCGCCTCTCCTAAGAAAATTAGGGTTTCTCCGCCTCCCGCCGGCGCCGATCCGCCTCGTCTCCGGTGGCCTTAGGGCCATGGAGGCGCGGTGGATCTTAGCCCTTGCCGGTGGGAGGGCTCCGTTTTTAGATGTGTTTTTGAGTTTTGTTAGGGTTTGTATCCTGCTCAAGAAGGCGAGACGGCGGCGGCTCCTTGAAGACGGAATAAGGTTCTCCCCGCCTAGCTTCTCCGTCCGTGTTGCTCTTGTGGTTTCATATGTACGTCATTGAAATCAGGGACAGATCTATTAACGTACGTGGCTCTTCATGTGCCCGGTGGCGATCAGTACGTACGTGCCTACTAGAGCAGAGCAGAGCAGAGCCCGGTGGCGATCAGGGGTAAACCAAGTACGTGAGCGCAATTTTTTTTTTTCTGAGAATAACTCGTTGATAATTTTGTACAAGTACGCACGACAGTTCCATATTATGTACTACTAATTAAGTGGCACCATGCATAAGTAACTGACAGTTGGAAGGTGGGTTCGACTGGGAACTTATTAATTTCGAGAATATTAGGAACGTCCATAAGACAAAAAATACTAGTTCAAATTTTTTTTTTTTTTTGAACACAGTACAAACGCAAAGCGCTCATATACACGCGCATACACTCACCCCTATGAACGCACGCACGCACACCCTACCCCTATGAGCACCTCCGAGAGACTGAGCCGGCATATCATCGTGAAATTTACGAAGTCACCGTAGGCACCTCGTCATCGACGGGAACGTCTCCTCCCACTGAATGCGCATCGCCGGAAATCCTGAAATAAATCCAGGAATAAATGCGAGCACCAGGATTTGAACCCTGGTGGGCTGGGAATACCACAGTCCCTCTAACCATCCAACCACAGGTTGGTTCGCAAATACTAGTTCAAATTAGCAAGGTGGTACAGCTAGCACTGATTAAACTGGAAGGGTACTTGCTTGTTTTTCTCTAGACCACGGCCCGGTCTAGTTTTATTACAAGGGAAAACTCTGAATAATAAAACACACGGTTTACAATTACAACGGTATAGCTGGTGACTCCAGCTTTACACAGTAGTACAAGAAAGAAGCAACCGCACACATCAAGAAGGATAGACCGAACAAGGTAAACTGCTGGCAACAATTAACTCTAGTGAAAAACAGATGATGTGGAAACCCAGTTAACCAAACGAATTTGCAGCAGGCCATTCAATCGTATCTCAAGGTGATTTCGAACTGCTGGAACAATTGGTGCATCCAATTCTCCACCTTGAGATGCTCCAGCGCACAATACATTGCCACGTCGCCTTTCTGACCAGTGAGCTGTTGGCGTGGTAGTACTCGTGATCCGCATTAGGAATCTGGTCCAAGGTCCGTTTGCTTTATTCAATTCAAAGAGAAATGAAAAGGAGGAAAGAAGCAAAGCATTAGCAGACAAGTCCATCTTTGTTTTTTTGCTTTGCTCGAACAGCAAGCAAAGAACCTGCAGCTAGCTTTGGGAAAAGCAAATTAAGCCAAACGTACCTACACAAGCCCTGCACTGCATACCTGCAGAATTAGTTAGCCACAATTGCCCTTCAGTATCCCCATTCATTCCTTCATTGCTCCTCCTTCGTATTACCTGACATCAACATCTTCAATTTCTTCTGCCCCGACGAACAGTGTCTGCAGCTGCAAATTTAGGTACTATAACACCAATGCTATATATATGAGTAATTCTTCTGCTATCTATATATCTTGTGTCGATTGCTTGCTAGCAGTATATTATGCATCAACTGACAATGTTTGTTCATGCATGCACAAACATAACTAATCACTGCGCTCTTCTGGTGATTACGTATGTAGGTGATAGCAGCTAGCAAAATAAAATAATTCATTTGGAGGTGCAGATTGATGGGGTAGAATGGCATCTGGACCTTCCCTAGTCAGGCACGGTTGCTCTCCAACACCCATTCATTCCTTCATTGCTCTTCCTTCATATCACCTCACATAAACGTCGTTCTTCTTCTGCCACTACCTCTTTTGCAGTTAACTGGTATCGACAGATATATATCAATTCTTCTGTTATTCATCATCACCACACAAGATCCGTGTGACTGCCTGCCGGGTGAGGCACACACTTACTGCTACTACTATATGGTTTTAAATATTCTTCTCTAATTACTAGCGGTTTAGTTTGTTTTCAAAATAACAAGTGTATTAATTATGCATCAACTGACAATATTCGTTTTGTTCATGCACAAACATAACTAACCCATAGGCTCTTCTGATATCCACCAGGTGCTAGCAAAATAAAATAATCAGAGATCCATCTGGAGGTGCAGATCCATGGGTTAGATTAACATCTGGAGCTTCGTATCTTTACCGGGCCTTCGTTGAAATATTAGTCATCATGCCGCGAGAGGTAATTTTTCTACATATACATGCATGCAATTCTTCTTCTTTTTCTGCGAAATACAAGCATGCAATTCTCACAATCTAGACTACTAGTAGTATTTCAATTCTTGGGACCCCGGCGGGAATGGCATATAATTATAGAGAATTTAGGACGAATTTACCCTTGACTAATTCATTGATTAGCGGCAGGTATATCAATTAGGCCAGGAAAGGAAAAGATACATGCAATAAGGAGAGATATACTCCCTTTTGTTCTAGAAGGCAATATACATGCAATCGGGAGACAGATACTTTCCTTTTTCTGAAGGGCTAAAAAGGAATTAAGAGTAATTAGAAGAAATGTACCTTATATTGTGGAATTTATCAGAAAACAAATACACCTTATATAAATGAACAGAGGGAGTACAAAACTATATTATACTTGTATTAAAAAAACTTATAATTGTGATTTATCTACGAGGTAAGAGAGCTTGATTGGTCATTGTTCGTACAATCATAACGAAGCAGCTCATCTTCACAAGTGGGAGCTAGTGAATTTATGCATAGACCCTAAATGTCCCCCCCCCCCCCCCCCCCAACACACACACGGGATCGATGTAGGTTGGTCGGGGTCTTGAGCTTGAGGCCTCTAGGCTCCAATACAATACTATATTGAATTCATGCATCATCTTAGGAGCGGTAAGCCGACACACCACACTATGTGTTCCTCCTTGCCAATCATGCTAATTCATGGGCTAATTAACTCCCACCCTGTCTATCTCTCCACATTTTGTTAAACATGTATCTAGTCATGGACTTGTCATCATAATGTCTTCGGCCTTGGATGACCGAGGCATGACCTGCATCAACACCTATGAGCATGTGCTTTCGGGTGGAAAACCCCCGATGATATGTCAGAATTTCATGGGAAAAGAAAGACAAGATTGTAGAACATATTTAAAATGGTGTTTGAAATTTTTTTGTTAGAGCACTTTTATCAATGACACTATGCTTTTTTCTTCATGAAACTCCGACATGGAAGACACAAACGTGCGCATGTTAGACATTTTAAATGTATTTTAGCGAATTTACTATTCAACTCTGGAGCATGTGCTACTGAAAGCTATTTATCTGTTTGGCAAAATGTTTTTTTATTTCTAGAAACTTTCTTTTTTGCCCAAATTTTGACCCAAAATGGTTTGGAATGTGCAATTTCCTTCCATTTTTATCTGTTTGGCAAAATATTTTGAAATTTTCCCAGATTAAATACAATGTTAGTGTTCATTTTTGAGATTTTTTTTTAAAAAATTTGGAAACTTCAATTCTATTGCAAAATTTTGACTGAATGGTGCTTAACATGCATTTTCCTTTTATTTTTTATTTGTTTGGTAAATCATTTTGAAACTTTCCTAGCTTGAATAACACGGTATTGTTCATTTTGATAATTTTTTCAAAATATTCTGAAAACTTTCGGGGTTAAGTGGGTGGGTGAGTGATGTGTTGGGATGACTGGGATGCTAACTAGGCAGTCAATGGCTCGGTTCAAGGTTGGTTCTTGTCCGGTTTTAGAAGTTTGAGGTCATAAAGTAGACAATTTTGAAGTTCAGGGTTGTATCTTAGACTTTGGTGACAATTCAGTTTTTTTTCCCTTACATGTCGGGGCAAACAGCCCGGACAGGGCCATACAAGAGAGAGATGAAAAAGGCCTACCCAACCAGACCCCCCAATAAGTCCTCCACGTCCGCCCGAATCCCACCCAACTCACCTAGGCCCCACCTGCAACTACACCTTTCTCTTTTTCCTCTCTCTCCTCTCTTTATTTTCATGGGCAGGACAAGGACAGAGCATGGGCGACATATCCACCGTGTGGAGGCCCTCGCCCCGCCCCTAGAGTTCACACCCGCAGACTGACCTCGCTCCCCCACCACCGGAGCCTCTGCCACTCGCCCACACGCCAGAGCTCGCGCACCCGCAGCTCAACTGCACTCTCGAAATCGCATGCCCATGGCCGACCTCGCACCCCCGGAGCTTGCCAGCACGCCCGCGCTCGTGAGCCCATGACTGGACCTTGCAGGCGCAGCCAGAAGTCGCACGCCCACGACCGGACCTCGCAGAGCTCGCTCGCCCACACGTGTGCTAGGTGCGTGCTCTGAAATGGGAAGGGAAGTTTTAGAGGGTGTGGTTGTACTACCGGATAAATAAGGGTTTGAAACGGTCGTGTCTATGCATAGTCTGAAACGTGTGGCCGGATACATAGGAGGCCAAATTGGCCCATCATGATCGAAGATGCTCTCTAATCAAGCATCTCAAATGATGTGGCCGGGTCGCTTAGGGCGACTCCGGAGGCGCTGCCGCCGGGACCTTAGAAGACCCTTCCCCACCTTCCCGTTCACCACGCCGCCGCCGGAGGAGGCCGTCCCACGGCGGACGGTGGCGGCGGGGCATGTCCGCTCGTCTTTTTTCTTTCTCTAGCATGTGGTCTTCAACTCAACCCTACCAAGGTTTCTCCCGATCTGGTCGTCGCCGTCCTGCATCCCCGGCCTCCCGATCTGGCTGCGGGTGTTCTACGTCAGCGGCATCGCGATCTGGCCGCCAGTAGCCTCCCGATCTGGCAGGCCGCCGGCCTTTGGATCTGCAGTCGTCTCCGCGGATCGGCTGCGTCGTACAAGATGCGTTCTGCAAGATCTTTCAAGTCCATGCCTCGTGCATGCCAAGCATGCAACGCATGTGTCATTGCTGGGCTGGATGCATGTCGCTCCACCACTAGGGTCATGCACATGCACTCGGTGCCTGGGCTGAGCACAAGAGCGTGGAGAAGATCAGTGGCCGGCTAGCCTGCCGGCTCACCACGCCCCCGTGCTGACACCGGGCACTGGGTGTGCCGTTGGTGACCCTCTTCCATGGTTCGGTGCCTCCCGATCGACGTACAAACTGGTCTCGGGTGTGCCGCCGCCGCTGGGATGGCTGCAGGCCGAGGCAACATGATTTCTCCGGTCTTCCCCGTCGGAGATCTATATGGATTGGCATATGTCGCCCCTGAATATCTAGATTGGAAAGACTCCGGTCGCACGCACTCACATTACCAGCCAGCACGCCTTCAAGAGGGCGCGGCACGAAACATCGCTTTCTTATTCGAGTCATGGGACATGTCTAAGTCAAGATTCCCAAGGCATTGATAGAGGCGGAGAAAGTCATGGCGGCTGCGATTGGAGGTCTTGAAGCATTGGCGGAAAGGTGTATTGGATGCGTTGAAGACTGTGTGCTAGGTGTTTGGTGACTTGCAACAGCGGCCTCGGCAAGCGGGGACGGCATCACTGGAGGATTGCAATTTTGGTGGTGTTCCTCAACTACCGAGTCTCGATTCCCAGGGTGAAAACCCAAGGTCTGGCCTTTACTGGTTGTACCAGGCAATGGCCTTGTTGAAGGAATTGTTTTTCGGTGAATTCGGACTTTCTTCAGGATGAAAATTCAAGATCTTCGATCGGGCAACGACAACGCTTGTGCATTGTTTCCTTCTTGGAGGCGTTGGTTTTGGAGAACCTCTTTTCTAATCCGAGTGTTGTTTTCGGTGGTGGTTAGAGTGCTGTTGTTGCTAGTGAATGATCACCGTGGCAGGGTCTTTTTTTCTTCTGTTCTTTTTATTTTTTTTTTTGGCTGTGTGTATCCTTGATATCTTTGGACATCTTGTTGGTACCGAGGCCGGGTGTAATTGATATCTTCGTGATATTAATATATTCCCTTTGTCGAAAAAAAAATCTCAAATGATGTAGAAAAGAGTGTTTTATGTTTCACACCGCCGACAAGTGCCCGGATATACAGGAGGCCAAATTTGCCCGTCCTTTTGCATTGAGGTCATCCGGTCGTAAGGTAATTGTGCACACATTTGAAAGTACCCACTGGAAATTACATGATGGTGAGAACACCATGCAAACCACGTTTGGAAGTTTCCAAAAGTATCAAAAAATGTGTGTGTGATGTTCTAGAATTATGCCAAATTTTGAGCTCCAGCCCATGTGTCATTTGGAATGTAAAGACATAGCCAATCATGGTTAAGTCAAACCCCAGTAGCTATTGTTTTTTTTTTTAGCATAGTACAATCGAAGTTGCTCACATACATGAGCATAAAATCACCTCTATGAACGCACGCACGCACACCCTACCCCTATGAGCACCTCCGAGAGACTGAGCCGGCACATCATCTTGAGATTGACGAAGTCGCCACAGACGCCTTCGTAGTCGACGGGAACGTCTCCTCCCACTGAACGCACATCGCCAGAAAGCCTGGAATAAATGCAGGAAAATGCGAGCACCAATGTCAAGTCTGGAACTTGAACTCTGGCGGGCAGGGGATACCACTGTCCTCCTAACCATCCAACCACAGGTTGTTTCGCACCAGTAGCTATTGTTACTGGAGAATATATTCAATCATACCAAGACTAGAAACAACTTTTTTAGAGTTTAAAGTATGACGTGATGAAATAAGTTGCAAAAAGATTCGTCCAAAACAAAAGGAAGATTCATACTACAGGAAGTTGATTTGAGTTTTTATGGCCAAATAGATATGTTTTGAACAACTCCAAAGAGGATGCTTCAGAGATGACTATTACATGTTCGGGCAGGAAAACAGTATTACCACTTTACCAGGCAAAATTACTTCAGCTAGCTGAAAATTTGTATTACCAAAAGAAACAAGATTGGTAGTCAAACTGAATTCGTTTGGTTGAAACAATTTTAGTAACTGTGCGGGCAACTATATGAATGAATGAATGAATTGGCAACTACAACAACCACAGTTTGCAATATTTTGGGTCGAAATCGAAGTACATTAGCGTGGGATACAAGATCGCAATTAGATTTCATTGCTGCCTGCCGATGCATCATAAAATCGATCAAGCACTCAAAACCCAAGATTCATTCAGGCTGAAGAATAACAAAACACTGATCATCAAATTCATCATTCAGAAAAACTGGCACTGCATGCACTTCATTCAGAATTCCAAGATTCAGAAAACAGGTCTTTTTTCCTAAGGTTCACAGCTTCAGATAGTAGTAGATTTCACCTAGCTAGCTCGCACAGTACGAAACTAAATCGATGGACGGGACGAAAAAGCAAACTAAATCGACGGATGGATGGACGGACTGACGATCATGGCTGGCTGGGTACGAAGAATCGATGGCAGGCACTCAGTCGAGCACCTCGAGTGCGTCCTACTCGGGGCCGGAGATGGCGTCGGCCATGATGGCGGAGCGGGTGAGCACGCCGTCGGCCTCCAGGAAGAGGCGCACCAGGTTCTTGGAGTAGCCGCTCACCAGCGCGACGCCGGCCTGCGCGGCCACCACCGGCGACGCCGCCTTGGACGTGCCCACGTTCCAGAACACCACCTCCAGCGTGGCGAAGCCCTCGGCCGCGAAGCGCTTGCAGATGGCCTCGTGCTCCGACACCCACGCCTCGCCGCCCGTCCACCCGTCGAACTCCATGTCGCTCAGCACGAAGACGCGGCGCACCATCTGGTCCTTGGCCAGCGCCCGCCACCGCCACGTTCAGGATCTTGTGGAACACCGCCTGCAGGTTGGCGCCGCGCTGCGGGGTGACGGCGGCGAGGGGCCAGAGCTTCTCCACCAGCGAGGCACCGCGGACCTTGTGCAGCTGGTGGGCGGCGGCGTTGAAGGTGATGATGCGCCCCTTCAAGGTCCTGGCTCAGCTCCGAGACGAGCAGCCCCAGCGCAATGGCGGTGGCTGCGGGCGGCTTGCGAGACTCGGTCGAGAGCGCGCACATGGCGATGCAGTTGGTGAGGCGGCCCTCGGAGGCGAGAGAGGAGACCATGTGGCGCCACTGGAGCTCGGCCGACTCGTCGTGCTCGCCCTTGAGCGCGGCGGCGACGATGACGTGCGGCATCACGGCGTCGGCGGGGATATTGGATAGTCCGGCCCGCACCTCGAGCCAATGCACACCGCTAAAAATGGCGCCCCCAAGGGGAGAACGACACAAGAGCGCCGTCGTCATCCGATCGACTGATCTAGTGGTTTCCCCGGAGGTAACGGATAGAGGTCTCGAGCTTCTCCACAGTGATGCCTTCAAGAAGGGGACGACACAGAAGAGCGCCGCCATCGCCGGCCTTGGCACTAGCCGAGAGCAAGGTTTTCACCCGGATCTGCTCGGCGAACCTCCATCTAGCATCGTGTGCACGGGCCACCACCGATCCCTGCCGCCGCGCAGCGAGCAGGCCGCACCGGCCAGATCAGACCGGAGGCCAGACCACGCATGCCGCCGACCCGTCCACCAGGCCCTCCACGCCGCCACCGCTGATCCGAGGCCAGATGGCCTGCCGCCGCATAATTGTCCGCCGCTGCAGCCCGAGGCAGGGCCGGCCGCCGCGCTCGCAGCCATCGCCGCCGCCCTGCCATCTGGCCTCGGATCGGTCGCGGCAGGGCTGGCCGCCAAGGTCCGATCGGTCGCGCCTCCTCACGCCGAGAGGCGCCCGCACCACCCCCATGACGCGGGAGAGAGGTAGCCCCCGCCACCGCCGTCGGCCCCCGGGCTTAGCCCGTCGGCGTCCCCCGGCGGCGACGGAGGGAGGGAAGGAAGGAGGTTGCGCCCCCGGCGGCTAGGATTGCGGCGCCGCCCGAGTCGCCCGAGCGGGGGCGACGCGGGGCAGGTTTGTATTCAAATATTGTGACTGAATCCTTAAAAATGGGGGAGAATTTCACTTCCCCAGCCTTTGCACCAACTAAGGATGCATACAACCATTAAGCATGAGTACCAGGAAAGGCTGCTCCTCAAGAATAACCAAGCCGAGCGAGGGAGAGAGTTACAGTTAAACATTTGAGAAATAAGCTACAGATCAAAAGATCACTTGTTCCTTCAGCTTAATAAATCTGGTAATATATACAGAGTCCTATTTCGGTTCCAGAATTATCCATTTTACTAGTGTTATGAAAGGATCAGGATTTATAGGTAAACAAGAACACTGAAAATCAGTTCCAGGTTTTACATAAGGATCTTGTAAGGGCTTCAGTTTTGAGAGAGGGAATCAGTGCTTGATTAGGCACAAAGTGCCGCACTAGGAAATCACAAATATATGTCCATTTTTTAACTTAGTGCGTAGAGACCATTCAGATTCAGCTATCCACATATTGCTCTGTATATGAATTGCTTACCTGCATATATCTAAACTGAACAATAATTGCTAATGTGCAAATATTAGCTAACTGAACTTTCGCATAATAGCTAACTGTACCATAGCAGCATATAATCAGGTTCATGCCATTTTGTCATTCCATAGGACAAGCCTGTCATCTTGCTAACCTATAGTACAGGAGGAAAGACATATTAAGAAGGGCCAAAAGATGGAGCAGTATGTACAATCTTTACATAAGATGGGTAGCTAAAGGAAACTCAATGGTGGTCATGCAAGTATATTATAGGTGTGCATTTTAAAGAGAGTAAGCTACCATTGACTATACACGTCTCTTGACAATCTACACACAGCTATTGCTACATAGTAGCAAACTGAATTTGATAATCACCCATGACGAATGATTCCCCTTGCGCTGAGCACCTTTTCCATCGCCTAATCGAGTAATCGTCGCCATCTTGCCTCCCACCGTCGCCTCGCCTTATCACCTAGATGCGCAACAGCAACCAGGAACAAGCGATAACAACGGCCGAAGGACTGCTTACATTGCATCGGAATCTATAAGTTGATTTTAGATCCATGTTCTACGGCTCAATGGTAACATTTATGGTAGTACCCAGTTCCTAATTTTTTTTCTTTGTTATTCAAAGTCGACGCCGATAATTGCTTTTGGTAATCCAATCACTGGATGGGATTAGTGTTCTGATAACTGGTTTATAATTTCTATATGACACCAAAATCAAATTTGTAGTGCTTGCGAATTGCATTCCAATCGAACTCAATTTGCCGAGTTTCGATTAATTGTTGTTCATATATCACTTGAATAGTGATGTTGTCACGGCAGTGTTGTTGAGATATCACTAGAACATAATTATTTTCAAATTTTAGCAGAAATCTATTTTGCAAGCACAAGTCTATATGACATAGCCAGTGTTTACTTTTGGTAAAGTAGATTGAGATTTATAGCCAAGAAATTTGTCTAGTACATGATTCAGAGTTCAAATTAATGGGAGAAAGTTAAAATTTTCGTTTGTTGTCCAAACTATGCTTATATATTTATCGACTAATAGTTAATTAGCTAGCTATAAGAGAGGTTTACGCAGATTTTGGATGTTCAAGAGCCGAGGCAAAAACATAAATTATTATTTTAATATTTATAGTAAGGGCCGAGGATTCTACTTCCGCCCCGGGGCTCCGAAATGCCAGGACCGGCCCTGAAAATACCTTCTGGTGGAGGACAGCAGCAGCGTGAGCTCGACGACGGGGAGAGAAGCACGGTAGGAGCAGGGCAGGGGATGGCAGCAGGCGAATCAGCAGCAGCTCACTTCGGCTTTACTTCCTCGTTCATTTTTTGTGTGGAGGTCATGCTTCTCTTCTTGAGCGCTCAGGAAGGCGGCGAAGCACATCACCAAAACCTGAACAGAGTGGACATGATTGCAAGTTTGCAACACCCCAAATTAGCAAAAACCAAAAACCCATTAATATGATAAATTAACCAATTCATTAGCATGATAAATGAAGTTTCATTAATATAACATAAATTTACCGGAACCAAAAATTCATGATGAATCACATAAAGCTCAAACAGGAATTCATTGGAGAGGAATCACATAAATCTTACGTGAAAGCTATGCCATGTATCAATAACATCATCAAATGTTTTTGGCATCTAAAACACTATAATGTGAAGCATGGCAATGTCAAAATAACTAATGTGGATGCTCCTTATTCTATATGCTCTAGAACCTGAAAACAAAACTATGCATTTGGAAGAATAACACAGATTTCAAAATGCTACAAAAAACATAATTAGAAGAGACGAAAATGCAATCTAATGTATGGATTATAACTTGATTAAGAAATATACATCAAAGTACCAGATTGAAATTGCTTACCACACTCGCACCATCCTTTGTGTCTGGGTGTCCTACTTATCAGCAAGTGCCTTTGGGTGCAGAGATTTCGACTTGGCAAGGCCTCTTTTGGATCAGGCACTAAACCCATAAAACAGAACATTAAATTCGGAAGACCCTAATATAAAAAGTCACAGTAAAATAGGAAACATAAGAATAGCACAAGAGAATAGGAAACACAAGACTATCACTGCTGCTGTATCCTGAGAATGTATATGAACTTCTAAATCTACAGAGTGAACAGCCCCTGCAGTACAACCGACAGCAGAAAGAACAAACTATGAACAATAACTCAAATGAATCATATTCAAATAAGTCTGGAAACATCGAACTGTATTGCATAACCATGTAAAAGTGGCACCTCGGGCAGGTCTTCTGCCCACTCTTCTATGCTAGTTACTTGTCCTTCTTTCGTATGCATACCCTATGCATTTTGAGGTGCACATAAAAACAATTAGTGGAATGCACATGAGAAGCATTTATATTCAGAGAACATAAGAACACATCAACAGAAATTAGCTATAGAACTGCATGAAAGGGAGAAAGATAAAGATTTTAGTGAACGCTGACCATAGTTAAGCCCGTTTACTCTATTGACAACATCTGCTCCAAAAATTAGTTACTTAAATAGTATTATGGTGGCCATTATACCATGATTACCAAGCTGTAGTAATAGCAAACGTTTTGCCTAACTTATTAATAAATAATCGAAATCTCCAACGATGAGCACTCAAACAGTGCAAATATGAAATCATATTTCAACCAATGATTATTCATGAACTCATGCCATACCAATGACTAAAATGCCGATAAACTTAGTGTCCAGCACCACAAAGACTGCAAGACTCAATATTTAGGGGAATCTTTTGCCAAAATTGATCTGAATTGCAAAAAGAACTCACAATTCTCAACTGGGGAAGCGCCAGCCTTCTGGCAATCTGCTGGTACAGCAGTGCTGCTGTTAGCGCTTGCGCTTGAGTCCTGCTTCCACCACCACCATCAACACGGTGTGTGGTGCTGCTGAGTGCAGTTCTCAGGAATAGGGCGGAGGGCAAGAGCCTAGCACACTGTGATGATTGGATGGGAATGGAATTCATGAATGAAAATCTAACGAATCAATTCTGACATTCATCAATTTTGTCAAGATATGAATCATGAACCTATAGAGATACAACTAGAAATTTGTTCCATTAACCAAGAATATGGATGAACCTCCAGAGATACAACTACAAATTTGTTCCATGAACCAATAATTCTAAGCAAGAATGAACAACATGAGAACCAACACATGCCATGCAATTTTGGAAGCAAAATTCAAGAAATAAGTCGAGCCGGCCGTTGTACCTAGATCTGGTGTGGTATGTTGTCTCTCAATCTGGTGGAGATGCGCTCAGTTAGGGTCTTGGCCAAACGGAGGTGGTGGTGAGGCCTCCCGGTGGCGGCGGAGGCGTGACTCGAGGAGGCCGTGCCCTGCCACAGTTAGGGCCCTCCTGGTAAGTCGTAATTATCTGAACAACAGTGGCTTGCTAGATTTGACACTGATATTTAGTTGAACTTTTGGGCATCCACAGATGACAAACTAAAAGACAAAAAAACATGAATATTTATAACATGTAATGACTGTTTAGTAAAACATGCGATGGCATGCCCTTGCCGCATCACCTTCCTGAATATGCAGAAAAAACAGCTCCACATTGGCATGTGCGGGAAATTGCAATTTGTTTTCGAACTTGCATTCACCAAGAAATCGCAGCTCGATCTAACATGTGTACATTATAAACACATGGCTGGTGCTATGATGAGGCCGTAATTAACACATACATGCCGGCACTTACGAAGAAACGAAAGAAAATTTGGTAGTAAGTAGAAAATAAAAAGAACATATGTAACATAGCAAATTCAAAACTGAGGCAGCACAGCGTCCCTGTCAGTGTCATGCATGCGACCCAATATGTAGGTTCAGTCTAGCAAGCAAGCGCCACACTCCTGCTCGTGGAGCAAGCTAAGCGAGTGTGGGGTAGATTAGAACGAGTGAAGGGGAAAGCGTTAGCGCGGTCGGTGGCAATTTGACCGTAATTTCGACCAGCCCAAGGAAACAAACATCCGACGGCTGAAAACGTCCGTGGGAATACAAGTCAATGCACGCATGCAAAAAATGCCACAGTGCGTGCTAAGCTAATTAATTAATTAGCTACAAGTTAACCAATTAGCTTGCAAAAATATACTTTAGCTTGTACAAAAATGCAAAAATGCTCGAACAAGTTAACAAATTACCTCCGCACTACAGTAGCTACAGTACGTACGTACATACATACAGCACATATATATAGTTAATCCCATCCACATTTAATTAAAATTTCCAAGGCATGCAATCGTAGCTACAGTAGCGACCAAGAGTACGTATGTATATACGTACCACTCCAAATAGAGCCTGCGATTCTTTTTCAAATCATCTCGAGATCCTTTTTTTTTGCGAAAAAAACCTTAGGATTATATTGAAGATTCACAAGTAATACAAAGGACCCAGCAGTAAAGAAAATATAACTAGGCCCTATGACCACACAACGAAGATCAAACTCGCCAGAGCGGGTTGCAGGCGCGCCGTCGTCGCTGAAGCACACATCCTTTTGAAGACAGCCATGATGACCAACGGGAAGTCTACCCACCTCAGCCACAAGGGACCAGCACCCTGGAAAGAAGATCACCGCCGGCGAACCTCCTCCACAATCCAAAGATCGAGCGCTCCTGTACAGGTGACGAATCAAACCAGCAACCGCCGCACCACCCCCAGCACTCCCACGTCTAGGCCAGAAGCAACCTCACCGTGACGAAGACGGAGACGACGGACAAAAGACCCACCAACCGGTCGTCGCCTCCCTAGCGAAGACCGAGCCCGGACCACCCGAGATCACCAGATAGACGGATCCAGGAGCCCAGCACACCGGAAGATCGTCGGCTCCGCCACGAATGGCCTCGCCGAGATGGGGAAGGACCTCCAGCACCTTTATTCCACAGCCCCGTCGCCACCACCACCCTGCCAGCGACGCCGGGGAGCCCTACCCTACTATCTACATGTCTCAGACACATGCCGGCACGATGGTTGGAGGGGCTCAGTGGAGGAAGAGTTTTTATCATAGTTTTAAATAGCGCGCTAAGCCTTTTAGCGGCAGACCTCATCTAAACGCTATAGCGTGCTATAGCGAAGCTATAGCGCGCTATTTAAAATGTTTGTTCATTTGTTTCGCTATAGTGCGCTATTTAAAATGTTTGTTCATTTGTTTGGACCAAAGTCTTTTAGCGCAAGACCTTTTGTAAATGCTATAGCGGGCTATTTAAAACCATGGTTTTTATCGGGAGGGAGGGGGAAACACGAGGGAAGAAGGATGCTGGTCACAGGGATGAGATGCGGAGCTCGGTGGGAGAGAAGGTCGTGGGAGGTTGTGGTTTTTTTCAAAGTTTTAAATAGCGCGCTAAGCCTCTTAGCGGCGGACCTTTTCTAAATGCTATAGCGTGCTATAGCGGAGCTATAGCGCGCTATTTAAAATGTATGTTCATTTGTTTGGACCAAAGTCTCTTAGCGTGAGACCTTTATGTAAATGCTATAGCGTGCTATAGCGGGCTATTTAAAACCATGGTTTTTTTTCTTTTTCTGTGGTTCGGTTTGGGTGGGGTGGGGGGCTCGGGTTAGTGGTTTTTTGCAGTTTGTTTTGATGATAGAATAAGATTTTTTATGTATTGAATAAGGTCTTAAGGGGCGCTTGTAGAATAGAATATGTGTGTGTGTGTGTGTCTGTGTGTGTGGATACCTGGCGCGTGCCGTGTGCCCATGCTTGCCAGCACTGCCCTAACTTCCACTTATCTTTAACCTCAAGTTGGATCCCAAGATGATCATGGTTTACTGTGAGCATGTATGACAGAATGAGTGTCCACACATGTATAGTTTAATTACTCCATCCGTTCCAAAATATAAGGTGTATTAGTATTTTCAAAAGTCAAACATGTGCATGTTTGACCAAGTTTCTAGAAAAAAATCAATATCTACAATACCAAATTTGTATCATTTGATCCATCATGAAAAGTATTTTCATATTTTACCTATTTTGTATTGCAGATGTTGATATTTTATTCCACAATCTTGGTCAAACATGCAAATGTTTTTCATGAAAATTGATGCACCTTATATTCTGGAACGGAGGGAGTAATTAGTGCTGACCAACATAATAACACTAAAAAGATGGTGTATCTTTTGCATATATGTTACTAGACAAAAACTGCTAAACTAAGAGACCTCAACTAATTGCCATCAACTAATGCAGCAAATTTGGTCGGGCACCATCGAAGGAGCAGTGCGACAGATAATCCCTTATCTACTGGATACGAGCAGTACTGCACACAAGGCCATCTATTTTGACGGATGGAGTGGGCTAGCTGCTTCGGCGGTGCTTAGAACTATAGCCGAAGACCCTCCATCATCTCTGCGGAAGAAATTTAACAAGATTATACACGTCGATTCCTCGAGGTGGAAAAGCCGAAGATCACTCCAGAAGACAATCACACAAGAACTGAACCTTCCTCATCAGGTAATGGATATTTTTGATAGGCAAGACGAAGAAGATGATTTCAGAGGGGTTGTTGAAAGTTCCAGGACAGAGATCGGAGATGTCAGCGGAGAGATCCTTCGATTCCTACTAGGGTACAAATGCTTAGTGGTATTTCATAATGGAAGCAATGATATGGTTAATTTGAGCAGTTTTGGCATTCCTGAACCAAAATTTTTTGGTACTAAGATACTGTGGACCTTTAGAGGAAGGCTTCGGATGAAACCAACAATTAGTGAGAAGGTGGATAATTCACATATTTTCCTTTATAGTGCATGGAATGATATCAAGTGGAATTATTTGCTGCAAAATGAGGCTAGAGAAATTGCTAGGTACATGGATAATCTTGGCGACATAGTTGAAGCGTGTTGCTTGTATCTGGTATCCTTAAATTATGGAGTAGGCGATATCATGGACTGCGACTGGGTCACCCATGCTTCGAGCTATTGGGTTTGTGATGGAATTATACATGGAGGTCAGAGTGACGAAGCATGGAAGGTTGCAGCTGCTTTGCATCAATAGATACACATGGAGGATTATTCATCTAATGCCTTTGGTCGTGTACTGGAGACTCCTCCGAAACGGTGGATATTTTCTATGGACAACTCTGTTGTGCATCTAGAGTCAACGTCCTTTTTTCATGCTGCTGTTGCAAGCAAGTCTAATCCTCCATTTGGACCATTATCTAATGATATTTTTCATCAATCGGACAATCTTCGTGTGCTAAAATTATGCCGCTGCTCCTTCAATTTTTCTTCACCTCCTTTCCATTGTTGCCACAGCTTAAGATTCCTCGGATTAGATAGCTGCAAGGATCAACAAGTAGAAGAAGTCAAGAAGCAAGATATACCAACAATGGATTTTTTTAAGAGCCTGTGGGTGCTAGAAATAAGCTACACAGAATGGGAATTGGATTTACCAGTAGAGATAATAGAGTGGATGTCTGCAAATATAAGGGAGGTACACATAAAGAAGGGAAGGATTTGGCGCCACAGTTTTACATGGCGAGAACTACAGCACCTTCGCAAGCTTCGAATAATTGAGCCTTCATCCCCTTGGGAGACCGGCGAAAACAATAAATTCACTGATATGGTGAACTTGGAGTTCCTCGATCTATCTGGGAATAGTAGAATACAAGCTTTGCCAAGTATGTCAGGGGCTACTAGCCTCAAGATTCTGGTTCTTGATGGTTGTGTTGGATTGCAACGTGTTGGCCCGGAGGGACTACCGCCATCACTTGAATCCTTCAGCTTAGATTGTTGTACAAGTAGGGATTCGAATAAGGAGGCTAAAATATCTCATATCTCTTTGGCTAGTTGTGCAAGACTGGTGAACTTCAGATTGTGTGGATCTCTTCCAAATCTTCAGGACCTAGATCTATCAGGCACATTGGTAAAAACACTTGACCTCAAAGATCAGGTGGTTCAGGCCCCAAACCTCCACCAAATTATTCTATTGGGTTGTCTGCAGCTCCTTGCTATTCTATGGCCAGAAAATGGCATGCCAAAACATACAGTGTTGCGCATTGATTCTTTAGTATGTCATGTCCAAGTAGAACTTCATCAAGCATATGCTACTATAATGGACATAAGGTTTCTTCAAACCTTGATATTAGAGAGTAATGTTGAGTTCTGTTGGAAGAGTGCCAGGTTCCATTTAAATCTATGTTTCCCTTGTACCAACAAAGTTGAGGAGCAAAGTTATAAGGATAAGACTGCCATTGGTATTAGTGGGCAGATAATTGGTCCGCCTCGACCAAAGTTAGTAATCCCCAATACTTACATGGCCTTCATGGATGTCATTGTTGACAACATCAATATTGATCACAACTACAACATTGCATCACAATTTCAGCCTTTGGACTCGCATGTGGAGATTGGTGATGGAATTAGTTTCGCTAGAATGGAGAGCACACGAGGAAAGAATGTCTTCTTCTTTGTGGTGGACAAGGTCGAGTCGTTGCATGTGCATGATAATTCTTCCATCACCACTGTCATCCCTGAACACATGATGGCCATAGGTGGCAACAAACTTGGATGGAAAAATCTAAAACAATGTCATGTGGTGAGATGCCCCATGATGCACACAGTCTTCACCACTGATTATGATGCCGTTATCACCTACTTTAATGAAATAGAGACCTTTTGGGCAGCTGATCTACTTATGGCCCGCTGCATTTGGAGCACAGGAAGGACCTACAGTGACAAGGACATTTCTTCATTTTTGAAACTGCGGAGCATACACCTGTACTCTTGCCCGAGGCTCGCATTTGTGCTTCCATTATTGTGGTCTATTTCAGGACCATATTTGCCCAACTTAGAGAGTCTCCACATTGTCAACTGTGGTGATCTAACGATGGTATTCCCTGTTCATCCCAACCTCGAAGAAGGTGTACTTGAGTTCCCAAGCCTGAAGCACATCCACCTGTATGAGCTATATAAGTTGCAGCATATATGTGAGGTCAAGATGCTTGCTCCCAAGCTTGAGAGGGTATGGCTTAGGGGCTGTTGGGGTATTAGGCGCCTCCCCGCTGTCGGCCGAGACGGCCGCCCCATCGTGGACTGCGAGAAGGACTGGTGGGAGAAGCTGGAGTGGGATGGGCTGGAGGCCGGCCACCATCCCTCACTCTTTGAGCCACGCCACTCGTCTTATTACAAGATGCCCCTTGAGAGAGTCTCGGTTCTCCGGTGAACCTATGCAACCGTTGAGGTATACACGCACAACATCTTCTCCCTTTGTTTCTTGTTTCATGCTTGCATGTACCGTAAAAAAACTAGCATTTACTCTGTGATAATCTGTAGTTCAAAAGAATTAATACTCTACATGTAGATTGCAGTGTACATGTATAACAACAAGTTAGCTAATCATGCATGTCTTGCGTTCTAATTAATTCCTATCGTCCGCTCGCTTATGCATTCTGCTCTCATTAATATCGGTTGCATGCTTGCATCATGCCTCTGCAGTTCTGTGTAGGCTTGGTGGTGCAAGATGACGGCGTGGCCTTACTGCTTCCGGCTGCTGCCCATGGCCGCAACGGTTCAAGTCAGTATACGTTTCCCAAGATTGTGGTTGTGTTTTTTCTGAAGAATAAAAGGTGCTAGCTGTGTGTTGCGTGTTTGTGTGCGCACCTGATTGATTGTTTCCAGTACTAAGATCGAGACAGCGTACCGTCTATGTGTGGCTTGGTTTGGTTTGGTTTGTGTTTGCGTTTGTGATTGTAATAAGAAGGGATGTGCGTGTGGCTGTGGTGGGACGAGAGTGCTGCTTGTGGAAGACTATGAAACGTTGTTGTTAATTTGTGTGCACTCTCCACTACTGTGGTGCCTGGAAATGTGCCGGTGTGCTTCCGCTTAGACCGAGCAGGAGTCATGATTTGTGTGCTAGCTAGCTAGCTACTTCCTCCGTTCCATAATGTAAGATGTTTTTTAACATTACACTAGTGTCAAAAAATGTCTTACATTATGGGACGGAGGGAGTAGCTTTGAAATCTCCACATAGTGTAACCCTCTTCTCAGTGTGATGGCTATATATGTCTCTGATCCAAATTTTAATTTTCTTTTGTGCACGCATTAACCTGTAGGCTTTTTCAGCAGAAAATCTCCGGCTGGGTCCTAGTGGGTTTCTCCCTGTATTCTCTGCCTTTTTTGTCCAACTTTACTTATTAGACTGTTGTCTCTAGCAAGTCGAGACTGACTAGTTACTTACATATATACCATGAACACTGAACCCAGCCTCAGAGTTTCTGCACATACCGCTTCAGATTATGACATTATTTCTTGCCTCAAGTCAAGTTATTAATACAGAAGAATAGACATCGAGCATGGGTAATGCACACACGATCCCTTTTGAAAAACTATATATATAATCCTTTTCATTCTTGAGAAACTTTCTAAGAAGCGTACGTTGAGGTTTACTCTTCTGAAACCAATGCAGCAGCTGTTTGTCGCTAGACTCAACATTGTTGGAACACAGCCCACAGAATCGATCACATCAAAACACGATGAACATGCACGCGCGAAAACTTTTGCCAAAGGCACGTATCGTGCCTCTCTTTTTCTCTCTTTTTATTGATTTTCTCCTTTTCTTCACGTTACAAAAACTTTTACACGGCCTGGTGCATATATATATATGCAGAGCAGCCGCCGACCCATACAACCTAAACCGATACGGCGTCCAACTCCAACTCTACTATGACTCTCACGTAGACAACTAGTACTACCTCCTCCAGTACTACTATGACTAGAACTCCATCTAACCATCACAGAAACTAACTAATCTACTGCTAGACAAGATTACTATTTGTTTTATTTCTTTGTCACCTTTTTGTTTTGTTTGTTTGGCACGTCGATGAGAACAAATTTTTTTTAGTCTATGATGAGAACATTTTTTTTTTACCTAAGGAACTCATTTAGTTCCGTCTCGTCAATCAATCAGTCGACTGAGACTAGACCTTATTCTTATCAGAAATCAAGCAAATGCTTGCATCAAAAAGAGAAGAAAATTAAGGAAACCTGTCTGTCTTGTCTCAAAGGTGCTTTATTCAAAGAAAAAGAAAAGGAAGAAGCGTATGATGTACTCCACAGTTCAATCCTTCTTCTTTAATTGCTTTACCAGAACTGAAACATACATCTTCCACTGCCACGGCTGACATACATATTTATTGTTTCTACTGTGACCTCACCTCGCTCATCATAGATAAGGCCACAGAAGTATATTAATATGATTCTTCTGCCACATATATATTTCTCATCTTAATTGCTGACTCACCTCCACAGCCGGTGCCACCAGCTGCAGCCTGCAGGGAACGTGCCCCGCCCCCCCCCCCCCCCCCCCCCCTACACCCAGTTGCTATCCTTTGTGGATTAGCATTATCTCTTGCCTCTAGTTAATAGAGAAAAATACACATCGAGCACGGGTAATGCACACTCTCCCTTTTAAAAAAGAATATTTTTTTCATTATTTGAAAACTTTCTAAGAAGAGTGTGTTGAGGTTAGTCTTCCGAAACTAATGATGCAGTTGTTCTTTGTTGTGACGTTTGTTTGTTGGTTTGGCATCTCGATAAGAAGACTATGTCAAGTATTCAGTGGGTTTGTTTCTCCGTGTTGCTATTGTGAATTGATTATTGAAATCAAGGACGGATCTCTTTTGCGGGGAAAATCAGAGAATGCATCCCTTGTTAAGAGAAGGCGTGAGTCCAGTGCTGTTTTAGTCATCAGCGAGCAAGGACATGTTGCCTCAAAAAGAGTTTGAAGCAAAAGGTCGCTCGGCTCAGCCATGGCCGCCGCAATCGCCAGCCTACTATCCCAGAGTGCGAGACCCCTTCATTTGAAACCATGACGGTGGGTCGTCGCCGGATTCCAAAAGGTTGGTTATGGAGAGTAAGACGGCACGGCCACCAGGTGCTCTAGCAGATGCCCAGTAGAATCCCGGTCTAGTTTTTCAGGAATCTTCTATCGTTTGCTGACGCTCTGCACTGTGTATCATTCATGCACCGCACAGAGTAACCATCTTCTTCTTAATTAACGTTCTGAGTTAGTATCAGGTTATGGAGAGGGAATGTGAGGCTTCAACATCGCCGCGCTGGAGAATTAGTGCGTTCTAGAACAGGGGTAAATCAAGCAAGTGCAATTTACTTTCTTTCTGAATAACTTGTTCATCGGTTCCATAAGACAAAAATAGTTCAAATTCCGTTCTATTACAACATTGATTAAACTGGAACGGTACCCACTTGTATTTGCCGAGACCACAGCTAGCCGGTCCAGTTCTATTACAACAAGAAAAAATTCCATTCCGCAAAACACACGGCTTACTCCAGCTTTTATATATACAGTACAAGAAAAAAGCAACCACATATATATACATCACAAGGATCGACCGAACAAACTTAATACTGCTGGCATCAATTGTTGCGCACGCCCGGCCGCAACAACTTGACGAACAATTAATACTACTTGCTGATGAAAAGCAGCGGCAGCAGCAGCAACTGTAGTGAAAACAGATGAGGAGACCAAATTAACGTGACGAATTTGCAGCAGGCATTCAGTCGTACATATCTCGCTATGATTTTCAACTATATGGGTGCACGTTGCCTTCCCTACCAGTGAGCTGCACCTCTTTTAAGCTAGGCTCACCTTTTTGCTTTATTCAAAGATAAAGGAAAAGTAGGAGGCAGTTCTATCTTTTTGTTTTGTGCTTAGCCCAAACCACAAGCAAAGAACTAGTCAGCTTTGGCAAAAGCAAATTAAGCCAAATGTACCTACACAAGCCCTGCACTGCATACTGGCACAACTAGTTAGCCACAATTGCCCTCCACTATCCCCATTCATTCCTTCATTGCTCCTCCTTCGTATTGCCTGACATCAACATCTTCAATTTCTTCTGACCCGACGAAAGCAGTGTCTGCAGCTGCAAATTTAGGTACTACAACACTAAGTGATGCTATATATATGAGTAATTCTTCTCCTATCTATCTATCTATATATATATATATATATATATATATATATATATATATATATCTTGTGTCGATTGCTTGCTAGCCGTATATTATGCATCAACTGACAATGTTTGTTCATGCATGCACAAACATAACTAGTCCCTGCGCTCTTCTGGTGACTACGTATGTAGGTGATAGCAGCTAGCAAGATAAAATAATTCATCTGGAGGTGCGGATTGATGGGGTAGATTGGCATCTGGACCTTCCCTAGTCGCACAGTTGCTCTCCAATATCCCCCCATTTATTCCTTCATTGCTCTGCCTTCATTGCTCTTCCTTCATATCACCTCACATAAACACATCTTTCTTCTTGTGCCACTACCTCTTTTGCAGTTAACTGGTATCGACAGATATATACTAATTATTCTGTTATTCATCATCACCACACAAGATCTGTGTGCCTGCCTGCCGGGTAAGGCACACACTTACTGCTACTACTATATGGTTTTAAATATTCTTCTCTAACTGCTAGAAGTTTAGTTTGCTTCCAAAATAAAAGTGTATTAATTATGCATCAACTGACAATATTCGTTTTGTTCATGCACAAACATAACTAACTCCTACCCTCAACTCTTCTGATAACTACCAGGTGCTAGCAAAATAAAATAATCAGAGATCCATCTGGAGGTGCAGATCCATGGGTTAGATTAACATCTGGAGCTTCGTATCTTTACCGGGCCTTCGTTGAAATATTAGTCATCATGCCGCGAGAGGTATTTTTCTACATATACATGCATGCAATTCTTCTTCTTCTTTTGCGAAATACAAGCATGCAATTCTCACAATCTAGACTACTAGTAGTATTTCAATTCTTGTGGTAGTATAGATCTACACATGGCTCTTGTTCAAAATATAACAATTAAGCATGCTAGATATTTTAACGCAAAAAAAAAGCATGCCAGAGATGGTTGTATTAATTTTTATTGAATAAAAAATTATACGCTCAAGATTTACATGTTCATTAGCTCGGTTCAAGGATAAAGAAATGGTGGCCAAAATCAAACGCACACAGACAATCAGTGGACACACACACACACACACCCATGCACACGCACGCACAGTTGTTCCCTCGTCTCAATGCAGAGCGGCTGAACGCCTACTTGTGTACACATATAAGCATTGCCCCAGTACTGATTTACAGGTACATTCAAGATTCATCGTATGATAGAAACCACCGGTTCTGGTTTGTTTTAGTAGCAAATTGAATTTGATAATCATGAACAGCATTACCTCACTCTAAACATGGCTCATTCTTTACTTGAGCTAGCAATCTACAATGCACTTTTGTAATTGCTGCAACTAAAATGCATCACGACCAAAAATTTGTTGGCAAACGTTTCAGAATAAATCAACAGAGAGGATTTGCAGATAAGGAAAAAGAACATTACCTTGTGAAGGATTGGAACTATAACAGCTCCTTATCACAAGGAATACAAAAACCCTCCTCACGTGTCATCCGAAGATCCAGGCATTTTACACGTTCAATATCAATCTTCATTCCAAATGGCAATGGAGCATGATCACACCCATCTAACATTGGCAAAACTTATGAACAAGACACTTGTAAAATTACATCAATACCTAGACTTGAAAAGGACCAAATATTTTGTTACCAGAACAAAAATCATCTGTGTACAAGCATGAGTGGAATAAAAAGAACACTGCCAACCTCAAAAATCATCTGACCACAAATATTTTGTTCCCAGGATATACATCTGTTGGATGAGAAAATAACTGAACTGAAATTGTAATCTACAGAGGCTTTTAAGAGAAAGGAACATATGCTGTGTAAGTCAATGTGCATCATCTTGATTGCTTGAAAGCTGTCTGGAATTTCTAGAATAAAAACTTGGGTCAACACTACATTGCGGTTAATTTTGACACAAATATGTGATAATTACAAAATGTTCCCACGAGTACACTGTCACTAACCTCTTTACTTTAACCCACCACAAAGTAATAATAGCAGACTCATAAACAAAAAGGCTCTTCGCTTTTTATACACTACTCAGCACCTGATCAGATCTGCAAGTACCACTGTACCAGCACAATGCTCTCTTATCCATGCCTCAGTTAGCAACTAAGATATGAATATCTATGAAACCACACAATGACTTGCATGGATAAAAGGTTCTCATTGCAGCTTAACACGGACTACCATGACAGTACATTTGTGGCATGAAAAAAAGGTTCAAGACAACCTAGTTTATTACATACACGACCACTGGAATTTATTTAGATGCGGAGATCAACGGACTGGAATAACCTCTATTCAGGATATCTCTATCTCTTAAAAAAGAACATGCCAGTCACAGCAAGATTAAATGGCATAGCAGGCACTAAGCATGCCAGTTACAACCTGTGTATTTGCCTTCGGTTTGGTGTCGTCTTCAGCAGCTACTTGGCCCTTCAAAGCTTCCATCTCAACCTGCAATAATTATTCATCTATGAGATTCATACTGATGAATATTCCACAAAAACACAAGAAAGCACGGCAACTTGTTCTAAATATGTGTGGACAGATACATACGGTTGTCAATACCTACAACTTTAAATAAATCACAATGTTGTTAAGCTGATCTTGCCAACAAATACACAAGCCATACATCCTTACAGGCTGCAGCCCCAAGTTTTGTGACAATACTATGAACTAGTAACAACACAATTGCAATAGTTTACAAGCAAAGAAAACCATGGATTCCAAGGATAAGACATTTTCCTGATCAAACACAAAGCGCCAGATAATTTTGGTTGCCATCCTAGAGACTAAGAAGTGCCGTTGCAGCTGAAGGGGTTTCGCAAAAGAAACTCATATGACAAGTACACATTTAAGAGTTTATTAAAGATTCTTAGTGGAACTGCATATAGCCACCTATCTCTTGCTTCATAATTGTTACAGCGAGGGAGAGAGTTTTTTTTTCAAAAAGGAGGATGACCCCCGGCCTCTGCATCAGGGTGATGCATGCAGCCGTTTTATTAATTATTCACCAAGACCTTACAAAGTAATACATTAATAAGTCTCAAGCCACCATCTTGGCAACAACTGTCGCTACTCCAATCAACTTGACGAAGGGGTGCAGATTGTCGGGGCCGCATACCCAGACCTCACACCAAAGCCCAACATCTAAATCCGGAGGCCCCAACCAAGCCGAATTGCCGGGTCTAGGTCACACACTGGTCCGGCGCACTCTCAGCGGGCACCGCATGCGCACGCTGCAGAGGCCGTTGCCACCGTCTTCCACCGATCCATCTTCAAAGCAGGTATAGATGCATCGACCTTGCCAGGCCTGCCATCGATGCCACCACGGCGCCATACAACTCCACCTCCCTACGCGCGTCCATCATCACACATCCGTCGCCGAGACCCTGCTGCGCCACACCGCCGAGACTCCACGTTGTCGATGCGTCACATGAAACGCCGCTCCACCGCTGAACCTGTCCACTGGTACGAGCCAATGCACACCTCCAAGAATGACGCCCCCAAGGGGGGAACGACACAAGAGTGCCGCCGTCATCCGATCGAGTTTTCCCCGGAGGTAGTGGATAGAGGTCCCGAGCTTCTCCACTGTGATGCCTTCAAGAAGGGGATGACACATAAGAGCGCCGCCATCGCCGGCCTTGGCACTAGCGGAGAGCAAGGTTGTCACCCGGATCTGCTCGACGAACCTCCATCTAGCATCGTGTGCACGGGCCGCCACCGATCTCTGCCGCCGCGCAGCGAGCAGGCCGCACCGGCCAGATCAGATCTGACCGGAGGCCCGACCACGCATGCTGCCGACCCGTCCACAAGGCCCTCCATGCCGCCGCCGCCGATCCAAGGCGAGATGGCATGCCGCCTCATAACTGTCGCCGCTGCAGCCCGAGGCAGGGCCGGCCGCCGCGCTCGCAGCCATCGGCGCCGCCCGAGGCAAGGCCGGCCGCCGCACCGCCGCCGATCACAGCCATCGCCGCTGCCCGCGGCAGGGCCGGCCGCCAAGGTCTGATCCGTCGCGCCTCCTCACGCCGAGGGGTGCCCGCACCACCCCCATGATACGGGAGAGAGGTAGACCCCCGCCACCGTCGTCGGCCCCCGGGCTTAGCCCGTCGGCGTCCCCCGGCGGCGATGGAGGGAGGGAAGGATGGAGGTTGCGCCCCCGGCGGCTAGGGTTGCGGCGCCGCCCGAGTCGCCCGAGCGGGGGTGACACGGGGCAGGTTTGTATTCAAATGTTGTGACTGAATCCTTAAAAATGGGGGAGAATTTCACTTCCCGGCGTCTGTACCAACTAAGGATGCATACAGCCATTAAGCATGAGTACCAGGATTTTTATGTTGGTTAATAACCAAGCCTGGTCCTCTAGATAAACTGCATGAGTACCAGGAAAGGCTGATCCTCAATAATAACCAAGCCGAGCAAGGGAGAGAGTTACAGTTAAACATTTGAGAAATAAGCTACAGATCAAAAGATCACTTGTTCCTTCAGCTTAATAAATCTGGTAATATATACAGAGTCCTATTTCGGTTCCAGAATTATCCATTTTACTAGTGTTATGAAAGGATCAGGATTTATAGGTAAACAAGAACACTGAAAATCAGTTCCAGGTTTTACATAAGGATCTTGTAAGGGCTTCAGTTTTGAGAGAGGGAATCAGTGCTTGATTAGGCACAAAGTGCCGCACTAGGAAATCACAAATATATGTCCATTTTTTAACTTAGTGCGTAGAGACCATTCAGATTCAGCTAGCCACATATTGCTCTGTATATGAATTGCTTGCCTGCATATCTAAACTGAACGCTCATTCCTAATGTGCAAATATTAGCTAACTGAACTTTCGCATAATAGCTAACTGTACCATAGCAGCATATAATCAGGTTCATGCCATTTTGTCATTCCATAGGACAAGCCTGTCATCTTGCTAACCTATAGTACAGGAGGAAAAACATATTAAGAAGGGCCAAAAGATGGAGCAGTATGTACAATCTTTACATAAGATGGGTAGCTAAAGGAAACTCAATGGTGGTCATGCAAGTATATTATATGTGTGCATTTTAAAGAGAGCAAGCTACCATTGACTATACACGTCTCTTGACAATCTACACACAGCTATTGCTACATAGTAGCAAACTGAATTTGCTAATCACCCTTGACGAATGATTCCCCTTGCGCTGAGCACCCTTTCCATCGCCTAATCGAGTAATCGTCGCCTTCTTGCCTCGCACCGTCGCCTCGCCTTATCACCTAGATGCGCAACAGCAACCCGGAACAAGCGATAACAGCGTCCGAAGGACTGCTTACATTGCATCGGAATCTATAAGTTGATTTTAGATCCATGTTCTACGGCTCAAAGGTAACCTTTATGGTAGTACCCAGTTCCTAATTTTTTTTCTTTGTTATTCAAAGTCGACGCCGATAATTGCTTTTCGTAATCCAATCAATGGATGGGATTAGTGTTCTGATAACTGGTTCTATAATTTCTATATGACACCAAAATCAAATTTGTAGTGCTTGCGAATTGCATTCCAATCGAACTCAATTTGCTCAGTTTCGATTAATTGTTGTTCATATATCACTTGAATAGTGATGTTGTCATGGCAGTGTTGTTGAGATATCACTAGAACATAATTATTTTCAAATTTTAGCAGAAATCTATTTTGCAAGCACTAGTCTATATGACATAGCCAGTGTTTACTTTTGATAAAGTAGATTGAGATTTATAGCCAAGAAATTTGTCTGGTACATGATTCAGAGTTCAAATTAATGGGAGAAAGTTAAAATTTTCGTTTCTTGTCCAAACTATGCTTTATATATTTATCGAATAATAGTTAATTAGCTAGTTATAAGAGAGGTTTACGCAGATTTCGGATGTTCAAGAGCCGAGGCAAAAACATAAATTATTATTTTAATATTTATAGTAAGGGCCCCGGATTCTACTTCCGCCCCAGGCCCTCGAAATGCCAGGACCGGCCCTGAAAATACCTTCTGGTGGAGGACAGCAGCAGCGTGAGCTCGACGACGGGGAGAGAAGCACGGTAGGAGCTGGGCAGGGGATGGCAGCAGGCGAATCAGCAGCGGCCCCCTTCGGCATTACTTCCTCGTCCATTTTTTTTGTGGAGGTCATGCTTCTCTTGTTGAGCGCTCAGGAAGGAGGCGAAGCACATCACCAACACCTGAATAGAGTAGACATGCTTGCAACACCCCAAATTAGCAAAAACCAAAAACCCATTAATATGATAAATTAACCAATTCATTAGCATGATAAATGAAGTGTCATTAATATAACATAAATTTACCGGAACCAAAAATTCATGATGAATCACATAAAGCTCAAACAGGAATTCATTGGAGAGGAACAACTACAGGTTTCCAAGGACAGGAGAATCACATCTTATATGGCATATATACCTCAGCCCTGGTCAATCTTACGTGAAAGCTATGCCATGTATCAATAACATCATCAAATGTTTTTGCCATCTAAAACACTATAATGTGAAGCATGGCAATGTCAAAATAACTAATGTGGATGCTCCTTATTCTATATGCTCTAGAACCTGAAAACAAAACTATGCATGTGGAAGAATAACACAGATTTCAAAATGCTACAAAAAAACATAATTAGAAGAGACGAAAATGCAATCTAATGTATGGATTATAACTTGATTAAGAAATATACATCAAAGTACCAGATTGAAATTGCTTACCGCACTCGCACCATCCTTTGTGTCTGGGTGTCCTACTTATCAGCAAGTGCCTTTGGGTGCAGAGATTTCGACTTGGCAAGGCCTCTTTTGGATCAGGCACTAAACCCATAAAACAGAACATTAAAGTCGGAAGACCCTAATATAAAATGTCACATTAAAATAGGAAACATAAGAATAGCACAAGAGAATAGGAAACACAAGACTATCACTGCGGCTGTACCCTGAGAATGTATATGAACTTCTAAATCTACAGAGTGAACAGCCCCTGCAGTACAACCGACAGCAGAAAGAACAAACTATGAACAATAACTCAAATGAATCGTATTCAAATAAGTCTGGAAACAGCGAACTGTCTTGCATAACCATGTAAAAGTGGCACCTCGGGCAGGTCTTCTGCCCACTCTTCTATGCTAGTTACTTGTCCTTCTTTCGTATGCATACCCTATGCATTTTGAGGTGCACATAAAAACAATTAGTGGAATGCACATGAGAAGCATTTATATTCAGAGAACATAAGAACACATCAACAGAAATTAGCTATAGAACTGCATGAAAGGGAGAAAGATAAAGCTTTTAGTGAACGCTGACCGTAGTTAAGCCCGTTTACTCTATTGACAACATCTGCTCCAAAAATTAGTTACTTAAATAGTATTATGGTGGCCATTATACCGTGATTACCAAGCTGTAGTAATAGAAAAGGTTTTGCCTAACTTATTAATAAATAATCAAAATCTCCAACGATGGGCACTCAAACAGTGCAAATATGAAATCATATTTCAACCAATGATTATTCATGAACTCATGCCATAGCACTGACTAAAATGCCGATAAACTTAGTGTCCAGCACCACAAAGACTGCAAGACTCAATATTTAGGGGAATCTTTTGCCAAAATTGATCTGAATTGAGAAAAGAACTCACAATTCTCAACTGGGGAAGCGCCAGCCTTCTGGCAATCTGCTGGTACAGCAATGCTGCTGTTAGCGCTTGCTTGAGTCCTGCTTCCACCACCACCATCAACACGGTGTGTGGTGCTGCTGACCGCAGTCCTCAGGAATAGGGCGGAGCGCAAGAGCCTAGCGCACTGTGATGATTGGATGGGATTGGAATTCATGAATGAAAATCTAACGAATCAATTCTGACATTCATCAATTTTGTCAAGATATGAATCATGAACCTATAGAGATACAACTAGAAATTTGTTCCATTAACCAAGAATATGGAGCATGAACCTCCAGAGATACAACTACAAATTTGTTCCATGAACCAAGAATTCTAAGCAAGAATGAACAACATCAGAACCAACATGTCATGCAATTTTGGAAGCAAAATTCAAGAAATAAGTCGAGCCGGCCGTTGTACCTAGATCTGGTGTGGTATGTTGTCTCTCAATCTGGTGGAGACGCGCTCAGTTAGGGTCTTCCCCAAACGGAGGTGGTGGTGAGGCCTCCCGGTGGCGGCGGAGGCGTGACTCGAGGAGGCCGCGCCCTGCCACAGTTAGGGCCCTCCTGGTAAGTCGTAATTATCTGAACAACAATGGCTTGCTAGATTTGACACTGATATTTAGTTGAACTTTTTGGCATCCACAGATGACAAACTAAAAGACAAAAAAATGAATATTCATAACATGTAATGACTGTTTAGTAAAACATGCGATGGCATGCCCTTGCCGCATCACCTTCCTGAATATGCAGAAAAAATCAGCTCCACATTGGCATGTGCGGGAATTTGCAATTTGTTTTCAAACTTCCATTCACCAAGAAATCGCAGCTCGATCTAACATGTGTACATTATAAACACATGCTTCGTGTGCTATGATGAGGCCGTAATTAACACGTACATGCCGGCACTTACAAACAAACGAAAGAAAATTTGGTAGTACGTAGAAAATTAAAAGAACATATGTAACATAGCAAATTCAGAACTGAGGCAGCACTGCGTCCCTGTCAGTCATGCGACCCAATATGTAGGTTCAGTCTAGCAAGCGAGCACCACCGCCACAGCAGGCGGGGACCAAGCGCTGGTGCACGACAGCGGTGGCTACGGCCAGCTGAGTTGACAGAGAGATGCGGGAAGGTGATGCAAGCTAAATAAACTAAAACACAACAATCAGTTGACACACAATGATTGTATTACTACTCATAGGCATTTTGTCGAACATATGGCATACACGTTGGTGACTTGAGCGTCGAGGAGGAAGGTCGGCAGCGGGTAGGGAGGAACGCGTACTGCTCGTTTGTGGTGGTGTCGCAGGTTCATGGATCTCTAGGAAGAACGAGGCCGGGTTGCTGCCACCTGCGCGTCGGAGAGGAGCGAGGCAACCTGCGCATCGAGGAGGAAGAATGGCCACGCCTATGGCGTCGGGGAAGGCGGCGGGGATGGGCGAGAATGGGGAGGTGGCCGACGGCGAGGGGACGGGGCGTCCGAGCGGTAGTGTGGCGGCGGTGACAAGAACTCCGGACTGTGAAGGGGAATTGCGGACGCAGTGCGTACTTGTAACAAGATTGAAAAAAACCAACAAATACATACAGTACATATAGTATATGGTTAATTCCATCCGCATTTAATTAAAATTTCCAAGATATGCAGGCGTAGCTACAGAAGAGTACGTACGTACGTACGTCCACCATCACCACGCTGCATGCGGCCTAACACAGCACCGACGGTCCTCCCATCTTCCCTAGCTGGAACAAACGCATAGATACTAGAAATTGTGGTCATGGCTAACTGTGTGCCTGTACGAGTGCCCATCCATCATGCAGTTTATGAGTGTTCCTAATAATAACAAAACAAAGTAGCTAGGTGCACCTTTTGCCTGTAGTATTTTAATTACTAGACGAAAACTGCTAAAGTGAGCGGCCTCAACTAATTGCCATCAACTAATTATGCAGGATATTTATGAGGTCACCGTCGAAGAAGCGGTGCAAACGATAATCCCTTATCTGGAGGATACGAGCAATACTGCACACAAGGCCATCTATTTTGATGGATGGGAAGGGCTGGCTGCTTCGGCCGTGCTTAGAGCCATAGCCGAAGACCCTCCGCCATCTGTGCTAAAGAAATTCGACAAGATTATCCACGTCGACTGCTCGAGGTGGAAAAGCCGAAGAGCGCTCCAGAGGACAATCGCACAAGAGCTGAAGCTTCCTCGTCGGGTACTGGCTGTTTTTGATAGGCAAGATGAAGAAGATGATTTTGTTGGGATAGATGAAGGCTCAAGAGCTGAAATAAAATTCGTTGCAAGAGAGATCCTTCAAGTCCTTATGCCACACAGATGTTTAGTGGTCTTTCATAATGGAAGCAATGATATGGTTAACTTAAGTGCTTCTGGCATTCTTCAAGATCTTTTTGATGCTATCAAGGTACTGTGGACATTTCGAGGAAGGCTTCGGCTGAACCGAGGAATAAGTGACAAGGTGGATGATTCCCATCTTTTTCTTTATTCTAGTACTGCTGATTACAAGTTTAAGCCTTTGCTTAAAAAAGAGGCTAGAGAAATTGATGGGCACACAGATAAGCTTGGTGAAGCAATTGAAGAGTGTTGCTTGTATCTGCTGTCGTTAAATTCTCAAGGAGGCAACATCATGGACTACAATTGGGCCGACCATGCTTCTAACTATTGGGTATGTGATGGGATTATACAAGGAGGTCAGGGTGACGAATCATGGGAGGTTGCAGCCGCTCTGCATCAACAGATAAATATAGAGGATTATTCATCTAATGCACTTCCCACTTTTGGTTAATATCTGAAGACTCCTCCCAAACGGTGGATATTGGTCCAGAACAACTTTGTTGTGCATCCAGAGTCAACGTCCTTTTTCCTTGCCGCAGATGCAAGCAAGTCTGATCCTCCATTAAGACCCTTACCTGATGGCATGTTTCATCAATCGGACAAACTCCGTGTCCTCAAGTTATGCCGCTGCACCTTCAATTTTTCTTCACCTCCTTTCTGCTGTTGCCTCCACTTAAGGTTCCTCGGATTAGATGGCTGCAAGGATCAACAAGTAGAAGAAGATGAGAAGCAAGATAGACCAGTAATGGAATTTTTTTCACAGCCTATGGGTTCTAGACATATGCCACACAGATTGGGAGTTGGATTTATCAGCAGACATCACAGAGCATATGGCTGCGAACATTAGGGAGGTGCATATAAAGAAAGGAATGATTTGGTGTCACAGTTTTGCATGGCGACAACTTCAGAGCCTTCACAAGCTTCGCGTGATTGAGCCTACATCCCCTTGGCAGACAGGCAGAATGGATGAATTTACAGATATGGTGAAGATGGAGTTCCTTGACCTTTCTGGGAATAGTACAATACAAGTTTTACCAAGTCTGTCAGGTGCAATTAGCCTCAAGACTCTGGTTCTAGATGGTTGTGCTCGTTTGGAGAATGTTGAAGGACTCCCTCCATCACTTGAATCATTCAGGTTAGATGCAGGACCAAGAAAGGATGATTACAAGGAGGCCAAGATAAGCCGCATCTCCATGGCTGGCTGTGCAAGATTGTCTGACTTCACCCTGGGTGGATCACTTCCACACCTTGAGGAGCTGGACCTCTCAGGCACAAGAGTCAAGACACTTGACCTCACAATTCAGGTGGTGCAGGTCCCATGTCTCCAACAAATTATTCTATTGGGATGTATGCAACTCCATGCCATTTTATGGCCAGAAGAGGGTTTGCCAACACTGGGAGTGCTGCAAATTGATTCCTTGGTGTGTCGTGTGCAAACAAACCTACATGAAGCATACGCTACTATAATGGACATAAGATTTTTTCAGTCCTTGGTATTACAACGTAATGTCCGATTCTGTTGGAAGAGCGATAAGTTCCATCTAAATCTTTGCGTCCCTTGTACCACCAATGGTAAGGGACAAAGCTATATGAAGGAGAAGATGGGCCCTGGTAATAGTGGGCAAATAATGGGTCCTCCTCAACCAAAGTCATTAACCCCCAATACTTACGACACCTACATTGATGTCTTTGTTGGCAACATAGTTATTGATCATGACTACAACAATGGAATGCAGTTTCAAGCATCTGGTTGTCATGTTGAGATTGGTAAGGGAATTAGCAACGCTAACTTGGAGAGCAAACAAGCAATCAAGGCTATCATCTCTGCAATGGACAAGGCTAAGTCGTTGCGTGTGCACGGCAATTCTTCCATCACCACTGTCATCCCAGAACACATGATGTCCATAGGAAATGAGAAACTTTTATGGCGAGATCTGGAATCTTGTCACGTGGTGAGATGCCCCAAGATGCATGCAGTCTTCAATACTATCTATGGATACATTAAATTTACAAAACTAGTGAACTTTTGGGCGGCTGATTTCCGGATGACCCATTGCATTTGGAGCAAAGCGAGGACAGAGAATGTTGAAGACGATCGTTCCTTTGCGAAATTGCAGAGCGTACACCTGTTTTCCTGCCCAAGGATCACATATGTCCTCGTGTTTTCCACGTTATACAACTTGAGAAGGTTGGAGACCCTCCACATCACCTTCTGTGGTGATCTAAGGCAGGTGTTCCCCGTGGAGCCAGAGATTCTGACAACAATAGCCACAGGCTATTGTAAAGGTGTACTGGAATTCGCAAACCTGAAGCATATATACTTGCATCAACTATTCAAGCTGCAACAGATATGCGAAGCCAAGATGTTTGCTCCCAAGCTTGAGACCATAAGGGTCAGGGGATGTTGGGGTCTTAGGCACCTCCCGGCTGTCGGTCGAAGCAGCCGCCCTATTGTGGACTGCGAGAAGGACTGGTGGGAGAAGCTTGAATGGGACGGGCCGGAGGCTGGCCACGACCCTTCCTTCTTTGAGCCGCGGCACTCGGCGTATTACAGGAAGCTCCTGCCTAGAGGCTCAGTGCTTCGGTGAGCCGAACAGACAGTTCAGGTACACATCCGCCAAGTCTCGCTTGTTTTCTCTCCTTTTTCCTGCACGTGTCATATGTGGTAGCAGCTATAGACACATCTTGGACATCTCTGTTTTGTAGAATGTGAAGAATCGTGAACTTAATACACACACATATATTTTTTGAGAAGCAGCAGTTGTGGTAGCAGCGCTATATACACACACATATATTCTTCTTCCACAGTTCCGCTAAGCAGTTGCATATCATCATTCCCTGTGTTTGGTAGGTTTGATTGATGGGGTCAAGGACTACGATGACGGTGGTTGGCATCGTGCTGCTTTGCCGCGACGGACGGTCCAAGTCAATAAACTGGTGTTTGCTTGCCACGACGGTGCATGTGTGTTTCCTTCCTGAAGAATAAATCGGTGCTAGCTAGCTAGCTTGATGCCGCACCTGCCTATTCATTTATGAGAATGTATCATCAGCGTGATTTGTTTTCTGTTTATGTTTGTGTCCAGAACTGCGTTTGATTGTGTGTGAGACAGTCCCATGGTGTGAGAGTTTAATTCTTACATGTGTGTGCCAAAGGCCGGAGATGCTGGTCGGATTGAGCTTGCATTGTGTGTTATCATTCAGTACAGCAGCAGCATGCTTATGCTGACTGAAAACGGCTTGGTGTGATGTACGTGCGTACATGGATTATGTATCAACTGGGTATTTATTATTTGGTTCCATTATTACCTTGTCAGTGTGGTGAATACAGTATTATTTACTACATACATACTGTGAGATGGGTGGTTGTTGTTCTTAAATCTAAAATGTTTCATTTCCACTGTACGTGCCACTTATTCATTCATGCATGGTCTTCATGGATCTGCATCGTCATGCATGGTTTATTCACCAATGTAGCTAGGTTGGAGATGAACTAGGTAATTAATTTCCCTCCTACCTAGTGTCCCTATTCATTAATGTCAGATAGTCCTGTCATTGATTCACTGATTGCTTTTTTTTTCTCGTCTATGCATAATTTTGGTCTTATATGACTTTGCTACATGCCGGCGTTTTTTTGTGTGCGTGCGTTGGTGTCGGCTGGCTGGTGTTGGAAGGTGGTTGCACCCTAATGGTGAGCCATGTGAGGAAGAAGCGGTAGGGATGAGGGAATGGAGTTTCATGACGGTCCATCCAGACCAGACCATCTCACGCGACCTCTCTCACGCATGACACTCCCTCCCTCCCTGCTTCCCCGTCGTCGCCGAAGGGGGCCGGCGGCGAGCGGCGGACGGCGAGCTCTCCTTCTCTCTCCGTGAGGGGATCTCTGGCCGAGACGCGACGGCGACCCTTGGCGCCTGACGTGGAGGCGGAGTTGGCATGATTGGGTGGCGGCCCGATGGGATTCCGGCAGCTGCTGGGCCACCATGGCTGCGGGAGCAGCATGGGGCCGGCTATGGCGGCTGGCGGCGGCGGATCTGGAGTTTGCCACCCCAGATCGGTTCTCCTCCGTCGTCACGCGGACGCCTGGGGTGGCGACCCTAGGATTGGCTGTGGTGGTCATCTCCTTTGTCGGAGGTGGTCGGCCTAAAGGCTGGGTGGTCGGATCTCGAGATCCGTCAGATTGTCCCGGCTGCGTGCCAGAGAGACATAGTTGCCGGTGAAATCCGAGCCGACGGTGGGCGATGGTGACGTTCTTCACCGTTACCTTGATGCAAGTGGAAGTCATGGCCACTATGATTCGCAATATTGCTTGCATAAATCGACTATGAGATAGCACAAATCCGTCAGAGGGCAACAATAGCACTTATTTTGAAGATGGCAGGGCACAGCCTTTTTCTGATAGACGCACAACCCGTTTGGTAAACTGATCTTACCACCATTGTCCATTCCGCCGATGTTTTGACCTATATTATAGTAGAAAAATAGACAAACAATTGACATTAATTGGTCTGACTTCGGACTGATTAGCAAAGAAGCAACAGATAGATGCTTACGTTGTGCAGTAGTAGTAGCAAGGCAAAGGCATACGAGAAGAAGGACAGTCAGCAGGATTGGGGCACGCATACAACTCGTGTACTTGTCCATCGATCTAGATAAGACGATGCAACAACGGCGCTTGTTTATGCTTATGAACAGAAGATTGACAAGAGAATATGTGTTCTGCGTAAAAAAGAAAAGAATTTACGGGAAAAACTTTTGATCTATTCATCAAACATCCATTAGTAGAAAACATGGCTTTGGTCCAGGCCTGAAATCCCATTAATCCCGGTTCACTCACGAACCGGGACCCATGAGGGCATCGGTCCCGGTTCGTGAGGCCAGGGCGCCGGCCGGGCCTCGTGGGCCATTGGTCCCGGTTCCAGACACGAACTGGGACCAATGCGCCTCGCTCCTGGCCCACAACCATTGGTCCCGGTTTGTGGCTGGAACCGGGACCAAATGGTGTCCTTTAGTCCCGGTTCCAGCCACAAACCGGGACCAATGGTTGGCCTATATATACCCCCTACCCGCGAGCAGAACAGTGCACTGCTTTGTTTTTTTGGCCGGCCGTGGGAGAGCTTTGTGGTGCTCTAGCTCACCTCCTATGCACATGAGGTGTTCGATGAAATGCCCGAGCCACACTTAAGCTTTCTCCTCTCGAAGCTCCTTGTCCAAGCTCCATTTTCCTCAAGATTTGTCTAGGTTTGGCGGTCCGTCCTGTCCCGTCCCCGTCCTCACCGCCGTCGATCGCCCGTGCCCATCTCGGCGCCGGCACCACCGTGGTTAGCCTCTTCTTCTTATCTTCTTTCTAAAAGAAAAAAGTTCTTACTTGTATGATTTAGATAGATACTTGTGTAATTTTCTTACTTTTATTATTGTTTGTTACTATATAGTGCGATGGTTTTGGTATCCGCCTCCGTCGGCCCTCGTCCTGTCTATGATTCGGATTTGGTATATATTATCTTTTATAACTATTTGTTTTATTTAGTGTTTATGACAATTATGCCGACCAACGTGACATAGATTTTTTAATCTAGGAGGTATGTGAACCGGAAATTCCAACCGACATAGAAATTCTTGTCGAGAAGTAAAATTTGGTTGAAAAAGAAAACAATTACTTGAAAGAAAAATTACAAAGAGTTGAAGAGGAGAAGATGAAATTGGATTTGAATGTTGCCGATGTCGTCGACGATCAGAAGATCAAGATGGATGCAATGCGCTTGAAGATTAGAAAGATTAGAAAATATGCCATTCATACTGTGGCTTGGTATCATTATGCCGTTGGATCAATTGGTACCTTAGTTGCGGTTATGATCGCATTTGTTGTTGCATTTAAATTTTTTACATAGTTTCAATGTATGTTTATTTAGATGCTCTAGAGAGCTATATGTTGTTCAATAATGAGAACTATATAACGCACGCAGATGAACCGGCAATGGATGTACGGTGACCGACGCACCTCCGAGTATATTAAGGGCCTGCATAATTTTCTCGAAGCGGCTGAGGCAAACAAGCAGAATGGTTTTATGCATTGTCCATGTACTGTCTGTGAGAATACGAAGGCTTTCTCCAACTCTAAAACCCTTCACTTCCACCTGCTTGAGAACGGTTTTATGCCACACTATAATGTTTGGACCAAGCACGAAGAAAGAGGGGTTATGATGGAAGACAACGAAGAAGAAGAGGATGATGACAACTACCCGCCCCCTGAATACGGTGATGCTGCAATGGGGGAAGCTGAAGATCAAGAGGAACCAGACGATGTGCCCGATGATGATCTTCGCCGGGTCATTGTTGATGCACAGAGAGAATGCGAAAGTGAAAGGGAGAAGTTGAAGTTCGATTGCATGTTAGAGGATCACAAAAAAGGGTTGTACCCAAATTGCGAAGATGACAACAGAAAGCTCGGTACCACACTGGAATTGCTGCAATGGAAGGCAGACAATGGTGTATCTGACAAGGGATTTAGTTCGCTACTGAAAATAAAGAAGAAGAAGCTTCCAAAGGATAACAAATTGCCCGGCAGTACGTACGAAGCAAAGAAGGTTCTATGCCCTCTAGGATTGGAGGTGCAGAAGATACATGCATGCCCTAATGACTGCATCCTCTACCGCGGTGCGTACGAGGATTTGAATGCATGATCGGTATGCGGTGCATTGCGGTATAAGATCAGAAGAGATGACCCTGGTGATGTTGAGGGCCAGCGCACCGGGAAGAGGGTTCCTGCCAAGGTGATGTGGTATGCTCCTATAATACCACGGTTGAAACGTCTGTTCAGAAACAAAAAGCATGCCGAGTTGATGCAATGGCACATAAAAGACCGTAAGAAAGACGGAAAGTTGAGAGCACCCGCTGACGGGTCGTAGTGGAGAAAGATCGAGAGAAAGTGGAGCGACTTTACAGATGACCCAAGGAACGTATGGTTTGGTTTAAGTGCAGATGGCGTTAATCCTTTTGGGGATCAGAGCAGCAAGCATAGCACATGGCCTGTGACTCTATGTATGTATAACCTTCCTCCTTGGTTGTGCATGAAGTGGAAGTTCATTATGATGCCAGTGCTCATCCAAGGCCCTAAGCAACCCGGCAATGACATTGATGTGTACCTAAGGCCATTAGTTGATGAACTTTTACAGCTATGGAATGGAAGAGGTTTACGTGTGTGGGATGAGAACGAACAGGAGGAATTTGACCTACATGCGTTGATGTTTGTAACCATCAACGATTGGCCTGCTCTCAGTAACCTTTCAGGACAGACAAACAAGGGATACCACGCATGCACACACTGTTTAGATGACACCGACAGTATATATTTGGACAAATGCAGGAAGAATGTGTACCTGGGGCATCGTCGATTTCTTCCGACCAACCATCAATGTCGAAAGAAAGGAAAGCATTTCAAAGGTGAGGCAGATCACCGGAAGAAACCCGCCCTCTGTACTGGTGATCACATACTTGATATGGTCAATGATTTACAAGTAATCTTTGGAAAGGGTCCTGGCGGACTATCTGTTCCGACTGACGATGCGGGACGCGCACCCATGTGGAAGAAGAAATATATATTTTGGGACCTACCCTATTGGAAAGACCTAGAGGTCCGGTCTGCAATCGACGTGATGCACGTGACGAAGAATCTTTGCGTGAACCTCCTAGGCTTCTTGGGAGTGTATGGGAAGACAAAAGATACACCGGAGGCACGGGAGGAACAGCAACGTGTGCATGAAAAAGACGGCATGCATCCAAAGCAGTATGAAGGTCTTGCCAGCTACGCTCTTACCAAAGAAGAGAAGGAAATCTTCTTTGAATGCCTGCTCAGTATGAAGGTCCCGTCTGGCTTCTCGTCGAATATAAAGGGAATAATAAATATGGCAGAGAAAAAGGTCCAGAACCTAAAGTCTCATGACTGCCACGTGATTATGACGCAACTGCTTCCGGTTGCATTGAGGGGGCTTCTACCGGAAAACGTTCGATTAGCCATTGTGAAGCTATGTGCATTTCTCAATGCAATCTCTCAGAAGGTGATCGATCCAGAAATCCTGCCAAGGTTAAGGAGTGATTTGGTGCAATGTCTTGTTAGTTTCGAGCTGGTGTTCCCACCATCCTTCTTCAATATCATGACGCACGTCCTAGTTCATCTGGTCGACGAGATTGTCGTTCTGGGCCCTGTATTTCTTCACAATATGTTCCCCTTTGAGAGGTTCATGGGAGTCTTAAAGAAATATGTTCGTAACCGCGCTAGGCCAGAAGGAAGCATCTCCATGGGTCATCAAACAGAGGATGTCATTGGGTTTTGTGTTGACTTCATTCCTGACCTTAAGAAGATTGGTCTCCCTCAATCGCGGTATGAGGGGAGACTGACTGGAAAAGGCACGCTAGGAGCGGACTCAATAATATGTAGGGACGGGTATTCTTGGTCTCAAGCACACTACACAGTTCTACAGAATTCTACGTTGGTGACCCCGTATGTCGATGAACACAAGAATATTCTGCGCTCCAAACACCCGGAGCAGTGTGACGACTGGATTACATATGAACACATCAGGACTTTCGGCAGTTGGTTGCAAACATCTCTCATGGGTGACAACACTGTTTCTGATGAGCTGTACTCGTTGGCCAGGGGACCATCTTCGACTGAATTGACTTACAAAGGGTACGAGATAAATGGGAATACATTTTACACGATCGCCGAAGATCAAAAGAGCACCAACCAAAACAGCGGTGTCCGCTTTGATGCAGCAACCAAGAGGGGAAAGGACACATATTATGGTTACATAGTGGACATATGTGAACTTGACTATGGACATGATTTCAAGGTCCCTTTGTTTCAGTGCAAATGGGCCAATCTGTCAGGAGGCGGGGTACAGGTAGACCCACAGTACGGAATGACAACAGTGGATCTGAACAATCTTGGGTACACAGACGAACCATTCTTCCTAGCCAATGATGTGGCGTAGGTTTTCTATGTGAAGGACATGTCTACCAAACCGAGAAAAAGAAAAGATAAGGAAGCGAATACATCATACGATGAGCCAAAGCGCCACATAGTTCTTTCAGGGAAAAGAGACATCGTGGGATTGGAGGGCAAGACAGACATGTCTGAAGATTATGAAAAGTTTCATGAAATTCCTCCCTTCAAAGTCAAGGCTGACCCAAGCACCCAGTTAAACGATGAAGATTATCCATGGTTACGGCGCAATAAGCAAAGGACACAAGCGAAGAAAAAGTAAAGACTTTCTCTCCACAACTAGTATGATGATGCCTTTGATCTAGAATATCACTGCAGTTACATGTGAAGAAATGAAATGCCTTTCGTAACAGATGAGTTTTCGTATGAAACCCTGATACTTCGAAAGAGATTGTCCGTTTTGTACACGAAGTGCATCCAGTTTTTGCCGTAACCCTCTCAACTTTTTATAACATGCTATGTGGGTGAAATGATGATACCATGCCAACTTTCAACCTTTTCAAAGTTCATTTGTAGTGCTTTTCAATTTCAGGGTCATTTAGCTTAAAAAAATCAGTAAATGCATGAAAAATACCAGATGATGTCAGAAAGGGTTGAAAATTGATGATGTGGCTTTCAATGGTTCATTTTGAACACACAAATATTCTGGAGTTCAAATAAGTTCAAAAAAATGAAATACCTTTGTAACAGATGAGTTTCGTCCGAATCCCTGATACTTCGAAAGAGATTGTCCGTTTTGTACACGAAGTGCATCCAGTTTTTGCCGTCACCCTCTCAACTTTTTAGCACATGTTATGTGGGTGAAATGATGATACCATGCCAACTTTCAACCTTTTCAGAGTTCATTTGTAGTGTTTTTCAATTTCATCGTCATTTAGCTCAAAAAAATCAGTAAATGCATGAAAAATACCAAATGAAGTCAGAAAGGGTTGAAAATTGATGATGTGGCTTTGAATGGTGCATTTTGAACACACAAAAAGTCTGGAGTTCAAATAAGTTCAAAAAAATAAAACCCCTTTGTAACAGATGAGTTTTCGTACGAAACCCTGATATTTCGAAAGAGATTGTCCATTTTGTACACGAAGTGCATCCAGTTTTTGCCGTAACCCTCTCAACTTTTTAGCACATGCTATGTGGGTGAAATGATGATACCATGCCAACTTTCAACCTTTTCAGAGTTCATTTGTAGTGCTTTTCAATTTCAGGGTCATTTAGCTTAAAGAATGAACTAATAGCAAAAAGAATGAACAAGAAAACTTTTATGAAACTCTAATAGCAAAAAGAATGAACTAAAAATAATCAATTAAAATATTCTGTTATGATCAACTAAAACAAAACTATAATATTCTTCAATAGCAAAAAGAATCAACTAAAAAGCTTTTATAAAACTCTAATAGCAAAAGGAATGAACTAAAAAGCTTTTATAAACCTCTAATATTTTTGAAACTAAAATTATATAAAATTTATGCAACTAAAATTATCAAAGTATTTTTTGTTCAAAACATTAATAGCAAAAAGAAATTTCATAAAGAAATTTTTTGTTAGAAACTTTAATAGCAAACTAAAATAACAAAATCTGTTTTTGATTAAAACAGACATTTAAAATAACCTAAAAATTACCAAATTGAATATAAGGATAAAACACAGTAATATTAAATAGCAGGAAAAAGAATCACTCAAAAATCTATTTTTTTAGTAAAGTTATTCACAAACTATGATTCACACAAATTTCAAAAAATTCAAATTTAAACTATTCAAATTTGAAAACTAATGGCACTAACAGAAAGTTTATAATTTTTGTCACCTAAAAGCAAAAAGAATCACTGAAAAATAGTAAGTATTTAGTTGTAAGTAGGATCAAAATAAAAATAAATAAAGCAAAAAATAAAACAGTAAGTATTAAGGTCCCTGTTTCTGGGCTGCTGAAAACTGACCTTTGGTCCCGGTTGGTGGCACCAACCGGGACCAATGCACCCCTCTGCTGAAAACTGACCTTTGGTCCCGGTTGGTGGCACCAACCGGGACTACAGGGGTGCATTGGTCCCAGTTGGTGCCACCAACCGGGACCATTTCTCTGGGTATATAAGTAGCACTTAGGAATTTTCAGTTCTCATCTCGCCCCCGCCCCCGACGACGCCGACGATATAGATGCCGCCAGGCTGCCCAGACGCCGCCCGCCGCCCCCGCCGTCGCCGTCGCCCCAGCCATCGCCGCCGCCCGCCGCCCCCGTCTTCGCCGTCGCTCGCCGCCCCCGTCGTCGCCCACCGCCCGCCGCCCCCGTCGTCCGCTCGCCGCCCCCGTCGTCGCCTGCCGCCCGCCGCCCCCGTCGTCGCCCCCGCCGTCGCCTGCCGCCCCCGTCATCGCCGCCGCCCGCCGCCCCCGCCGTCACCGTCACCGTCGCCCCCGCCCGTCGCCCCCACCGTCGCCGTCGCCGTCGCCCCCGTCGTCGCCCTCGCGTCAATATTTTTTTTGTTCATATTTTTTTTGTTCATGACAACTTGGTCAATATTTTTTTTGTTCATACAATATTTTTTTGTTCATAGAAATTAGTTAAAATGAGGGGGTATGTCGGACATGACATGAGGGGGGACGTCGGACGTCGGACATGACATGAGGGGGGACGTCGGACGTCGGACATGAGGGGTGAGCGTCGTTGTCGTCTACCCTCTCCCCGATAACTTCGACATGAGGGGGGACGTCGGACATGACATGAGGGGGGACGTCGGACGTCAGACATGAGGGGTGAGCGTTGTTGTCGTCTACCCCCTCCCCGATAACTTCGACATGAGGGGGGACGTCGGACATGACATGAGGGGTGAGCGTCGTTGTCGTCTACCCCCTCCCCGATAACTTCGACATGAGGGGGGACGTCGGACATGACATGAGGGGGGACGACGGACGTCGGACATGAGGGGTGAGCGTCGTTGTCGTCTACCCCCTCCCCGATAACTTCGACATGAGGGGGGACGTCGGACATGACATGAGGGGGGACGTCGGACGTCGGACATGAGGGGTGAGCGTCGTTGTCGTCTACCCACTCCCCGATAACTTTGACATGAGGGGGGGACATCGGACATGACATGAGGGGTGAGCGTCGTTGTCGTCTACCCCCTCCCCGATAACTTCGACATGAGGGGGGACGTCGGACATGTCATGTGGAATTTTTTTTGTTCATATAGAAAACTCCGGTAACATAGATTTATCAAGAATGCCCCCATTATGGATGTGCACAAGTTGATCCAATTTTTTTATGATCTCATCTATATATATATTCTTCTATATGTCACGTTGTCTGTCAAAGTATTGAAGAAATCCATGGCTTCATCATTAGCCGGAATAACAGGCGTATGATGCCACGAAGCTCTTCAAAGTTGTTTTGGAACGGAGTTCCGGATAGAATAATTCGCTTTTTGGTACGAAATTCAGCAAAGGCCTTCCAAATAGCAATATTCGGAAGGCTCTTGCTGAACTTCGTACCAAAAAGCTAATTAATTATCCTATCCGGGACTCCGTTCCAAAACAATTTTGGAGAGCTTCGTACCATTATGCGCCTGTTACTTCCGGCTAATGATGAAGCCTTGGTTTTCTTGAATCCTTTGACACTAGACAACATGACATATAGAAGGGTAGATGAGATCAGGAAAAATATGGACCATTTTCTGCACATCGAATGGCGCCATTTTGTTAAATGCCTTAAAGGTTAAGAGAATCCCTTGTTTGACATTCATGAGAGAGGCGGTCCAGACGTCGGACATTCATGTTTGTATATTAATTGACATGTTGTAATATTTGCAGAAACTATGGATCAAAGAGACTTGGAACAAGAACAGTTGTTGGGGGAGATAATCCTCGCCGGACGTGATGTCTTGTCGTTTCTCAATGACACCGATGGTCTGGAAGGAGAGGATGACGGCTCCGGTGATCGAACAATGGAGGAGGAAGGACATGATCATGATGGCTCCGGTGACCGAATGCCGGAGGAAGGAGACCATGATGACGGCTCCGGTGACCGAACGGAGGAGGGAGCGGTTGCAAAGTCCGGCGAGGTATATATATTAATTAAGCCTGTGCTGACTAGCTAATTGATGCATTAATTGTTTTGGTATGTACATATATTAACTCTTCTTTCTTCTTTTATAGCCCTCCGGATCGAGCCAAACTTCGGTAACGAGACGAGGCCCGAAGAGAAGGTTGCGCAAGGATGAAAGGTTCACGATCACAGCACTCGCGGACGATGGCCTACCGATTGAACCCAAGCGGACCAAGGACGCATTTTCGGCTCAGTGCGGAGCTATTGTTAGGGACAACATCCCGATCAGCATCAAGCAATGGAATAAGCCTAAGGACGACGACCCTTCTTATGTCACCGATAGACAGAAAGATGATCTTTGGACCTCGCTGAAGGCAAATTTCACTCTACCGCCAGAGGAGGATCTGAATAAGCCAGTTATAGAGCCACTGGTCAAGGCGTGTGCTCTTAAGAAGATGGCAGATCTATTCAGGAGGTGGAAGAATGAGTTGAAATCGAAGTTTGTCGTCAAAGGGAAGACTCCAGAATTCATCGGCCGATTTGAGAAGATAAGAAATCACTAGCCCGCATTTGTGGCCTACAAGACATCGGACAAGAGTAAGGAAATGTCAGAGACAAACAAGAACAATGCTGCAAAGAAGCAGTATCACCATCACACGGGGTCAGGTGGCTATCTCAAAGCCCGGCCGTTGTGAGACAAAGCTGAGAATGACCTAATTGCTAAAGGGGTCGAACCAGAGACATTGAACTGGCCAGACCGTTCAAGGACTTGGTTCTTCGGGGTTGGGGGAACTTTGGACCTTGAAACAGGAAAGTGCCATTGGACGGACGAGCAACTTGCAATACCCGTCAAGAAGCTTCAGAAGTATATCACAGCAGCGCAGGAAGGGACGTTCATTCCCGATAGAGAGAAGGACGAGCAGACTGAGGCCCTCGGGAATGCTGAGCACCCTGGACGAACACGAGGCACACCAGGCTCCGTTCCGTGGAAGGTTGGGTTTCCCGACGCAGGTGGTTACAGAAGCCGGGAGAGAAAGAGGAAAGCGGAGCTGAGCAACATGCAGAAGCTCAATGCAAGACTAGAAAAGCTAGAGGAACTTGAGAGCCAGCGAGCTGCCGGCCAACCATCTCAGCGGCATGAAGCTACCGCAGAAGCTACTCCGCCATCTCAGCGGAGAAGCAGCGTGGCTTCCACGGAGCTCGTTCAGCCTGACTTCACGGCTCCTAGCTACCTCGTGGATACTATCACGGAGGCTCAACATTGCGAGCTTATGACAAAATTCCGGAACCTCACTTTCAAGGCGGCTGTCGGCTCTGTTGCACCTCCTCAACCCAACGGAACTTTTTACTGCCTTCCGATTCCACATGGCTATGCTGTTGTGATGGTGGATGAAGTAATGGAGGGATTTGAGGAGCTCGAGCTTGAACACCCTACACGTGAAGGGGAGAATCAGCTGGTTCATGCTCTGAGGAGTACATGTCTATGGCGGAAGGAGTACATCAAGCTTCCAAACTGGACGCCTCCGCCTCCTCCTCCTCCTCCGGCGAGTCAGGGCACTCCGCCTCCTCCTCCTACTCCTCCTCCGGCGAGTGATCAGGGCACTCCGCCTCCTTCTCCGGCTCCTCCGGCGCGTGAGGGCACTCCGCCTCCTCCTTCGCCTACTCCGGCGCGTCGGAGCAGTCCGCCTCCTCCTCCGCCTCGTCAGCAACGGCGGAAGACAGCCGCCGCCGCTCCGGCTCCTCCTGTGCGTCGAAGCACTCCGCCTCCTTCTTCGCCTCGTCAGCAACGACGGAAGAGAGACGCCGCCGCTCCGGCGGGTAGCAGTACAAGCAGAGGCGGGAGGCAATTCAGATACGGTCCATATCTCAAGCCTCTGGAAAAGTTACCATATGAGAGGACCGAGAAGGAAAACGAGGACATCTGTCGTGCCCAAGTGAGGGACCATTGTGCAAAGAAAACTCCACCTCCGAAGGAGAAGCTAGATCCGGTGAAAGTGAAGCGCACTATCGATGCCCTGAAGCGACCACCACCACCTCCGCCGGATTCCAACTATGTCCGCTGTCTTAAAAAGACATATCAAGATGCGTGGCGGTCGGGAAGTACTTCCAGTGATGCAAGGTTAGCAGAACGAAGAAGTGGGAAAAAAATTCCCCAGCTCGGCGAACAGGTGAACCAATCGTGCCCCCCCGCTCAAGGTGTCTAGCGATATCATCGCTAATCATCCGGGGATGGTGCCCGGTACCAATCCTGGTGATTACTTGGGGGATGATGTAATTTTTGAAACGGCTGAGGTAACAAAAGAAGAATATAAATACGTGCACGGGAAGCCTCTTGTCAAACCTGATCATCCTCCTCTAACAACGATGATGTACAAATTGCATGAGTGGTACATGAAAACCTGCAGGGAGTCTGGGAAAGACACTATGTATGTGGCAGTGAAACCAAAGCACGAATTCATTGGACTCAGCGTGATGCCAATTGAATTTGTGGAGTTATTTCAGTTATACAATCAACTGGCCCTCGACAAACAACTCATGACTTCCTACTGTCTGTAAGTATTACTTCTATAGTTAAGTCTCTAGCTCAGCTCGTTCATTGCATGTATATATAATTATCCTCACTATATTATGCAGATTGAAGATCGTCGAATGCAAAAAAGCAGGAATCTTCGACGTTGGGTTCATTAGCCCAGATGCCGTAAATGAATGGACGGTACGAAATGAAATCAAAGAGACCGAGGAGAACTTGCTAAAGTCGTTCCTTATACATCAAAACAAAAGGGAAATACTCTTTCCTTACAACTTCAAGTGAGTGTTGCTGTCTTCTCTGTATACTCGGTTTCGCTTACTCGAGGTTAAGTAATGTAATTGATGAGTTATATATGCGTGCGCATTTACCACTTTATTCTGCTATCGATTAAGCTTGACGGGGCATTAGTAACTGTCTTAGACTCGAGACGTAAAGATCCCGAGTATTATGCGGACATGACTGCAATGCTCAAGAAGTAAGTTCAGTCAATACCGGGACCATATCGGCATGCAACTTTCGTTAATTTCCTGATATCAAGTAATCATTTTCTTTGCCTGACAGGGTTTGAAAGAAGTTCACCCGAAAGGTTCCCGGTCTAAACAAAGAGTTGCAATTTACGCACCCAAAGTAAGTAGTACTTGCTAGTTCCGCGCATATCTAATTGATTCAAATTTTCATCAATATATCATTACCATGCTTGCTTATCAGTTTGATTGAACTATATTCTCGTAAAGTGCTTGTACCAGAAAGAAGGGACTGTTTTATGTGCATACTACGTATGCGAGTTCATTCGCCACTCGACCTCTGAGCGGGGCTTCTCTGACAAACAATTTGAAGTGCGTAAATAATATTCATAATTTTATTTTATATATTACCATCAATTGTGTTGAGTTTTATTCATATATATGCATGTATTGACCCCCTTCTTTAAATTAGATCTGGCAGATGCGGGATGAACTCCTACCACATGATCGCATACGAGCAATTCAAGAGGAATTGGTGGGATTCTTTCTTGACCACGTCATACCTAAAGACCGAGAATACCATGTGGATTTGTGATTGGATTTTAGGTAGATGATGTTAGGGATTGTAAAAGATGTTATATTGTATATATGTAGTAGCGTCGGATAGATATACGAAATCTTGTTGTTCGACCAAGCACGGAGAAAGAGATGTCACTTCTCTCTATATATGTTCAGCATGACGATCTTGTGTAATTAATGGTTTCCTTCATTTTCTTATTAGCTAGCGTCGAGTTCTCTCTATATGTATAGTAGCTAGCGTCGACCAAGCACGGAGAAAGAGAGGACACTTCTCTCTATTAGCTAGCTAACACAATATGAAACCCCTAAATTAACCCTCCAAAACCCCCCCACCCCCCCCTTCAAAAAAAAAACCCAGGTCCTGCCAGATGCTGACGCGTGGATGCCCTTTGGTCCCGGTTGGTGTGACCAACCGGGACTAAAGGTCCTCCTGCCTGGGCTCCCCGCAGCGGCCACGTGGAGCCCCTTCTGTCTCGGTTCGTAAGCGAACCGAGACTAAAGGTTTTGGGCTTTAGTCCCGACCCTTTAGTCCCGGTTCCAGAACCGGAGCTAATGGGCCTCTGGAACAGGGACAAATGGGCCGTTTTCTACTAGTGATCGTGGCAGTATAAAGAACACGAGAGATAACAAAAATCATAAGATGATACGTCCATCCACACATATACCCTATATATATATATATATATATATATATATATATATATATATATATATAGAGAGAGAGAGAGAGAGAGAGAGAGAGAGAGATCTGGGCCCCATTGCCCTTGCAATATTTGGTACAATAGTAACGCCCGGGCTGGATTTGCATACATCCTTCCATAATTTGCGCATATCCTTCTATCATTATTTATGTGCTAATTTTCTTTGGAGAAAAATGAATGCGGGTTGTCACGTTATTATCAGCTGGATTGCCACCTTCTATTTCTAGGCGTGTTTCCAAATTTGTAGTATTGTCATATTCCGGTGGCAAATTGAAATTTTTAGGCATGATATTAAAGCGAGCGAGATATGTGTAGCTTAATTACTGATTTAGCAGTAGCACGTTCTAGTAGCAAGTAATACTACTCCATGGGTGCTCTAAAACTCTCGTTTTTTGCTTTGTCCCACCACCGTCGTTTGCTTTTCTTTTCATTTTTAACTTTAGTTCAAACCGACCCCTCATGGCGTTTACGCATTTCAATTTTTTTTATCCTCCTAAACTTTTGTTGGCTTTTGGCCCTTCTTAATACGGAAATTAATCCACTCCCTCACACCTTAATAAAAACTTATGAGGCTAACAAAATAATAAAATAAACAATGGATGTTGTAACAAATAATCACACCTTATTATTATGACAATAACATCCAAGACAACTGTATTATATCTGACAAAATTAAGAATCAAAGAGAATAACAGTAGAACAATTGTCACATGCATTTAAAAATAAATCACTGAATCAAAATTGAATCACCAAGAAGTCCACACAAAGCCATGTCTTGAACTCACGTCACTCGTTGCTCTTATTCCTGTTGCGGCAACCGTAGAATAAAGACTGAACCTCAATATCTTCCAACGAGGATGTCGATGTGTCGATTAGCCATGAACTGAGCAATATTTTAACCTCCTTTTCCAAAAAAAAAAATGAACTGAGCAATGTAAGTAAACTTATTCTTTGAATATTGAGATTTCATTCATGAATCTTCATAGTTTTTTGTTCGGGATGATTTGAAACAGATTTATACAGGACTTGCTCTCTGTTCTGAAACAATTCGAGGCAGAAACGAGAATCGACATCCAAGGTCAGCTGGAGCTTCAAGTAGGTTCAGTAAATTCAGTGGTATGCTTATTTTCAGAGACAGTACTCAGTGGACATTGGACTTTAACTGTTGGCAGTAGTGCAAACAGGTGTGTTTTTATTAAAAATAGGTAGTGTTAAAAGCTTCAAACCAAACTAGCCAGCGACTTAAGTTAGTTTTGCACAACTTAGAATCAATCGGCGCCTCCTTCACGGCTCTGTTAAACTGAATAACATGGGGTTGCACCGAGTCCACCTTGTGTAGCGAACCTGACAGCTGCTGAAACCTGCGTCGTTAATCTGGCCTGTTGAAATACTAGCATCATCAGGCACACCAAACAAAATTCAAAATATACCCACAGCACAGCTTAATGATGAAACAGAGGGTGGGTGGGTTTCGTTTCAGAGAATAGAAAGCAGAGGATGCCATTTTGCTGCTGACACGGAAAGAAATCCGGCCGAAAATTGAAATTCGACACATATTCGCAACATATCCTCACCGGGGATATGTTAGCAGAAATTCAAACAATACAGTATATGATGACATGTCTTCTTTTCATTTCAAACATGTACACAATTGTTTCTTCTACCTCCTTGACACATTATTCAGTAAACCAAAACTTCCAGCAGTTACACATGAGTGCATCATCAGCCAACCAAAACTCCCTGCAGCTTACCAAAGGCTTTCATATTCGACAGCCGCTTGTCGAGAGGCTCCCGCCGTTCGTGTTACATGATGGATGATCTCCTGCGCTACGGTGGAAAAACAAAACAAAACTGCCGGACAAGGCAACCCAAAAATGAGGAGGGAACGACTAGAGATTTCGCTGCGGCATGGTCTGTATCTCTACTCCTAATGGAGCAGTTGGTAGGTCGTCTCGTCGCTTCGTACCCCCCCCCCCCCTCCCACACACACACACACGATCGAAGGCCAACAAAATAAAACGACAATCAATACTTTCCTTATACAAAATCAATCAATCATGCTCAACTACTCTTTCCTTCTAATGATGGATAACACAAATTAACAATCTAAACTTCCCATACAAAAAACCAGCAAAATAAAACAACAATCAAGACTTCCCATATACAAAACCAATCAGCCATGCTCGACCACCCTTCCCTTCTAACGATGGATAACACAAATCAACAATCGTTCGCTCATTCTAGCTCCCATTCCACGATCAATCTGTCCTCCCCACCGATTTTTTCTATTCCCTCATAGAATCGATGGACAAAAAACCAGAAAAAACCATGCATCTTTACCTAATATTAAAGGGAGGGTGATTTCATAGTTCTTCATATGTCATCCTTTTATATTCGTTAGTTTTGTGTTAACCACAAAGATTTATAATTGAGATTTAAAATCTCTACTCCTAAAGGGGGAGTTGGTAGCCTCCCTTACACGGTTTATTTTCGTCTTGCTTTTCTTCGTCTGTTTTTTTCGTCTCACGTCCCACCACCCATTTCCACTGTATTTTCTCCCTCCCATTAAAAAATCAAATCCCATTAAAGGGAGAGATCTTGTTTCGTGCTTGCTTTAGCAGGTATTGCTTTAATTAAATCACTTAAATTATAAGTAATTAATAATTTAGAAATCACACCATATATGTAAGATCACCTTCCTAAAAGACAGACATAATATTTTTTTCTCGATAACCTTCCAAAACAAAATTACATAATCCTAAATAACAAATCGTTAATCCCGTGCACTATGCAATTTATTATTCTCAACATCTCTACTATTAATTGACAATCAAAAGTTTCCTAATATAATAAAAATAACATATCTTTTTTGTTAGTAGCGTACACATCCGTGCGCCTTTGTAGAGGGACGCCGTGCGCAACACCATAAAGAACGCCATGGCCGGGCTTGACGCCTGCACAATGCTCGAGAATGTCAGGGTGTGGATCATGGCGCCGAGGACCGCTATGGCGAAAGGAGGGTCGTCGACCGCCACGTACACGCATTCATGGACGCGGTCATATTATATTTCTTGTTAGTCATACACAGAGTCAGACAAGCTACATTCTAAAATCAAGTGTGTCCATTCAAATGTCAAAAAAATCCATTATGGAAATATGTCCTACAATACTCGGTAGTCGTCGTCGTCACTCTTAGCAGCCATTCATCTCTACTTCTAATGGAGCAGTTGGTAGGTCGTCTCGTCGCTTCATACACCCCTCCCACACACACACACGATCAAAGGCCAACAAAATAAACCAATAATCAATACTTTCCTTATACAAAATCAATCAATCATGCTCGACCACCCTTTTCTTCTAATGTTGGATAACACAAATTAATAATCTAAACTTCCCGTACAGAAAACCAGCAAAATAAAACAACAATCAAGACTTTCCATATACAAAACCAATCAACCATGCTCGACAACCCTTCCCTTCTAACGATGGATAACACAAATCAAAAATCGTTCGTTCATTCTAGCTCCCCTTCCACGATCAATCTGTCCTCCCCACAAATTTTTTCTATTCCCTCATAGAACCGATGGACAAAAAACCAGAAAAAAAACCATGCATCTTTACCTAATATTAAAGGGAGGATGATATCATAGTTCTTCATATGTCATCCTTTTATATTCGTTAATTTTGTGTTAACCACAAAGATTTATTATTGAGATTTAAATTCTCTACTCCTAACGGGGGGTTGGTAGCCTCCCTTCCACGGTTTATTTTCGTCTTGCTTTTCTTCGTCTGTTTTTTTTCGTCTCACCTCCCACCACCCCTTTCCACTGGATTTTCTCCCTCCCATTAAAAAATCAAATCCCATTAAAGGGAGAGATCTTGTTTCGTGCTTGCTTTAGCAGGTATTGTATTAATTCAATCACTTAAATTATAAGTAATTAAGAATTCAGAAATCACATCATATATGTAAGATCACCTTCCTAAAAGACAGACATAAATTTTTCCTCGATAACCTTCCAAAACAAAATTACATAATCCTAAATAACAAATCGTTAATCCCGTGCACTATGCCATTTATTATTCTCAACATCTCTATTATTAATTAACAATCAAAAGTTTCCTAATATAATAAAAATAACATATCTTTTTTGTTATTAGTGTACGCACCCGTGCGTCATTGTAGAGGGACGCCGTGCGCAACACCATAGAGAACGTCGTGGCCGGGCCTGACGCATGTGCGATGCTCGAGAATGTCACAGTGTGGATCATGGCACCGAGGACGGCTATGGCAAAAGGAGGGTCGTCGACCACGACGTACACACATTCATGGACGCGGTAATATTATATTTCTTGTTAGCCATACACACAGCCAGACAAACTACATTCTAAAATCAAGTGTGTCCATTCAAATGTCAAAAACATCCATTATGAAAATATGGCCTACAATACTCGGTAGTCGTCGTCATCTCTCTTAGCAGCCATTCATCTCTACTTCTAATGGAGCAGTTGGTAGGTCGTCTCGTCGTTTCGTACCCCCTCCCCCCCCCCCCCCCCACACACACACACACGATCGAAGGCCAACAAAATAAAACAACAATCAATACTTTCCTTATACAAAATCAATCAACCATGCTCGACCACCCTTTCCTTCTAACGATGGATAACACTAATTAACAATCTAAACTTCCCACATAGAAAACCAGCAAAATAAAACAACAATCAAGACTTTCCATATACAAAACCAGTCAGCCATGCTCGACCACCCTTCCCTTCTAACGATGGATAACACAAATCAACAATAGTTTGTTTGTTCATTCTAGCTCCCCTTCCACGATCAATCTATCCTCCCCACCGATTTTTTCTATTCCGTCATAGAACCGATGGGAAAAAAAACCATGCATCTTTACCTAATATTAAAGGGAGGATGATTTCATAGTTCTTCATATGTCATCCTTTTATATTCATCAATTTTGTGTTAACCACAAATATTTATTATTGAGATTTAAAATCTCTACTCCTAAAGGGGGAGTTGGTAGCCTCCCTTCCACGGTTTATTTTCGTCTTGCTTTTCTTCGTCTGTTTTTTTTCATCTCACCTCCCACCACCCCTTTCCACTGGATTTTCTCGCTCCCATTAAAAAATCAAATCCCATTAAAGGGAGAGATCTTGTTTCGTGCTTGCTTTAGCAGGTATTGCTTTAATTAAATCACTTAAATTATAAGTAATTAATTATTCAGAAATCACACCATATATGTAAGATCACCTTCCTAAAAGACAGACATAATATTTTTTCTCGGAAACCTTCCAAAACAAAATTACATAATCCTAAATAACAAATCGTTAATTCCGTGCACTATGCCATTTATTATTCTCAACATCTCTACTATTAATTGACAATCAAAAGTTTCCTAATATAATAAGAAAAGATATCTTTTTTGTTATTAGTGTACACATCCGTGCGCCTTTGTAGAGGGACGCCGTGCGCAACACCATAAAGAATGCCGTGGCCGGGCCTGACGCTTGCGCGATGCTCGATAATGTCAGGGTGTGGATCATGGCATCGAGGACGGCTATGGCGAAAGGAGGGTCGTCGACGGCCACGTACACGCATTTGTGGGCGCGCTCATATTATATTTATTATTAGTCATACAGAGAGCCAGACAAGCTGTATTCTAAAATCAAGTGTGTCCATTCAAATGTTCAAAAATCCATTATGGAAATATGTCCTACGATACTCGGTAGTCGTCGTTGCCGCTCTTAGCAGCCATTCATCTCTACTCCTAATGGAGCAGTTGGTAGGTCATCTTGGCGATTCGTACCCACCCCCCCCCCTCCTATATACACACACGATCAAAGGCCAACAAAATAAAACAACAATCAATACTTTCCTTATACAAAATCAATCAACCATGCTCAACCACCCTTTCCTTCTAACGATGGATAACACAAAGTAACAATCTAAACTTCCCATACGGAAAACCAGCAAAATAAAACAACAATCAAGACTTCCCATATACAAAACCAATCAGCCTTGCTCGACCACCCTTCCCTTCTAACGATGGATAACACAAATCAACAATCGTTCATTCGTTCTAGCTCCCGTTCCATGATCAATCTGTCCTCCCCACCGATTTTTTCTATTCCCTCATAGAACTGATGGACAAAAAACAAGAAAAACGATGCATCTTAACCTAATTTTAAAGGGAGGATGAATTCATAGTTCTTCATTTGTTATCCCTTTATATTCGTTAATTTTGTGTTAACCACAAAGATTTATTATTGAGATTTAAATTCGCTACTCCTAAAGGGGGGAGGGGTGGTAGCCTCCCTTCCACGGTTTATTTTCCTCTTGCTTTTCTTCGTCTGTTTTTTTGTCTCACCTCCCACCACCCCTTTCCACTGGATTTTCTCCCTCCCATTAAAAATCAAATCTCATTAAAGGGAGAGATCTTGTTTCGTGCTTGCTTTAGCAGGTATTGATTTAATTCAATCACTTAAATTATAAGTAATTAAGAATTCAGAAATCATACCATATATGTAAGATCACCTTCCTAAAAGACAGACATAATATTTTTTCTCGATAACCTTCCGAAACAAAATTACGTAATCCTAAATAACAAATCGTAAATACCATGCACTATGCCATTTATTATTCTCAACATCTCTACTATTAATGGACAATCAAAACTTTCCTAATATAATAAAAAATAACATATCTTTTTGTTATTAGTGTACACATCCATGCGCCTTTGTAGAGGGACGCCGTGCGCAACACCATAGAGAACGCCGTGGCCGGGCCTGACGTGTGTGCAATGCTCGAGAATGTTACGATCTGGATCATGGCACCGAGGAAGGCTATGGCGAAAGGAGGGTCGTCGACCGCCACGTACACACATTCGTGGACGCGGTCATATTATATTTTTTGTTAGTCATACACAGAGTCAGACAAGCTACAGTTTAAAATCAAGTGTGTCCATTCAAATGTCATAAATATCTATTCTGGAAATATGTCCTACAATACTCGGTAGTCGTCATCGTCGCTCTTAGCAGCCATTCATCTCTACTTCTAATGGAGCAGTTGGTAGGTCGTCTCATCGCTTCGTACCCCCCCCCCCTACCACACACACACACGATCGAAGGACAACAAAATAAAACAACAATCAATACTTTCCTTATACAAAATCAATCAACCATGCTCGACCACCCTTTCCTTCTAACGATGGATAACACAAATTAACAATCGAAACTTCCCATACCGAAAACCAGCAAAATAAAACGACAATTAGGACTTCCCATATACAAAACCAATCAGCCATGCTCGACCACCCTTCCCTTCTAACGACGGATAACACAAATCAACAATTGTTCGTTCGTTCTAGCTCCCCTTCCACGATCAATCTGTCCTCCCCACCGCTTTTTTCTATTTCCTCATAGAACCGATGGACAAAAAACCAGAAATAAACCATGCATCTTTACCTAATATTAAAGGGAGGATGATTTTATAGTTCTTCATATGTCATCCTTTTATATTCGTTAATTTTGTGTTAACCCCAAAGATTTATTATTGAGATTTAAAATCTCAACTCCTAAAGGGGGAGTTGGTAGCCTCCCTTCCACGGTTTATTTTCGTCTTGCTTTTCTTCGTCTGTTTTTTTTCGTCTCACCTCCCACCACCCCTTTCCACTGGATTTTCTTCCTCCCATTAAAAAGTCAAATCCCTTTAAAGGGAGAGATCTTGTTTCGTGCTTGCTTTAGCAGGTATTGCTTAAATCAATAACTTAAATTATAAGTAATTCAGAATTCAGAAATCACACCATATATGTAAGATCAGCTTCCTAAAAGACAGACATGATATTTTTTCTCGATAACCTTCCAAAACAAAATTACATAATCCAAAATAACAAATCGTTAATCCCATGCACTATGCCATTTATTATTCTCAACATCTCTACTATTAATTGACAATCAAAAGTTTCCTAATATAATAAAAATAACATATCTTTTTTGTTATTAGTGTACATCCGTGAGCCTTTGTAGAGGGACACCGTGCGCAACACCATAGAGAACGCCATGGCAGGGCCTGATGCCTGCACGATGCTCGAGAATGTCAGGGTATGGATCATCGCACCGAGGACGGCTATGGCGAAAGGAGGGTCGTCGACCGCCACGTACACGCATTCGTGGACGCGGTCATATTATATTTCTTGTTAGTCGTACAGAGAGCCAGGCAAGGTACATTCTAAAATCAAGCGTGTTCATTCAAATGTCAAAAAAATCCATTATGGAAATATGTCCTACAATACTCGGTAGTCGTCGTTGTCGCTCTTAGCAGCCATTCATGCAAAAAAAAAAAGGAAATCGAGCGAATCAATTTGGAAAATAAACCATCAATGGAATTAATTCATAGACAGTTAATTACGTATGCACTCAATTAGGACGTTTAAATAGAATTATTTTTGCACCAAATCAATTTGGAAATCGAGTCATTAATACAATTAATTAATTTGGTAGAGAGTTAATTATGCCTATAGATAATTAGAAGTAGTATTTTTTTCCCAATCGGGCGGATAATTAATGGATCTAACTCGCAGTTAATTAGGCAAGCAGAGGATGAGATAGGCCATTCATTATTTGTGTAATTAATTAATTAAGAAAGAAGTTAATCACGCTGAATCATTTTGAAAGCGCTCATGGTCAAGGCCGATCAACAGGCTCTCAGCGACATGCCCATTTTGAAAGCGCCCATGGTCAAGGACGATCAACATGCTGTCAGTGACATGCCCGAGCACCGCTTGCCAACAAGGACAACAACCCACCATGCGCTTGCAACATGGGCGACGTAGCGTTCATCAAGATGGATGACGGCCATGCTCTGCCGGATGTCCACACGCTGTCGGTTACCGAAACATTCGTGGGTGAGAACAACATGACACAAATTTGGCCAGACGGCTCATGCTATAGTAGAAACAAAGTGTGTTCCAAGAATAAAAAAGAAAAAAAACTAAAGCAACCAAGTGATCCACGATGTTGAGGAAATGAATGTTCCAAAAAATGAAGCAAAACTATAAAAAAAAGAGTATTCTAGAAAATAAGTAGGAATAAGAACCAAACCTGGCGAGGAAGGAAAAAGAAAAAGATAAGGCGTCGTTGATAAATACATTGATGTTGACGTTGTGCTAATTGATAACAACAAAACGGGTTGGGGAAGAGACTAGGAGTAGAAGATGTAGGGAAGGACATGGAAGAGAAGAACGGCAATTATCCCTTCTAGCAATAAATGATATGTCGGCTGAATGTAGAGCTTATTGATGACTAGGAATACGTTCAGGTTGCCGCTTGTTTTCCATGTTAGTGTACATTTGCAAAGCTGAGTAGACCTTTCAGAATGATCTCTATAGTTATTTGTTGTTTTGTGTCAATAGTATATGTTAGTTTAACCCACTCTATTATATTGTAAATATGAAAATTATGTCTCTGTTAAAACGCATGATGAAGGTGAGGTGTGCGTCGTCATCTGGTTTTAAGGGAGGGGGCTCTAGCAAGAAATGTCCCGCTACGATGGAAAACCGAGCACACGGGGAGGGGGCGATAGAAAAAGTGAAGGGTGTGTCGTGGGGTGTGGTTTTTATGTTCAGCCCGCATGTTAAAAATATCATAACGGATAGCCCGTAGCAACGCACGGGCGTTCTGCTAGTAATGGACTAGAGATCTTGTTTATAATCGTGGTATTTTCACTACAAATGGCAGATTTGGGCTTAGAGCAACTCCAACGCGCCGACCCAAACGGACGCGCACTTTGTCTGCTTTTTGTCTTGCGTTTGGGTAGGTTGTGCATCCAACGCGCGGATGCATTTTCGTCCACGCGACCGGCCGGTCCACATAATTCATAGTTTATTATATAATCGTGGTATTTTCACTATAAATGGCAGATTTGGGCTTATGTCTGCAAAACTGCTGGATATATATACTTCCTCCACGGCTGTTTGCGGCACTGTTATGTTTTATGTTTTTTCATGAAAAAGGGGAAGAAAAGAAAATCTATGTGCCCCCCCCCCCCCCCCCCCCGCGCACGCCTTTTGACACTGCTTGGAATCCAGTCCCAGGTCTTTATTCTGTAAGGGCATCTCCAACGGTAACCCGTAAATTTCCTTTCGCATCCGTCCGCGGACAACTGGGGGACCAGTCTGCGGACACGTTGGCGGGAGGACGACATCCAACGCTAACCGCATACATCCGCCCAATAATTCAAACCAACCTCACGAAATTCGATCAAAAAGGCGGATTTCGTTCAAGTTCGAATATAATTTACATAAAAGGATCGATATTTCGACCGTTTAACTAGACGACCACTTCATACAGGTGGCCGCCCTGCCCTGCCACACCATGGTCGTCGTGGTCGTGGTCCCTCCAACGGCGGCACCGCGCCAGAGGGCCGCGACAGCCTTGTCCCGCGGCTGCCTGTCACTCGCGGAGGAGCCGCTCCGCCATGTGGAGTGCCGACTGAAGAAGTGGCCTTCGGAGCCCTGACGGTGGCCTTGCCATGACCGGTGTTGGCGGAGCAGTCGCTAAGCGACCACTCCTCGCCGATCTTGGCGAGCTCGTCGTTAAGGCGACGTTGGCGGTGGCCGGAAGGAGGGCTCGCTGCATCCGCAACATAAGCTTGATGAATGGAGTGCTCTTGGAGGTGATTCCCTCCCATACGTTTTGTCGAAAATGTATGTTTGGCATCTTCTTATGGTAGGTCTGGGTATTCGGCTCACACTTTATGCACCCCTTCATCAATGGATAGGAGTAGCAACAGATGTTGCCAAGATGATGACTTCAGACATATTGATGTATTATTTTGTAAAGTCTTTATGAATAATTAATAAAGTATCTGCATGCATCTCCCAGATGAAGAGGCCTGGGGTCATCCTCCATTTCAAAAAAAAAATGTTTGGCATCTTCATATTGATGAATCATCGCAGATGTAAACATAACAAATGAATTGGGCATCAAATATTAATTGTTATACTATAATAATATATAATGGGTAATGCTTCATTCATTCATTAATGCCTCAGGCCTAGTCAGTCTTTCAGTCATCATGTTTTAAATAATAATCATCCTTGTAAACGGACTTGTTTGCTGGGCCAAATGGACCGTTGCTATTCCTTTCTAATTTTGAAGGTGGTGCAGATTGGATGATGGGAAAGGAGCATTTATTTATTTATTTTCAGGTATGTTTTTTTAATGAAATTAACTATCTTCATTTTGGTGACCTAGTATATAGATATATATAGATGAAAAAAGCGTGAACTTCTGGCAGGATAATTGGATGCTAGCAGAGGAAAAAAAAATAACTGGCCCAGCCCTCCTTAGTCCTTAAACATTACACTGCTGACAAGTGAAAACTACATACAGTATACCATTACACTAGCATCCAATTATGTTGGAAGAGCACTAGGTTCCATCTAAATCTTTATGTTCACTCTTAGATTGCCAAATCATTAAAACTGGGTTTTGCTCTCCCTCCCTGATAGTGGTATGATGTTTGGCGCATGAATCATTGGGAATGATGAATCATTAGGAGTGGAAGGTGACTGTCAGGTGCTCGCTTTGGGTAGTGGAGGTGCCTGATATATGGGGGCCAGAAATAATTTACTTGCTTCATTTCTTTAGGATACTACTATTAGTCTTTAAATGAGCTATGCAATCTTATCTTTCTAGCTAATGTGTTAAGCTGTACACAGCAATTTCACTTGCATAAAAAGCAAAGAGGATGCCTCGCTAGGCCACATCAAGTCTATTCCCAACACCACTCATGATTTGTGTCAGGGAGAGAGATCTCGTTCCTTTGTTGGCTCTGCTTTATTCAAAGGAAAATGAAAAGGGAGGAAGAAGCAAAGAAGCAGTATCTGCATAGCTCAAACCGCAAGCAAAGAACCTATAGGCTGCAGATTTGGCAAAAGGCAAATTATCAATCCAAAGCGTACACAAAGCGATATCGTAACTTCAGATTCAGATTCGCTGACGTTGTGAAGCCAAGTCTCCCGCTGCCTTAGCCACAACATCCACCATTCAATCAACATCAAACGGCTGCTGCACCATTCAACTTCCTCAGTGCAAAAGAGGCAGCCCAAATACAGCCCAATAAGCCCACGTTCTGGAGGCAGGGGATAGTACTCTGTTTTTTGGCGGGGAGGAGGTCTGGTTTTGGCGGGGAGCAGCGAGACGAGAGCGCTCTGGGCTCGCGGCTGGATCTTCCTCGCCTCGTAAATCTTCTAGCTCACATGGCTAGGATTTCTCCTTCCCCCGATTCTTCCTGCCCCGGATTAAAAATCTGTATGTGGTTGATATTTTCTCTCTGTCTCCATTCTTAGAATTCCATATCTGATTGTTAAACTGAAAAAATCCTGATTTTTTCATTGTTGCAGTATGCCTTGAGTTCACACCTTCAATCAATTTTAAATGGCACAATCCACTACGTGAGAGACGTTTCCATCTCAGTTTTTGATCACTAGATTTTCCTTTTCTTTTGAAACTAGATGTCCAGCTGAAGCATACGTTTATTATTCATACAAGAAAGGTTCGAATTTTAGTCGTGCGCCTCAAGTTGGTGTGAGATTTAGAAATATAGACGAGGCTTGGTCGCCTTGGGTTAATTATGGTGGTCAAGTAGGCTTCGAGGTCCGAAAAAAGTACACAAATAAAAGCAAGTTTGATGGCCTTTTGGTGTCTTTGTTGGATTCAATTAGTTTAGGGAGACCATCATTTTTGGTGCTTGTCGGGGATATACCCCGCGGTATGACCCGACAAACAGTTATGACCCGGCGGACAGTTATGACCCGGAATAGTTATGACCCGGAACAGTTATGACCCGACAGACAGTTATGACCCGGAATAGTTATGACCCGGGGACAGTTATGACCCGGAATAGTTATGACCCGGCGGACAGTTATGACCCGGAATAGTTATGACCCTGCGAACAGTTATGACCCGGTATATTTATGACCCGGCAGACAGAAATCCCGGAGACGAGTCCCTGAAGATGAGTCTTGAAGATAAACCCGGTTGTAAGCCGCCTGGCGTAAGCCGCCCGGGACTCAGAAGCCCACGAAGAGAAGCCCGCGATGGGAAGTCATAATAGGTTAAGTCTTAATCCGACTTGGACTCTACATGTAAACCACCCCTTCAACTTATATAAGGAGGGGCGGGTCACCCGAAGAGGGTCAGGTCTTTTTAGACGTCTCAATAGACAGGTCTTAGACAAGTCATTAGAGATAGACAGATTAGAGACTCTCGAGATTAGAGGCAGCGATTCCGTACCCTTGTAACCGAGATCGTCATCATCATCAATATAGACACAAAGCAGGATGTTGGCTTTTACCTCCGTCAGGAGGGGCCGAACCTGGGTAAACTCGCGTCTCTCAATTCCGACCAACCCCTCTCAAGCCGCCACATAATTGCGATGGCCTCATACCTAAGTCCGTTAACCCGGACATCATGCCGTGACAAAAGTACGACAGTTGGCGCCCACCGTGGGGCGACGCACGGTGACATTGAGTTCTTGGAGGGAGCTCTTCAGGGATTGAGAAGCTGGTGATTGGCCTGTTGAAGAAGAACCTGCACGAAATAGTCGCGCACGATGACCCGTCATGGACAACCGTGGGGCTTGGATGCGTCGATTCAGATTTTGATGGATCCAATTTTTCACCGTCTTGGTCGAGTCGATTGCATCTGGCGGCTCATCCGCCTAGTCGCGGTCAAATTTCATCATCGACGATGGCAGCAACCATCGCCGCATTAAGCCGGACGAAGTGGATTCAAAAATTTCTCGCTGACACGGAGCAAAAAATTACCGTCGCGGTAAAAGCTGGCCGTGTCTGATCGCTATTCCTTTTCTGAACGGACCCAGACCCGGCTACAAGAACGACTTAGGTAGTACACCTACTACTGCCTCTTCACGAGACGATCAAACAAAGAAACAAAAAAGAATAAAAACAGGGATCAAGTCCCAGGCTTAACCGATGGCTGGTGTTTCTGCTCCATCCATCCCAAGCCGCGGGGACGACGGCTGATGTTTGACCTGGTGTTTGCAATCTGAAGAGCACTCGGTACCTTCCGTATCATCCGACGCCGCAGCTGTGTCAGAGCCGGCCTCGCCAAGCCTCGCCAGCCTCCACTGCGCGTGCGATCCGGCCTCCCGTCGGTTCTGCGTCAGCTCGAGCCGCCCCGCCGCGCCTTCCATCCGGCGCGGTCGCGCCCGCGCCTACACGCCGGCTCGCTGTACCCCGCCTCCCTCAGCCCCAGTTGCGCGCGCCGTGCCTCCGCGAGCCGTTGCGCCGGTCGGCTCGCCGCTCCGCACTGGTCGCTCCTCCCGCGTTGCTCCTCTGGTTCCGGGTCGCTCCTTCCGCTGAGTCGCCGCGACAGCCGTGGCTCGCCCGCTGCCGTTCTGCTCCGGATCACCGTAGGCGGCAGCGCCCGTCTCACCTCAGCTGAGAGCCGCCACGCTGACCTGCCTCCGCCTTGGCCTTGCGCGTGCCTGCGCCCGGCCAACTCCACCTCGCCTCCGCCGCTCCTTGAGCCGGCCCTCGACCGTGGCCTCGCCCCGCCGGCATCGCTCCGCCCGCCTCCGGTGCGCCTCTGAGCCGCCTCGCCCCAGTGGCTTCGAGCCGCCACGGCCCCCGACCGCCTCAAGTCGCCGTCGGTGTGGCCTCGTCAGCCAAAGCCGGCTCTGCCTCGCGCGCCCCGGCCAGCTCTTTCCGCCACTTCGCCTCGCCACCGCGCCCCGCGCGAGCCGCCCTGCGCCCCCTGCGTCGCCACGCTTCGCGCTGGCCCCGCCTTCAGCCGTCACCTCATCCACCGCCGAATCGCCCCACCTCCCCGTCGCCCCGCCGGCTGCCTCGCCTCGCCCTGACCCGGCCTTCGGCCGCTGCACTCACCACCGGACTTTGCCTTTCCCCGTGTAATACGGTCGGTGGGAGTGTAAGGCAAGGGAGAGAGGTGGAGGCCGGTTGGATGAGATGACTAAAAAAAAAAAAAAAAAAAAAACAGGTGATATTTATCTATCTATTTCTCAGTATACTTTTTCATCTGAGAACAGTTACTCTGTCTTTGTAATATTTTTTTTTACACAGGACAATTATTCATTGCCAAAGTGGCATCGTACCGCGGAGATGGAGCGCCCGACAGCATCGTTATGTACCGGTGTTTCATCTGTGGCGCGTTGCTTAATAGACGCGCGCAAGCCGCCGTTGCCGCGGCCCGGTTTACATCAACACGTCGGTACCGCGCACGCTCACCCGCCAGTATGAGCCGCCCAATGAATGCGGCAAGCCACCGTATCTGCGGTATGGTTTTCACCAACAACGCCACGGCCGACTCGCCGTCTGCACCGGCTTACAAGGTCGCGGCCGTCGCTCGCGACGGCACCGGTTTACAACGCCTCGGCCGTCTCTCGCGACCGCACTGGCTTACAATGCCACGACTGACTTCTACGTCTGTATCAACACGCCGGGGCCACATACGGTCGGAAGAGCCACCCAATGGACATGCTCAAGCGGCTGCCCTGCGGTCCAGTCTACATTGACATGCTGGTGCTGTGCTCGCTCGTTCAAACCGCCCAACGGACGCTCATGAGTCATCGCCCTGCGGTCCGGTCTACATCGACATGCTGGTGCTGTGCTTGCTCGTTCAAACCGCCCAACGGACGCTTATGAGTCGCCGCCCTGTGATCTGGTCTATTCCAACAATTCTGAAGCAAGTCATGATATATTATCAGCCTCTGCCTCCACCGGATGGCTCAATGGATAGGCGGGCAAGTCGCCGCCACTGCGTTTTGGTTAACTTCAACAACCAGCAGGGATAAACCGCTGGCCGGATTACTGACAAAAATCATATGGGATCATTTATAACCCGCCATCTCAACATTCCGTGGGTTCATGTTGCGTTATCAACGCCAAGGACATACAATGTGTGTCGCGAAGATCATCAACTCGCCACACGCTTTTGGCGTCACTAAATTTTAGTTATCAGCCGTCAACCATATGCCGGCTTATGCCACAGTCAACTATGAAGAATCTCAAGCCGCCTCCTTGAGTCGACTTAAGACTCGGAGGCTACACAGACATGACTCGGCAGATTCAACCGAGCTCAAAAATTCTGGAACCCCGGGTCATTGCGAGGAAGATAACCCGGTCCCAGGGGCAACTGCCGCATTGGTGAAAGCTTGAAGGCTGTCAGAAAATTTCCAGCTGAAAAAGTGCCAGGCAATCTGAGAGTCTCGGCTCAAAAGAAGGATTCCGAATTATCAGAGAAGGTTCTGGTTTAAAGCCTGGCTCAAGAGAAGTCTATCTCCCACAAAGTTTTGAGATCTCGATATCCGGCTCAACATCCAAGTTCAAAAGGAATTTATCTCTCGCAAGTTTGAGTTTTCAGAAAATTGAAAGTTGCCCAAGAGGACGAGCCGCCATGATGCGCCTTTCAAACATGGGTGCCCTGATTTATTGGGGCTTCATATGGTCACATGGGGGCTTCCAACCCACTGGGTTTAGCTTTCATACCCTCTTGACCGGCTTCTAAGCCATAAGACCGGGTTAAACCTGCCTGTTTGCAACTTGCCACTCCACCATGTGACCCGTCGAACTCTTATCAGTTAATCTTGCAATAAAGACCCTGAACTGGTCAATGATCTTGACAGTCAATCTTACAATGAGACCCTGCACTGATTAAGGTTAAAACGGCGGTTTTAGTCACGAGAGGGCCGGCTTACGGAAAGCGAGGATAAACTCACCTGTCTGCTGTAGTCTCTCCACCATGTGACCCGTTCGTACTCTTAGACAGTCAATTTTTTTAAAGACCCTGAACTGTTTAAGGTTAAAACAACGGATTTATGTCACGTGAGAGCCGGCTTATGGGTTTCGGGTGTACTCATGCCCTGCTGTAGTCTCTCCGCTATATGGCTCGTCGTACTCTTAACAGTCAATCTTTAAAGACCCTGAACTTGTCTCTTGACAGTCAATCTTCCAAAGAGACCCTGAACTTATCTCTTGACAGTCAATCTCGCAATAAGACCCTGAACTTGTCTCTTGACAGTCAATCTTCCAAAGAGACCCTGGACTTGTCTCTTGATAGTCAAATCTCATAATAAGACCCTGAACTGGTTAAAGTTAAAACGACGAATCTGTGCCATGTGAGAGCCAGCATATGAGGTTTAGGCAGTCATGCCTAAGTTTTTGAAAACAACAAAATTTGAGTTTTTTCTCAAGAGCATAAGAACAAGAGTTGATCTCTTCTGGTTGTGCCTTTAAAGCCGACATTTTTTTCTATCGTCATACATTGCATGATGCATTGTATCATATATTGCATCATCATTGCATCATATATGCATGGACATCTTGGTTTATATTGCAGGAACCGGTTTTTTTTCAAACCAGGTTATATTATTCAAATGTTAAATAGCCAATGTGGCTAGATTTTTATTATGGTTATCATAACCGATATTGGATGATTGAGGTTTTCAAAGCCCCTTCAGAGTAATGGCTATTATTCCTCCATCCAAAAAATACCAGCTTACAGCAAGGAGCATGGTTCAATATTGTTATGCAAGGTTTTCAGCAGCATCATCTGGACAGTGGATAAGATTTTGCAATGGAAGGAATAGTCCCGAATCGTTGCAGGCATATGACCGGCACTTGGGGGCTACATTATTCAAATCCAGTTTATATCAAGTATGTAAGTCCCATGTCGCTGCAAGCATACGCCACGGCACTTGGGGGCTAATGCAAGTTGCTTTTCAACTCATCACATTATCAACGAACCCGGTTATCTCAGGGAGATGAGCCGGTCTTCAATCTTTTTCTAAGTCCCAGCCCAGTATTGTCTTACTGAGCTGGCCCTTGGGGGTACACATTGGACCTCAAGTCTATATGATCAGATCTACAACAAGTTCCTGCTCATTATTGCATAATGACCCGGCCCTTGGGGGCAACACTGGTTGAAGTTTTATGAACATAAGACATTTACAAGTCCCAGGTTGTTGCAGGCAAGACAACCCGGTACTTGGAGGCTACATATGTGGAACATTCAACTTATGACTGGTAACTCAGATAAACAATCTGGATTTCTCTAGGGTTGCGATATATTGAAGCAAGTATTAAAGCTATCACTACGTTCCCTTCTTAAGACTTGGGGGCTACAGGTAATATGGATATGAGGAAGGTATGCCTTCAAATTCTCAGTTATGAGGGAACCAGAGGAGTTTATCAAACAAAGGCAGTTGATAATAAGGATTATTTTTTCTCCAAGGAGACAGCGTCAGTGTATTGATATGACAGAGTTTCAGAATTTTCAGGAGCTGATCAACTGGTCTTTTTTTGAGTGGGCCGGTCCCTTTACATATTCTTATTTCAGGAGTTTACCATGAATAAATTCAAGCTAACCTGGGGGCTAATGTCGGGGATATACCCCGCGGTATGACCCGGCAGACAGTTATGACCCGGCGGATAGTTATGACCCGGAATAGTTATGACCCGGAACAGTTATGATCCGGCAGACAGTTATGACCCAGAATAGTTATGACCCGGGGACAGTTATGACCCGGAATAGTTATGACCCGGCGGACAGTTATGTCCCGGAATAGTTATGACCCAGCGAACAGTTATGACCCGGAATAGTTATGACCCGGCAGACAGAAGTCCCGGAGACGAGTCCCTGAAGATGAGTCTTGAAGATAAACCCGGTTGTAAGCCGCCTGGCGTAAGCCGCCCGGGACTCAGAAGCCCACGAAGAGAAGCCCGCGATGGGAAGTCATAATAGGTTAAGTCTTAATCCGACTTGGACTCTACATGTAAACCGCCCCTTCAACTTATATAAGGAGGGGCGGGTCACCCGAAGAGGGTCAGGTCTTTTTAGACGTCTCAATAGACAGGTCTTAGACAAGTCATTAGAGATAGACAGATTTGAGACTCTCGAGATTAGAGGCAGAGATTCCGCACCCTTTTAACCGAGATCGTCATCATCATCAATATAGACACAAATCAGGACGTAGGCTTTTACCTCCGTCGGGAGGGGCCAAACCTGGGTAAACTCGCGTCTCTCGATTCCGACCAACCCCTCTCAAGCCACCACATAATTGCGATGGCCTCACACCTAAGTCCGTTAACCCGGACATCTTGCTGTGACAAAACTACAACAGTGCTGCTCTTATGTTTGATGAAACTGAGGCCTCTTTCACATGGATCTTTGAGGCTTTTCTAGCGGCACATAGTGGAATGCAACCTAGAACTATCTACACCGATCAAGACGTTGCAATGGGAAATGCCGTTGGAGAAGTATTCGCAGAAGCATACCATGGACTATGCACCTTCCACATAATACAGAATGCAGTCAAACACTTATGCCATGTCAACGATCAAGAATCACCTCCCCTAAAAGGGAAAAAGAAAAATGATGAAGAACCACATATTCTTGCAGATTTTAGTGCTTGTATGTTTGAAATTGAAGAGAAGGATGCACTTTTGTTCTTACTCATTACACATACGGAATAACAAGTTTGCACTTTTTTTTATGTAGCAACAAGAGAACCACGGTGTTGTACCAAATCAAATAGGAATGGATAATGTTTGTACTGATGGTAACATCATGTATGATGATTTAAATGGCATGGACAACACCACTAGCTTTACTGATCTGTTGATGGTAATGCAGCACATATATATTTGGTTAACAATTCACTTCAAATGTATTGCTTTATTCACTAGTTATTTTCTCCCTGCAGGTTCATAGTCAAATTGGTGATTTATCTCTTGGACACCTTCCTTAGTGCCCTGGAATCGATGCAAGCTATTTTGTTCTCACACCAGGAATCAATGTACTGAAACCGAATAGTTTGATTTGAAGTGCTAAAACTGAATGTACTGTGTTTGGTAACTGAAACTGAATAGTTTGATATTAAGTGACAAAACTGAATGTACTCTATTTGGTACTGTTTTGCACTGAGTTGCAGCAGTTAGTTTGATGATGTATTCTGCTAGGTGCTGGTCTTTTGTTTGATGAAATCGAGAGTCGGTTCTTGTTTAAATCTAATGTTAATTGTGTGAAAATACTGTGCTAAAGCAGAGATTTGTGATGCTGCAGCACTAGTATTTTCGCTGCATGTTTGCTTCTGCTACGAACTGGGCTTACTTGGGCCTATTTCTACATTGGACTAACTCTTTTTCCACTGGGAAAGTTGAGTGCCGCAGCAGCCGTTTGATGTAGATTGGATGGTGGATGTTATGGCTAAGGCAGTGGGAGACTTGGCTTCACAACGTCAGCGAATCTGAATCCGTAAGTTCCTACTCTATTCTGGTAACTTTTTTTTCAAAAAGGAGGAACCCTGGACTCTGCATCAAAACGATGCATGCAACAATATTATTAATGAAAAGGTCGAACAAAACTGTGCAGTGCAATACAAAGTCTCATCCAGAAATAAAAAT